>CM051518.1:59705977-60905977 GCA_028015205.1 Mytilisepta virgata | reverse complement strand
CATAGGCATTGAGACTACCGGCCTTGGTGGTGTCACAGCATACATTTTGCATAGTTCACATTTAGATTGAATTTCCGATAGGTCCTCGTCATATTCTTCTTTCCAAATTCCAGCATCTTTCAGCAATGCTACAAGACGTTTCTTTGGTGGATGTGCAAACTGACGATGAAGTTTCAATAAAGCTGATATCCTTTTCTCAACATTCAATTCATCTAACCTGACAGCGTTTACTTCTTCTACTTTCAATGTTTCTGTCTTATCTATGGGTATACAATAATGCCCTGATGATGTTAGGTTCAATGATACTTCCTTTCCCATTATTATTGCTGTGTCATTCTCTAAATCCATTTTGACTCCTGCCTTTTTCATAGCTGACCTCGAAAGCAAGAGAGGAATATCTGAGTCAACCACATCAGTTTTCAGCTTCACTTGCTCACCAACCATACAAATTGGTAAATCATACTCTCCAACTGATTTTAGTCTGGTCCCTCCTCCAAACTTAAATACTTTATGTCCGCTGCGATTGGCAACCTTATCTCGATCTTCTTCATTCAGTGAAGAAATGTAACTGTTGAGCCAAGTTTTTCCACATACTGTACTACTACATGCACTGTCCAATACTGCACAATTACGAGCATCATTTCCTAGCTGTTTAATGTCTTGCATTTGGTAACCAGTGAATAGAACAGCGTGTTCTTCCTCTTCTGTAATATTTACTTTTGACAAATTTTCCCAGCTATCCGGACATTTTGCAACAAGATGCCTGTAAGAGCCACAAGATCTACATGTTAAAGGTTTTCCATCTGGTCCTGTTGGGTTTAGATTCTTTGCCCCTCTTTGTGATGACTGAAATCCTTGTCCACGTCCACCACCTCTACTATATCGCCCTCCACGCTTATAACCGTAGCTGTTACCCCTTTTTACATAACCTGCCGCCCACAAAGCTTCCTCATTTTCAGCTAAAAAGGTTGGTTCAATTTTTATACTCTGACCTATATCTTTCACTTGACCTCCTTCTCCCTTGAATTTTTTTCAATGACCGTTTTGCTTCTTCATAAAGTGTCAATTTATTTTCATAGTTCATTCCAGTCAGGACTAGCATCTTTTCCTCTTTTGTGATATTCATTTTACGTAACAATTTAAAAGCCAAGATTTCTGATGGTAATTTCATATTTTCCTTTTCAATTTTTCTATATTTACTGTCAAAATTAGCAACATACTCATGAATTGACTGACCTTCAGGTCTTGTAAAATCTTCAAAATCTTCAAACTTTTCTAAGCTGTCAGCAAGATCATCCTTAGCAAGATGCTTATCCAGAAATTCTACCAATGTAGTAAAACCAGTGTCTTTTTTCAGATTCTCAAGATCAATTTGATCAAATACTTTTTCTCTGATTTTGCTTTCATCATCCTCTGGCAAAGTGAGTGCAACTGCTATGCCTCTTTTCTTTTTATCTAAATCTGTAATTTCACTCCATGCTATTAATTCCTGTTTATAGAGTTCATATGATTTTGATTTGCTGAAAGATGGTAGATTGATTCTTGTTGCCATTATACCTTTTATTTTCCCTCCTTTTTTTTTTCTATTTCTTCTGGAACTTCTATGCATATAAAACCCTCAGGAGATCAGATTATTATGACAGATACACTTTTTACACCTAATATTATTGTTCTTTTACACTCTTGACAATTACACTGGATACACTAACTCTTAATTCATGTACACTCTGCTACCATTGTTAAACACATGTTAATTACACCATTTTATTTCTCCAAGAGACAATTAGCATCTTTAAAACAAGAGAGTTCTTTACAGAGTAACTAGAGTTATCTTTCTTGGTACATTAATTTGGTCATCAACATGGTACACACCTTGTCATCACATCTCCTCTGACATGGTTTGTTATAAAAATGTGAAACTTGCTGCATTGTTAGATCCTACTGTGCATATGGGTATTATTTTTTAGTCCATTGAGTTTTCCCGCCTTTGGACTTTCAAATTTTTGACAATGTTCTGTACATATATCTTGTCACTGCAATTCCTCTGAAACCTTTGGGCAAATTGGGACCAAAGTTTTGTGGAATTGTCCATGGTTGATCCCCTTCCAAAGTTATGTCCAGCATCCCAGATTTCCAACCATGATGGCTGATATAACCGAACTTAGTTTAACATAGGACCCTGTGGGAAAATTTGTTGAAAAATCTTCAAATCTGGAACCACTGGAACCAAACTTTGTAGCAATGGTCCTTAGATAGTTCTCTTTCAGATGTGTGTATGATGCTCTGGACTCTTAACAAAGATGGCCAACAGTACAGCCAAACTTAGGTTGACATAGTACTGGAGTGGAAAATTCATAGAAAAATCTTCTTTGTCTAAAACCACTGAGCAAATTTGAACCAAACTTTTCAGCACTGTTCCTGCTCCTTCAGAATTGTATCCGATGACCCAGATTGTCAACAAAGATGCAAAAAACCAAAAAGGAACTGCAATATTTTTATGCCCCGCCACGAATGTGGCTGGGGCATATAGATTTACCCTTGTAAGTCCGTACGTACGTCCCAATTTGGTTAAGTTTTGCGTTTAGCTCCATTTCTCAGAAACCTGTAGTAATATATCAATGATATTTCACCACTACAGTCCTCTTGTATAGTACAACGCAGTTCAGCAACACATGGGTCACTATAACCTACAGTTCATGCTTCAGTGACTTTGGTTAAGTTTTGCATTTAGGTTAATTTCTCAGGAACCTATAGTAGTATGTCAATAATATTTCACCACTACAGTCCTCTTGTATTATACAACGCAGTTCAGCAACACTTGGGTTGCTATGACCTACATTTCATGCTTCAGTGACTTCGGTTAAGTTCTGTGTTTAGGTTCATTTCTCAGAAACCTGTATTAATATATCAATGATATTTCACCACTACAGTCCTCTTGTATAGTACAACACAGTTCAGCAACACCTATATTGTTTGTAGGGTGCGGCATGCGTGTCTTATAGACACATTTTCTAGTTTATCATACTTAATATTTACTGAATGAATAAGTTCCACGGAATTATAAACCTTGACTCATTAACATGTTTTAAGACCGTATATTTCAGAAAAAAATGGCTGACAAGACAAGAGAATGGACAGATTGGATTGGTGAATTATTTACACCATCCTATGATGTGACTGTGGATGATATTTTGGGTGAGAAGTCTGATAAAGAAGAAACAACCATCAAGTCCAAAGTAAAACTTGTGTCAGCATTGGATCCAGACACTGTCAGGGATGTGTATGAAAGAGTCAGGGTCACTTGTGTATTGGCAGAGGAAATGAGAAAGAAAGAGACAGCAGACACATCAGGAACAGACCAAAAAGGTTCTGAAACAAAAAAGATTTTTGTTCGATCAATGAATTCCACAGTGTACCGTTATTAAAATCCGATGCACTGTTGTAAACCTAGTACAATATTGTGTTCCAGTGGAAGACAGTCCTTGGATATTTTTATTCTGAATCCTAATACCAAGTAACTCATCTAGTTCACTTTTAGGAAATTTAAAAGTTACCGGTACATTTATATTATAAATGAGAGATTTTTATGTTGCCTGCTTTATAGCAGTATTGTTCTCTTAATTTTTGTCATCAATTTTTGCTTCATACTCTTTATATCTGCAATTCCTCCTTAACATATGAATGAATTTCCATGAAACTTTCTGGGTAACAGTGATACAGTAACAAATGGCATGCATCTCCTTTTTAATTTTTTTTGTCACAATGTCAATAATTTTTGGAGTTTTATGATTATTTTTTTGTTATTATTATTGTCTTTAAGAAAATATTATTTATTGTTGCAATAAGGGAAACAACTCCAATAGATTGATGTACACATTTTTATACGACCGCAAAATTTTTGCGGTCGTATATTGGTATGACATTGGCGTCGTCCGAAGACATTTGGTTTTCGCACTATAACTTTAGTATAAGTTAATAGAAATCTGTGAAATTTAAACACAAGGTTTATGACCACAAAAGGAAGGTTGGGATTGATTTTGGGAGTTTTGGTCCCAACAGTTTAAGAATTAGGGGCCAAAAAAGGGCCCAATAAGCATTTTTCTTGGTTTTCACACAATAACTCTAGTATAAGTAAATAGAAATCTATGAAATTTTAACACAAGGTTTATGACCACAAAAGGAAGGTTGGAATTGTTTTCGGGAGTTTTGGTCCCAACAGTTTAGGAATTAGGGGCTAAAAAAGGGCCCAAATAAGCATTTTTCTTGGTTTTTATACGACCGCAAAATTTTTGCGGTCGTATATTGGTATGACGTTGGCGTCGTCGTCCGGCGTCGTCTTCCGAAGACATTTGGTTTTCGCACTATAACTTTAGTATAAGTTAATAGAAATCTATGAAATTTAAACACAAGGTTTATGACCACAAAAGGAAGGTTGGGATTGATTTTGGGAGTTTTGGTCCCAACAGTTTAAGAATTACATGTAGGTTCCAAAAAAGGGCCCAATAAGCATTTTTCTTGTTTGGTTATTATCTTGGTGTAAGGGAGGTAATCCAAACACATTTAAAGTAAAATGTTGTGTATGATTCAATTACCTGCCTCACACTGCTTGTAAATTATGTATAAAGAAATGTAGATTGTCTTGGGGTGATTTATAGCTGTCAGTTTATTTTTAGAAGTTACTATTAATTAATATTAATTTTGTCCATATGTCATTTTCTATTTTAAGACTTTTATGATATATTTAAATGGGTAATTATGTTTGCAAACTCCATGAAAAATTTGAATAGGGATTATGACCATATCTTGAGGGAAAGAATTTTTTTTTTTGGAAAAAGGGAAAAGGGAGGGGGGAGGTAAATAAGAAATTGTGGGGGAGGGGGGCAATTTTTTCTCATTTCGGATTTCAGAAATTAAAAAGAAAATGTCTTCAAATTTTTATTTTTGCAAAACAATTCGCAACAGCATATTGTATTGCACAAAAAGCAAAAAATTGAATATAAATTCAAATCATATGTCCAATTCTAAGTTTTTTGACTACAGTTATTCTGTGTCAGAAACCTATTATGTGTCAAATATTTAATTACAATCCAAATTCACACCTGTATCAAGCGTGAATATTGTGTCCATTTTTGCCCCAACTGTTCAAGGTTGGACCTCTGCGGTCGTATCCAGCTGTGCTCAGCCAAGCAATTTATTGCACAATAACTTTAGTATAAGTAAATAGAAATCTATGAAATTTAAACACAAGGTTTATGACCAAAAAAGGAAGGTTGGGATTGATTTTGAGAGTTTTGGTCCCAACAGCTTAGGAATTAGGGGGCCAAAAGGGTCCAAAATTAAACTTTGTTTGATTTCATCGAAAATTGAACTATTGGGGTTCTTTGATATGCCGAAACTAACTGTGTATTTAGATTCTTAATTTTTGGTCCCGTTTTCAAATTGGTCTACATTAAGGTCCAAAGGGTCCAAAATTAAACTTAGTTTGATTTTAACAAAAATTGAATATATGGGGTTCTTCGATATGCTGAATCTAACCATGTATTTATATTTTTGATATTTGGGCCCGGTTATCAAATTGGTCCACATTGAGGTTTAGAGGGTCCAAAATTGAACTTTATTTGATTTCATCAAAAATTGAATCATCAAAAATTGAACTATTGGGGTTCTTTGATATGCCGAATCTAACCGTTTCCATTTTAAATTGGTTATTATTGATTCATCAAAAATTGAATTCTTGGGGTTCTTTGATATGCTGAATCTAACCATGTATTTAGATTTTGGATATTGGAATACCACAAAGGGATGGTAAGAACTGTCTTTGGTAGTTATGGCTCAAACCGTTAAGGAATAAGGTGCAAAAAAGGGGGGAAAAGGGTTTCCAGGTTAATGGACAATTACTTAAGTACAAAACATAATTTAAAAGGCAGTGTAAGGTTGGTAATTGAAACTCATTGAATATCTCACCTAAACTGCTTTTAAATTATTTATATTGGAAATTTGCCAAAAATTATTAAATTTCTGATTTATATATAAAAGCAAATAATAATGATAAGGCAAGAGATACAAACCAAACAGGATGTGTAAATTATTATAATAAGTATTGTGCAATAGCAAGAAATCTTCAATTGCACAGTATTGCGCAATAGCAAGAAATTGATATTTGGGCCCGGTTATCAAATTTTTCCACATTGAGGTTTAAAGCGTCCAAAATTGAACTTTATTTGATTTCATCAAAAATTGAATCATCAAAAATTGAACTATTGGGGTTCTTTGATATGCCGAATCTAACCGTTTCCATTTTAAATTGGTTATTTCTGATTTATATATAAAAGCAAATAATACTGATATGGTTTGAATAGGTAAATTAAAAATTTTTAAGTTCTTAGACCACATTAATTCTGTGTCAGAAACCTATGCTGTGTCAAATATTTATTCACAATCCAAATTAAGTGCTGTATCAAGCTTGAATGTTGTGTCCATACTTGCCCCAACTGTTCAGGGTTCGACCTCTGCGGTTGTATCAATCTGCGCCCAGCGGAGCATTTTATTTCATCTGTCAATGTAATAATATCTTGGGTCGTAATAATAGTGTTCGTTTATTTTACATTGTTTTTTTTTTGTTGTTGTTTATTCTGTTTTTTTCATGGATTATAATTGAAGTAGAGTTATCAGGCAACTAAATTTTATAAATTTGGAAGTTTTAAAAGTTTCCTTTGTGTGACTTAAAATTACAAATTTATGTAGACAAAAAAAATTAATAGCCATTAATGAAATTTTTCAATATTTATTTACATTGTTTCAATGTTTTCAAAAGTGAAAATTATTTTTAATGTAGCTGTGAGTTATAGGAGAGAAAATTTGACGGGCATGGATGTTAACTTACAGTTAATCTTAACCAAATTATGAAAGCAACTGTTTTTCTGTATGATTATTGGTTAACGATTGTGAGAATTATTGAATGCATAAATTTTCTGGGGAAAAAAGTTATGCAAATAATTATATGCCCGTCTTTAAAGACGGGTCCCATTATGGTTTACTGTTGTCTGTCCATCCATCATCCACACTTCGGACAATAACAGCAATTTCCATGAAACTTTGGTGAATTGTTTATATCTATTGAAGTAAGCACCCTTTCGATTTTTATAAATTTCCAATATGATATTTCAGAGTTATGGAACTTTATTCGTTAAAAGTGACAATATTCAAGTTCTTGGTAATTCTTGGAGTTCTACTTAATGTCTAAAATATAAAAATATATGATTAAATATGTTACAAGTTCTCTCACATGTACATTTAAAATGAAAATAGAGTCGACTCTTGTTATCTCGAAGTCCAAAAAAATTGAAGATAGACAAAATTTTGACTTAAAAGGAGCAGACAAATTTTCCTAGTTACGAAGGGAGGCAATATAATAATTTCCGAAATCTAAAATCTCTGTAGGTGCCGGAGTTGTTGAAAAAAAAATTGATTAAATTCATTCAATTTAACAAGTTGTTGATTAAATTGATACTATAATTTAATCTACTCAACTTGAATTGTTTTTACAAATTAATGTAAATTCTCAATAAATCAATAGCATAAAAATCAATCGTCGCCGATTGTCAATTACCGGAAGTAAAGCTCACATGTGAAGACATTTAATCGGCAAGGTGATGTTTTGACAGATGATAAATATTCGATGTAACGAATAACACTTTCGTTGTGTTTATAATTTGGGACTTTAAATTAGTTTGAGAAAAGAGAAAATTCGACTAAACAGGAGTCAAAATACATATATTTGCAATATTAAACGTTTGTTACCACAAAAAAAGATTCGACTCATCCGAAAATTCGACTCCAGCGAGTTTGAGATAACAAGAGTCAACTGTATACTTGAATAATTCACATGTATAGATAACTCTGTTATAAATTTTTCATAATTGTTTTTATTTCTAGATAAAGTACCAAAAAGGGAAGAAGAAGAAAAACCAGTAGATGTTGATCAGCCAGGGATTTGGGATACCGATGAACTTGCTACTCTCCGTAAAGTTTTTAAAAATGTCAAACAGCATAACGTTAAATTAAAAGTGATTAATAGAGAACTTGAAAAAAGGAATGAAGAATTGGAAAATGAAGTTGCTGATCTGAAATTACAATTAAATAAAAAGTCTAATCAAGTTGTTGATGCAGCAAAGGCTAATAAACGTCTAAAAATCCTCAGTGAACAGTTAGAACAGGACTTAAATTATACCTCTGCTAGAATGACTGCTATGGAACAAATATTTAAAGAAATTAATGAAGAAAAGTCAAAAATGATTAAAGAAAATCAGGAATTCAAAATAAATGCAGATAAAGAAAGACTTGATAGAGAAAGAATCGAATGTCTACTGAAGTCATTAGAACAGCAAGTCCTGGTCGAGAAAATGACAATTGAACAAAATATTAAAATGGAATGTCAGTCTGAAATTGCTAAACTTCTCAAACGAATTAATGATCTCACTGATGAATTAGAAGAGGAGAGGAAGTTACATTATACAACACGAAAAGGACTTGATCATTTACGGCAGCATTTTGCTAGCTTGCCTTTAGCGAATATAGTACCTCCAAATGCTGTTAAGTCAGATCAGATCAGCAAATTTAGTTACACGTAGTATAGGTGTATTGAAAAAAATCATGCAGCATTTAAATGAAAATTTTAGATTTATTTATTATTATACAAGTTTTATAGTATAAGTGGATTATTAAAATTTGTTTATTAAAAATTAATTTGTTTGAATTATAGAATGATCTCCACCTGAGATACATAATTAATCTTAAAGATGGTAGAGTGGTAACATTCTGGAGAAATGTTTCAAATACTTCCTCTGTTGACAGTAGAAAGGTAAATTTCTATGGACAAGATAACTAAATTCTCAAATATTACAACAAAGTGTTTAGCAAGATCTTTTTATAATATTGTCCGTTCTGAAACCTGTGAAGTTTTAACCTTGACCGTCCCAAAAAGTGTGTTTACCATTCAATGACTTGAGTATTGTTTCACCAAATCATTTTACTCATTTCACTTTTGTCATTTCTGAGTTGTATTAATATTCGTTTTAAATGTGAAAAATATCCAAATCTTTTTATACGACCGCAGATATCTGTGCCTATTATGGTATGAGCTTCTTGTCATCATCAGCGTGCTTAGACAATTAGGTTTCCGATCATTTAATTTTGTTCTTTTGAACATATCCTTATAATATTTTACCACAATGGTCTCCCTTAAGAAATACAGGTTGGGATTGATTTTGGGTAACAACAATTTTTTGTCACACTTTTCTCTGCAAATACTCATCATAGCCCATTGATATTTTGTCAGTAGACTTCTATACATGTAGTACCGTCACATCATGGTTCACATCAACTTCCTGTTTGACGAATTTGTTTATTTTTGGACCTTATCGAAAGGGGAGGGGGGATCACTAGTGAGGAATGGCTCACAATACATCTTATATCTTTTAATTCATCTTAATGAGTGCTTCTGCTTAGCAAAGCCCTTAATTGTCATATGGTTTGCATGCAGTAATTTGAGTGTTGATTCAATAAATCATTTGAAATTCAGAATTATTTTTATGGACCACAAAAAAAATCATATTTGAATTTGACTTTTTTCACTTCGATTTCCATGTTATGCCCTTTTTAAATACAGAAAATAGCCAAAATGGGGGATTTTATTGCTTGATAAAAAATAGAACATTTATGTTGTGAACAATTGTGCAATAAAAAATACAGTGGATGAAGCTCAAAGTGCTCATTTACAACTAGTGGACATAAAAAAATAAATAAAATTTGGTACCAATAGGTATATTGTATTGATAGCTTGAAGAGTTTTATTTTAAGCTCACCTGGCCTAAGGCCATGTGATCTTTTGTCATCACTTGGCATCCGTCTGTTAACTTTTCACGTTTTAATCTTCTCCTCTGAAACCACTGGGCCAAATGGAATTTAACTTGGCAGGAAACATCTATGTAAGGTTTTTTATAAATTTTGAAAGAAACATGGCCGTCACGGGTAATTGTTGTTTCTGATTAGCTGAGTTTTCAAAAATCTTCTCTGAAACTGCATGGCCAAATGGAACAAAACTTGACAGGAAGCATATATGGGGGGTCCTTTATAAAGTTTCCATATTTTGTTCCGATCGGACTACAAATATTTGCCGCAATGGGCAGTTAATTCTTGTTTCTGATTGCCCATATATATATATAAAAATCTTCTCTGAAATCACTTGTCCAGATGGAACAAAACTTGACAGGAAGCATCTATTGGAAGTTTACCTCTCTGTCACCACTGGAAAGTAATACCTTTATCTCGCCTTCGGGACTTTTTGTCGCAGGCGAGACAAAAACATGGTTTATTGAAAAATTGACAAAAATTGAAATACCTGTAAGCAATAATCCTATAACATAAAAAAATCTACCAAAAAAAATGTATGAGGACTTATTTGGACAATCATATACCCTCTATGTGGACAGAAAGTGTAAAACAATACCCTCCCCCCGACTATTCATACCAAGGGCATCAACAGAATTTTTGGACAATACATAATTTACAAAACTATTTGGTTATATACATAAATAATACTCAATCCAAAACTGAAGATTGAAGGGTATTTAACTGAGCAAAAACAAAGGTATAATGCATAACAATTGATATATTCACATTCTGCTATATTAAAAAAATCCAGGAATTTTATTTGATGGGATATTGTTTGCTTAGTTTGCATGTTTATTTCTAGTTACTTGCACACGAGTATAGCTGCAGAATTCACCCTGAACAAATTTACATAGCCAGTATTTACCACGTATTAGAAAAAAATCAATCAGTTTTGTTTATGTAAATGGGACTATACACATACTTAAAGTGGGAACTATATCATTAAATCAACTTCCCAAAATATTAAAATTATTCAGTATATAATAAACTAGAGGCTCTCAAGAGCCTGTATCGCTCACCTGGATTTAACTTTTAACCTTGAGCAGACCTAAAAATTTAAGTGTTGCAGTCAATTTTGCTGGTTTTTCTATAGGATTCTATGTTAAACTAATTTCAGCTGTGGCAGTCATCTTGGTTGACAGTCCAGGTCAACGGATTCATTTCTAAAAGAAAACCATCTAAGGACAAATGCTGCCAAGTCTGGCTCCAATATGTCAAGTGGTTTCAGACAAGATTTTTCAATGAATTTTTCAATAGGGCCCTATGTTAAACTAAGTTCCGGTGTGGTAGCCATCTTGGTTGACAGTCTGGGTCATCACACAAAATTATGAAAGAGGACCATCTAAGGACCATAGCTACCAAGTCTAATTCTAATTGGCTTAGTGTTTTCAGACAAGAAGATTTTTGAGTGAATTTCCCATGGGGTCCTATGTTAAGCTACGTTCTGCTGTGGCGGCCGTCTTGGCTCACAGTCCACAAAATCAGACACATTTCTGAAAAAGGACCTAAGGACCCATGCTGTCAAGTGGTTTCAGACAAGAAGATTTTTCAATTAATTTTCCTATAGGGCTCTACGTTAAAGTAAGTTCGGTTGTGGCGGCCATCTTGGTTGACAGTCCAGGTCATTGGACACACCTCTGTAAGAGGACCATCTAAGTACCATTGCTGCTAAGTCTGGTTCCAATTGGTCAAGTGGTTTAAGACAAGAAAATTTTTCACTGAATTTTCCCTTAGGACCCTATGTTAAACTAAGTTCGGCTGTGGCGGACATCTTGGTTAACATTCCGGGTCATTGGACATATTTCTGAAAGAGAACCTCCTAAGAACCATTACTGCCAACTTTGGTTCCAACTGGCCTTGTAGTTTCATATAAGATTTTTGAAATTCACCCCCTCCCCCCCTCCTTTTTTCTATTTTTGTAACAGCAGCCATGTTGGTTGGAAGTCGGGAATGCCAGACATAATTTTGGAAGGAAGCCACCCGAGGACCATTGCACCTAGGTTTGGTCTCAATTGGCCCAGTGGTTTGAGAGAAAAAGATCTTTAAAGGAAAGTTTACGCTGGATGCCGTCTTTACAGGGCAAAAACTCCTATAAGAGGTCAATCATTGATTTTGGTCATGTTGACTTATTTGTAGATCTTACTTTGTTGAACATTTTTGCTGTTTACAATTTGTCTTTATCTATAATAATATTCAAGATAATAACCTAAAACTGCAAAATTTCGTTAAAATTAACAATTCAGGGGCAATAACCCAACAAAGGGTTGACCGATTCGTCTGAAAATTTCATGACAGGTAGATCTTGACCTGATGAACATTTTTACCCCGTCAGTTTTGCTCTAATTGCTTTAGTTTTTGAGATATAAGACAAAAACTGCAGTTTACCCCTATGTTCTATTTTTAGCCATGTCAGCCATGTTGGTTGGCAGGCGGGGTCATCGGACATATTTTTGAAACTAGATACCATAATGATGCTTGTGGCCAAGTTTGGTTCAATTTGGCCCAGTAGTTTCAGAGAAGATTTTTGTAAAAGTTAACAGACGACGACGACGGACGCCAAGTGATGAGAAAAGCTCACTTGACCTTTCAGGTCAGGTGAGCTAAAAATTAACCATAACCAATTGTTGTGAATTAGAGGGGTAAGTAAGGTAAAATGTGATTTGCATTAAGAATTTATCTACCATATCCTTTCATTCATGCAAAGTATTTTTGGTTGTTAGATACCAAGTAGACTTACAAAAACAGGTTACTTCTTTTGCTGAGTTTCTTAAGACAAGAATAGGAACTTAAAAAGATTTGTAAGGTTACCATAGTGTTGAAGTATCAATGACTTGGTTTTCACTGTAAACCAGAATTGTCAAATCTGTACAGCCAGGAACAAATTTTGTCAGTAGATTTTTGAAAATTTGATGAAAAAAGGACAATAACTCCTAAATGGGTTTCGGGATTTCCTTCAAAATTTCAGGTTAGGTAGATCTTGTCATGCTGATCAATTTTACCGCATCTCAGATTTTTGATATCTCTAACGGTTTTAAAGTTATAAGCCAAAAACAACACATGCACCTCTATATTCTATTTTTAGCTATGACAGCCATGTTTTACGTCAGATCAAAATAAATTGAGGATCGTTTGTAGAGGACATGTCATATATCATTCCTATTAAGTTTCAAACCAATGGGCCCAGCGGTTTCAGAGGAGAAGATTTTTGAATGAAAAAATTTTGAAAATTTGACAAAAAAAGGGCAACAACTCCTAAATGGGTTTTGGGATTTCCTTTAAAATTTCAGGGTAGGTAGATCTCAACATGGCAAACATTTTTCAAATCTACAGTTCACTTCTATCTCAAATAGTTTTGGAGATAAATGAGGAACAAGAGGCTCACCAGAGCCTGTATCGCTCACCTGGAGTCTAGTTTTCATTGGACAATTAATCAACTATTTGGCGAAGTTTGTTGCAATTGGTTCAATTGTTCAGGGAAAATTTGTTGAAGGTTTATTTTTCATAAGGTTTAATGTTAAAATATGTTCCCTGATGGTGGTAGTCCTGGCAGGAAGTTGATATAATTGACCAGGAATAAGGGTGAACCTTAAATAAATGTAACAGAACCCGACCTCAAATTACACCTTTTTACACATAACTCCTAAATAGAATTTGGGATTCCCTTCAAAATTTCAGGGTAGGTAGATCTCAACATGGCAAACATTTTTCAAATTTACATTTCACTTCTATCTCAAATAGTTTTAGAGATAAATGACGAAAAATGTTAAAATTTTGAAAATTTGAAGAAAAAAGGGCAATAACTCCTAAATGGGTTTTGGAATTTCCTTCAAAATTTCAGGATAGGTAGATCTTGTCATGCTGATCAATTTTATCCCATGTTAGATTTTTTATATATATCTGTAACGGTTTTTAAGTTATAAGCCAAGTGAGCTAAGAAGGGGTGTAACTCTGGCAAACTCAAGTTAGAATGCAGAAAATACAATATTCACAATTTTCCCATTTATAAAGGGGCATAACTCTGGAATAGTACTTGATGTTACTTGAAAATATTTTATGTTGCAGATATATTTTGATTACACCAATAATAGGTAACAAACAATACTTTAATAATGGTTTTAATGAAATATTTACAGATGTGATGAATAATGCATACAATAATTACCGGTACAACAAATATTTATATACTTAACATAACAAACACAATTATTCTTAATAAATCAATTAATTTTACCATAATCTTCAATACTGAGAGTAAAATATCAAATAAAACTTGCTTAAAAATAGTTCATCAACATAAATATTCATGTTATTGCTTTTGTCTTTAAATGTATTAATTTTGAAATATGATTACCGGGTAAGTAGGTTATTGAGAACTATATCTTCTGTAAATTTAGAAAGTTGTTGTTTTATTGGATAATTGAATACTCTTCCTTACCACTGTATTTTCATGTATCTCGGATATACATATAGAACAAAAAAAAAAAAAAACACTAAACAATGACATTTTTATCAGCAGAAATTTTGTTGTGTCAATCAATATGCCTTAAACACACTTTCTCTATAGATAATATATTTGAAATGACATTAAAATTTTTCTCAAATCTTGATCAACAGAATGTTTGTACTAATTAAAAACAGTATAAAATCTCTGATAATTGAGATCCAGTTGCCATATCAAGCCATTTCTATATTAATCTATAATTGAACACATATGAACATCAGCCTGTAATTGGTAATTTTTGTGCATGGACAGTTTGGAATAGCACTTTCACATTTTACCAAATTATAACACTGATTCCTGTTTTTTTTTCAACTGTTCTATCATAACATGCTGGAATCAACATCTGAAATAGTAAAACATTATATTTTTATATTAATTAAGCTTTGATATTATATGGACACACCCCAATCTGGCAAAATCTATATACATCAAGAAAGAAAAAACAGTCCATGATAATTTGAATCCATTGGCAATATATGGACAGATTAGTCACTCACAAAATGTTTTTTTAAGGATGATTTTTTTTGGCCAGGTGAGATGAAAAAAAAAATATTCTATTGTCGTAAACATTCTCTCATCAATTATAAAACAGAGCAAACTTGAAGGCCACAAATGAAAACCCAGCTGTAATCAATTTTGTTACCTTGTTCAATCTTATGGAATTTTGTTTTAATGAAACTTATCCGATATAAATAGTATATCTCCATTGGCAAGTATGTTGCGATATCCTGTTTTCGAATTCCTTTATTTTGTTGGAAAATTGTTAAGTTTTTTTTAATGATTTATATCTGTAATCCCAAACCTCACACTGAGCCAATAAAATTCTCAAAAAATGTCCCCTACCTGCTATAGCTGTTAGAAAACATACCCAATGCGCCTTGACTATGTGAAACTCGATCTGTAGCTCATCATTATAAGCTCACATAACAAAAATAAGATCATTTGGTAGAAGAGTTTGCAAAAAAAAACCCATAAAACTATTATTTTGGCAATAATTTCCATTTCAAAGGGCAATTACTCTCACTATAGTTATCCAATCAGCCTGAAACTCAAAGTTGATCTGTAGCTCATCATTATAAGGCTCACATACCAAACATGATCAGTTGGTAAAAAGGATAATCAAAAAAGTCTGAAAAACTAATATTTTGGCAATAATTTTTTTCATAGAACAAACTTAAACAAAAATTTTCAAATAAAAACTCACATTTTATCTGTAGCTCACCATTATGAGCTCACATACCAAAAATAAAATCTATTGGTTAATCAATTTCTGAAAAAAAGCCAGAAAACTCTAGTATGACTGACTGATGGACAGAGTGCCCTTCAGCATTGCTCGTAGGGGACTAATAAATAATCCCAATTCTGTATGCTGTGCCCACTAAACTACTTTCTTAACCTGATGTCAAATTTCTGTCACTAAGCATATACTACTACACATGTACAAAGTAATAAATACATGTATAATATAAACTCAGCATCCTCACCATGTATTTCAAAACTACCTGAATCAAACTCTAATTTCTTCGACGATGATGAATCTCCTTCAATATCAATATCACTCTCTGGGGCATTCAATGCACTTAATGTAACATCTAAAGAAATAAAAAAATTTCTATTACGAATACTGTGTTGCTGGTAAACAAATAATTACATTACTTGTTCGTTTCATTGAAATACATGCTTCTAATTGGTTGATATGTATCACATGGTTCTGAAAAGTGATGTTTAATAACCAAATAAAATTTTAAATCTTGTCAAGCATGTACTCCCATGAAGATTTTGATGATATTAGAAGAGTAATATTTCAAGACAATACACAGAAGATTTAAAAACTGCAGTCATATTTCATACTTTTCAAATGTAATTATAGGAATTAAATGCATCATTTTAGTACTTTTATAGGGTTTGACCATGCACCCATTTATAGTATGAAGCATTCAATTCTTAAATGTATCATACCAAATTTGTTCTTTTTAGATAGAAACTAATACAATCAATAATTAATACATTAAAACTATGGAATATATACTATGTACTGCATGGAGTGTCCTTTCAACAACAATATGATTTGACAAATATTAATAATTCCCATCTAAAATTAATGCTGAGATGCATGAGTTCTACATTTATCTATCAAACTAAAAGAATTTCAAGTAACCATAACACACCTATAGCCAGTATTTTTTCAATAAAATGACTATTAAAGTAAAGAAAAAGTTGGATGCACTACCTGTAACTATCTGAATGATCTTTTTGGGGGGATTTTGTATATCATTGCAGAACTTTGAATTTATATAAATAAGTTACAAATAACATTTTATCATATCATATTATTATCTTTAACTTACAAACAGAATTGTTTTACGGTTCTACATTACCATTTTGTTTCTGTTTTTTACTATGTGTGGAGTGTGCTGCCCCTGCCGAGGTCGGAACAGTCTGTTTTTGCACTGCAATCTTTTTTGGAGATTGGTCTGTTGGCATGGGCAACCCTGCTTCTTCAAATGACTTTCTTTTTAATTGCGTTTTTATCTGTGATCTGAAAACAGAAGAAAATATATACTGCATATTTGATAATTCAAACTGTCTTTTAGTAAATGTTTCTAATTGTTTGATGTGTGTACTGGTACTCCTTGTTTTTCTTACAGTTGTGGAATTCTTGTTCCATCATTTCAGTCTCTTGTATCTGTAATTTTTTTCCATATTTTAACTTTGTAATGAGTACAACTTTCAACTTGGTGACCAAAATATTTTATAGTTTATCAATTAAAGATAGGTTCCAGTAGACTAGTGATAAACCAACAAATCTGACATATATTTTAATTCAATTGTTTGGAAGAAAAATGTGGAATGAGTTTCCAGAAAAAGTTGATTCAGAAGGATGTCTGGGGTACCATTGTTGCCTCAAAAATGAATTCACTGGGTAGGAAATATCTGGTTCCCATTTTCTATAAAACGTTTTAAATCTATTTGTCTACCAGTAGATTTAATAAATGCATATAATTCTTACATTGTTCTTGTTTTGATAATGTTACTAATTTTATCTAAATCATCACCAAATCTTTTTACTGAATTCTGTAACATTTCTATTTCTTTTGGAGTCCATTTTCCACTAAAATTACAATATAAAAATAAAATTAAATACAGAATATGGAAATAATAAAATGTTTTCTTTTCTCTCAAAAATAAAAAAATTCTTATCAGAATGAATAGAACTACGTACATGTACTAGTATTTATTTTCACGAGTGCATGTGTCAATCTTTAACTTACACGCAACATGGACATGAATAAATTTATAATTTCATTTTCTTACTTACAGAATTTAAAGTATTCCTTATAACTGTCTTGCAAGTTCTGATCTACTTAGTGTAGGGGAGATAATCTATGGAAAGTTTTTCTTTCTCTCTACATTTAATTGAGCTAATTAGGAAATTTTGATGCAATCTGCCAGAAAGTTGTATTGGACTATTGGACTGTGAATGCCAATACAATGCTTGGTCAACAGTGTTTAATACTTCATGTTGTATACCAAAAAGTAACTTACTGTTTATCAAAAGTTTACCTTCACATCTGGAAATGAAAAAGCACCGTTCAGAGTGTTCAGGTAAATTTTTGTTTTAGATATGTCAGAATGAAGTTAAATGACTTTACCTGGTGGGACTGGGTTCACTTGTAGGATGTAACTGCATGGTTAAGTCACCAAGTTTATTAAAAGCAACTCCTGCTGCTGTGAATATTTCTCCTACCTGTAAAAAAAAATAATGTTAAAAATGCTAGCAAATACAACTATATATTTAAATCATCAAATCTGGAGAGTCATTTAAACATAAAAATGACAGGTTTTAAGTGTGTCTGAATAAACTCATGCACTCATTTGATACAGCAAGTCTGGTTCCAAAGATATTCTTTAACTCTGTACACTTCAAATAGCAATTTGGAATGCAAACATTTGTTACATGTTAAATTCTCTTACATTGGATAAAACTTTAATTTATCTTGTTTTGATGTTTGTGTTTTTTTGGATCTTTAATGTTGTTTTTGTCTGAAGGTCTGCTGATTGTATTGTGTTACTTGACTGGTATGTCATCTTTGACTTTTCCTATTTTGTTGATTATCATATATCTAAAATATAAAGCTCAAATGACGTCTTAGGACTGACACACTGTAACACAAAATAAGTTTTTTTGGACATAGAAAATAGCAGAAAGAGTTTTGATCTTAAAATAATAAACCAGAAAATGCGTCTATAAGACATGGATTCCCCGCCCTAAAAACAATATAGGTTGCTGAACTGCATTGTACGATACTAGTCCGAGATTGCTCTGACGTCTGACGGCCTTTTTTATGATGTGCTGGGGCCATGGGACGTCAGAGTGCACGCCGTATAGAAAACATGGAAATTGCTGACCCAGACTTGGGGCGGCAGTTTTTAGACTCGAAATCGTAATATATCCAATTATATGTATATAAATCATACATCAATCGATTCCTTATTCATTTCTCTCTAAGAATATTTACATTTTATTCACCAACAATCTCCCTGTACCAGAAACGAAAGCTTTATTCCTTTCAACCAACCATTTTCATCATTTTATTATTTATGTGGCAGAAGTGTCGATTTGGCCACCGTACTTAGCCCTAAGACACGAATGTGGGTCGGGTCGCCCCATTGTACGTATTTTCGCCCATGGATCCGTTCAAAGCCTTTATCATATTATTTTTACAGTTTGTGGACCACAAAAGGTGGAAAATATTCATAAAACCGTGTTTGAATCATACCCGGCTGTTCTATTTATACGAGCAAATGCAATGCCAATGGCCTGAATGGGACCGCTTTGACAACTGACCGGGTTTGTACCGCTCCGCCGAGTCAAAGGTTGTAACAGGAGTTACATTACTAAGGAATCAGAGGGTAAGGTGACTCAAATATGACTACCTTGCTTGCAGAACTCATTTTTCTGCAAACAAACAGTAACACAAAATTGTTTTCGCCGCTTTCTTCAACCGGATGTTGACTATCTTGACCAGAAGTTATAAATAGTCCGCGTTAACTTTTTTTTTGGATATTGTCATCAATATAATTCGAATGAAAGGAAAATAAGGCATCAACATTTTTAAATTGTATCTTTAATTCTATATTTTCTTTGTAAAACATTTAATTTAAAATTATGATAAAAATCATAGAGATTACTAATTCTATTTTTAGATTGAAAATCATGTGATTGTTGTCACAAGTACAAACTGTCAAAGCCTACAAGATGACACAGGAGGAGAAAAAGCCACTGTTGGACAGTACCGAAGAAGAGGAGGTGTTAACAGGATGTGGTGCCACACTTTGTTGCAATCCAAGGCGGTTTTTACACAGATATTTGATTCTGATCATCATGTGTTTCTTAAGTTTTGGTGGGTATTTCTTTTGAGAGTTGAGTACTGGTAAATGAGCGTCTTTAGCCTTTTGACATGGTATTTGAAAAGGATGTAAGGGTTGATGTTAAGAGAATGCAATACAATAAGGATCTACCATTGACATTTTTATGAAATTTAGACATATGTACTTTCGAAATATCAGAAGAAAAAAGTACCTTCATGATCATCCTCTCAGGGTTTATCCAGTTCATTCCTGCAAACCCAGGGATAGCGCTAGGCTTCGCCAATGTCACCAAATGCGATTTTTTATTCAATTTGGAGATATTTCTGGCGACAGAATTTTTCGATATTTTTTTTTTAGCTCACCTGGCCAAAGGCCATGTGAGCTTTTGTCATCACTTGGCGTCCATCGTCCCTCCGTCTGTAAACTTTTACATTTTCATCTTCTCCTCTGAAACCCCTGGACCTATTGAACTGAAACTTGGCCTGTAGCTTCTATATGGAAGGTCCTTTACAAAGTTTGCATAAATCATCCCGGTCCAGAAACCTTTATATGTTCTGATTGGTCAAAATTTAAAACTTCTCCTTTGAAACCGTTTGGCCAATGAACTTATACTTGGTATGAAATATTTATAGAAGATCATTTACAAAGTTTCCAGAAATCAATCTAGTCTGTCAGATCAAATCAAAAAGTTGTGACTGCCAGGTGAGCGATACCGGCTCAGCCCACTGAGCCTCTTGTTTAAAATTTCGCACTTAGGCCACACTTAAAAACATTTCAGTTTGCACTAACCCGACCCTGATTTTCATCATTGGGTAGGTAGGTAGGCTTTTTTTTTTTTTTTTTGATATTAAAACCCTCATATAAAATTTGGAAGCAGGCAAATGTTACCCCGGTCTTAAAGGAGGATAGTACCGCGTGTTTTAAAAATTATCGACCTATTTCATTAATTAGTGTATTGGGCAAGGTCATGGAAAGGTGTGTTTATAAGCATCTCTATTTACGTCAACATGATTTAAGGGGACGACCATTTGAAATTCAGGGGGGGGGGGGGAGGAGGATTTGTTTTGGATGGGTTATTTATTTAAAATATAATAATAAAGACATTATTTATTTTCTGCACCATTGAAGCATGATTTTTCATTTTCAGTAAAACAAGAGACTGATTATTTATTTTCACATTTATATTTATATTTATAATATTTGAAAATACACAATTTTTAAATTCATGTTTTTATTCTAAAATAAATAACATAGTCAAGGTTGTATCTGTTCGGAATTTTGGCTGTTCCACCTTGCAGTCTCAGTCCCTGTCCAGACCTGTGGTATTCTTTAAGACCATCATAAAGATACCATTTGTTGTTGTGCTTGATGCTAGCACAAAAATGGCCACCATTACTATAAATCTGTGCACCAAGTTCATAACTGCAAGATCAAGAAACTGAATTATAGGTGCAAATAGAAATATGCAATGTTTATAATGCATGCTTGTACATTCATGTTGTATTGTGTATTGCTCTGTTTAAAGTAAATGAGAAAGGAAAATGGAATGCAGATATACAGATTTCTGAAGTTTAAGTTAAATGTACCAGTATGTTGTATATATATATATATATATATATATATATATATATATTAAATGAAAAGAGGGTTTTACTTTGGAGTGTTTTATGACAAATATTTTTCTCCAGATGCAAGCACCTTTTTAGATTACACAATATTCTCACATTTAAACTGTTTATACTTACATCTTATAAATTCGATGGGATGAAATACATTATGTACCATTTAATCGAAATTAATCATCATCCTCTGGAAATGAATCTTCTGAATTCAAAACTGCATATATTCCATACGTACAAAAACAACAGAAGGTTAAAATGGGAAAAGGTATTAATGTGAGGTAAATGTTCATGAGACAATATAACTCAAGTGAAATGAAACCCATTTTCAGACATTTCAAAAACATAAGTATTTATATATGGTGTAGTTTATATATTATTAAAAGATTTGGGAAGTTTTTCCCGAAAAAATATATGAAAAAAGACGAATTTTGGTAGAATCTGGTGCCATCTCATGCTTTAAAACATGCATTTATAAAATGGTCTAAAAGACCTGCCGAGTTATTTATTTTCAATACATGGTAGGTCAGGTTATTTATTTTCAAACTACCACAGAACAAACCATTTATTTTTGTTATTATCAAGGCTGAGTTATTTATTTTCAAAATCCTCCTCCCCCCCCCCCCCCCCCCCCCCCGAATATCAAATGGTCATCCCCTAATCACTAGTCATCAATCTGGTTTTACTCCAGGAGATTCTGCTGTAAGTTGGCTTTTAAATATAGGTTACATTCCATAAACTAATAGTACCATTTTCTATGTGAAGTGAGCTAACAAATGTCATGGTCTTGTGCCAACTTCAGAGTAAATAATACCCATATACATATATATATTCTGAAAGGTCATTTTGTTAGCATTGTTTCAATCATTATAAAATAAATAAAAAATATCCATGGAAACCTAGTTGGCATAGCAACATTCCAAAATTTTCATAAAAAAGCTTTAAAAATGTTAAATTTCACTCCACTTTGGCTTAAAATTGAGGTCTGATGCAGAGTTTCAATCCATTGAATTGAGACTTAATTTTTCAGATTCTGCATAAAATTCCATTACATATGTGGGGGAAAAAGGTTTACTTTTCCGGCGTTTTTTCGCAATTTAACTTAAATGTTTTCGCATTTTTTAAACTAAAATCTATCCTCTTTCAGATTACAATTTTGAGTTTCATTCGGGCCGTATCGTATGCTACGACGGCAGTTCCGATAAATCTCGAAAACCTCGAAATGCCGCAAAAGTAACACATGGAACAAAGTCGGACGGGAGACGAAAAAAATCCGGGAAAAAAATCTTTTCGATTTTAACCTCAAAAAAACTTTTGAGTCGGCCCCTTTTTTTCGGGTCGGGCGCGTTAGTGCAAACATAAATATTTTTAATTGTGGCCTTATGTGAAAACATTTTTAAATGGTGACTAAGAAACGTTTTATATAAATTGTAATTATCTATGATGATTGAACAGTTTACATCAAGCTAATAAACACAGCAGGTGTTTCAACAGTAGACAAACACAATAACTTGCACGTGCTGAGATCATTTACACTAGACTGCTCAATTGATTGACCACTCTGAGGACAATTCAATTTATAGACTAAGATAATTTAGTCATGAAATTAAATATGCATCCTTTTTAACACCTTTAAAAGCATTATATCATAAAATTTCCAATCTGCAAAGATTGTGATGTCACTTTCGGTTTAACATCAACAAACACATGTGGAACAATCAATGTTTTATTAGGCTTGCCATCAAAGTAAAGGACATTTCAGATAAAAGTTAGCTGTCATTAAAACTATTTCATTAAAAATACTTTTCAGGCCATGTTATTTCAAATAGTAATGAATAAAAGAACAATCATGTAGAATGCTTCCAAAAGGGGAAGGGTGACTTGGCAAACATTTGAAACTGGCGACAAAAATGTTGCTTTTAGCCATTTTTTTTGGCAACAAGTTTTTGAATGCAGCACGACCCCTGAAACCTGAAACCCACAACAACACTCATATATAATATGAAACAGGTGTGACGTGACGTTTGCTTTGTCGGTATTTAGTGAAAACATAGTAATGGTGTAATAATGTCACTTCAAAGTATTAAGTTCATCATTACATTTGTATCAATGTTGTTACTTCACACGGTCTGAGTTGTCCAATGACACTGTCTGAATTTTCCGAGTGGTCCGCGGTCCGATTTTCTTGTTACCGTGGCGGGAAAATGTGGCACTTGCGTCTGCATCTTTTTTCATGTCAAATTTGATTCCAGGTGGATTCTTTTGTATTTATTTTTAATTTCATGACACTAAATGTAAAAAAGGCTGAGGTAGGTCCATAAATAACTTATTTTGTTCAAGATAATCTCTATTCATATAATGTCGGAAGCAATGATGCTGACATTTTGTTGAAACTTTTTAGCCGGCATAGTACTTCATGTAGGAATAATTCGAATGACATCTCTACTTTAAAGAGCGAGCTTTGTTCGCTTATTCGGCTGGTCGAACATATTGCCGCCTTGTGTGTGACTTAAAAATTCTACCTACAACTCAGATTCTCTTTTGACCTATAGCTAGAAAAGCAACCAATGAAAATCGTTCACTTCCGACCTATAAAATATACACGAATGTTGTTAGGGGTTTGTAAGAATGAACGTGGATACAAAACACTGACTTGGGAGGATGCTTCATGATATAAGTTCAGAGTTATACGGTGTTAAATTTTACTCATTTTGATCCGAAACCACACTATTTTGCATTTTCCTGTTGTTCACAAAAACTTGAATAACTTGCAAGGAAACAACATTTTTTCCAACCCTTTTTTTTAACGGGTTCCTTTTTGCATGGGCAAATTATATATCAATCAAATCAAATATTTTATTGGACAAAGCACATATATATCAATTGTACAATATATAAAACATATGACAAATAATGAATATACAACATAATACATTACATGTAATAATAGCTATCTGTATATCACAATACTTGTGGCAGACCATCTGACATTAAATTTTTATTATGAAGTTCAAAAGCTTGGCTCAAATAATTACATATCCATTTGGTGTTAATCAAATTAACTGGATTAAGTAAATTCATAATTGATTTAATGTCATCATCTTTAATGAGATTTTTGAAAATACTAAACTTCTCTCGAATGTCTTTATATTGAGGACAATATAAAAGGAAATATACTTCATCTTCCACTTGGTCTCTGCAAAATTTGCAGTATCTTTTCGTTAGAAATATGAATAATACATGAAATAAAGTGTGGATTATCCCTACATATCAATTATATATATTTTCAGGGAGTTATTTTTGTTACGACAACCCAGCAGCTCTACAAGATACAATGATAAAAGATCTAAAGATATCAGAAAGTACTTTTATGGGCTTTTATGCCTGGTATTCATGGCCAAATGTCATACTTTGTTTCTTTGGTGGATTTCTGATTGACAAGACATTTGGTGTGAGACTTGGTGCAATTATATTTAGTCTGTTTGTATCTGCTGGCCAGGTAATCATAGAAAATTTTTATGACATATTGAAACAATTAAAATTCTCCCTGTACAATTGGTAACACTGAAAATTCAACACAATTATTTTATGATCACACTGCTTTCAACAAGAAAAAACTGATGCACCCTATCCCAAATGACCATGTTCAAAGTTATTCTAATACATTTATTTAAAAATTGGCAATCTTATTCACACATTTGAGCTAGGTTTCAAAGTTTGGGAAATTAACTGCTTCAGTGTTTGAGAGAACAACTGGACATCCAGTATACATGTTGTACTTCAAAGATTCTTTGTGTAGAGTAATTCTTCTACATCTGAAGGCATTTTTAAGTACAGATTTATGAAAGAAAGAAGCAGATTGACCTTTGAATGAATCTTGAAAATGCTTTTTCCAGGTAAATTTTTGTCATTCAAATTGGCGTTGGCCAAAACTGCAAGTAATAAAAAAACAGTTCATACTTTTACTAGAGGATAAAAAGTAAGAATGTCTTAACAGGAATAGATAGTCACACATACAAACATATTTTATAATAAGTGGTTGTTTGAAGTGATTAATTTGAAGATTTTAAAGTTAAGTGTGTACATTGTATGACTACTTGCATTATTCATGCTTCAGTGATGAAGATCACTTTTAAAAAGTCATGAGTCATTGTTCATTGACCACATGACTTGTAAATTGTGATTAGAAATAAATGTCTAAACCAGAAAAAAAGTTTCAAAGTTTCAAAAATTGTGTATGGTTTATCTTTGATTTGTCATCTGTACATGTAGCAAAACTGATTACTATACTTTGCTCTTAATTCTTTGAGTCTTGCTTTTTTGAGAGGTTCAAACTACCAGAGAGATTTCCCAATAATGAATTTCAAATGATTTATCTCCCTTTTAGCCTTTTTTAACCCAAATAATCCAGTCGTTATATTCGCTCACTTCGATCACTCCATTATAATTTAATCAAGGTGTTACCGAAGGAGAGAATTGGATACGAAAACGGCTTGAATTATTTTAGTTAAGCCTTTTTATGCCTATTGAGTATTGTCCTATTTCTTGTAATTTATTCAATTTAAAAAAAAACCATTATTATGTTTATGAGAAATGACACATCTCCTTTTGTAAATACCCCTTTATTTTATATTTTTGCAAAGTTAAGGCATGTCACAAAGACGTGCATGGTTTAATATAAATTTTGATTTTTAGCTTACCTGGCCCAAAGGGACATTTAAGCTTATGCCTTCACTTGGCGTACGTCATTGTAAAGTATTTCAAGGATCTTCTCCTCAGAAACTACTGGGCCAAATACTTCAAAACTTTATGTGAATGTTCCTTAGGGTATCTAGTTTATAAATTATATCAGAGGTTTTGATCCATAATCAAACATGGCCACCATTGCTAAAATTAGAACTGCAGTTTTCGCCTTATATCTCAAAAACTAAAGCATTTGGAGAAAGAATGTTCATCAGGTCAAGATCTACCTTCCATGAAATTTTCTGATGAATCGGACAACCCTTTGTTGGGTTATTGCCCCTGAATTGTTAATTTTAAGGAAATTTTGCAGTTTTAGGTTATTATCTTGAATATTATTATAGATAAGGACAAACTGTAAACAGCAAAAATGTTCAACAAAGTATTAAAGATAAAAAATAAGTCAACATGACCAAAATCACTGATTGATCCCTTATAGCAGTTTTTGCCCTTTTAAAGACGGCATTTGGCATAAATTTTCCTTAAAAGATCTTTTCTTCTAAAACCACTGGGCCAATTGGGACCAAAATTTGGTGGAATAGTCCTTGGGTGGCCCCCTTCCAAAATTATGTCTGGCTGCCCCGACTTCCAACCGACATGGCTGCTGTTACTAAAAATAGGAAAAAGGGGGGATGAATTTCAAAAATCTTCTTTTATGAAACTACAAGGCCAATTGGAACCAAATTTGGTAATAATGGTTCTTAGGAGATCTTTTTCAGAAATGTGTCCGATTTCGTTGACTGTGAACCAAGTTGGCCGTCACAGCCGAACTAAGTTTAACATCGGACCCTATGGGAAATTCACTCAAAATTCTTCTTGTCTGAAACCACTAAGCCAATTAGAACTAGACTTGGTAGCAATGGTCCTTAGATGGTCCTCTTTTTGTCTGATGACTCGGACTGTCAACCAAGGTGGCCACCACAGCCGAACTTAGTTTAACATAAGGCCATATGGGAAAATTCATTGAAAAATCTTCTTCTCTGAAACCACTTGACTTATTGAGACCAGACTTGGCTGCAATGGTCCTTAGGAGGTCCTCTTTCAGAAATGTGTCCAATTTCGTGGACTGTGAATCAAGATGGCCACCACAGCTGAACTTAGTTTATCATAGGATCCTATATGGGAAATTTACTCTAAAATCTTCTCGTCTGAAACTACTAAGCCAATTGGAACTAAACTTAGCAGCAATGGTCCTATTGTTTAACATAGGACCCTTCGTGTCTGAAACTACTTGCCTAGTTAGAACCAAACTGTAATGGAATGGTCATAAGGTGGTCCTCTTTCAAAATGTGTCTGATGGCTCCGACCAAGTTGGCCACCACAGCCAAACATAGTTTAGCATAGGACCCCATGGGAAATTCATTTAAAAATCTTCTTGTCTGAAATTACTGAGCCTATTGCAACCAAACTTAGCAGCAATGGTCCTTAGATGGTCCTCTTTCAGAATTATGTCTGTTGACCCGGAATGTGAACAAAGATGGCAGCCAGAGCTGAACTAAGGCTGTGTTCACACTGAGATAAACTTAGTGTAGTGCGGGTTTACTTGACATGTTTGCGTTCTCGTTTATAAAATTGAATGTTTACATGTTTTGTTAAACAGGTTTTCGTTAAATTAAATCTATAGTTAAAGTAGGTATGTGTGTGTTCAGTATACATAACACTGGGTACTTAACTGCACTTTAAAATATAAATATCATAATAAAAACAGGTTATGGAATGATCTTACATAAATAAAAAATAGTTATATAGTCTTCTATTAATTTTATATAAAATAACAGCTTTTTATACTTATAAACTGTACTAAAATTTGAACTGAAATTATATACTGAATTTTGTCCCAAAATTTGCATGGACAAAATATAATGCCCTCCATTTGTGTTTAGAAAATGTCATTGAGGGTGGAGTGTACACATTCCAAAACCACTGCATTTTTTTTATGAACTTGACGAGGTTTTAGGTACAAAACTTTTTTTTGGTTTGCGTATCTGTTTTGCCCTATTGTAAGGTCACAGGGTCATAAAGTTTTACACTTTTCCCTTCCGTTTTGGTTTACGTAA
Source organism: Mytilisepta virgata (assembly GCA_028015205.1). Lineage (NCBI taxonomy): Eukaryota > Metazoa > Mollusca > Bivalvia > Mytilida > Mytilidae > Mytilisepta > Mytilisepta virgata. The sequence goes on along the minus strand of CM051518.1, from coordinate 60,877,736 downwards.
ATATTTTAGCCGTGGTCAATTTTTTATAAACATTTTGATACATTGTTAAGAACCACTAAGGTCAATTTAATTTTGCAAGCAGTATATTTAGGCAATTTGCGTATTTACTACATTCCAATAGGTCTTTTTAAAGATAAATTGTATTGAAAGATGACAAGTATTTGTACAATCCAATTCTGGCTTTTTCCTCAGTGATGAGTTATAAAAGGGTGTGGAAGTGTCTGTATGTCAATAAATCACACAATAGAGGTGAGAACAATTTATATGTCAAACCGGTGTAAGGTACATGAAACTAATTGTAAACATGTGTAGAGTACTTAGTGTTTGGTGTGAACATGGCCTTAGTTTAACATAGGACCCTATGGGAAAATTCATTAAATAATCTTCTTGTCTGAAACAACTGAGCCAATTAGAAAAAGACTTGGCAGCAATAGTCCTTAGATTGTCCTCTTTCAGAATTGTGTCGATCAACCGAGTTGGCCGCCACAGCCGAACATAGTTTAACAAAGGACCTTATGGAAAATTCATTAAAAAATCTTGTCTGAAACTACCGAGAGGTTGGACCCAAACTTAGCAGCAATGGTCCTTAGATGGTCCTCTTTCAGAATTGTGTCTCTTGATCCAAACTATCAACCAAGATGGCCACGACAGCCGAACTTTAAACACTGTGGGAACTGGTCGCTAATGTAAAAGGCAATGCACTATCAGGTGAGTGATACAGGCTCCTGGGAGCCTCTGGTTTTTCATTCTGTTAGTTTCATGAAAATTATCTCTTACTGAGGACAGTGAAACACCAGACATGTATTATTACTTTTTGTAGTAGAGAAAAACTTAAAAATTGATCTGGATTAGGTTTTGAAAATTAAATAAAAGAGAAATAAAATGTGATGTTAAAAGTAAGTAATGACATTTGATGAAATGTACATGTCTATTATTTCAGATGGTGTTTGCATTAGGAGCTTTGATAAATAAAGTTTGGCTAATGGATGTTGGCAGATTTATATTTGGGTGAGTAAAAATCAGTTTAAGAAAACACTGCAATGGAATTATTTGTTTTTAGGATTTGCTTACTTCTAAAGGAAATTTTTTGGTACCATCTTCTGCTTCTAACTTTTGTGATTCTTAGCCTCATTTCACTTCTAAAGACACAAATTTTGTTGAAAAAACTTTTTCAACTTTTTGTTTACTTGCAAAAATTTTATAAGCATTATTGGTATTTGTTTGTTTGTTTATCGAATAATGGCAGTCAGCAACATTCAAACGAAGGTCAAAACTTGCCTTATAACAAAAGAGACTTTTCAATAGTTAGACGAAAAAAAGAAGTATAAATTCACAGACACATGTTATATTTATTTCAAAAACAATTTTTTAAAGTTTAATTCTTGTGTCAAACAAGATGTTGAAGGATCACCAAAAATCAGCTGATATTGACATACATTTGTACATGTATTGGTATACTGTATTCAATCTATCAATCAGACTGTTTTGTTAATGTTTAAGTTTTGTGCTCTTTTACGATATTTTTTTCCCGGGTTCTGTCTGTTGGGTGGCATTGAATGATTGGTATTTCATTGTTTACCTTTCCTGTTAGACTTATTTTTGTTTATTTATGTACCTCACCATGCTCATTTTAAAGTAATTCCATGTGTACAATGTACAAAAGAAATTGGTATGTATTATTTTCATATTTTTGTATTATTTCTATATTATCATATAGAATTGGTGGTGAATCATTAGCTGTGGCGCAGAATACATATGCTGTGAAATGGTTTCAGGGGAGAGAACTCAATATGGTGTTTGGTCTTCAGTTGAGTTTTTCCAGAGTGGTGAGTTAGATATTTAAGAGCAAGTCTGAACAAAAAAAAATTCTATTGACAGAGTTTACAAGGGTTGTTGAAAACATTGAAAGTACTCGAGACAATGACTTTTGACAGAACTTGAAATAAATTAAAATCCTTATGAGTCCTTGAAAACTATGCTTTTGTAAAATAAAATAATATAGTTTGTAGTATTTTTTCTCAATAACTTCTGGTTGTTCAAACATGTCAAACAACCCAAGGAATCAACAAAATAGTAAGAATTATAGGGAAATGATAAAAGATTAGTAAATTATCTCCCTTTAACAAAAAACAACTTCCCTTTAGTCCTCAGGACCTGGATTAACTTACTGTTTCTCCTTAGAATTGTGCAAGTTAAGAAAAAATGTGTATGTTGGCTGAAGATTTAGAACTTTACAGTATATGTAGTTGGATATACAGCCAATTCAAGTTAATCAATAGTTTATAAAAAAAATCCCTGCAAGCCCTTTAAAAATTGGTCTGCCCTGGAATGCAGTCAGTCGTTTATTATTTCATTGGCTTAGCTTGCCGTCAGTAAAAAACAAATTATTTTCTTTATTGTATGTGTTGTTTTTGGCCAAGGTGAAAAAAAAGGAATTGTATGCATCAATACACGAAAACAGTATTTGACATAAACAATAACTTTATGAGAGGTGAAATCATGCATAAATCCCCTATCCCAGACATGCATACTGCAAGAATTAACACACACATTTGTTCTGGCAAACATAGAAAATTTAAAAATTTAAAATAAAATCCTCCCACTGTCACCATATTTTTATTTAAGACCATGTAATCAAGTGCTGAAGAGAATAAAGGTACTATTTAAACCCTGTTTTCTATCAGTTAATTTGAATTAGCCTAATTATCATTGAGTTTGTGTAACCAGAATTCCAGTATAAAATGAAAATTCTTTTGCTGTTGTTGATTAGGTTGTATAATTCCTATTATGACTGAAAATTTTACGTAGGTTCAAGGGAGACAATCAATGACATTTTGTTTTTTTTCCAGGGTAGTACAGTAAATATGAATATTATGCAGCCTATTTACAAATTAGTTAGTAATTTAAGTGGCCATAAAGGATACACAAATTTAGGAATTGTCTTATTTATAGGTAAGGAAATCTATATTCATAGATAATTTATGCCATACCAAAATTCAAATAAAGAAATTGATATTTGTGTGTTATTGGTAACTAAAACTCTGTACATTTTAAACAACTGTGATTCAGAAAAATTTAGGGCATTTTACTGGAAAAGGTAATGATTGATTTAGGCTAAGGGAAAAAAGCTACAATTCACATTTTGTATTATATTTTAGTAATTTTTGAGATATTCCATAACAGGCTTACAGAGAGATGAAGTTAATATTTTTGGGTTTATATACACTTAGTTTCAGTTTATTTGTTGAATAAATATTAGACCTGTGTAATTTTTATTTATTGGAAAAATTTGTCAGTGTATATTTCCCATTTTAATAGCACATATTTTGCCTTTGTCTTTGACGTCAAATCGATTCAAATTAAAATCCTTATGATATAATGGTAATATGATGAATTTGTAAAGAAACTAATATTTTTAAGGAAAAAATCTTTATCTATAGTATTTATTCATTATTATTTACAGGTGGGATAATATGTGTGTTGTCTTTGATATGTGCCTTGGCTTTGGGATACTTTGACAAGAGAGCAGACAGAATTTTAAAGAGGGCAAAGATTACATCAGGTAGGACAAATATTTTGGTTTTGATGAAAAAAAATTAATATCGTCTTGTAAAGAATGCATAGCTAGAATACAAAAAAGTTATTGCCATCTGAAGTTACATTGTATTGTCTTTAATAAGACAATAAGACCTTTCCTAGCTCAAAAACTACCAATGTATTCTCTGTATGTACTAAGTTCATGGAATGGATTTAAAGTCTAAATATTAGAATTATAAGACAATTTTTTGTTGGTTAATTAACCTTGTCGAATCATCCAAGAGAACATTAAAATTTTACAATTGTTTATGAATGTCATATTTTTACACATTAAAAACCAATTCTAAATGGGGAATTTCTAATAGATTAATGTACTTGAAAATTTGAAAAATTCAAAAGTTGAATAGACTAACTCAGACCTATCCTAAAATTTGTAAAACCATTAGTTTAGATTTTTTTAATGAACTTTGTGCAAATTTTATTTTTAACTCCGGGATGTAATACTTAATTTTATAAAATTAGAAGAGTTATCTCCCTTTTACTTTTAAAATTTCACAGGTGAATTTTTTTTTTCTATTGAAGATATGATGGAACAAAATCAAAATGCATTTTTTTTTTATTTTAGAGGAAACCATTAGAATCACAGATGTCAAAGATTTCCCAGTAACAATGTGGTTATTGTGTGTGATATGTGTCATGTATTATGTAGCAGTGTTTCCATTTATAGGATTAGGACTGTGAGTATATGTAGTTGTAAATAATTCTACCCGCATAATTCAGTAGTATGGAGATATATTTACATTTTTATGCCCCACCTGCAATAGCAGCAGGGAATATAGTGTTTTTTGGTCTGTGTAACCGTCTGTCTGTACGCACGTCCTGCTTTAGGTTAAAGTTTATTTTGAAGGTAGTTTAATGGGAAGTGGATGTCATATCAACATGAAACTTTGTCACTAAATACCTTAAGATGTAGGTCAAAGAGATGGTGTGACCTCAATGTCACAGTTGAATAGGTATTTGTTTGGAAGTAGGTCTGAGTGTCCAATGGACACATATATTCTTGTTTTATAGAAGTTTTTTCCACAGGAGCAGTGGAAGGATATCTAATTATTCAAATTTTTTTTCAAATTTTGTATTCTATTATTGAAAGAAAATGACAAAAACTACTCAGTGTGGTATATTAGAGCAAGAAATTTTACTAAAATTTGATAGTTAATGTCCTGGGAAATAAACTATATATTTGGTTTTAGAAAATACGCAGTCATAGATTATACGCACCCCTTTACAAGCTCTTAGATCGAGGAAAAAACTTAGTTATAGGCTCAGACATTTCGGCAACAAAGTCCAAGTTACGGTCGTCATGAGATCGTTTTTTGTTTTTCGTCATTTTCAGAACTGAAACATCTTTTCATTTTCGTTGAGTCTTATATGTTTTATAAATGTGTTTATGCAATTAAAATAGAAGATATTTTAGGAAAATGCCTAAGTTTTAAGACAAATTTATGATTTATTGACAACGGAAATCAACTATGACCTTCTAATTTTCAAATTGAATTCAGAAGGACTTGTTTGTTTGCGTGATATTAGTTTAAAATTTAGTGGAACAATATTTAAACTAGTGCTGTCAAATAATTATAGTATAACTAATCTTGAAATGCGAATACCTAACAATCTACAACGAGTTACCGAACAACACATTAATTCACAAATGCGCGTAGTGCGCGAGTGAATTATTAGTGTTTTTCGGTCACGAGTTGTAGATCTTCGGTATTCGAATTTCAAGATTAGTTATTCTGTTTATTACATTGAAATATTCCATGTATTCAGAAATTCGTGGCAATCATAAATCGTAATTGGTGATTTGAATTTCACACCTCAATAATTTGTTTACCTTTTCCTTTGACAGTTAAATACCGACACGCTCCATAAAACACAAAACTTACCTGTATTATCCAACATATCAATCTTTGGTACGTAAACAGTAAATGATGATAATTTTACACAGGGAAATGTAGGCGCCGTTTTCAGGCACCAGTTGAGAAAAAAAAATTGCAATTTGCGACATTGGCGACAGACAGCGCGATCCCTGGTGTAAGAAATTGTTCCCTTGAACAGACATCGAAAAGTCACCAGAAAAGTTTCGTGGGCCTGTAGTACAACATAATATGCACCCCTTTCTCAGCTTTATTTTTAGAGATAAAAAAGTGTGTATAATCTATAACTGAGTATGGTAATCAACAGTTATTTAACAAACAGTTTTATTCTTATGGGAAATTTAGGAAGAAAAATGAAAGGGTATGGGGAAATAAATAGCAGTTGATAAAAACTGTTTTGGATGTTGTGTGGCCTTCCAACATGAGCTCAAATATATTCCTGCAAAATAATTGAAATTTTTTTGTAATTAAGGTAGGAGGTACATAGATCAGGTATATCAATACATGTATCCAATTTTTATTTAATTTTGCACTTAGCTAGAATATATAAAATGAATATAAATTATGAACATGTTATACATTTAAACTTTATATTTTTATGCCCCACCACGAAAATGGTCATCAGTTCAAGATCTACATTTGTACCTGCCATGAAATTTTCAGACGAAAAGGTCAACCCGTTTTTGGGCTATTGCCCCTGAATTGTTAATTTTAAGGAAATTTCGCTGTTTTAGGTTATTAACTTGAATATTATTATAGATAAAGACAAACTGTAAACAGCAAAAATGTTCAGCAAAGTAAGATCTACAAATAAGTCAACATGACCAAAATCGTCAATTGAACACTTATAGAAGTTTTTGCTCTTGAAAGATTATTTACATGTAAACAGAAAATAATAGTCGGACATATTGTCACAGATGTTTAGAGCATAACTTGAAATAAATGAGATGGTAGCTCAGGGCCTAATCTAGGATTTTGAAGAGGGAGAAGTGACTTCTCCTTCCAGTATGGATTAGGGAGAAGTGGTCATTTTTCTGGAGAAGTTGACTTTAATTCACCGTATTGGTTGCACTTTTTTGTGTATCTGTACATGAAAAGTCGCTTTTTATTTGCCCTATCAGTACTCTCATCTACCATAACAGAAAAGAAATCTGATTTATTAACATCATTTACAATATTTGACATAATACTTTCTGCAATACATAACAGATATTCAGTTACAGATGCCTGACTAACATTACTAGCATTTTTAGCTTTACAAAGTTTAGAGGACTAGTCTAATCCAACAGAGGTTAGTTATAGGACAGTTATATACAGTTTGATTTTCTTTTGATCTATTAATTTTGAGTACTTGAGTAATTTAATTTTCACAGCTTACCAATATATTTTATTATCAAAGGATAAGTTGTCAAAACATTGTGTCATTGTAACTCGAGATTCTCATACTCAATGTCACCCAAGCCAACTTTCAATCACATAACTAACCTATTAATGGCTAATTATCTTTCATCATAGCTGTTTCATTTTAATCCTAACTGTAGAACAAAACAAAAGTCAGCTGATCATATAAAAATATAAAATTGGTTGACTTTGTGATTACGCAACATCATCCTGACGCCATGAGGGAACTGTATATGAAGTATTAGTATTATATGATCCCTGCGCCATGCATCTTCAATTCATAACAAACGAATGAAACGATATTTCAATTTCCCTTAAATAGTTTTGAATATAAAATTCAAATAGGTTTAAAGTCGTTGTTGTATTTATTTCAATCAAACATTGACAATATAAGTCGAGGGCAGCTTCAAAATTTCGATTCTTGATGGTCGCCATTTTGTTTCAAAATAAGGGTCATTTTTGGCCCATTATCAAAAATATCTTTTTTTACCATATTTATCCTTTAAAATACCCTTTGTTTTCATTCATTATAAGTTTTTTTCGTTTAATGTATTTTTTCTCACTTTTGGGGTAAAAAACGTAGATTTGAGTAAAAAATCCCAATTTTTTGTTATTTTCAAGATAGAAAGGAAAATAAATAAAATGATAGACTTTCTATATTGGAAATATTTTTTCTATGAACATTTTAATAAAATTAATCATGCTATTGAAAAATATATATGCAAGCGATATCATTTTGGGGTAAAAAGCTTGTTTTTTTTTGGGAAAAATCACAGATTTCATGAAAAAATGTGTTTTTTATTCTAAATAGAGCTCTTGAACGATTTCATAATCATGATTAAGATTATAATGAAAAACTGTTTGTAACACAGTTTCAGACTGGATAATGTCGAAATTCTCATGGCATCAATTACACGACTGATGACATTGAAATACTAATAATTGAACAATCAATATTTTTACGGAATATTTATCAGGTGCATAAAAAAGAAGACAACAGGTTAGTGTTTTAAAATTTGCCGACATTAATTGGCATTGGAAGGTCGCAAATATCCTGTAACTGGCTCTGCTAACGTTATCTCCTAAATATAAGTGATTTAAAAAGACATTTATAACAATGTCATTGACGACTAATAAGATTTGCTTAATCTCGTTCGAGTGATTGAAAGTTCCAATATATATGTCCAGGCATAGAGTCGAAATGCTAGCAAATGTAAAAAAAACACAAATTGTATAATATGCTAAATACTTCTTGATATAAGTGTTGACAGCAAGACTTTGGAAAAGGAAAGTGGAAAGCTTAAGTCCATAAAAGGAACATATATGAGTTCAAAACAACTTAGTAACAGCTAACATTTTTTTTAATTTCAGCGAGAATGTTTTATGTTGCAACTAAGGGAGACACGTACTGTGTACATTTCGATATAACAAAACAATTATTGAAATCCAATGACAACAACATTCAATATACCATATATGATCAAAATATATATACAGCTAATTCATTGTATTTCATTAATTGGTTTCGTAGTAAATTATAAAACTTTATAACACCACGAGATTAACACAAAGTGATTCTGCTCATATTATACAAAACACAAAATCAGCAATATATCACGCATTTCATTCCTCTGTGATTGCAATATTGCATCACTTGTGTCAGTTTCCTCAGGAATTGGAATGTTTTGTGCATCCAGTAAATACTGTCCCCAATTATTTACATGAAACTGTTTGTCAGTATGTCTGCCATAACCTAAATACCATATAACGGATGCTATGTGTGAGCACATTCCTACAACACATCCGCCAATTTTACACTTGCAATACCAACCAAGTATCAAACATTCGCTAAACCGAATCCACAGTTGGTAATGTTTTGAGCTGATGTGTCTACTTTGCACTTTAGCAGAAAGAAGATATTCATCAAGGGTTGAAATTAAAACATCATAGCCTTCATCGGCGTCCATATGTTCGTCTGTGTTGCCATTTTGATCTGATACGAACCTAAAGTCAAGTTTCGCAACTCTTCCTCCGTTAAGTGGGGGAAGTTCACATCAACATCACTTGCATCAATTTTAGGCCATTTGTAATTATACGCTTGTCTAAGCCTTGTTAGTAAATTTCCATTTGCAATTGGTTGGTTTGTTTCGACAAATATGTCATTTTAGCGCCGAGTACCGGTAATTCATCCGCTTGTGAATCACCTACGTTCATCGGCTTGAAATATTTATTTATTAAAGCCAAAGCAATCTGAACATACTCGCCAATATAAGGAATCTGGTTTGTGGGCAACACTTTATCCAGATACCTGAAAAATTTTATCCATCCATTTATGGATTCCACAATCCAGCGAAGTTTTGTTACCAGACGAGTAGTATTACTGTCTTCTACAGTGTGCTGTTTTTGTCCATATGGTAAAAAGGACGAACATTTCAGTTTTTATACCAAGTTCATTAAGCCAGTCAAGCGAGTCTCGGAATCCCCTATCCACTATAAAAATATCAGTATCTTGGAGCCAATTAGTAATTTCTTCCATGTTTGTTTTTATTATATGATTCAAAATATCTGAGTCATTATTCTTACCATCACACATATAAGGCCCCATTACACTGACAATATACCCCGAAGTTGTTACGAAAACCATAGGTTTTACTAATGGCCTGTGTTTATGTAAGCTATATGACCTACGTTGAAACTGAAAATGTCCGCTTTTTTGGATGTAAATATATGTACCATCTACTACTAGAATTGCTGGATTAAATTCATCACCGAATAAAGATTGGGCCAAGGGACGAGTATGCTTGTTTATAACTTCATCTCGGGAGATATGCTTGAATCCAAGATTGGCCGGAACGAAAGTTTCAACTAAGTACTTCCTAGCCGAAGAAATTGCTCGTCTAGTAGCGTCACATCCAAGGTTGAACAGTGTTGACAATAATCTGTTTGACATACCACACTTATGTTTTGTCAGAAATATACGGACACATGTGAATCTCTCATGGATGATGTTTGAATCTTAGAACAGAGATCACTAAAATTTTCTTGAGTTAATCCAGTTAAATTGTAAATATCACTTTCAGACAGGCCATTTTGAGAATCAAAATCAATGTGTTTTTTGCCATTCTTAATAGCTATATCCCTAATCTGTTTTAACAAATTGGTAATTTCAGTTCGATTTAAATCGGAAAATTGTTGCTTTTCAAATATCTGTTGATAGGCGTCAGTAGAAAATATATCTCCCGAGAGATGGCCTGGGCAACATCTCGCACCTCGAGGCAAAATAATAAGTTTTTCTAAAAACAAATCGTACCTAGCTGAATTAGGAACAGTCAACAATTTTGGCCCATGTCGTTTGCATACACATCCGATGATGGTGACACACAGTAATATATGCAGTGAAATTGTTATACACCACGCAACCATGCAGTTGAGGGTATTTGTAATTTCACACTAGGAGGTGATCGTGGTAGTTCAGAATTAGGTCTGCAGATCTTGACTGACGGCACGAAATCTGGGTCATTTTTGTCATTGTCTTGTTTTCTTTTGGGTGCTTGTTTTTGTTTAATTTCTTTTGTGCAAAATAGTCTACATTTATTGCATGTTACACCTTCATTTACTTCATTTTGGGCGGATAAATAATGTATTTATAAGATATTTCCGAAGATCCTTATTCTTTTGACCACTCAGATTTCTCCTTTCTATAGGCTTTGTGCGTTTACAATAAAGGACACAAGGGTAATACTTTGATGGAGGCATTCTGAAATTAGACATGTGTAAAAGAACACACGAAGTGTGGATGTGTCAGATTTAAATAAATGCTAGATGTGATTTTCGTCAGGGGTGCTAATTTTTGAAAAGTTCTATTTTTGTAGTTGCTTTGCTATTGTGTTGATATGCTGATTGATATTTTACTTGGAATTAAATTCAAGTATTTAAGATTACAAACAACTTCCCAAAGTTTCGTGGAAATCTATGAACAAATAAAACGCTATCCAGGCAACAACATTTTATGACACACGGACAGACAGACGGGCCAAAAACATTATACCGCCCCAATTTCGTTGCGTGGTGTATAACAATTTCACTGCATATATTACTGTGTGTCACCATCATCGGATGTGTATTTACTTTTTAATGGTACTCAGAAGAATAACAAGACCAATAGATGTCTGGACCTGCGTCACTTGCAAAATGTTAGAGAGCCAATAGTTAAACATGCAATAAAATCTTCATTTTCATCAACCATAATAGGAGCTGCACATCTTCCTTGTGTTCACACCCACTGTGCAAAATTTCAGAAGTGCACTATTTTTTTCTTCAGATTTCACCAAAAGGGATCGAGCTGCACATCTTTAATATGTATATAATAGCTGTAGCTTTTATACTTTTTGAGTTTCAGATTACACAAACATTGCATCCATAAATGTGACGGACGGACGGACGGACGGACGGACTGACGGATGGAGTCCGGCGGTTACTAGACCTGCGGTCATCGTTGGTGACGCAGGTAAAAATACTATATATTATAGTTCAGTAGAATTCACCTGATGATTGCCAGAAAGCATGAAAGCGCTAGTGATATTTTATTATTATTAAATGATGTAATATGCAGCGATTTGCAACCTTTTAATTTTATGATGTATATGGATTAATTTAACCTTATACATATATCACATGATTTATAGGGGTGACACGGGGGCAATTTTCCCTAGTAATTCAGTTTTTTTACCCATATTTCACAATATATTCTTTATTTATTTTCCTTCTTTTCCCAATCCCCCCCCCCAAAAAAAAATTGACCCCTTTTCCCATATCCCAAAACCATGTCATCTCAATTCTCAATTTTTTCCCCCATTTTTCCCAATTAAAAAAAATATTGGCCCCTTTTTCCCACTTCCCAAAACCGTGTCAATCTCCTCTCTTTTGGCTATCTGTCGTCAAAACAATAATATTTTAGGCCACACAACAAGATTATTCTGTGTTGTAATAAGTCAGGCATATCTATTTTCATAAACAGAATGCTGGTGAAGAAATAAAGAAAAAACAATATTTTGATATTTAGGAAACTAACATAGGTCCTGTCAAAAAATTCATTGTTGTTGAATAAAAAGGAAAGTCTGTAATGTCATGTCAGTAACAAAATATGTTTGAGACATGGATATAAAAATACCAAATTAAATTGTTAATTTCTGCATTTGTGAACTATAATAAAAGTTATTCCAATCCTAAACAGGGTATATAAATGTCACTTTCGGCTCATGGAATATATGAAACATATCTAAAAGTACACCCCCAGAAAAAAAAAATGAAAAAATTAGACTTGTGGATAAAGGTCTTAAGTACGGTATGTGTTCTCTGTTTTAGGTTTTTTATAGTTTTTGGTTGTTTTGTTTGTTTGTTTCCTCTTTTTACAAGAAGGCAATCACTGCGTTTTATACACCTAACTCTTTATTTCAAAATTAATGAATAAATTATAAGGTATTTTTTGTTGTTGTTGAACTTGTTGTTTTGTCTTTTTACTCTTTCTGTTTCTTTTTCCTTTTCTTACGTTTCTTTATAAATAGAATATTTCTACTTTCGGTTATAACTTATATATACTGGTTTATCGTTCTAAAAATAGGTGCAAAATATAGAATGGGGAAACCCGCGATTCAAGAATATATATTTTGAGAAAACTTACATATAGTTTTGGCATTGTACATCGATTTTTTAGTGCTGTATAACTTATTAGGGCTGTTTCACATATTCTGATTGCTTTTTGTGTGGATCGTCTGCAATATTTATTCTTTACGGCATAAAAAACTGATGAAGATTCTGAACACACGGTTGCGTCAAAATACCGACTGTCAAGATCTGCAATATTGACCATTTCACAAACAGTACGGCTTTCCTGCTTTAAACTTCACATTTATATATCTGTTTATCACTCATAAACCTTTCATCAGTTTATTCACGGAACTTATGCGTTTTCTAGTATGATAAGCGACGACCCCTTTCCTGACCCGAAAAATGTCAACAAAAATAGTCGCTGGGCGACCGTTATATTTAAATATTTTTCATATGGTGCACACGCAAGAAACAACAAAATATTTTGGTATGTTGTGCTCATTTATATATTGAATATTATGTGTAAGTATTAAGTTGTTTCTTGGCTGTGCACGTATTTAATTTTACCAAAATGTGTTGGTGTTCCCCTTATTTTAGGGGAAAACCCCAAAATAGACAATATAAGTGTCATCCTGATGACGTCACAAACATGTTTTGGTTGAATTGGAGTGTATGAAATAAAAGTAATATGTTTAAAGAATAAATGGGCTGAAAAGAAATTTTTTCCACACAACTTTATTTTTTCAGAAATTTTAGGCCAAAAATTACCCTTATCACCCCTACTCCTTTACCTGTGCTAAAAAATTCATGAGTTATCTCCCATTTACTGATATTTCAATAGCGACTTCACTTTGCCAAGAAACGAATAGGCCGGCGAGATTTAGTGATTTTGAAATTCTTTGGCGACTTAAATCGTCATTTTGCTGGCAAGATTATGGCCTGGTAGCTGTACAAGTAAAATGGAGGGTCAAAGGTCAAGGTCATTGAAAATGTCCATAGCAACCAATGAAAAGTCCCTAGCAATGGTGAAAAAGTTCCTAGCAACTATATATATTTGGGTTAAGGAACTTATAATTTATCTGTACAAGTCTTAAAGAAATTCAAGGATCAAGGACATTGAAAAAGTCCATAATAGCAACCAATGAAAAAGTCCCTAGCAACCATATATATTTGGGTTCAGGCTCTACAATTTGCCTGATCATGTCAAAATGGAAGGTCCAGAGTAAATGCCATTGAAAAAGTCCATAACAACCGATGAAAAAGTCCCTAGCAACTATATCTTTTTGGGTTCAGGATTCTATATTTTAGCCATACAGGTCAATATTAAGAAGAAAATTGCAAAGGTATACATTAAATAGCAAAAATAATCATTGATACAAGATCTACACAAAATATAACAGGTGCGCGATTCAGGCTCTTGGGAGCCTCTTGTTTTCTCTCTAAATTTATATTTGTTTTTCTATTTCAGAGTATTTTTTGAAATGAAGTGGGACTTTGATCCCAGCCTAGCTAATAATGTGAACAGGTGAGGCATTATGTTCATCTTGCTTCAGAAAATGTCATATACTGTCACTTCATAATGTCATATTCTCTGAACAAAGGGATCATGTTATATTGATAAACTTATAGTACATAGTTTTTACAAACTGACTTTGATTCTAAAATAATATTTTTTCAACTGGTCCTTGTATTTCAACAGGTTTCCAGTTTTAAGAGAGGAAAGGAATAAGTACATTTTTTATACAAAATAAGCTGATAATTTTAAGAAGAAACATATTTTTTTAGTTTTTAAGCCTTCTGTTTATATCTAAAATTATCTGTATGAGGCAGACATATACCTCAAAATATACAAAGCAACAAGTAATAGCTTGGTGAAAATTGTCTTTCTCCGGTTTCTCGCTGAAGACCGGAAACCAGTTGCCAATAAAAGAACCAGTCTTAAAACATATATACATGTGTATATATATAAAGGGATTTTGTATCAAGAATTAATTACCCTTCATTCATGTGAATAAATTGTGTACTTCTAATTCAATTCTTGATGGTTGAATGATGTCAAAAGAAATCTAAAATAAAACCATCTTGATAAAACTTTGAACAAGAATGATTAGAAAAAGTTTTCACATAAGTTATTTTCAAAACCTCATTAAAAGTTTTTTCCTTAAGTTTCATTTCTTGAGGAGAATTTAATTTTAAACTTTGTGTTGAAAAGTTTTACTAAATGTTTAACCAAATTTATCATTTAACTGATTTTTTGGTATTTTCAGTTTAGTATATATCATATCTGCAGTAGCTTCTCCAGTTTTTGGTTTCCTGATAGATAAAAGTGGGAAAAATGTTTTCTGGGTAATTCTAGGTACCGTTGCTACTATTGGTTGTCATGCCTTGTTAGCCTTCACCTTTTTAAACCCATATGTTGCCATGGTGAGTATTACTTCCATGTTTTCTTATTATTGGCGAAAAGTGGAATGTTTTTTTGTCTGTAGGATATTTTTGCTTTTAATCTTGTTGTGCTTACACAAAGAACTTTCAAAATAATTGGATTTATATGGTTCATATTCTTACATGTGTTTATTGTACAGTCACTAAAATTACGGTAGTTTGTTCATTTTTACAGAAAAATAAACATGTATAATGTTACGGCCGAAATCACCTTTAAATTGTAGCCAACAAAAGACACAAATCAATAATAAAATTTAACAAGATTTATTATATACAAGTTTACAAAAAAAATATTATACAAAATAAAATGTCAACTTAACTGTTCAAAATCCTTTGTCTTTTCTTTATCTGGAATTCTCGTCACTGTTGCGGGAATCCAAACGGAATATTATATCCAATCAGTTACAATCTAGTATGACGTAACGTAAATAAAAGTGTGTCAAGTATGATGTGAGTAACGTAAATAAAAGTGTCAATCCAACAGCTGAGAACACAAGAATGTTAATGTCTGGTCCGATATGTTATGCTCTGAAAGTCTAACTTTCTTGGCCGTATATATACTGTAGAACGGAAACTTCTGGAATACGGTAGAAGTTTGAATTACACCATAATTATTACGTAAGTCAAATAGAAAGTTCTAGTCATTCCATCAGTATCTATTATTGTTCCAGTGTTTTCTAAACTGCGCAGTTATAACATTATTTGGTAAACAACTATAAGTATTATGTAAGCATATTATACATGTTATAAGGCCACACAAAACAAATTAGGCCAAGATAAATAAACATAATAATTACAATATAACACCTCCCTCACCCCTTTTGAAGTTTGAGTATAACGAGAACTTCATGAACAATATATACAAAAATATATAGTATGTATACAGTGTTTTAATAAGATCTAGATAAAGCATCTGCTATTACATTATCTTTACCTTTAATATGTTTTACAATAATATCATATTCCTGTAACAATAAACTCCACCTAGTTAACCTCTGGTTCTTGTTTCTCATTTTATGTATGAAGGTGAGAGGATTATGATCAGTATAAACCAGAATAGGATGCATAGTGGGATTTAAATATACATCAAAATGTTGAAGTGCAGACAACAGTGCAAAACATTCTTTTTCAATAGTGGAATAATTTTTCTGATGTTTTTCTAATTTCTTTGAAAAATATGATATAGGTTTCTCAACATTATCATCTGTTTCTTGATATAAAACGGCTCCAACTCCTACATCACTTGCATCAACGGCAAGTTTGAATTGCTTTTTAAAGTCTGGAGTGATAAGGACAGGACTGTTAATTAAAAGTGATTTGCTTTTTTCAAAAGCCTTTTGACAATTATCACTCCAGATGAATTTTGAATCTTTTCGTAAAAGATGAGTCAATGGTTGAACAACAGTAGCAAAATTTGAAAAAAATTTTCTGTAAAATCCAATCATGCCTAAATATCTCATAAGTTGTTTTTATTTGTAGGAGGAGGAAAATTGATAATTGCATCCACTTTAGCCATAATAGGTTTCACTTGACCTTGGCCAACTGTGTGCCCTAAATAATCAACAGTGGCCTTACAAAATTCACTTTTACTAAGATTAACAGTCAAATTTGATTGTGACAATCTATCAAAAGTATCATATAAATGTGTTAAATGTTCTTCCCAGCTATCACTACATACAATAAGATCATCAATATAAGCATAACAACAGTCTAAATCTTTTATAACATTATTGATCATTCTTTGAAATGTAGCTGGAGCATTTTTCATACCAAACGGCATGACAGTATATTGAAATAAGCCGTCTGGTGTGACAAAAGCTCTCTGTGTCAAGGGGACCTGCCAGTAACCTTCAATAAATCAAATTTGCTTACGAATTTTGCTTGTCCAATGTTATCAATGCAATCTTCTATCCTGGGAATTGGATAGGAGTCAGATTTTGAAACTAAATTCACTTTTCTGAAATCAGTAACAAAACGAAAGGTTTTATTTGGTTTTGGCACAAGGAGACAAGGAGAGCTCCATTCACTGTTACTCGGCTCAATAATATCATTGTCAAGCATATATCTAATTTCTTGTCTCATTACATCAAGTTTAAGTGGATTGAGCCGGTAAGGATGTTGCTTAATTGGAGAAGCATCGCCTACATCAACATCATGACAAACAGCAGTGGTTTTGTTTGGCACATCTGGAAAAAGATTTTTAAAAGAAAATACCAAAATTTAAAATTTTTCTCTGCGATCGAAAGTCAGATGTGCAAGTTTTGAGTCTAAATTTGACAAAATTTCAGAATTTTTTAATCTAACAGTTTGTTCCATAGTCTTGGAATCAAAAGATGGTTCAATTACGTCTGGTTTGTCATGATCGTACAATATAATTCAAATCATTGATTTTACTGTCAATTGTATAAGGACCACAGTATTTAGCCTGTAAAGGATGCCCAGGGACTGGCAAAAGTACAAGTACCTTATCACCAGGCTCAAAAACTCTGTCCCTGGCATCTTTATCATACCATATTTTCATCTTATTCTGTACAGTTTTTAAGTTTTTCTGAGCAATATACAATTTTTCTTTAAATCTAGATACATAGTCTAGAAGATTCAAGTCAGTGTGTTCAGTAAGCCATTTTTCCATAACCAATTTCAAAGGTTCCCTTACAGTATGACCAAACACCAACTCAAAGGGGCTAAAACCAAGGGATTCTTGAACAGCCTCTCGGACTGCAAAAAGTAGAAAGTGAACACCATCATCCCAGTCCCTGTCAAATTGAAGACAAAAAGTTCTAATCATGTTCTTCAATGTTTGATGAAAACGTTCTAAGGCACCTTGAGATTCCGGATGATAAGCACTTGATCTATACTGAGCAATCCCTAGCTGGTAAACGACCTGCTGAAATAAACCTGACGTAAAATTTGAACCCTGGTCGGACTGTATAGACTTAGGAAGTCCTACTAAGGTGAAAAATTTGATAAGAGCTTTGACAATAGTTGGTGTCTTCATATTCCTTAAGGGAATAGCCTCAGGAAAGCGAGTGGATGTACACATGATCGTTAATAAATAAGCATTTCCAGTCTTGGTCTTTGGTAAAGGTCCAACGCAATCAATAAGTACTCGGCTGAAAGGTTCTTCAAAGGCTGGAATTGGCAGAAATGGTGCTGGTGGTATTTTCTGGTTAGGCTTGCCAACAACCTGGCATATATGGCATGATTTGCAGTATTCTGTGACATGATTTCTAAGTCTGGGCCAGTAGAAATGTTGTAATATCTTAAGGCAAGTCTTCCTTATACCTAAATGTCCAGCCAAGGGGGTGTCATGGGTAAGACCAATAATTTCTTGCCTATAGACTTTAGGCACCACCACTTGGTATACCACTCTCCATTCCTCCTCTGGGATAGCATCAGGGGGTCTCCACTTCCTTATCAAAATGCCGTCTTGATGGTAGTAACATTCGGCCACTTTGTCTGCTTCTTCTTGGGGTAGAGCCCTCTTGCCGAGCTGAATAACCTCAGGGTCTTTATTCTGTTCTTCCCTAAATGTTCTTTTGTCTAATGAATGGCTGTTTACGTCCGGCCATGCCATAATTACATGCTTGTTAGTACCAGGTGGTCTTATGGCCTTTTCTGAGCTACCGGGACCTTCAATGTCGGCAAAGAAAGAGTCAGAAAGGTCCATATAATCATACTGGCCTTCTTGTAAATCCTCAGTTTGTTGTTTTCTTGCCATCGCCCTAGTAATAACACAAGCTGGATACAGTTCAGCATCATCTTCAGGTGATTTAACATCCACCACCGGTTCACTTGTAACAATTGGTTCAGCAACCACTTTGTTCCTAGCTAGATCATTTCCTAGCAATAATGAAACACCCTCAACAGGGAGAGTAGGACGAACACCCACAACAACTGGTCCAGTAATTAAATCTGACCTCAAATAAATACAATGGAGGGGAACATCTATACAACCTAACTCCATGACTCGTAACAAAACGGAGGCACCAACGGACGTCTCCTCGGACAAAGGCAACACACCTTCTAACAACAAAGTCTGAGAAGCTCCAGTGTCCCGTAAAATCTTAATAGGCTGAGGAATAGTATTATTAACAATAGAAAAACAAACCCATCAGACATAAAGGGTTTATAATCCTCCATGTAATCACAAAAACTGGACTTAAAAGCCTGACTCGCAGGACATTCCAACTTATTGGTAACAAGGTGTGTTGTACAAGCACTGGACCTGGGCTTATTATCTCTTTCATTCTTCTTCTGGAGTCTAAAACAATCAGCCATCAGGTGACCATTTTTCTAACAATACGCACAAGTTAGTGACTTCTTCTCAAAACTATCAAATTTTGGACCAGACATATTATAACTAGATGGACTCTTATTCTGTGCAACAGGCTTACTATCAGTTCTTTGATTTTTGTAATTTCCGCTAGAAGTATTAAAATTTTGACCTTTGAAACTTCTTTTATGTGAAAGGGTATAATTATTGGAAACAACAGCTGCATCTTGCAATGTCTCAACAGTTTTGTCATCTAAATGTGTTTTTATGTCTAAATTAACACACTGCTTGAACTCTTCTAATAACATTAATTGTCTTAATTTATCAAAATTGTTATCTTTTTTCTTTGACGTAAGCCATTTATCAAATAGATCTTCTTTTTTGATAGCAAATTTAACATAGGTTTGTGTTTCAAACTTTTTATAAGACCTAAATTTCTGTATATATGCTTCTGGCACTAGCTCATTAGCTTTCAAAACTTCCTGTTTAACAGTGTCATAATCAGAACTTTTTTCTGAAGAAAGTGCTGAGTAAATTTCAGTAGCCTTTCCCACAAAAACACTTTGCAGCATTGTAGTC
Organism: Mytilisepta virgata; assembly: GCA_028015205.1. Classification (NCBI taxonomy): domain Eukaryota; kingdom Metazoa; phylum Mollusca; class Bivalvia; order Mytilida; family Mytilidae; genus Mytilisepta; species Mytilisepta virgata. The sequence goes on along the minus strand of CM051518.1, from coordinate 60,857,960 downwards.
CAATTCCAATTGGCCATTTCAGATTTTGAGCAATTTTCTCAAATTGTGGAAAAAATTTATCAAATGTTTTTTCACAAAATTTGGGAACCAAACATATATTTTTTGCTGCCTCAAAATGTTCTGATTTTGACTCATATTTAGTGTTGCTTTCTACTTTAGCCATTTCTATTTTTATTTTCTCCATCTCTAACCTTTCCCTCATTTCAAGTTCTGCCTGTAATTGTTTTAATTTAAATTCATCTTCCTTTTCTAATTGTTTTAATTTAAATTCATCTTCTTTTTCTAATTGTTTTAATTTAAGTTCATGTTCTAATTCAAGCTGTTTTAATTTGAAAGCATCAACATTTTTGACATTGAGGTCAAGAGCCTCTTCACCAAAAATTTCTAAGTCAACTAAATTGTCTATTACCAAATTTTTTATAATTTGTTATCTCATAGATGCTCTAAAATCTATTTTTAGATGTTTAGCAAGCAACACTAATTCTTCTTTCTTTAATTTATCAAACCCTTCCAGGTCTGGCGTTTTCAAAAATTTACCAGCATCAAATGCCATTTTGTAGAATTTTGTTGGCTAATTCTAATAAAAATACTGAAAAAAAATTATTAAGATATTAACGTTATCCCGAGACGAGCCCCCAGTTTCTGTTACAGTCGAAATCACCTTTAAATTGTAGCCAACAAAAGACACAAATCAATAATAAAATTTAACAAGATTTATTATATACAAGTTTACAAAAAAAATATTATACAAAATAAAATGTCAACTTAATTGTTCAAAATTCTTTGCCTTTTCTTTATCCGGAATTCTCGTCACTGTTGCGGGAATCCAAACGGAATATTATATCCAATCAGTTACAATCTAGTATGACGTAACGTAAATAAAAGTGTGTCAAGTATGATGTGAGTAACGTAAATAAAAGTGTCAATCCAACAGCTGAGAACAAAAGAATGTTAATGTCTGGTCCGATATGTTATGCTCTGAAAGTCTAACTTTCTTGTCCATATATATACTGTAGAACGGAAACTTCTGGAATACGGTAGAAGTTTGAATTACACCATAATTATTACGTAAGTCAAATAGAAAGTTCTAGTCATTCCATCAGTATCTATTATTGTTCCAGTGATTTCTAAACTGTGCAGTTATAACATTATTTGGTAAGCAACTATAAGTATTATGTAAGCATATTATACATGTTATAAGGCCACACAAAACAAATTAGGCCAAGATAAATAAACATAATAATTACAATATCATAACCATAACACTTGCTAATTTATATAAAAGCATAAATATTCTTATGATAGCGAGAGTACATGCTTTTATGCTGGATTTTTATGTAAGCGACTTGAATTACCTTATCCTAGTGTGTATACAGCACAAAAGAGCGTTAATTCAGCAACTCAGTTGCTGCTGTATCCTGGCTAGAACCTTCAGTCTTTTGCAAAAAGTACTCTGTATCACCAACAGAGCTAAAAAAAATTATAAATGCACCTAATGGTAACGGTAGAGCAAGAATCCTACAGAATTCATGCATTTACCAATGGCTTTCACTTGGAACCTTCAACACAACAGTTCAATGCTTTGCTGAATGAACTTAAAGAATACTTCACTAGCACGGCTTTTGGATGGTGGAGATAAAGCTATTAAGTTTTTTATCATATATTTCGTACTTATTACTTAGATTTTGAATGTCTAATACAGACACTTAGCTGAAACCTGTACCACATACATGTACCCAGTTAAAATATATGATAAAATGAAAAATACATACCAAAATCTGTATCACATGCCATATCCACCAGGGTAATCAATATGGCATGTGATACGGATTTTGCCAAGTATTATTCTCTATATAACATACACAATGATTCTCTATATAACATACACAATGAAGGCCATTATACATGTAAATTATGCTAGTTATTATCTGAATTTGTGCTAGTGTTCATTTAATGAATGATAGTGAATGTTTGTACAGTACTTACTACAAACAGCAGTGTATATTCAAACCATGCTACCATAAGGGCACAGAGTAATATTACAGTGTATGGTATTCTATGCTAGTTTACATATTATTTATTTTATAGTGTTACTAACTTGCTGATTCTGTATTGGCCCTTGTATTGATTCAAGGTTAGCTGTATTGGTCCTGAGGCCCTGAGGGCCGAGGTCCAAAACAGCTGACCACCAAGAATCAATGCACAATGCAGAATCAGCAAGTTCGTAACACTTTTATCAAATAGTCTAAACAGTCAGTACAGCTGGTTCATATGGAATTCAATATTGCTCTGTTTTCCTAATTGACGGTCCATATGGAATTCCATATTGCCCTGTTTCCAAATTGCCAGTCGATATGGAATTCCATATTGCCCTGTTTCCAAATTGCCAGTCGATATGGAATTCGATATTGCCCTGTTTCCAAATTGCTGGTCTGTATGGATTCCATATTGCCCTGTTTCCAAATTGCTGGTCTGTATGGATTCCATATTGCCCTGTTTCCATATTAACTTTATAATTTGTATTAAATTATTTTAAACTGGATAAATTTTCATATACTTGGTAAATAATGGTATTTATAAAGACCAGGGCAACGTAAAAATATTGGTCATGTCAATTTGTCATATTAAGGCAATTTTTATCATATTATTTGATAAATACATGTATGTAATACTTTTTGTTTTAAATTGTTTCAGATATCAATGGGATTTGCTTATTCTGTATTAGCTAGTGCATTGTGGCCTATTGCAGCTCAGATTGTACCAAACAATCAACTAGGTACCGCTTACGGCATGTAGGTCAATTTTATATAATTATATACTTTTATGATTGAATTCATTTTTGGCCAGGTTGCACATAATACAAGTGGTGAATGGGACAATTGGGTATCTATTTTGTACATTCTACAGCTTTTTACCCATATTTTTGTAACTTTGCAGAATGTTTATGGACATATTGAAGAAGTCAGTTCAAGAATTTATTTCAAGATTTTCCATGTTCTGTTTATAAACCTATGTTCTGGAACTTACTCATTTAAAAATTTGGGGAATGTGATACGATGAATTAGTTCCCATTTGATATGTGAGTAAAACCCCATTTAGATACTTACAATACTTGATTTTTGACTTAGACCAGAATTACCGCATCCGGGGCAGAAATTATTATTCCGATCACGTGACTTGTTTTGTTAGGCATGGGAATGGCACTTTCCAGGTTACCAGAGTGAAGGGAAATTTGAAGGATAATGCAAGTTGGGCGAGTATAGGACAGAAATTGCTGCAAAATTTACTGGGCTTGCCATATTGTTATTGTTTCTATGCCAAACAAATCGTCACGTGATACGCCATTCTTTACCTCAGTCGCGAAGAGTGCTTTATCTCGAAAAATTCCTATTATGGTTAAAAAATCTGCTCCAAAGTAATATTGGCTATGAAACCTGTTATGAAAGAGATTTAAAAGTTCAGAGCCGATTTTACAGCTATACTTATATGTAATGAACTAGAATTAAACAAATCCATTAAGGAAATAATATTACAGTGAATAACATTCTTGGATTTTTTAAATAAAATTTAATAATGATATTATTTTACAATATGAAATGTTATACATGCGAGAGCAGGCAATGAATTGGCAGCTGGGCAGACCACAGGAGACTCCAAACTGTGATGAAAGAAAATCTAGTTTGCCTTCTCTCATCCAGCTTTTTGTTTTAGTTTCACATAACAAACTGATTAATTGAGATGCTCTAAATGGTCCCATAGACCAAAATAACAAAACCAACCAAAGTCACAAGTAAACATATTAATATGGTGAATGTAGTGTGAAGGGCCTTGGGCAGTCAGGGAAAATACAAAATAGTTCATATATGTAGCAAAGGCAACCAAAGTCACAACACCTAGATGTAATCAGTCTTTTCCATGTGTTTTAGGTTTTATTTCACAAAGACCATATTTCTTGCAAATTCATAAAAATGCTACAGGGAAGACCGAATGTTTATTTTTTGTTCATCATGAATGTTATCTTTATTTGCTATTCCCCCTTGCACAAACGTTTCCTTATACAACCCTTGTATAAATTAGGAATTAAAAAAAATCCTTAATGACAATACAGAGGAAGCTTGAAAAATAATTAAAATTTTGTTTTGTCAGCATAAAAATACCTTCTCATATGTTATAACCAAATAAAAAAATTAAGATGTTAATTTAATCCACTTTATTTTGCAGTATGCAGGCTATACAGAATTTAGGTTTAGCTGTTGTCTCCATTATTGCTGGTGCTATTGTAGATTCTAAAGGATATCTAGTGCTAGAAGTATTTTTCTTGGTCTGCTTGTGTGGTAAGTGTATTTGTTGGACTCCTTGGCATTTGTGAGAGTAGCCCCTGTAGCAGCATTTTAGCCTACTCTTTCGACTCTATCGACATCTACAGGAGTCTTTAACGTGCTGAGGGTGTTGCTCTCCCTTAACACAGGGCAGCCATTTTTCATCCCCATCTGAAGGGCTAGCATCTTCTAGCGAGACCATCCTTGCAAATGGTGTCCACAGGGCATCGCAAATTTGATTCCTGAAATTTTCATCCCGAAACAGAATCGAACCAGGGACCTTTGGCTTCATAGTCTGATGGTGTAACCACTACACCACAGTGCCCTCAAAGTAATATTATACAATTATCACCCATGTTGGTGTGTGACCCGACGGTTTGTCTCCCAGAGGAAAGTAAGGTCACCCGAGGGCTTGCCCGAGGGTGACCTTACTTTCTGAGGGGAGACAAACCGTCGGGTCACACACCAACAAGGGTGATAACTGTTATATTATATCGAATATTCAACTTTTGACAGCACTTTTTCTGTTTAGTATTCTTGGAGTCCTTATCAGACAGCAGGCATTCCATTTCTGCCTCATCCACCGCAAGCAACCTGTTGTCGGACGCCGTGTTTTTTGTTTACTGAATCAAGGGAAGTAACTATAAATGGAAACACGTGAGGCTCACGAGAGGATTTCCATGGGGTTTTCTCGCGAGCGGTTGACCTTTCTATGCGACCCAACGATTTTCGGTTGACCCAACGAATGGGCAATTATCACGTGACACTGTTTTAACAAATCAGATTAAAGATTTCTATATGAGTATATAATATAATATAATACCAAAGTGTTCTCGTACTGATATGCATTAAAAAGTTGCAAAAGGACATTAAACAATAATTCTTCAATCCATCAACCTTTTATTTCCAAAATGGCCATTTTGATCATTTGTTATATTAACCTATATATTACTTTATTGTGAGTGGTTGTATAGATATTACAAATGTTGTGTATTTATCATTTAAACTTTCTTTTTCAGTTGCTTTGATAGCTGCAGTCTTGTTATATCTTATAGATGCTGCCAGAGGTAATAGCAATAGTCTTTCGTTGCCCCCTTATGATTAGTCATACATCTAACTCAGCATGCATGTATATCTGTTGCCATCCAAGTTGGCCACCACAGTCAAACATAAATTCATACGGGACCGTATGGGAAAATTAATTTAAAATTCTTGTCTGAACACAGTGGACCAATTGGAACACAAAAGAGCAGCAATGGTCCTTAGGTTGTCCTCTTTTAGAAATATATCTGTTGACCCTGTCTGCCATGAGGATGGTCACCAAAAAACATCGGACCCTATGGGAACATAAAAAAAATAAAAAATACTCTTATCTGAAATCAGTGACAAATTTGGATCCTAATTTCATAAAACAAGTAAGCCAATTTGAACCCAACATGAAAGCAATATTTCAGTCTTCATACCAAGCTGGACATAGTTTTATGACAATAAATGACAATTTATTCTGCTTTAAGTCATCAAATATAAGGATGAGCAATACAGGCTCATGGGAGCCTCAAATTAATATGGCCTAATCTGTTATCTATAATTTTCATTTAGAAGTAAACTTTTTGTGTCCCTATCTTATAATTTATATTAAACTTTTCGAAATACAGTCGTAACTTGATAAGTCAAATTTGAAGGGACTACATAAAGTATTCAAATTAACCAAGGTTCGAGTCATCCGAGGTTAAATGTGACCATGTACAGGTTGAAATGTCATGTATACTGTTATACAAACAAATATTATTTGTGTAATAAAAAATGACAATATATTTTCTTATTAATTATATGCATCTTCTGAGAGTTTAACTCGTCGAGGTAATTATATTACAGGAAAGTATTACATCCGACTTTGGATTTCTCTGAGAAAAGAAATCACTCGACACATCGAGATATTACATTGTATTTTTTTCTGGGGACCTCTTAACATCCTCGAGTTATCTGAGATTTCAAATTTTCAGCGTTCTAGTCATCAGAGGTAAAAATACATAGGACAAATAACAAAATTTGCAGGGATTACTTTGACACATCTGAGATTTCGAGTCAACCAAGTTCGACTGTATCTCTGGTTAAGGAATAACACTTATTCAGTAAGAGACTCTTTTATAATGTATCAAAATAGACACATACCCTAGTGACAATTGATTGTGTAAAGGAGAACATTACATCTGTAGAGGAAATCTTTCAGTGATAAAAAACAAAGATATGAAAAATATATGTTTTTTTGAATGAAAAATGCTTAGTAAATTTTAATGTATATTTTTCCAGGTGGTAAATTAAACATGAGTGCAAAAGAAAGACACAGGAGTAAAAGTCAGGATTCAATATCAGATAAAGATGAGTAAGTTTATATACAATATCTAAGAACATATATATGCAAAACAAAAGGCAATAGAAAGAGATAAAAATTATGAGAACAACAACACACAGAGGGAATATAGTAAAAGGATATCACAAAAAGTAAAAATACATGTACATATTAAACAATTACAAGAATTACAAGAAGAAAACCAAAAAAATTATAGCACTTGCAGTTTGATCAGGCAAAGAAATTGTGACATATGCAGCAGAAGGTTGAGCCATTGATTAAGAGATTTAAATTACCTTATTTCTCTTTTGTTTCAAAGAGTGTTTTATTCCAATTTTTGAGCGCAATTCCGCGATTATAGTTCCTTTATTATACATAGTAAAATTGCTATCAAAATATCATTTCTGCTCTTTTTTTCACAATTGTCAAAATCATCCCTAGTTACATCTGTATGAAGCAGTTCTGATATTTCTTTTAATGGAAAATTGTTTTTTTGATCTTAAATGATGTAAAATGGAGAAAATGTCACTAATTCTATCTTTTTTTCGTTTCTGTATCATGAAAAGCTTAACACAACTAAGCTGTACAAAATAATTAACAATTTACTTTACTCAGTCTCTCAAATCCTTTATAGATGTTTAAATGGAAATTATCAGTCTGATCAGAAAAGACAAACCATAATCCATTTTAAATTGATTTTTTTTTTATGTAAATGATTAACTTTACTTGTACAAGTAAAAGTATTTTTATTGTATTTTCAGGATAAAACCATTGTAAGAAGGAAATTCTTTATCTTTGGTGCTAAAGACTGTGATACTTCATTCCAACACTTTATTTTGTGTTTAATTTTTTAGAGATTAGAATCAAAATGCATTGTGTGCAATATGAAGTAACATGTAATTATATTTATCATTAAATCATTATTGTACATAGAAATAATATATCGGAGATTATAATTGGTTGTAGGTTACTATTTCTCACATGAATGTTTCATACTAGTATAATTGTGTTGCATAGATGTAACTGTCACAGATATGAAAAATTTTATGATTTATGACTGATATTCATAGTTGCAGTCTTCTCGAAGGTCGGTCCGTCGGATAATTCCGACGAGATCAGGATCGGTCTTCCAGTATTTTCAACATTCCTAGTCAAAGGCTGACATCAGTTCGAAAATTAAAATCGCAATTAAAACATTAGGGTCATTCAAATGTTTGTAAATGTGATGTATTTTTTATTTCGGTACAGGAAATCTAATTTCCTTGTCGGACCGAATGTCCAGCAAAATATCAGGAAGACTGTTGTTGAACTTTTGCTTGTTAACTTTATAGGCCAGTAGCCTCCAGGATATCTTTGACAGTTAATAATATGATTTTATATATAAAAAAAAAAAACAACTGTAAAATGTTGTGAACAGTTCTGGCCAGTTTGTTTAAAGAATTGAAATTTTGTACATACAGGATAAAATTATTGTACTTAGAAATAATTTATGTGAGAAAAATAGTTGCATGCATATCTGTAACTGTCACATATATAATAATTTTTATGACTAATATTCATAGTTGAACTTTTTCTCTTGAACTTTTTAGGCCAATAGCCTTCTGGATATCTTTAACAGTTTATGATGTTGTTACACTATAAAATTAATTCTTAAGTTAAAATGTTTTCAACGGTTCTAAAAAGTTTATTGTTTTTAAAATTTCAATAACAGTTGTTGAAAGAATTTGCAGTTCATTCATGCATTAAATTTGTCGTCTTGCTCTAAATTCATTGTACTACATGAATTTTTCATTGCATATGTTCAAATTGTTGAATCAATTTAATGTGATTTCTAAAATTCTGTATATAGACTAAAATAAATCAAATGAATATATGTGTTTTAATTAATGCCAAAATCTTCATTGTGTCTGATTACAGTTTTGGCATTTATGAAAAAATAAATGAATTTCAAGGATTACATTATCTATTGATTTTTAAAAGATTTATAAATCTGGCCAAAAACCCAGAATATTTACTTAACAGCTACTTTTTAGCTCACCTGGCCTAAAAGGCCATGTGAGCTTTTGCTATCACTTTGCATCAGTCGTCCGTCCACATTTCTCATTTTCACCGTCTTCGCTGAAACCACCAGTCCAAATGTAACCAAACTTGGCAGGAATGTTAATTGGATGGCTCTGTACAAAAGCTGTGTTTTTTGTGCCAATTGGATATTCAACATAGCTACCAGGGGCAGATAATTCATTCTGATTGGACTTATTTTTAAAGCTCTTCTTGTCGGAAACTACTGAGTGATTTGTTGCATGAATGATGTTTGGATGAACCTCTACAAAAGGTATTTTTTGTGCCGATTGGAAATTCAAGATGACTGCCACAGCTGGACTTAGTTAACATTAGACCCTATGGGGAAATTTGTCCTAAGGTCTTCTTGTCAGAAACTACCAAGCCAATCGAAATGTTTTTATATATGAACAAGCAATGGATGAACCTCTACAAAAGTTATTTTTTTGTGCCGATCAGAAATTCAAAATGGATGGCATAGTCGGACTTAGTTTTACATTGGACCCTATGGGGAAATTTTTACAAAGGTCTTCTTGTCAGAAACTAGCAAGCCAATTGAAATGTTTTTTATGTATGAACAAGCATTTGATGAATCTCTACAAAAGCTATGTTTTTTTGTACCCATCAGAAATTCAAGGTGGCTGCCACAGCCGGTCTTAGTTTAACATTACACCCTATGGGGAAATTTGTACAAAGGTCTTCTTGTCAGAAACTATCAAGCTAATTGCAATATTATTATGTATGAACAAGCACTGGATGAACCTCTATAAAATGTACGTTTTTTGTGCCAATCGGAAATTCAATTTGGCCACCACAGTCAGATTTAGTTTAACATTGAACCCTATGGGAAATTTGTACAACAGTCTTCTTGTCAGAAAATACCAAGCCAATTGAAATATTTTTATGTATGAACAAGCATTGGATGAACCTCTACAATAGTTATGTTTTGTTTATGCCAATCTTAAATTCAAGATGGTCGCCACAGTCGGACTTAGTTTAACATTGGACCCTATGGGGAAATTTGTACAAAGGTCTTCTTGTCAGAAAATACTAGGCCAATTGAAATGTTTTTGTTGCATGAAGATCCTTCGATAAATGTCTGCTACCAAAGTTATGTTTTCATGCTGATTGGAATCCAAGCAATCTGCCACAGCTGGACTTTTTTAAGATTGGACACTGGAAGAATTCTTTACATATCATATCTAGAAGTGCTGGACACTGTAGAACAATTCCTTACAGATCTTATCTAGAAGTGCTTTGTCATTTGTGGTCACCTAAAATCCAGGTGAGCGATTCAGGTTCCATGGAGCCTCTGGTTTAAAATAATATTATACTAAAATTGCTCAGTTTTTTAATAGGTTTCGCAACGAGTTAGAATTATATATTGCATGATATCAACTCGAGATATTTAATTTGGATATGATAGTAAACCTTTGGCAAGTTTATTATTATATCCAAATTAAATAACGAGAGTTTATATTGAGCAATACATAACCCTTATGAGTTGTTAAACCTATTTCTTCTTTTGTTTGTGATTCAACATCTGTGCAGCGGGAAATCTTAATGTCTATTTCTCTGTGATGTCAAATGTTGCTATGCAAAGATGGCGCCATTGTGTAGCAAAATTGTTAACCAATCAAAATATATGAATTTTCATACACAACCATGCTTTGTCCAATCAAATCATATTACTAGTTCATATCACACTGTACGCGATGTGATACAAAATTTCCCTAACTGTCTGAGAGTTAGATAATACCTATCATAAGAGACATTAATTAGCTAATACTATTAGTTAAAAGCTGTATAGCATTACATACGGGTATTGTTTTACAAAACATATTATTATGACATTATTGTTCTACAATGAGATTTTGAAATATTTTCTAGAGGAGCTTGTATAATTTTGAATTCTTTTCTTTTTTCTTTTATGGGCATTTTTGTACAATTTTTTCAAATAAGGATTAAGATTTATTCACACTCTATACAACTATATCAGTATTTTTTTTTATTATATTTACCTATTTATTTACCTCTGTTAAGATTTCAATTTGAAAAATATAAAAATGTTTTAAAAATACATATAGAAATCTAATTGTTTTAAAGTGTTTCAGTTGTGTGAATGTTTTATGTTGAAATGTTGGTACTAAGTATTTTTTTAAATATACTCTGTAAATTCATGTACAGTTTAACATAGTACACATAGCATATATTTCTCTAATTTTTCATCACTTTTGAAATTTAATACAAAAATAGAATTTTAAAATTCTAAAAATTTTTGTGACTGAAGTGTCCAATGCAATTGTTAATTTGTTGATTTTCCTTTGAAAAACAATGATTTTAGTAATTAAAAATTAGAGAAATTACAGTAAATCTGCAGTTTTGGTTAATGTATTATAACATGATAGAAGATTAGGTAGGCAAGAAGATGTTTCAAGTGTTTTGATCTTTCTTTTGTTTCTGGCATCCTTCCAAACACAGCAAGGAAATATAGAATTGCATGAGATTCATTTATTACAGCTTATTAATGCTCTGTCATTTTTAATTTTGTATCATATTTAGAAACCCTTGTATACAATAAAGATAAGGTTGTACCAAAAACTCTAGAACTTATAGCCTATAAAACTTTCTAGTAGCTCACCGATGCTATAGGCCATTAGAGTTTATGTCATCACTTTGCATCCGTGGTACGTCATTGCCATCTGTTGTACAATTTTCACAGTTCGATTTTCTCCCCTACAACAGGAAGGATTGTTTCCAAACTATGCGAGAATGATGTATGGATGGACCTCTACAAACAGTCCACCTTTGGTTCCAGTTCGATGAAAAGGATGGTTGCCAGAGGCCATTTTTGATTTTGATTGGCCAATTTTCAAAAGTCTCCATTCTACATTATGAAATGTCTTGAAACTTTGCAGGATTGATGACAGCAACATGCTTTACAAACTGTCCACTTTTGTTGGAGATTCATTCACTCACCCGATGGCTGTGGCTGCTCAAAGTTTCCATGGAAACCATATGGGAAATGACTTTTTCGTTTGCTCAGGTAGTGACGGGTAGATTGTAACTGATGATCTCATATGGAAGGAAATATGCAAATTATCCACCTTTTTTACATCAAAGGTCAAATGTCAAGGTCACTTTGACATTTTGCATTTCTTTAGTAGCTTTATGCATACAACAGAGTTTGCATTTTCAAAAGGGCTAGTAGAAGCCAGGTGAGCGATAGATGCTCAGGCAAGCCACTAGTTTTAAATAATTTTTATGCACTGTATACGAATGTGGGAGGGGCATAGATTTACCCTAGTCCATCCATAGATACATAACATATATATGTACAGATGGGTTAAGTTTGCATTTAGGTCCAATTCTCAGAAACCCTATCAATGATATTATACCAATACTATCCTCTTGTAACACTGAACACAGATCAGCAACATTTGGGTCACTTTGACCTACATTTAATGCACGAGTGACTCTGATACAGTTTTGCCTTTAATTTCTTTATTCTAAGAATCCATGGTGTTATATAAATGATACTTCACCACTATAATCCTCTTACATTATATAATGTTTTTCTCCAACAGGTGGTCTCGTGCTCACCCCGAGTGCGGAAGGTCGCGGGTTCGATCTCCGGCCTGGTCAAACCAAAGACATTAAAATTGGTATTTGCTGCTTCTCCGCCAAGCACGCGGCATATAGGAGTAAGAGCAAAGACTGGTCGGCTCGGAGTCAGTATAATGTGTCCAAGTGAGGTGATATGTCTTCCTGCGGACAGTTACCTCGTGAGCTAGCACATTAAAAATCCGACTTAGCGTGTCGGTCTAGTACAAAGCAGGGATCATATTCATTATCATATCAACATGTTCTCGTCCTGATATGCACTTGGTTGCCACTGAACGTTAAACAATAATTCATCCATCATCTCCAACAGATTGGTCATTATGACCAACATATCTTGCATAAGTGACTCAATTAAGTTTTTGCGTTTATGTCCATTTCTTCCTATTGACATATATCATTGATATACCTATTCATTCTTCATTTGTAGTACAATAAAAGTCAGCAACATTTGAGTCACCATGATCTTCTTCTCTAAAACCGCTGAGTCAATTAAAACCACACTTGCCTGAATCATCCTTAGGATATCTAGTTTAAAATTTGTTACTAGTGACCCAACCGACCAACCAATTTGTTGACTGTTACTAAAAATAAAACATCTGTAAAATCTGTAAAAAATTCAATAAAAAAATTCTGAAAAATCTTTAAAAGGCAGAAACGCTTTAAAACTGGGGAAATGATGCATTAGTGATTCCCTTTCAGAAATATGGTTAATGACCCCAACCGCCATCAAATAGGCCGCAACAACGAAAATAGAAAATTTGAGGAAAAATCGATTGAATTCTTCTTGTGAATCATTAAAGCAATCAAAACCAAATATGACAGGAATCTACCTTGTAAGGTACTGACCAAGTGTTGTTACCATCCAATATGGCTGCCAGCGGGGACATAGTTTTACATTGGACCCTATGGGAAATACATAGAAAAATCTTCCCTTGAGAACCGCTGTACCAATTAAAACCAAATATGGCTTGAAGGTTCCTTCTGAGGTACCAACTGAGAGTTATTACTTTGTTGGCTATGGGCTGATCAATATAGCTGCCATCGGGGGACTTAATTTTACACTGGACCCTGTGTGAAATATATAGAAAAATCTTCTTGAAAACCACTGAACCACTTGAAACCAAATACAGCTTGAAATTTCCTGGTGAGGTATAGATTGAGACTTGTTTTTTTTTTGGCAATCGGTCAACCAAGATTTAGACTTACATTAGATCCTATTGGAAATACATGTATATAGAAAAGTCTTCTTGAGAACCACTGAACCAGTTGAAATCAATTATTGCTTGAAGGTTCCTTGTGAGGTTCTGACTGAAACTTGTTACTTTGTTGGTGATCAACCAAGCAATATGGCTGCCATTAGGGGAATTAGTTTACAATATAGAGAAGTGTTCTTCATAAAACCACTGAAATGATTAAAACAAATGCTGATTGAATGGTCCTTGTGGGGTATTTACTGAATTTTGTTACTTTCTTGAGATTCAGCCGATAAATATGGCTGCCAATGTGGGACTTAGTTTTACAATGTACCCTATATATGGGAAAAATAAAGTAAAAACTTTTAGAACTTCTCAACGAGTTGAAATCAAATATGGCTTGAAGGTACCTTATGAGGTACTGATTGAAAGGTGTTACTTTCTTAGGGTTCAGGCAACATATATGACTGCCATTGTGGGACTTAGTTTTACAATAGACCTTATGGGAAATATAAAGTAACATCTTTAGAACTTTTCAACTTTTCCGGTGAAAACAAATATGGATTGAAAGTTCATTGTGAGGTACTGACTGATAGTTGTTACTTTGTTGGCGATCATACATCCAGTATTTTGGCCACTGGGGAAGTAAGTTTTACATTTGACGCTAAGAGAAATATATAGAAAGATCTTGAAAACTGCTGAACCAATTGAAAGTAAATATGACTTGAAGGTTACTTCTGATGTACTTACTGGGAATTGTTTCTTTGTTGCTAGTAAACCAACCTATACGAACATTTGCCAATTCAAGAGTTGTGCATAAAAGCCAGATGACAGATACAGGCTCCATGGAGCTTCTTGTTTTAAAAAACCTATGGTAGTATATTGATATTTCATAACTACAATCGTCTAATTTAGTACAACATAACTCAGGAAAATTTGAATCACCATGACCTACATTTTATGCTTGAGTGACTTCTGTTAATTTTTGGCATTAATGTATATTATTAAAGAATCCATGGTAATGTATTAATGAGTCTTCTTATAAAATACAAGATGGAAAAGCATGTCTGCTGTCGTTGGTATATCCAAACGGAGTATATGAACATTTAATTTTCGAAGTTTAAATATGGAATTTTGATAAGGTTTATGATGATCCGAAAAATTAAAATTGAATAATGGTTTGGTCAAGTTAAGTTCAGCAGAATTAGTTCGAGATTGCTCTGATGTCTGACGGCCTTTTTGTGACATGGAGTTCGAGTTACTGTTTGAGTTACAGTTTGAGTTACAGTTCGAGTTCGAGTTAAAGTTCGAGTTAACGTTCGACTTATCATTCAGGTTAAAGTTAATCTTCGAGTTAACTCGGGACATTGATTTCTAATGTCATTTATCGAGTTGCACTTCGAGAGGAGGGAGGTAAAACATTATCTGTACATAAGCTCGTCAAAAAAAAATACTTAAATTTGTTGACACCCACATACTAATATCTCTAATTTTTTCAGACACAGAATAATACTGTCATTTCACCCCATAAAATAATTTCATTTTACCACATTCAATAGATTGAAAACGTTATTTTTTCGTCTTTTTGAACTAACCCCCAAAATACCTGCAATTTTTGGGACCCCCAAAAAATTTAACAAAATCAAGAAATTTGACCCCCCCCAAAAAAAGCACTACGTAACGTGCAGAAATTTTTGGAGAGTACCCCCCCCACCCCCGGATTAAGTTATTGTGCGTTGATTTTAATTTTTCGCCGTTTAATCATCTGGACAACGGATATAGGTATCAATGAATCTAAATTGACCGCCTCCTCATGCAGGGCACATGAAACGTTTGCGATTGCGTTTCCTCACGCGTTTTCTTTTTCTCTTTCTCCTTATGTCCCACCAACGAATTTGGAAGGTACACACATATAGTTTTACTCTTGTCCATTTAATTTAAATATGTTAATTATTTCCATAGAATCACAAACTGAAAAAAAACTGCTCCCCCCCAATATCCGAAATATGTGTATTTATATTGTTCAACCCACCTTAAAGTACTAGTATGAGGTCCTCCCTAAATCAAAATGCATGTGGATCCTGTATGATTTTAAAAAGTTTTTTTCAAACATTCCTTAAAACCAGAGGCTCCCTGGAGCTTGTAGCCGCTCACCTGGTACTTTCAGAGGAACTGATGATTAACATGTTCTCCCATAGCGTCCAATTTTAAAATATATGTTCTGCGCTGGTGGCCCTATTTTTCACAAATCGGAACAAAATGAGCAATCTTTGTAAAGAGCCTTTCATACGTCATTCCTGTCACCAGTTTGGTTGAATTTCCTTCATTACTTTCAGTGGAGTTGATAATAACATGTTTTCGCATAGGGTCCAATGTTAAACTATGTTCTGCGCTGGAAACCATGTTTTTTAGCGAATCTGAACAAAATGAGCAAGCTTTGTAAAAGTCCTTTCATACATCATTCCTGTCACGTTTGGTTCAACTTCCTTCAGTACTTTTAGAGGAGTTGATGATTAACATTTTTTCCCACAGGACACAGGCACTTGTTTCTATCAATGGGAAGGTCGACAAACCATATATAATAGATTCGTTACGTGTAATATCCAGACCCACCATATGTAGACTACAGATAATTCCTGGTGGTTTCAGATCAGTCCTACACCTGTCATTGGTTCTTGACCTTTATTTCATGCTTGAGTAGGGGACCGACCATTTAACTTCAAGAAGGGGGAGGGGTATGGGTTTTATCCGAGTCAGAATTTTTTTTAGTTTTTCAGCGCTATTTTTTTTTTCAAAATTTAACACTATACGCTATGGGGAAAATCTGGATTCAGAATATATTTTTTTGTCATCTGCTTGACCACAAATATTGGGTATCAAATAATCATTATTGTATGTCCATGTGTACGTACTCAGTGAGACATTTAGTGTGTCCATTCTTGTTTGTCAACATATTCTACTTTCCAAGTAGCAACAATACCATCAGGTGGTGCCAAGTCTGTTTCTGTACAGAGACTATGTTGAGGACAAATAAAAAAAATGTTGTTATACATTTTATACGGCATCTGACTAGTATTCAACTTTTTTATGTTTAAAAGATCGAAGACTGACATTGTACCATTCTCTTTAAGGGAGTCCTTCTATCGTTAAACGTTGTTAAAATCAAAAAGTTTAATTGTTTTCCTAATATCCAATTCGCCTGTACATATCTGATCCGGTTCCTGATAATAAAATCGGTTGAAGTCTGCTTGGGAGAAACTTCTCGTGTAATAAAAACGTATAATTTCATTACTAACTGTAATTATAGTAATACAAATATTGCATCGCAGCCCTTGGATAAACAACTTACAAATTTGTACTCATTTTGCTGATAACGGTATTTGTCATATTAACCATATTAAGCACGTGTTCAACTTAGGAAGACAAATGAGGTTTTCCCATCCGTTGTTGTTCATCCTGTGGGCTTTCATAAATGAAAGAATACACATCCTGTTATAATATTTTGACAATCATTTAAAATAAATTTAAATCAGACAAAACATTATCAGAAGAACAATGCAGCTTGGAAGTAAGTGGCAGATCCTTTTCATACACGTCGCACAGTTATTGGTGGCTGCTGCAGCTCAAAGCACGTCCAAACCTACAGGTAAAGTATTCCATAATAGTACTTCTTTTGTGAATCTTTTGGTTTGTTTAGATTTTTGAATTTTCGTTTCCATTTTGTGAATAAATTTGACAGCACGTTTTTACTAGCGTTTTGGTGAATAATTTGATTTTCATCTGGAATATGTGTATCATATTATGATAATGCCTTGGTATTATTGGTATCCTAAATCCATAACTTCTTTTAGAAATAAACTATAAAAGCTGAAGCCTGCCTCCGGGTGCAAGATTTTCTCGGTGCGTTTAAGACCCATTGATAGCCTTGAGCTGTTTTCTGCTCTTTGGTCGGGTTATTGTCTCTTTGACACATTCCCCGTTTCCGATCTCTATTCCATCTAAAAGAACGTTCACATATCCTTCCCAAACTCTGGGTCAACACTACAAGCCTGTTACTCATTTCATGCATTTCCCACAAGTTAACGTATACGTTTTAGAATGTTTATCACAATCAAGGCGTTTCACGGCCTTTTCTTGGATCTCCGACCTATTTCATTTACAAATAATTTAAAATTTGGCGGAGGGATCACCGAAACCCACACTTAGGCATTTATTTCAGATTTCTTGATAATGTTTAATCTGTTGAGGTTATAATTCGTTTGTCTGTTTTCTTGTATAATTTAAAGAAAATACTAATAGTTAGTATTTTGAGTTACACCCTGTGGTATTGCATATACTTTGACCCTTTTTAGCATATTATTTGAGATAACGATTTATTTTATTTTAACGAAGATAAGAATTTATCATAGTCTGGTACACTATTCAATTATACTTTCTAAATACTTCACCCCTCTGACCATTTTTTTCAGTGCCGTGGTGGCAGTTGCCTTTCCCATACGATCGCATAACTCTAGGAGCCGCACAAGCCGAACTGCAGAATAAAAATCTCATAGACAGTTATACAGAGGATCCAAATATGAAACCTATGATATGCATTGATCCGATGATAGGTAAAACATTAATATATTCCAGGCTATTTAAGGATATTCTGCCTGGTAAAACAAAGGACAAATATCAAATTTTCATTGTTCATTAAAAAAATACTGATTTGATTAAGCAGTAGTAGTAGTATATATGCGGTTCTAAATTAGTATTTGTAGTGGTGCTGTGGTTGAGGTGCTCTGGAGGTCACCGGACCCGGAAATGGCGTCACCGGAACCGGAAATGACGTCACCGGAACCGGAAGTCACGTGACCGGAACCAGAAATACCCGGATGTGATTTGCGCGCATGCGCAATCGGAAGCAGTGGATTTTCCCGCAATTTGTTTAGGGAAGTGACGCAAGTCACGTGCTAGGACCCGGATATGTGGTCAGCGCATGCGTACGCAGAACCGGAAGTACCTGAAGTGATTTGCGCGCATGCGTAACCGGAAATGATCTTAATTTTTTTAACAAGTCGTAATATATTTACATATTTTTTTATTTTTTCATTAATTTTAATTCCTTTTTTAGGTTTTGGAACCATTTAGTAAAAACTTTCTAATTATTTTAATTATTCTGAAGCACCTTCTGAAGTATTTTGTGATTTTTCTAAAGTATTCGGACGTCTTCGGAACCATTTAGTAAACACTTTCTAATTATTATAATAATTCTTGGTATTTCCTGAAGAATTTAGCAGTATTTTCTGGCTTTTCGCCAACATTCGGAACCATTTAGACGTTTTCTTAACAATTTTTCACTCTTCGTGAATGTTCGGTCGTTTCCGGACGGGGTGCTCACTTACAGGTCCCCGTTCGCGGAGTCATCCAAGATGGCGCGAAAATCCACCACTTCTGGTTGCGCATGCGCCTAACTTCCGGTTCCGGTGACGTCACTTCCGGCACCTCCACAGCACCTCCACCACAAATACTAATTTAGAACCGCATAGTTATATACTACTAACAAGTCCATGAAGTTGCCAGAAATTGAATTTTTCGCTACTCTGGTAGCAGTGTTATATGTGTTATCAGCTCTGGTAGTAGTGTTATATGTGTTATCAGCTCTGGTTGTAGTGTTATATGTGTTAGCTTCAGTACTGAAGGTTTCCCATGAGACATGGACTCAACTTAGTCCAGATCAGAGGTGGAGGCGACCTCTGAAATTGTTAAATTTTAAACCCAAACAAACAAACTGTCAGACTTCTACATCAGGACTGTTAATAATTCCATCAGTTTTTAGGTTTGTGCAAAAGCCATGGCAGCGTAAGCGAGTTAAAAACTGCAAAACCCATATATTTGATACCAAAAAACTTAGAGTGACGTAATTTACCTGGTTTTGGTAGTAACAAATTTTCTGTTTTTAGTAAAATTTATGTTTTCATGAAGAACCCTTAGATCCAAATTTTCTGTTTTTAGTAGCAAAGTTTGCCTTACAATTTCTGGTTTTTATAATATTTTTAGTAAAATTCGTCCGCTGCATATTTTTTGTTTTTAGTAACATGATTTTCTGTATTCAGTAATATAAATATGCCGTAATATTTTAATTTGTAGTAACATTCGTTCGCTGCAAATTTTCTGTATTATATATAAGCTGAACTATTCAAATTTGTTCTCATTATTTTGCCTTTTTTCCTCCGCTTGACGGATGTGACAGGCTAAGCTGGAGTATTCAAATTTTCCCCGTATTTAAAAAAAAAGTTTTTGGTCACTTCTTTTTCCCTCGCCTGACCGCGATATATTTTTATTTATTTCAATTATCTGTTGTGTATATAGTTAAAGTTAATTATTTATTTTATCCTTCTCTATTGTTTAATTTATTAATATGCATCTTTCATGTTTTTATTTTTTTTCGTTTATTTTTTTCCTTTTTTTTCTCCTAGAAAACATTTATTTAAACTGTTTAATTCGTTCTGAAATATTTTATAGAGTCAGTTCAAAATTCAATAAAAAAATGGACCCTGAAGTAGAATCACGTCCACGTCGTTGGGTTTGGAAACATATTCTGTTATGAATATGGCGGAGAGTTCTACATTGTTCCGGATTTGTACTTAAATTGAACCTTACATATTAATGGCGATGTTGTTTACACCGACTTCAAACTATATTATAGTCCAATAAAGACTGAAATCAATTTAATAAATATTGAAAAAGTTGCCATTTAACTTTAAATAGTTAAGATAATAAATTAAAATGATTATATTCCCCTTATTTTCGTGTTATAAATATAGCATTTCTTTACCAGACTTCGTGTCCAACATGATAACGAGCGACAATGTTTTTCAATCTTCCAAAATACAAATAAAAAACCAATACTTGATATAATTTTTTTTATTAAAATCATGAAATAACAATGGCATAAAACAAAAAAGCAAGAACATATTGACACACTTGTATAATATGATGTATTCCGCCATTACAATAAACGAAGATGTTTGCCGATCTTCCTAAATACGACCAACAAACCATAAAGTATGACAATTTTTTATTAAATTGATGAAATGATGTTATAATGATACTAATACGACAAGACAATATTATCAAATATGTATATATTCTCATATTTTGCCACCAGACTCTACCAGACTTTATTTAGTCGTTACCGAGAAGATTTTTAACCATTATATCTTTAACCGGATTTCCGACATTTTTATCTCGAGCACTGCCGATGAGATATCAGTCAACGAAATGGCCATACAGTGCATCAAATTTATTGCGGTATTTTGTGATACATTTTATTTTGAAAATTGGACAATAAAGTTGAAAGACGGCCTCGGGCGGACATATTGTTCATCCATCTGGAAATAAAGGCGGAACTTGAATAGAGGTCCTTCCATATATCATTTCCGCCAACTTTGCTTACAGTCTGTCCATTAGTTTCTGAAAAATTGACAAAAAAGTTTTTTTCTATATATATGGTTTCAATAGAAACTTTGAACAGCCACAGCCGTCGGTTGAGCTAACGAATCTCAACCAAAGTGAATCGTTGTTAGAGGGTATTTTAACCAATCCTGCCAAGTTTCAAAACATTTCATAATGTAGTTTCAAAGGAGAAAATTTTTGAAAATTGATTAATAAAAATCAAAGATGGTCTCTTGCGGAAATCTTGTTCATCCATCCGAGGTGCTTCTATACATAATTCCTGCCAACTTTGGTTACAATCTGCCCATTAGTTCGTGAGCAATTGACAAGAAACTCTTTTACCATATGGTTTCAATGGAAAATTTGAACAGCCGCAGCCGTCGGTTGAGCAGATGGATCTCAACCAAAAGTGAAACTTTTGTAGAGGGTATTTGTTATCATCAATACTGCAAAGTTTTAAAACATTTCATACTGTATAAACGTAGTTTCAGAGGAGAAGATTTTTGAAAATTGGCCAATAAAAATGGTCTCTGGTGGCCATGTTGTTCATCTAACCATAACCAATGGTAGATCGTTTGTAGAGGTCCTTCCATAAATCATTCCTGACATGCAAGGTTGGTTAAAATCCGCCGTGTAGTTTAGAATTTGTAGAGAAAACAAATAGTTTTTTTTTATCCCAGAAACTTTACTTAATCCATATGAAATATGAATCTGATCCATTAGGCCTCATTTGTTAACAAAGTGAAGAGGGAACTACCAAATAACAGATGTATAATACGAAAGACGGTACATGTAAAATTTTGTTTCTCAGCGAAACAAACTTTAACCAAGAATAAACCTGTGGTGCATTTGGATGGAGGAATCTCAAATTATCACGGGAATTAAAACATTCAAGTATATGAAGAAATACATTATGCCTGAATGTTTGAGAATACCACGAAAACGGTCAATTCGTTAAGGTAGGAGTGGCTAATTGGGCTATATTTCAGATTTTTATAAAAAATAAAATAATGGAGCTTCCCATAATATTTTTAAAAAATGAAACATTATTGCCGCAGAAATTCTCTTTTTATGGATATAAAATTTAATAGGTGTCACCAGATTCGTTTTTTTCCCAGTATATCAGAATGATTACTATTGAGAGAGAAAACAAGGGTCAAAAAGCCAAAAGAAGCGTAACGTCGTCACGACGTTGTAATGAAAAATGTAGAATATATGTATGTATATATCGGAGAGACATGTCATCGTCTTGGTGACCGCTTTGCAGAACACTTGCGTTCTATAAAGAATGGAACTGATTGTCCAGTTTTACTATCTACCTTGCCATTTATGTATTTTCTATGAAGTACGTTTACTGATGACACCCACGTCAAATAATTTTTTTTTGTTTTTGTTTACATTTTATGTACGGACTCAGTCTTGCTCTGGGTTTCAAAGAGTCAACACCTTTTTTATTTTTATTTTTTACATGCTCGTGATCAAGACCATATTGTTCGAAACGTTGGGTATTTTTAACTTTTTAGTTTGTTGTTGTTTTTTTTACGATTTTATATTTGGTTTTGCTCGACTTGTGTATTTCTTACATTTTGGTCGTTTTATGCCCCTTTTGACAGCTCACAATTTCCATTTATTTTTCTTGAAATCCATATTTCGACGTTTTTTTCAAGTTTTCATTGAAATTGCTGAAATTCTGGACGCGTTAATAATTGGTGTGTCAATACAACTAAACATAAACATAAATATATATATGCGTCTGTAGGAATAGGAAAATGATTTTTGGCACCTCAAAAAACTATTTTAAATTTATTTTTTTGCGATTTTTCAAATTTTTTGTCCTTCTTAGGGTAGAATCCATGTTTAGTATTTTTAAAGATAGGAAATATATTTGAATGATTTCCGCAGCGAAAACGAAGCCGGTGACCCAATATTTATTTAGTACAAATGAAACGGAATAACATATCATTTTTATAGAAAATTATAGGGATTTATTTTTCAGAAATGACGATTTAAAGAGAAATTATCAAGTTTTTTAGGCACTTTTTATATGAAATCTATAGTAAAGATTTTTATTTTAAGGATTCTAAATAGACCTTATTAAATAAATATAAAAGCTAAATATTATTTTTTTTCTCGATATTTTAATGCAGCTTCGAATATTCAATCCGCAAATAAAATTTCATAAAAATCTGTTAGCGGATTAAGGTATCTCCCACCTTAACACGTTCATTTGTTCAATAACCTGAAGTAATCCAATGGTACTGAAGTTTACTCTTCTTGCAAGTAACAAAACTGAGAAACTGTATTATTCAGACGAATGAATTTAAATTAGGTAGCTTTGGAAGAGCATATCCACATATAAATTTTCATAAAAATCCGTATAATTTAGCGGATTTAGGTACCTCCCATTTAAACACGTTCCTTTGTTAAATAACCCTAGGGATCCAATCATACTGAAGTTTACTCTTCTTGGAAGTAGCAAAACTGAGAAATCAAAAATTTTTATTATTCAAATAAATGAATTTAAATTAGGTAACATTGGAAGAGCTCCAAAGTCGTGTCCAAGGCGATTAAATAGGTACAGAAGAATTGATGGCCAGTGCAATGATTTTGAACACCCGGCTGCGGGCAGCCGTTTTTACCGTTTCGGTGAGTCATTTATTCTGAACTTTTAACTTACAGGATATTAAAATTATGTAATTTTATATCAATACTTTTTTACAGCCTTATGTATTTTTTTTCAAATTTAGATCCACATAAAAAAGCGATAAAATTAAAAGGATTTTTGATATGCATCAGCGAGACAAGGTTCATCAATTTACATGTAAACAGATGATAATAAGGCCAGTAATCTTTTAAACAAAAATAAGTGAACCTTCTGTACTTGAGAAAACCGAAATAACTGATGAACTTAAATCGTCAAAGTAATAAATATCTGATCAAAAAGCTTAAAACAAGATTGATATTTAAAATATTTATAAAAAAATGAAATGAATAAAATGCACATTTATCATTTTGTACCTTATGTATGGCAAGCTGTGATCACCACTACGAAAAATTATCAAAATATTGATTTGAATGTGACCGAGCAATTTTGTAAAGATACAGTGTTGCTTTGTGTAATCATAGGAAGAAACATTCCTTTGAATGCTACCAAACCAGATGTTTGCAATTTGTATAAACATAATCCTAGAGAGATTAGCCGCAAATTGCTGAAAAGAGAGAGGTTCATCCCAGCGACAAGTGTCAACATTCTAGTTGCCGGATGGATCCAATTCATGAACCATGACTGGTTTGATCACGGAGCAAATAACAAGAGAAGGTTAAAGCTAGAGTTTTTTTTATTAACCTAAATGCTTTATTTCATAATATTTTTCATACTTTATATTCAAGGTTAGATATTTCTACAGATATCATGTTTACATTTTTTTAATTCCAATATCAGATTTTGCCTAGGAATACTAGAGTTGACAATAGTTTTGTCTAGAAATCTTGTCATCAACAATGATAACAATGCTCTTTGATAATGAATGTTCCTGCTGGAAAGTATTCCTTTAGGAATAATCATAACAACATTTCTTCCACTAGAATAATGTTCTAGATTATTACATAAGTGTAATTAATGTCAGTTTTCTATTGGTCAGTCGGTGATCACATGATTCCCAATTGGGATTTTGTTTTTTGAAGTCCCAAAATTCTCGTATTGCACTCGCGTGCATTGGTTTTATGAATGAAATTGAAGCGACTCTTCAAATTTGAGATGTGATTCTGTATGAAGCAATCAGACATGAACCAGTATAATGCATGAATGCAATATGAATATGTTTTTTATTGACCTAAATGGCCGAAAAGAAACATTGTAATCAAACCATGGTTCAGTACATAATAATTTAATATTGGATATAACACGTCATTTGATTGGTCAAATGTTTTCCTTCACATATCATAGATAGCCTAGTTCCCGTAGTGATACATTATGGGACGGGAACCAGCCTAATGTAATAGACTGAATTTTCGTTTTCACTATGACGTCATTAAAGGGCATCCCAAAGTTTTAGAAGTAAAAACAACCTTTGGAATTCAATTATAAGGATTGAACGCATTTTGTTTTCAGTCTATTCGAAGTAACCTTACTGCACATGGTGCACATTTTCAAGTAGCCCGCTACGTGGGTTATTTAGTGTGACCCACATGATTTCTTTGTAGGCTGAAATTTTTTTACAGTCAATCCTTAATTATTGTATAGCAACGTAATATTCTATGTAGAACTTGACCATCATTTAGCATGTAATATTATGATAATATTATACAATTACTGTCTTTGAAATAGGTCGCTATCGGGATTTATTAACCCGAGAAAATTTAATATTCACCGAGCCATTTTCAAGGATTAATCCCAATAGCGACCTATTAAATAGTCAGTAATTGTTTTATTACACGAATGGGAGAACTGTACTTTCACTTTCTATTTTAAGAACAAATCGGTCACTATCACATTCCGCTTGACTGATCAGGATCTAATTTAATCTGAATTCTTGCACTAAATTTAGATAATTCTCAGTTATTATCACCAGTAGTCAAGACTCAGCCAATCAGACTATAGAAAAAAATATGGTCATGTAATAAAAAGGAATATAAAAAATAAAAGACATTTCATTTCAGTTTTATGCCTTTGATAATTGATAATTTCGATACATTGTGTCTCCAGTATTGCGGAAGACCAATATCAAAAAATTTCCAACGATAGGCAATACAATCCAAAAATGAATTAAAAAAAAAAACGAAAAGGAGAAATACAGCCTAGATTCCTTGGTCGTTCTCTAGATGTGTAAAAATATACTAGATTATGTAAAATTGCCTTGAGGTAGATGATGAACAGCATTTATTCTACACTGCAAACTGAATTTAACATTACGGAAACAGTTATTTTGTAATATTTAAAAAAATCGTCTCTAATTTCATCTCCGATCAGCCATTAATAAAATTAAAAACTATTCTTTCATGTCTTTGTCCTCCAAAAGACCTTGTCTGAGATTTGACTTTATAAAGCAGTCATTGGAATTGCGAAAATGAGGTCCAAGTCTCATACACCATCAATAAAATTGATAGTGTCATGATTGTGTTTAATTTTTGTTGTTTTTATATTGTTTGTTTGTTAATTGTTTGACCTTTATGGCTTTATGGGTGTATAATGCAAAAAATAAGATTATTTTTCTGTAGGAATCTTCGTGTAGAAGTTGCAGACGATGATCCAGATTTTACTGATACAATTAAGATACCAATGACCCATTCTGACAGATGCACGTGGCCTTCTTGTCGTCTGCGAAAAATCTGCGAGAGACCAAAGCAATATCGTATCCATTCTTACAGCACATGTAGGAACAGGAAAAACTATGAAACGTTCCAGAATAAAGTTACTCATTGGTGGGATGCTTCTCAGTTGTATGGGAATGATAAAATGACTAACGTCCGCGTCAGGACTGGAATAGATGGAAAGCTTGTATTGGCTCATAATGGCCGTCTTCCAATAGACCCAAATAATGGACTGCCGATAACTGGTAAAATAAAACATTCTTTTAGTGATTACTTAGTTTATGTGCTATTTTAAATGAACCAATAAATTTGCAAAGTTCCTGTTTTTCGATAAAATCAGTTCAGGTTAAATTCATCAAATAAATTACGATGTCGTAAAAATAAATCTTTACGACAAATGAACCCCATACACTGACACCTTTTAGAGGTCAAAATGTTAAGGGAGTACTAGATTTTGAGCAGTAATGTAAAGTCCTCCACACAATATGATCATCTACCTTTGAGTTTATATATTCTTTAAAAAGGTACCGTGTTGTAGCGGTTAATCACTGGATTACGAAGGTTCGATTCCTGTTCAGGGATCAAATTTGCGAAGCCCTATGAAAGGCTAGTTAAAGTTGGGATGACACTTTAATTACCACTAGTAGGTTTTAAAAAAACATACCAATTTCGATACGAGGATAATTCAAGCCAACAATATCGTTTACCGAAACAATAATACGACCTTTGGTAGAGGGAATTTAAAGCCACCCCCTTCCTCCACCAAATAAAGAAAAGTAAATAACTAACTAAATAAAATAAATTTAAAAAACACGGTGCTATGCCTGTAAAGATCTTCCTTAGTTTGGACAATTTTTAAAAAGTTTACAACAAGAAATTTTGAGTATCAATTTAACGCAGTAGCGAAAAACAATAGCACCCTCGACTACTTGAGTCCACTATCGAAGCATCCAGTCATTGTTACTATATGAATAAACATTATAATGATCGAATTACAGGTACAAACAACAACTGGTGGGTCGGATTAGGAATGTTTCACATTATCTGGACCAAAGAACACAACTATGTCTGTGACATGTTAAAGCAAAATAACCCGTTGTGGGATGATGAGAAATTGTTCCAGACAGCAAGACTGATAATATCAGCAGTCATTGCTAAGATCCATACCCTTGAATGGACAACGGCTATTTTAAACAACGATGTCGCTAAGCTTGGTTTGAAAAGTAACTGGTATGGTGTATCTCTAATGGAAGTAGCAAAAGGCAACACTACATTGGCTGCCATGTTGGCATCCCAGTTCCCCAACCTTATAAATGGCGTTCAAGGATCAGTAGGTAATATGAAATATAACTTAAAAGCAATAACAAGCCCTCCAGAAATTCTGAATTTTGGTTAGTGAACGATTAAGATTTTTACCCTCAATTTTATATTCACCTACCCCTCCCGCTCCCCCCGAAAAAAAATATATGCATACTAGAAGAAAGTGTCAGTAAAATGAGGAGTGAATTAAAACATAATTATGTTTTTAATTTAAGGGAATCCAAAGAATATTAGAGGTGTTCCATTTTCACTTACTGAAGAATTTGTAGCTGTATATCGTATGCACCCTCTTTTGCCAGATGAATACGAAGTCAGAAATCATAAAACAAATATAATGGGTAAGATTTATATCAATCTGATTCAGTATAAAAATGTTTAAAAATTATGTAATTTTCAATATTTGCTCCGTGAAGTTTTACTTTACAACCGCTCAATGTACTCGATGGTAAATTTCTACAGTGACGTCAAATATGTGAAGTGTGATTTTATTTTACTAGTATATCCGTGTGGATTACGCGGTGTGAATTATCAGACATCAAGTTATGCAAATCTATATCCATATGACTAAATCTATTTCAGAAAATACCTATTTAATGGCAAATACCGTCTTTGAAAATACAGAGACTGTTTTCCGAGAAAATTCAATGGAAGATTTGTTTTATACATTCGGGAATGATCACCCTGGAGCATTAACTTTGCATAACTATCCTAACTTTGCCAGAAATCTTAACCTTCCAAAATCAAGTCAGCACGGATCGGGGCTCATAGATCTGGCCACTGTAGACATAATACGCGACAGGGAAAGAGGAATTCCGAGGTATGATATATAATTAAAAACTGATGTACATATCTATGACAAAAACGTGAAATACACGACTAGCAGATCTAATATCAACAAAATATTCGTTACAAAAGCGGCGTAGTTTTTTTCATAGGAAAACTGAAGAAACCAAATATATACTAGTATGCATAATTTGTGAGTTGATAGTATGTATTTACTGAGGAGAACCGCTAGTAGCCTCTGGCTCTTGGTAATCCTTTTTAAATAAGTAAAGAATTAATTTGAATGTGTTTAAAAGAATAAAGATACGAAGAGAAAATCAAAGTACTGAAGTACTGAACATCAGAGGACCTCAAGTTATGTTGGATTATTGATAAATGACAGGTGTTTATATAGTACCTGCCAGACAGATGTTCACCTTACAATAAAGTACACATAATATAATTTGCTATCATATCTGAGATACTGTCTTATAGTAAGAAACTTAACTTTGAGAATTATCCATGAAATGTTGACGTGATCAATTGAGAACTGCTAGATTGGCATTATGACCGTATAGTTGCACACTTGCAAAAATCTTTAGCTTATTACTTATGACAGAGAATCAACATAGCAAATATTTTTTTGACTAGTCACTGAATTATGAGAAAGAGGTCAAGACAATCATATTAAAACAGATAAATTGTAATATTTGGGTGAAAGATACCACATGAACAGTAAACTCATATATCGATAATATTATGTCTAAAACTGAAAAAGACAAATAAGAGTACACAAGAAACAACATAGAAAACTAAAGCCTAAGCAACTTAACCCCACCAATAGTTGGTGTGATCTCAAATGCTCTGGATGGGTAGTAGCAATGAGATGTTTTGCACCATACATATAGATCACAACTGCAATATGAATGCGTCGGTCCTTAGAGGCCTGTAAAACAGGGCTTGTAATTCTTTTGATTTTCTGTTTGCACATTGATGTGGCCATTAGTTTTCTGATTTATATTGTTTAATATTTGTCATTTCATGGCTATTTCTAACTGATTTTAGTATAGTTTTTTCCTGATTGTAAAGATGTTGTATGGTTAGCTTTATTTCTTTTTCATCATTTTGTTTCTGTGTCTGATTACCAATCATACCTCACTTTTCGTTTCTTTTTTTTAATAATGACAACAGTTTGGTTTCAATTTTCATTTATATATGTAACAATATAAAACAGTATATATATAATCTCATATTACATCATTAATATTGGTCATTGTTGGAATGTATTCATCTTTAACAATGTACTGTAAAATTGCTATTTTCTAACGGGTACTTAGTATTATGGTTATTGTGATATCACTTATTCAAAGGACACAGTTCATTTATAGCCCAAAACGGTCTAAAATATAAATCTTACAATTAAACTCCAAATAGTTCACAATTTGGTTCGTAAATTGGTCGATTTCAAATGTATTAACGCTCAATAAATCAGTTCTTTCATAATAGTACATTACATTCTCCAAATTAGGCCCATTTTGTCCAAATATAATGATTTGGTGCAATTTTCAGACATGAAAGCTTTAGGAAAATTTGGCCACCATCTACAATCCAAAATGTTTTGTAACCAAAAGACTCAAAATTTGATAAAGAATTCATCAAAATAAAAACTTTTCGGAATTGTATGGCAGCCATGGTTAATTATGCCAAAACATATAAATTTCAGACAAAATTGACCAAAATACAAATAATGTATAATTATGGGGTCATAGCTTCAAAATATTTAATAGTAGGTGCCAAAATAGTATATTTTAGTCTTAATAGAATTATCACAAGTATTTCTATTTGAAATTTGTAATCGCTTGACCAATTTAGGGCCATTCTAACCCTTCGTGAACCTCTCTTTTCCTATAATATGTAGTAAATTTCTATTTGATATTCCTTAAAATATTCACATATACCAAAATACATTTTTTTATATTACATTTAACGAGAAACATTTTACAAGATCCCATATATTTGATTTAATCCAGTTATATATATGCTAAGCATACAGTTATAATGACTTTCAAATGTAGGACTATATTATATGAACAGAATTGAGCATTTTATTATTTATTTAGCATATCTGTTATGTTTTCAAATCATTTATCTGTATGCTGAGCTAGCATTTGTATAGTCTCTTAATATTCTAAAATGGATTAAAAGGATCATATGTGTTACAATCAAACTTTGGATTGACCATTAGATAACTTTAAAAAATGTCATAACTGGTATATATAAACATTTGGATTTATTATTGTATTATCCATTGAATTCATGCTATTTCCATTTAATACAGTTCATTAGACTATCTATACCTATTATTAATAGTAAAAAATGCAAAAAACTGTAAATATATACATTGGACTAACATATATACATTATTCATAAAAATTAATCATTTATCAAACTTCAAAAAGTTCATAACATCGCATAGCATATACATGTATACATGTAGTTGTACATAACTCTAAACTATATATAACAGTAAATAATTTGTGAATGTATCAGTGGTACTTGCTTGCATATTAGTTACTATGGGACACGTCTCTAGAATAGTGAAAGAATCACCATTCAATTTTGCGTTTGATTATTTTTTTTTGTGGGAATGAGCACTTTAAAATAAATAGTGTTTTGTTTAACATTTGTCTGCGGCAAATAAGAGTTCGAAATATTATTAAGATAGTAAAAATATTTCCACATATAAATGGAAATATAACTATAAACATAAGAGGGACACAATCCAAATTTTAAATTTATCTGGTTTTTTTTTGGTGATAATAAACATCGTTTATATATTTAATAACATTCAGTTGAGCCATATTAATATTATAAAACGGAAATCACTTTCATGATGAACAGAGATTTACATACAGACAGACAACGGTAACATTGACTGCCCCCATCGGCTTAGCAAAAAGGGCATTAACATTGCAATGACTAGTATAGATGCATTGGGAATGAGAACAGCATTATTCATGCATTGACAATCTTGTCTACATATATATATATCCAAACAGTAGTTCATAGCATACAGTTTTAGTTCAAAAATCTATATATATACTATATATATATTCATCCGCAACAACAATTTTTCGGTACGTCATTGATATTAAAGATTGTTTGATTAATATACTAATATTTCTAACGACAAAACATTTTCATGACAAACGTGATGACTTCAACTTTCCTATTGTTAATTTTCCCTTCTTGAGTAGCAATATACCAGCATCGCCTGCATAAGGCGTCTACGTTTCTCAGCTTATCCGATTTTCAAGGGCATGCGTGAGTTACCCTGACTTTCGACAAAGAGGATTACTGCTGTCACAAAAGCTTCTTAACCAGGGTTTTATCAGGGATAAGTTGATGTCATCACTTAAGAAATTTTACGGTCGTCATCATGAATTGATTGACCATTACAGTGTTCCAATATCTAAGATGATGTTGGACCTGTTCCCACTGTCGTAACCTTTCATGTGACTCCTACGATTTGTGACTTCCACCGGATTGACCTTGTTGAACTTCACGACGGGTGCCGTATACGGAGCAGGAACTGCTTACCCTTCCGGAGCACCTGGGTTCACTCCTGGTTTTTATAGGAGTTCGTGTTGTTCATTGTTTTTAGTTTTCTGTGTTTATTTGTTGTGCTTGTGGTTGTTCGTTTGTCTTCCCGGGTTTGTCTGTCCAATGGATTACGTTTTTTTGATTGCTCCTTAGGTATATTTGTCCTTTTTTTCATATTATTAATTTGGATTTAAAAAAAAAATCTGAGTATTCATTGAAAACATGAATTTAAAAGAAGCGATAAGGAATTTTATTTTGCACTATATACATGTGTTGGTTATCATTCCAAAACTAATTTAAATATATGCCTATATGCAAATAAGCGGGAAATTTAGGCGATGGCAATACACCCGAGGCCCTGACGGTCCTCTGATGTAAAAATCACCAGAAGTAAATGATAGAGACATACATATAAGCATATCCCTGATAGTATGCTGGTAGAGTAGCTTTTCCGATAGCGGTTATTCACTCACTAGAAAGTCAAGGTTAAAGATAAAAAATTATACAGAAAAAATGCACAACATCATCATTTTATGATAATCTTGGTCTTCATATTCAACAACTTAGTTATCTCAAAGATAATATTTCATGTTGGTTGTGTTATTTTCAGAATGCTTTTATAGAGTGGGTCTTTACAAAGTAAGCTCTTTCTCCACCTATAAGTGGAAATGTATATATCTGATTGGTTGAGCTTTGTTTTGTTAGATATTGGTTTAAATTAATGATGGGAATATTTAATTTTTGTACAAAATGGCAAAAGACAACTGTTCCATTTAATTGTTCATATGTTTTCTTGCTTAGAATTCTTCTTTTTAAATAATATATTCCAGATACAATGAATTTCGTCGATTGCTACATATGACTCCAGTTTCTACATTTGAAGAACTTACAACAAACCCTATCCACGCTGAAGAACTCCGTGAAATGTACGATAATGACGTGGAGAAAATTGATCTCATGGTAGGATCATTTGCAGAGTCGCCCCTTCCACCAGGGTTCGGATTCAGCGACACTTTTAATAGAGTATTTGTTATTATGGCTAGAAGAAGACTAGAAGCGGATAGATTTTTCACGGATGATTACACAGCTGAGGTGTACACACAATGGGGATTAGATTATGTGGATCGTACCTGGATGAAGGATGTTCTGATGAGGCATTACCCTTCACTTAGTCAACAGTTAGCAGATGTTCAGAATGCATTTATTCCCTGGAACATCCAAACAACAATCTAACTCCACAGATGATTATTTATTAAATGTTCTTTCTAAATCCTTCTTAGCTAGATTGACCAAAGGTCCACGTGAACAAATAGAGCTGTCAAAGTCGTTGATTTTGACAGATTTATCGTTTAATAAGAATTATAGCCGTATGTGACGGATGTTGTTCTAAGGTGGTTGCAAGATCGTTTGGTTATTATATTTGATTGAATTGCTTTTACCACCCCCTCTTTTAAAATTGCAAACAATTACCATAGGCACCAAATTTATAAAAAATTAACTTAACTTTCCATGGAATGCGTTCTTATAATGGTAACAACCTGTCGTCGTTGTCCTAAGACAGTAAAGTATCCGATCAATTACTTTTGTTCTACTGCATGCACATATCCTTATGAGATTTACAACAATTGTCTCTCCCCTGCCCCCTTCCGAGTTAATATTGGTGGTCAATAAAGGTTTTTTTTTAAATAATTTTTAAACAGATTTAGTTTTCGGTGTTTGAGGTGTTTGAGGTAAAAGTTGTTAAAGGACCAAAAAAAAAAAAAAAACAAAAAAACAAACAAAAAAACAAACAAAAAAAAAAAAAAAAAAAACGGAAATGTAGCACGATACATAATTTTTCACCCGAATACAATCGATTCGTTGTTTTCATTCATATATATTTGATGGTTTTCCTTTAAAAGTGGTTGAGGAAACTTAAAGAAGAAATAGTGTAGGATATTTGAAAATTGCATTTATCTTGTGATTTTTGTGAAGGATATTTTCTTTTCGTTTTTTAGGTCAAATACATTATGGTGTAATATATATTATAATATCCCACAACAAAAAAATGAAAAGCGCTTTATTTTGCAAATGGTAAATTAAAATTTTTAGATATTTTTAAACCACTCAACCTTGTACATGTACTTATTTATAAAATTTCGACAAGGATTGAATTTCATTTTCCATTAAGTGAACGTATGTGTATCACATATTATAATTAAAAAAGCTAAACCACCTTGATAAAACAAACAAAATCTATGTATACATAGGTACATTACTTAAGGTTTTAAGAGTTCAAAGTACCAATAAGAATCTGTGACCATAATATTACAGATGATTTTACCAAAACCGAGAGGGCAAATATTTCTTTCAAAAGGAACCTAAGGTCGTCCTTCTTCTGTAATTGGAAAAAATACGGTAATATTATTAAAAAGAGGCTCCCAAGAGCCTGAATCGCTCACCTGTATTTTTTTGTGTTGATTTTGCGTCAATGATTATTTTGCTATTTAATCACATTTTGACAATGTTTTTAGGACAGGTGAGCAAGAAACCTAGGATTGTGAATTAAATTCTATGCCAATCTTATATGTCCTGACTTGTCAATAGAAACAAGAATCAAAGATTGTGCAGCAAATTCTATACCAATTCTTAATATAACCTGACATATCAAATGAGACAAGAACCATATATTCTGCATTAAATCCTATACCAATCCTGGATTTCCCAACTTGTCAACAGAGACTGGAACCACAGGTTGCGAATTAAATCCCATACCAATCTTATATGTCCTGACTTGTCAATAGAAAAGCCTCCTGACTGAAAATTATCTCAGACAGGGGTACCTTGCTCCTAAGTTGGAGTCATCCTTGTTAATGTTTTATGGACGTCATCATGACTTGGCTGACAGGTATGCAAAAAAAAAACCGTTTCATAAATGAAAATGGACGATGTCCCTTCCTCATACAGGACTTGACATGGACAGCATGGTGGGTGTCCTGCAGGAAGCAGAGACTGCTTACTCTTCCGAAGCAGCGGAGTCTACCCCTGTTCTTTGGTGGGGTCCATATTGTTTTTAGTTTTCAATTGTAGTGCATGTATTGTTTTGGTCTTTCGCTGTTCTCCGGAGTTTGTCAGTTGTTTCGATTTTTCCCTCCTTCGAATGTCCCTTTGGTATTTCTTGACATTACATATATTGTGAATTAAATCATGTACCAATTTTTTATTTCCTGAATTGTTAACCACACGCTTGAGTAAGATCAGTAAAAGTTGGGAATCATCCATTATTATGCATGA
Organism: Mytilisepta virgata; assembly: GCA_028015205.1. NCBI lineage: Eukaryota > Metazoa > Mollusca > Bivalvia > Mytilida > Mytilidae > Mytilisepta > Mytilisepta virgata. The sequence goes on along the minus strand of CM051518.1, from coordinate 60,822,711 downwards.
AACAATAGAACATGGCACTAATCAGAACATTTAAAGTTTTTTCATTTTCTGTTGGTGAAACCTTAATGCGCATCTGCATATGTATAAAAATAAAAAATGAAAGAAGGTTTTATGTCACAAGATTGAATTCATGATTTTCGAATATCAACCCCTATTGGCCTGAAAATAAAAATTCTGAAACCTTATTGCGCATCTGCAGGTGGTTTGCAACCAGTCTATGTAGAAATTTATACCCTGTCCCCCATTCCTCTCTCAACAGTAGTAGCCAGTTGGACACATTTGGACAGAGTAGGCAGCTTTTGGTTTATTTTCACAATTTAGCACATATTTGTATTAAAATGAGTAGCCTTTTTAACATTTTGTTCTAATTTTAAGTGACTATTTGAGCCACTTTAAAAATGTTCACCAATTTATATATTCTACATTTTTTTCCATTAGATTCCCAGTGAGATGCAATTGCGGAAAAAAGAATTTCTTAAATTTGTAATAACGATTAAATTTTACAAATACATATAACATAAACATTGATTGAATTGAAAGATATCTAATAGTTTTGATGCAGAATTTATTACACGTTCTCTATGATGCTATAATATGGTGTCATCTTAATCAGAACGGCCTTACTTTTGTCAATTTGAAAATCTATGGAAATTCAATTAAATTTACCAAGAAAGATGTGCTACAAGGATTTTTTTTTACATGAACGCGTTTTTGGTATGATGTAGAATCCATATATGCAACATTCTAATCATTCCGACAGAGCTTAAATGCATGTTTACATGTGATTTTTATCAACAAAAACAATATTTACATATAAGTATTTTATGTTATCTAGAAGATTTTTTACTGTGACAGTTTGAGTGGATAACTTAGTACTGCATACAAATTTGCATATTTCATTAACATGCATTTAGGTGCATTATAAGCTGTGCATTTATACAGTCCTTATATGTAATGTATCTTGTTAGCAGAAGGATATTTATTAAAAGTTAGAGGGCCAAGAAGTATTAACATTATAGGGTGGTACTTATTTGATTTGTAATAGTTCATAAGGAATTCTGTCCTCGGTCAAATAAGGTATGTAGTTAATGAAAATAGTTATCTTTCACGAAGAATGTAGACTTTTTTCTGAAATTAAACATATGAGTTTGAATAAGATCTGATTTCAAGAGTCATACATTAAGACATTTTTAATATCTTAATTTATGTCAATTATCATGACAATTTGAGAAATTCCCTACATCATAGTTTCCTTGAATAAAATTATATCTTTGGTTCTTATTTTGTACTGTGATTTTTTGTCTCACCTGCGACGAATCTCGCGAAATGCGAGATACAGATATTGCCTTTTTAGAACCTTAATAACTTTGCAAACATAATACCTACACTTAAGATATTTGGTCCACAGTTACATTATAATAAAATATTTGCTGCCGTATACTTGTGACCTTGACCTCGTTTTCATGGTTTATTGACTTCATAAACATTAGTAAAATCTGCTTCACATTTTCGTTATTAAGTCCATTTCTCAGCAATTGCAATATCTAAACCACCATATTCAGACTATAGATAGTTTTTGGTGGTTTCACGCCAGTCTTACACCTGTCATTGGACCTTAACCTCTATTTCACATGCTTGAGTGATTGGAGTCCATTTCTCGGATGCTGTAATTCCTAGACCCATCGTATATGGTCTGTAGATAATTCTAGATGGATACATGCCAGTCTGACGGCTTTCGTTGGACCTTTACCTCAATTTCATGCTTGAGTGACATGCGTCATATTTTCACGATTAAGTCCATTTATCAGCAACTGTAATACCTAGACACACCATATTTTGTCTAAAGATGTGCTTGGCAGGTGCATGCAGTCTGACAGGTGTCATTGGACCTTAACCTCAATTACACTCTCGAGTGACTTGCGTCCCATTTTGCCAATTAAGTCCATTTTTCAGCAACTGTAATACCTTGTCCCTCTATAATTGGTCTATAGATGGTTCTTTTGCGTACATGCAAGTCTGACACCTGTCATCCAACATTGACCTGAATTTCATGCTTGAATGGCTTGGATCACATTTTCGCTACTAAGTAAACTTCTCAGCAATTGTAATACCTAGACCTGCCATATTTGGTCGGTAGATAGTGTTTGGTGGGTGCATAACAGTCTGACACCTCTTACTTAACTTTGACCTCAATTTCATGCTTTACTGACTTGTGTCAAATATTCACGACTAAGTCCATTTCTCAGTACCCTGTAATACATAGACCCCCCCCTCTTTGTTGTATAGAAGCCCTTAGTGGCTATAGCCAGTCTCACACCTGTCACCTGACATTGATGTCTGTTTTACGCTTGAATGTCTTGTGTCACATTTTTGTGATTTATTCAATTTCTCAGGGAACTCTGAAACCTAGACCCGCCATTTTTCATTTTTATATAGTTCATGGTGTGTACATATCCATCTGAGATCTTTGACCTCAATTTAACACTTAAGTGACTAGTGTCACATTTTCATGATTAAGTATATTTCTCAGCAACTATAATACCTAGACCCAACTACATATGATCTGTAGATACATCCTATCAAGTACATACAAGTCTGATATTTGTCACCTTACCTTGATCTTAATTTTCACAGATACGCACATTTCCCAGATTCTTCTTAATGGGTGCATACCAGTCTGAGACTTGTCAGGTGAACGTAAACACAATTTTAGGCTTGAGGGACTTTATTCACATTTTTCAAAACATCAGATAAACATTATTCCGTGTCCATGTACGTACTCAGCGAGACATTTAGTGTGTCAATTCTGGTTTGTCAACACATTCTACTTCCCAAGTAGCAACAATACCACGAGGTAGTGCCAAGTCTATATGTGTCTGCATAACGACCATGTTGACGACAAATAAAAATAGTGTTGTTTTACATCTTCTTATTCAACTTTATTTATGTTTAAAGATCAAAGATTCTGACATTGTACCATCCTCTCTAAAGGAGTCATTTTATGCCTAAACGTTGTTAAAATCAATTGTTTTTCTAATATTCAATGCGCCTGTATGTGTACTTACAGATGGTAGATCGGCCCCATAAATAAAATTAATACATGGAGAAGTAGCCATATTTCTTAAAGAACGAAGATATATTCTGGTCAATTTTTAATATTGAAAACAGACAGTCACATTGGTCATCTTTCATCGTTGCAAATAAACCGCGATATGCTCGTCAAAATTAAAGTACCGCATTTCTGCATTTTTTTTTATTTACCACCTCTGGGTGGATACTACTGCTGATATACCGTTTGTCCAAGAGTGTATAACCAGTGCAGTATTCAGAACTTAGTTTATACTGATGATACTTTGATACCGTTTTGCAAATTTTGCAGTCATGAAATCTTATAAAATACTATAAAACTTTTATTTACAAAGTTTTAAAAATCCTCAGCTGACTTTGGCTAGGATCCTAAGCTGACTTTGGATATTACTTTTAGGAAATTTTGATGCATTTTTCTTTTCAATAGTTTGATATTTCAATATGTATTTCCAGAACTTTGATTCTATGATCACGATAGAAACCGCAGTAAATGGCTACAAATTAAGACACGGTATTTTTTCAATGGTTTATTTACACATCGGTCATTATTCAACGTTGAATATTTACCCGCTGGTTACGTTGTTGAAGAGTCATTTAAAATTCATTCGTTGGCCTTTTTTAACATTGAAACGGTAACCCGGTCAATTTTCAAAGACCATTCAACATTAAAAATTGACCAACATGTCTGTATTCAATTGAAAAATAACAGGAATAGTAAACCAGCTGGTCGCTTTTTAAAGTTAAAGGATCCTTGAAAATTGACTCGTTGGTAATTTTGTAACGTTGAGAATTGACTGGTCACTTTTCAACGACCATTAAACGTTAAAAAGCGAACAACGGGTCTTTAAATCTGCTGCTAATTTGATTTTTATTTATCGTGAAAGAGTTCAAAATATTCTAAAAAGAAAACGTTTTTAAAGAATTGAGTGCTGAAAATGCACTTTCCGTAATTTCCAGTGGAACAAAAATTGGTACTCATATTGAATCCCACAAAAAAAATCAATCAGTTTCCAACGATAGTCAGTATTGCATGCTTAAAACTAAAAAAAAAAAACATTAGAAATATGCCTACCAACCCGTTGAAAATCGAAATAATAATTTAATGGTTTTGGAATTCATTTTGAAAAATGACCAAAGTGAAATTTTCCATGGGGTAAACATTCTCCCTCACACCAGTACCGGATCCCGATAATAAAATAGGCTGTCGTCTTCATTGGGGGGTGGGGGAGGGGTTATTTGATAGTAAACAGTGCGATTTTAAATAAATCAAATCGTATAATTTCATTACTAACTTTAATTATAGTAATAAAAATATTGTATCGCAGTCCTTAGATAAACAACTGATCATTTTGCTGATAATGATATCTGATTTATTAACCTTTTGTTAACCAATTTTTCAACTTAGGAAGACAAATGAGGTTTACTCATCCGTTTTCGTTCATTCTGCGGGATATGAACACAATCCGAGGTTTTCAGATATGTAGGAATATATATCCTGTTATATCATTTTAACAAATATTTAAAATATATATAAAACAAACAAAACATTACCTGAAGAATAATGCAGCTTGGCAGTAAGTGGCAGATCCTTTTCATACATGTCGCACAGTTATTGGTGGCTGCTGCATCTCAACGCACGACCAAATCTACAGGTAAAGTGTTCCATAATTGTACTTGTTTTGTGAATGTTTTGGTTTGTTTGGATTTTTGAATTTTCGTTTCGATTTTGTGAATAAATTTGACAGCAATATTATGTAATTTTCGTGCACGTTTTTACTATGGTTTTGGTGAATAATTTGCTTTTCATTTTGAACATTTGTATCATGTTATGATAATACCTTCGTATTATTGGTATCCTAAATCCATAAGTACTTTTAGAAATAACCCTAAAAGAACGTCCACATGTCCTCCCAAACTCTGGGTCAACCGTACAAGCATTTGCCTCAAATTAACGTATACATTTGGTACGTTTCTTGAACAATCAAGGCGTTTTACGGTCTTTTCTTTGATCTCTGACCTATTTCAACTACAAATAATTTAAAATTGGGTGGAACCAAAACCCACACCTAGTCATTTATTTCATATTTCTTGATAATGTTTAATCTGTTTAGATTATAATTCATTTGTCTGTTTTCCTGTATAATTTATAGAAAATACTAGTAGTTAGTATTTTGAGTCGCATCCTATGGTATTGCATATCCTTTGACTTTTTTTAGCATATGTTTTGAGATAACTTTTAGAACTATTGTTAAAATGTTTAAAAAAGGAAGGAAGACTCTCCAAATTATTACGATTTATTTTATTATAATGCAGATAAGAAATAAATTTATAATGTTATTCTGGTACACTATTCAATTATACTTTCTAAATACCTGACCCCTCTAACCATATTTTTCAGTGCCGTGGTGGCAGTTGCCTTTCCCATACGACCGCATAACTCTAGCAGCCGCACAAGCCGAACTGCAGAATAAAAATCTCATAGACAGTTATACTGAGGATCCGAATGCGAAACCTAAGAAATGCATTGATCCGATGATAGGTAAAACATTAATATATTCAAGGCTATTTAAGGATATTATGCCTGGTAAAACAATAGTTTAATTTCAAATTTTCATTCATTATTAAAAAATTACAGATTTGATTAAGCAGTTCTAATTGAAGTGTCTACATGGATCCAAATTTAATGTCTACGTGTATCTTGCTCAAATATATGTTAGCAAAAAACCTATCGAAGCTATTAAATAATAAAGGGTAAAAACACAAGATAAAAATCCAGAGATAACAAATAGCGGCAATAGAATACCAAGCGATAAGAAGGAGGACAAATATACCTAGGGAGCAGTCCAAAAAACGTAATCCATTAGCCAGACAAAACCCGGGAAGACAACGAACAACCAGCGATAAGAAGTCGCACCAGCGATAAGATGTACTGGATTCCGAAGCAGCAGTACAAATAAAGATTTATTTCGTCTTCAAGCCATTGTTCCACTACTAAACTGGCTGTTCTACATACTCCCCATATAAATTTTCATAAAAATCCGTAATTTAACGGATTTAGGTACCTCCCACCTAAACAGGTTCCTTTGTTTAATAAACCTAGGGAACCAATCATATTGAAGTTTATTCTTCATGGAAGTAGCAAAACTGAGAAATCAAAATTTTTTTATTATTCAAATAAATGAATCTAAATTAGGTAACATTGGAAGAGCTCCAAAGTCGTGTCCAAGGAGATTAAATTGGTATAGAAGAATTGATGGACAGTGCAATGATTTTGAACACCCCGCTGCAGGCAGCCGTTTTTACCGTTTCGGTGAGTCATTTAATCTGAACCGTTAACAACTTTCAGGGTTTTAGATTTTTGTATTTTTTATCAATATTTTCAGCTAAAGATATGTTTAACATATTTTCAATTTAGCAACAGCCTAAGGGTTTTTTTTCAAATTCAGATTAACAAAACAAAAGCGATAATAGTAAAGGATTTTTTATATGCATCAGCGGGACAAAGGTCACCAATTTATATGTAAAAAGGGGACCATAAGGCAAGTAATCTTTTAAACAAAAATAAGTGAACTTTTTGTATTTGAGAGAACCGCTAATGTAATAAACATCTGTTCAAAAAGCGTAAAACACGATTAATTTCTAGAGTATTCATCAATACATCATAAAATGAATAACAGGTACATTTATCATTTTGTACCTTTATTTCAAGCTGTGACCAGTATAACGAAATACCCTAGTTCATCTTCAAGCTGATAAAAAAAAATCCCTACAAATTTGAGCTCAATGAATTGTACATAAAATTCGAAGGTGCTACATGTGAAAAGAACATTATTAATGTATTGATGTTAATGTGACCGAGCAATTTCTAAAGTTACAATATTTTTTTGTCTGATGATAGGTAGAAATATACCTTTGAATAACACAAAACCAGATGTTTGCAATTTGTATAACCCTAACCCTAGAGACATTAGCCGCAAATTGCTGAAAAGAGAGAGGTTCATCCCAGCGACAAGTGTCAACATTCTAGTTGCAGGGTGGATTCAATTCATGACCCATGACTGGTTTGATCACGGAGAAAATAACAAGAGAAGGTCAAAAACTAGATTTTTAAAATTAACCTGAATGCTTTATTTCGTAATATTTTTCATACTTTATATCATGTTTAATTGTTTTTCTTGATATTCCAAGATCAAGGCCATATCAGCTCGGGTACGTTCGAATAACACTTGAATGGTGCGCTATTATCCTGTGGTGTGAAAATATGTGTTGCTCACTTCCGATCGTTACACATTCATTTTATATTTATGTAGTTTTGAATTCAAAGTTATAGATACTGTCTTTTCTATGATGAATTCATTTAATTGCACATGTATATCTCTTAAAGCAGTAATCGTATAACCATGTCAGACATTGGCTAAAGATATTGTCTTGGTACTTTCACACAGTATTTGTCACCAAAATTTGTTGGCATCTTAAATGAATATTACAGAAGAGATGTATTGCGACGTGTAGACAAAACATATTTACAGGTTGATATCTATATAGTGCAGAGAGTATTATGAAATGTATAAAAAATAATTGATTCCAGTTTTCAGGTCATAAAAAATGAAAATTTCAATAAGTTGTCTCCGATGATGCATCCAGTGATGCTGAAAACCACTATGAAAACGATAGGCAGTAAAAACCAAAACAGAACGAAAAAAGAAGAAATATACAGCCGTAGATTCCTTGATCTCTAGATGCCAAAAAATAATTTTTTGTAGGAAACTTTACGTAGAAGTTGCAGAAGGTGATCCAGATTTTACTGATACAATTAAGATACCAATGACCCACTCTGACAGATGCACACGGCCTTCTTGTCGTCTGCGAAAAATCTGCGAGAGACCAAAGCAATGTCGTAGCCATTCTTACAACAGATGTAGAAACAGGAAAGACTATGAAACTTTCCAGAATACAGTTACTCATTGGTGGGATGCTTCTCAGTTGTATGGGAATGATAAAAAGACTAATAACCGTGTCAGGACAGGAATAGATGGAAAGCTTGTATTGGCTCATAATGGCCGTCTTCCAATAGACCCAGATAATGGATTGCCGATAACTGGTAAAATATAACATATTCTTTTAGTGATTACCTTTATGTGCTATATTAAATGAATCAATAAAAACAAAGTTCCTGTATTTCGATAAAATCAGTTCAGGTTAAATTCATCAAATAAATTACGATGTCATAAAAAATACAACAAATGAACCCCATACATTGAGACCTTGTTTTCGAAGTCAAAATGTTCAAGGATTACCTAGATTTTGAGCAGTAATGTAAAGTCCTCCACACAATATAATCATATACCATTGAGTATAAAAGGGTGCCGTGTAGTAGCGGTTAGTAAATTGGACTACGAAGGTTCGATTCCCGTTCACGGATTAAATTTGCGAAGCCCCATGGAAACCAAGTGCAGAGGGGCTAGTATAAGTTGGTATGACACTATAAATTACCACTAGTAGGTTTAACTAGACATACCAATTTCGATACAACGATAATTCAAGTTAACAATATGGAATGCCGAAACAATACTACAACCTTTGGTAGAGGGAATTAAAAGCCAACCCTCCCCCTTTCCACCAAAAAATAAATAAAAAATAAAAAAGAACAGTGATATGCCTGTAAAGATCATCCTTAGTTTAGGCACTATCGAAGCATCCAGTCATTGTTACCATATAATTAAACTGATCGAATTACAGGTACAAACAACAACTGGTGGGTCGGATTAGGAATGTTTCACATTATCTGGACCAAAGAACACAACTATGTCTGTGACATGTTAAAGCAAAATAACCCGCTGTGGGATGATGAGAAATTGTTCCAGACAGCAAGACTGATAATATCAGCAGTCATTGCTAAGATCCATACCCTTGAATGGACAACGGCTATTTTAAACAACGATGTCGCTAAGCTTGGTTTGAAAAGTAACTGGTATGGTGTATCTGTAATGGAGGTAGCAAAAGGCAACACTACATTGGCTGCCATGTTAGCATCCAAGTTCCCCTTCCTTATAAATGGCGTTCCAGGATCAGTAGGTAATACGAATTATAACTTAAAAGCAATAACGAGCCCTCCAGAAATTCTGAATGTTGGTAAAATTTTACAAAACAGTAACTTTTTCATTGTTACCGATAAAGATTTTTCTCTTAATTTTTTATTACCCCCCCCCCCCCCCAACGACGAACATATTAGCATACTGGGAAAAAGGTGTCAGTAAAATGAGAATTGTATTTTAACTTAATTATATTTTAATTTAAGGGAATCCAAAGAATATTAGAGGTGTTCCATTTTCACTTACTGAAGAATTTGTAGCTGTATATCGTATGCACCCTCTTTTGCCAGATGAATACGAAGTCAGAAATCATAAAACAAATAAAATGGGTAAGATTTATATCAATCCGATTCAGTATAACATTGTTTAAAAATTATGTAATTTCCAATACTTGCTCCGTGAACTTTTACTTTAAAGTCGATGAATGTACTTAATGATAAAACCTTTTTACATTGACGTCAAATATGTGATTAAACTGTATAGAAGCGTGATTTTATTTTAGTAGTATATCCGTGTGGATTACCCGGTGTGAATTATCAGACTGTAATTGATTAAAGGCATTGCGCATCAATTTTTATCCTGAAATTTATGAAAAGGATAAGTAAAGTCAGGAAATACCAAAGGGATATTCGAAGAAGGGAAAATCGAAAATAACTGACAAACTCCGCAGAACAACGAAGACAAGACCAAAACAATACAAACACTACACTTAAAAACTAAAAACATATTAACATATGAACATATAACTAACCATTTGAATGACTTTGCCTCAATTTGGTAAGATGTACCCAACCTGAATAACCTCTTGTACATAATATTAAGATATGTTCAGTTCTGTATCAAGCAAGATTTCAATTCCCTTTAGAAAACTTGACTTCATATTTGTCTCCCCCTTTCGCTGTGCTTGGTTTCATTGCTTACAATCACTGTTTTTCTTGTAAAGGTTTATCCAGAAATGAACATAAATATAATTATAGTATAGGTAATCTTGAACTCTTATACCGGCTCTTCCCTTTGATGCAGAGGTAACACTTAGCTGAGTTTGGAGTCCTGTTTGTTTTAATTGTTTTGGGTGTTTGATGGTAATGCTTATTAATTCATCATTATATCTTTAACCGTATTTCCAACATTTTGATCTCGAGCACTGCTGATGAGTTGTCAGTCAACGAAATAGATATACAGTGCATCAAATTTATATCGGTATTTTGTGCTCTATTTTGTTACTACAATTGTAAGTCCCCGAGGCCATTATCACCCCAGTAGCCAGAATTTTTGTACTGGCATGATTCATTACTTATCGATCCCAATGAGCTCGAAATTAAGGATACCACAGACACTGCATCTTATCTTCACCTTCACCTCGAAATTGACACCAGAGGAAGGTTGGATACAAAACTTTACGACAAACGGGAGGACTTCGACTTTCCAATCGTCAACTTCCAATTTTTGAGCGGCAATATTCCAGAAGCGCCGGTGTATGGAGTATATATTTCACAACTCATACGTTATTCCAGAACTTGTGACATATACATTGACTTCCTGGACAGAGCCCGGCTCCTGACAGAAAAGTTGATCAGACATGGGTACCTTGCTCCTAGGTTGAAGTCATCCTTATTAAAGTTTTATGGGCGTCATCATGACTTGGTTGAAAGGTATGGAAAAAAAGCGTTTCCCAAATGAAAAAGGACCTGTCCCATTGATATTATCCCTCTCTTATACCGGATTTGACATGGGCAGCATGGCGGGTGTCCTGCAGGAAGCAGAGACTGCTTACTTTTCCGGAGCACCTGAGTCTACCCCCGGTTTTTTGGTCCATGTTGTTCATATGTTTTTAGTTTTTAATTGTAGTGCATGTATTGTTTTGGTCTTGTCTTCGTTGTTCTCCGAAGTTTGTCAGTTGTTACGACTTTTCCTCCTTCGAATATCCCTTATGTATTTCTTGACTTTACTTAAATGCCTTTAAATTTTCTGTTCAAAATTTGACAAAATTTACCACAAATTTCTAAGGCTCTTCATTTTGATGCAGATGTAAACCTTAGTTGAGTTTGGATTCCTGTTTGTTTTAATTGTTTTAGTTTTTGATAGTTCTGCTTATTAATTCATCATTATATCTTTAACCGTATTTCCAACATTTTTATCTCGAGCACTGCTGATGAGTTGTCAGTCAACGAAATGGCCATACAGTGCATTAAATTTATTGCTGTAGTTTGTGATACATTTTATTTTGAAAATTGAACAATAAAGATGAAAGATGGCCTCTGGCGGCCTTGTTTATCCATCCGGAATCAAAGACGGAACTTGAATAGAGGTCCTTCCATACATCATTTCTGCGCTATAAAGAGTGACCGAAGAACACATTAATTCATGTGCAGCGCATGAGTGAATTATTAGGTTTTTTCGGTCATTAGTTGCAGATTTTTGTCATACAATTTTAAGATTAGTTATTCTGTTTATTAAAATATTTAATAAGAAATTCAAGGGATTATGTCTTTTATGTGACTACGCACCGATCAACGTCTATATGGTTGTCAGAGACGGCTATTCTAGGGTTAAATATGACATTTCTGTTGATAAGAGAATTATGGATTTTTCTTCATTCAGAAATCCCGGTAATCCACCTCCCTCAATGTACTAATTGAGTTTATTTTCTTTTTCATATTCCTGTTGTTATTGGTTAGCTTTGAGGTTCAAGTATTGAAGTTTTTTCTTCTGTATAAGCTGTTCTATTAGTAATCGATATATTAGCAATATTCAAGTTCAACTCGACGAGTTTACGTGCTATCCCAAGTCAAAAATTTTACCAGCATTTTAATTTAAGAGGGACATGGTCTGAAAAATGTTTATTTTGCATTTAATTCATTCAGAGTTAAATTTTCTAAATGTTTCTGGATTTTAGGAGGATTTTCGAATCCAACCATAATTAGCCTCTTTGTAGGAGTATTTTCCAGCCTATTTAGTAATATGATGTAAGTGAACCAACATTAACTTGGACTGAACTCATTTCCAAATTATGTAAAAATCGTTGATCTTGGATTAAAATTTTTGTCATGAATTTGACTTTTTTATGACATCAAGTTATACAAATCTTTATATATATGACAATAAATCTATTTCAGAAAATACCTATTTAATGGCAAATACCGTCTTTCAAAATACAGAGACTGTTTTCCAAGAAAATTCAATGGAAGATTTGTTTTATACACTCGGGAACGATCACCCTGGAGCGTTAACTTTGCACAACTATCCTAACTTTGCCAGAAATCTTAACCTTCCAAAATCAAGTAAGCATGGATCGGGGCACATAGATCTGGCCACTGTAGACATAATACGCGACAGGGAAAGAGGAATTCCGAGGTATGATATATAATTAAAAACTGATGTACTTATGTATGACAAAAACGTGAAATACACGAACAGCAGATCTAATATCAACAAAATATTCATTACAAAAGCGGCGTAGTTTTTTTCATAGGAAAACTTAGGAAGCCAAATATAAATGCAGTTTATTGTGAGTTGATAGTAATGTATTTATTGAGGAGAACCGCTAGTAGCCTGTGGTTCTTGGTAATCCTTTTGAAACACATGTAAAGAATTAAATTACATGTATTTGAAGTGTCGTCGAAAAAGAATTAAGATAACACGAGAAAAAATCACCAGAAGCAAATGATAGGGACATAAGCATATCCATAATAGTATGCCTGGTAGAGTGGCTTTTGCGATAGCGGTTATTTACTCGCTAGAAATTCGAGGTTAAAGGTTAAAGATAAAAAATTATACAGAAAAAATGCACAACATCACCATTTTTTTATCATCTTGGTCTTCATATTCAACAAATTAGTGATCTCAAAGATAATCTTTCATGTTGGTTGTGTTATTTTCAGAATGTTTTTACAGGGTGGGTCTTTACAAAGTAAGCCTTTTCTTCACCTAAAAGTTTAAATTTATATCTGATTCGTTCAGCTTTTGTTTGGTTAGATATTGGTTTAAATAAATCACGGGAATATTTAATTTTTGTACAAAATGACAAAAGACAACTGTTCCATTTAATTGTTCATATGTTTTCTTGCTTAGAATTCTTCTTTTTAAATAATATATTCCAGATACAATGAATTTCGTCGATTGCTACATATGACTCCAGTTTCTACATTTGAAGAACTTACAACAAACCCTATCCACGCTGAAGAACTCCGTGAAATGTACGATAATGACGTGGAGAAAATTGATCTCATGGTAGGGTCATTTGCAGAGTCGCCTCTTCCACCGGGATTCGGATTCAGCGACACGTTTAATAGAGTATTTGTTGTTATGGCTAGAAGAAGACTCGAAGCGGATAGATTTTTCACGGATGATTACACAGCTGAGGTGTACACACAATGGGGATTAGATTATGTGGATCGTACCTGGATGAAGGATCTTCTGATAAGACATTACCCTTCACTTAGTCAACAGTTAGAAAATGTTCAGAATGCATTTATTCCCTGGAACATCCAGACAACAATCTAACACCACAGATGATTATTTATTAAATTTTCCTTCTAAATCATTCTTAGTTGCCTTGACGAAAGGTCGCGTGAACAAATAGCTCTGTCAAAGTCGTTGATTTTGACAGATTTATCTTTTTAATAAGCAAACCGGATCAACTATAGCCAAATGTGACGGCTATTGTTCTAAGATGGTTGCAAGATGGTTCGGTTATCATATTTGATGGTATTGCTATTACAACGTCTTTTGTTAAAATAGCAAACAATTACCAAATCTACCAACCTTATACATATCCTTATGACTTTTACCACGATGGCCCCTTTCCCCTTTACGAGTTAACAGTGGTGGTCAATAAAGTTTTTTTTAAAAAAAATAATCTAGTTTTATATTTTTATCATGTTTTGATGATGTTTCTTTATGTTTTTTGTTTGGGAGATAAAAGGGGTTAATAGTGACAAAAAATCAGTTTGGCAGGAAACGTTCTTTCATTTAAAAAAAACAGGAGAGGAGATGTAAATAATCACTTACCAAGCAATTAACGCAATACAATCAATTGACCCTATGCAAATAGCACAAAACACAAACATAAAAACAACAGAGAGGCAGTATTTTCTGATTGAAGTTGATAGTGAGTTATACATATGTCAGATTAAGTTTTCGGTCTTTGAGATAAAAGTTGTTGAAGGACCCCAAAAAAGGAAATGTAGCACGCTACAGAATTTTTCACCCGAATACAATGGATTTTATTTTCATTCATATATATCTTATGGTTTTCGTTTAAAAGTGGTCGAGGGACCTTAAAGAAGAAATAGTGTAGGATATTTGAAACTTGCATTTATCATCTGATTTTTGTAGAGGATGTTTTCGTTTCGTTTTATTTTTAGGTCAAATACATTACAATTTATTTTGCAAATGGTAAATTATTTTTTTTAATATTTTTAAACCACTCAACCTTATACATGAACTTATTTATAAACTTCCAACAAGGATTGAATCTCATTTTCCATTAAGTGAACGTATAAGAAAACAAACAAAAACTATGTATACATAGACGTCGCGCAAGAAACTGGTGCTAATAACGTAACGTCGTTTGACGTTGTAATTTTACGATAATTGCTGCAGTTTACATTAGTTATTTTTGTTGCATATTTTTTCTGCATTTTGATTTGTATGACAAAAATATACCGATATAAACCAAATTATTTTTTTATGATAAACTATTAAATATTTCCTATATTACTTACCCGATTAAGTTTTATTTTTAAATCCAAACCCACTTGATATCTGAAAGGGACTAAATGAACTTTATGAACAATCAGACCAAATATTGGATTTGCCCCGAAACCAAATGTTTATCTGTTTCAGTATTTATTCTATATTTTTATAACATATTTACTATCCTTTCGAATTTAAAAAGATGAAAGAATTATACATGAAGGTCTTTGCAGTCCGGAAAGTTCAACACAAACCGTCTAAGACCGCCAAAATATTAAGGTGAATTTCTTCTGAAAGAGTTATTTTGCTTACTGGGTCAGTTTCCGCGCAAATATATATCAACGAAAGTGCAGGGACAATAGCAGGCCTTCTCGGTATAAGTTTATAGGTAAAGGAATTTCTTTCTACTTTGTCATAGTAATGACCCCGGAATACATCAAAACCGGAGGGATACATCACACCCCAACTGTCTTTTTCAGCGGACGTAAGAGTTTCCTTACAACCGGAAACTTTCATAAGATAATAATCGGAATTTTCATCGTCCGCTCTAACGGCTACAACTGAATTTATGGATAATAAGTCAGAGATCGAAACCGGCTCTTCCGATTCATCATCGAGTAAAGTAGCAGTATTCTCTACACAAGTAACAACATTACGGGTGTTTCCGATTTGTTCTGAACTTTGACAACTTTCATAATCGGATACAGAACAGCTTTCGCATGTATAACAAGACAAATCCGATACGAATAGTTCGTTATCTTTACAAGTGTAAACATGATGTATTTGTCTATTATTAGGAATGGCCTTATAACTCTTTTTTTTTTTTTTTTTCACTTGCTATTGTTTCATTTATAACTCTTCATCTTAAATTATTACATAAGAATACATATTAAGTAATTTTATCGAAGCCAAACAAGAATGAATACATAAAATATATTATTACCACTGAGTAAATACTGTCGATAGTGGACCCCAATTGAACGATAGCTCAGTTGCAAGTACATGTATTTCGAAACTGAAATTGATAATTAAATTTTAATGTTACAAATTCAAATTTTAAATCTATCAGTCGTGCATAAATTTGTCCTTAGATGGTTTTACCTTTACCACTTTCGTCATTTTAACATTTTTGAAATTTCTCTTTTTTTTTTTTTTTTTAACAACAAAACATCATTTATTGCACAATTAACATGTTGTTAACAATCTCCTAAATGGTACAACGATCCCAATTAGGTACTTCCGTATGAATTAAATAAATCAGATGAACCAGAGGATTCAACTAATTAAATAATAAAACATTACATATTAATTACATATAGTTTTCAATTGCATGTTAATATATTTATTTTATCAAATTTCCTTCATATTTTTTTGTTTTTTTTGTTTGAAATTATTAAAATTCTGATATATGATTGTCACATTGCTCAAATAAGCCCGGAATTATATCCGGAAATGATTTATAATTTATTGATCGGTTTGTTGACAACGATAACTACACACGTGGCGTGTTTGTTTTTATGATATGATAAAATAGTGGATATATATATGAATTGCAATACAGGTAATTACTTATATTGAAGGAAAATGCATTACGTTGTAATCACTTAAACGTTGTATATTAAGACAGGCTAGTCTAATATGTTTTTTACACTATCATGGGAGACAACTGGTTTTGTACATTTAAAAAGAGAAAATAAAAACTACTACTACTACAAAATGTAGATGTACTAACTAGGTCATTTCATCGAGCAGTGCTAGAACTCTTTTTATAAACTTGTCATTTCTGTATACATACGCTGTATCTTTGTATTCTTTGACAAAAATATTAAAGACGTTTATTTGTTTTTGTTTGTTATCTGATATGTATGTGCATTTGTATATTGTAAATAATATGACTGTGAGAAGGAGATTTATAGAGTAGTATGCTTTGTCATCTATTTTGTAACCCAATATTAAGTGTTTAAGGAGTAAAAGATGTGGTCCTAGATTTAGTTTGTGTAGTATTAATTTTATTTTTTGCCAGAATGATTTAAAGTAGTTGCAGGTCAGAAAAAAGTGTTTATAATCTTCTACTTCATGGCAAACAGTGCATTTGTTGTCAGTTGTGATCTTCCAGACGTGTAGGATTTGTTTGTTTGGTAATATACCATGAAGTATTTTCCATCTAAATATTTTCAGTTTGTTGTGTTGAAGATGAGTGAAAATGAAATTTAAAACATGTTGAAATAATTGATTGTCTTCTAAATTGAATGTTTTTTTCCATTTATTAAAGCCTGCAGGTGGATTGGTTTGTACATGTATATTGTTTAAAAATTGGTAGAAATTTTTTGTATCAAAATCTTGTATATTTATTTTTGATCTTTTGTTTTTTAAATAAAGATTACTGTCACTTTTAACTTTTGTTTTTGTTGAGTTTTCAGTTTTTAATGTATTTATCCATTCTTTAGGGATGGACTGTTTTAGTAAAGTAAATTCAGATATCCAATTTGACTTCTTTGAGAGTTTATTTAAAATAATTTTTGTTGAAATTTCACCAGATTCATCAATTATGTCATTAATAAATATTATATCATCTTTAATCCATTGTTGGAAGAGTAAGCAATGGTTTTTATGTTTTATACAATTATTTCCCCACAAAATTTCTTGTCTGATTGTTTTATAATCTTTACTATTTACTTTTTGAGGTTTATCTATATTTATCCAAACTTTGACCATGTCTAAATAAAATTCTGGTAAAACGTATTGTATTTGTTTGATTAAATTAATTGATTTAGGTTTCATATTAAAGATGAGAAAGTTTTTTCCAAATTTGTTGAAGTAGAACAATGGTATTATTTTCCAGTTAGCAAGATTTTCTGATTTCAGGCGTTTGATCCATGTTAGTTTTATAGCCGCTAAAAATTCATCAATGTTTGTTAGTTTTAGGCCTCCATTTACATATTGTTTACTAAGAGTGACTCTGCTTATCTTTTCTGATTTACTGTCCCAAATAAAATTATATATTAATGATTTGAACTTACTTAGATATTCTTTAGGAATTGTTACAACAGAGGCTAGAAAAGTAATGTTTGGTAGTATAAAACTTTTAACAACAGTTATTTTGCCTAACATTGTAAGTTTTCTTTTTTTCCATGAGTTTATTGTTTTTTCAGATTTGTTTAGAATTCTCTCCATATTTAGTTCATTACATTTTTCTTTATCAGTTCCAAAATAAACACCTAAACTTTTAATGGGGTTTGTATTCCAATTAATGTTTTCTATTTTTTCTTTACAGTGTTTTAATCTTCCTAACCATATACCCTCAGTTTTTGTACGATTGAGTTTTAGACCTGACAGTGAACCAAATGTTTCTAAAAGGTTTAAGGCTAGAGATATATCTTGTTTTGTTTTTAGAAATAATGTTGTGTCATCTGCTAGTTGTGAAATTTTTAGACAATGATTAATGGAATCTAATTTGATTTGGAAACCTTTTATATTATTATCTTGTCTTATTTTACAGGCTAGAATTTCTACACTTATGACGAAAATTAATGAACTTAAAGGACAGCCTTGTCTGATACCTCGAAAGATGTTGTATGGTGCTGAAATCCAACCATTATTTATGATGCATCCTTTAATATCATAATATAGAGTCTTAACCCATTGTATAAAGGAATTTGGTAAGCCAAACTTATAAAGTGCTTCGTACATAAATGTCCATTCCAGGGAATCAAAAGCTTTAGAGAAATCAACAAAAAGTAATGCCCCTTCAATGTTAAATTTTTCTGAATAGTCAATAATGTCTTGAATTTGACGTATGTTGAATCCAATATAACGATTTTTAATATAACCATTTTGATCAGTGTGAATAATTTTTGAAAGAACTGGTTTAATCCGTTGAGCAATGGCATATGCCATAATTTTTACATCAACATTTAATAGAGTTATTGGACGGTAGTTATCTAGAATTAAGGGGTCATTTTTCTTAAACAGTAAAGATATCACACCTATTTTTTGTGATATAACTTATATAACTCTTTGAATTTCTCCGGTCAATGGACTCTACGTAGCGAAAAATACGTCTTTTAAATAAAGCGGTTCTAGGCTCTTTCAAACCATTTTCGCAAAAAGTAAATAAGTCTTTGGCATTTTGAATGGTTTGATTTCCTCTAAGTACGGCAATATCAGCTTGTCTTTTAATGAAGCCCCCCGCTGCATCTTGTGGGCCTTTAGCTTGACTAGTTTCAAAGAAGTTACGGTGAAACTTCGTGTAGCCAAATTCACTCGTTGTCTGAGAAACATCACCTAAACAGTGTCGTGACTTATATTGAGTTGAACAACCGTCGGTCCACTCGTGCATCTCTTCAACCTCATAATTAATGGAGTCTAAATACTCTTTGATAAGATGCTGCACATGTTTGGTAAAATTATTGTCGTGTTGTAAGTCTGGTGAAATAACGAAAAAGTGTTCTGTTACTATTTCTGGAAATTCGTCGGTGCTATCTATTCCCTCATATTCCAGGACAGCATGCCTACAAATTTCATTCAGTAAATTAATCATTTCAAATTCAGTTAATAAATCTTAAAATATTTTTTTTTATTAAATTGTATCAAAGGTGTCATATATAATTTTATAATTCTAAATGTACATGATTATTTTACCAACCATATTTCAATATTCTAAGTGGATTAATTCTGAATAATATGAAAAGGAAGGATATGGAGTGAATGTGCGTGGGACAATACATCACACAATACAAGGCAAAAGTAATAAATTATCAAGGAACAGGGCTTTTATTCCTGTTCTGCATCTTGATGTTGCATGAGGGTCTTCAACAATGAACAAATAGTTCATACCCTTTTATATGTTTTAATTTGATAATTATTTTTTACAAGAAAAAAATATATTTTCGAGAACTTATTTGAATTATGAAAAAAAGTTGAGTTTTGATTTATGTTGAGTGTAGTCTGTTAGTGTTTATATATGTATATACTAGTATTTATATTTTTAAAGTGTCCCATAAGTCAACATAAGGGCTGCACATATTTGATTGTATTTATAAAAATAAAATTTACTATTATTATTATTATTACCTATGAATGATAGTCACGTGCAAACTGGATTCTGTCCGTTGGAAATAGTTAGACTGTATTTCGTTTTTTTCCACGCACCTATAATTTTCGGAAAAATCATGTACGCACACACAGTGTTTTGAGGGTAAATTTTGTATTAGCTCTTTTAGTTGGTTGTTTTGCCACTGGGCACGATGTTGATGCGATGGAAACGTTTTCAGAAGAGTTCTTAAGTATTCAAACATTTCACCCACTTTTGTTGTTTTTTTCACAAGAGTCAGTCTGCGTCTAACACTTGTCCCTTTTGGCTTTTCATTAATGTATTCGTATTTTTGCCACGAAACCTCGGAGGAATCTGAATCTGTTCTTAATTCTTCAGGACTAACTTCAAACTTCGCTATCCCACACTCAATGCATTTTCTATCAAGACAGAGTTTTTTATGATGTCCGTTAACTTTTGGACATAGAGTAGAATCAACTAAGTCACTTAACCTCTGGTATATTTGACAGTCATCAGCTTCAGGTACAGAATTCGACTTTCTAAATTGCATACATGATTTAAAAACGAGATTTGTTTCAATATGGTAACGACAACAACATGTGTTTCTGTCTTTTTCTGAAGCAGGTCTTGCAAAATAGGGTTTTAGTTTTTCGAATGATCTTTGACTTATGGAGATTTCAGGGTGTTTTGTTACAAAATCAATGTACGCATCAGTTTGTGTTTTCTCAAGAACTTGAGCCATGTGGGAAGTATAAATGTTCGGACCGAGCCTCTCTCTTTTTATGTCGCACTTGTTACCACTCGGATGGGAAATGCCAGGCGAAAGCCAAAAGTTATATACAATATGTTTCACATTATCAGATATAGCATCATTCCTTGTTTTTCGCATTGTCAAATTCAATGCCGATGTTTCACTATTTAGGATTTTTGTACGGATCCTTTTACCGCCGGAAATGCGTCTAGGAGGGAGACCTAATTTTTTACATAATTTCATTTTGCTTTTTGAGTTCTCAAGTTTTTCGCCACTTATAGATGCTGTCACGGCATTCATAACTGTTAGGGCTGTTTTATTTCGCTGAAACTTAGTTGTTTGTATAACTGCTTGTAAATCCTCAACAACTGCATTTTCGATAGGGGAGACAGATGTCCTTAAATTGACTATGGTTGGAGATTGCGGAGAACGCCGAGCAAGATATGTGGAGATCACAGCATTTCGTTTTGATGGAGAAGAGGGTAAATTTTCTTTCAGCCTTTTTAATGCTCTAGATTTATCCATTCTGTTTTTGAAGACGGTGGTCTTGTCTGGGATTATATACGTTTTCGTAACTTTGTTGTTGGAGTGTTTCTCAATTTTAGTCTTATCACGATGTCTTTGTTTTCTGATCTTATTTTGAATTCTTATTTCTTTTTCCTTTTTAAGTTTACTTCTTTGAAGTCTTTTCTTTTGCGCCTCATGATTTTGGCTGTAATCTTTGACAGAATGTTGTTTCGATTTTGATTGATAATATTTCCTATTTATTTCATTTTTTCTACGTCTCTTTTCTTCTTTGTTTATTTGAAGAATTTCCTTTGCTGAGAGTCTTGCATTTTTCTTTATTCTGAAAATTTGAGAATTTTGTTTACTTGTATGTTTTTTATGGATAGAAACTTGTCATTTTTTTCGTTTATTAATGAAAAGAATGTGTTTTTTATAATTGCATACACAGTACAAGTTCCATTCTAAAAAAAACGTCAACGTAAAAACTAAAGAAAATGTTCGACGTCATTGCGTATATGCTTTTGGACGTTTTTTTTACTAACGGGGACATTTTTTCGGATTTTTCGTTTTGGGTATTTCAAATAGTAAATGTAAAGTTAAGGACATAAAAAAAGTGTACGGATACTTTTTTATATGTATTTTCAGAATATTATAATTAAATTGAATATTTTTTTAAAAACATTTCACATATTCCATGCAGAAGTTTAAAGAAGGATGTAAAACCATGCGAAATTTACGTCAGGAGACATTTTTTCGGATTTTGAAAAACGCCCGTTTTTTTGTATCATTAACCGATTCCCTGCATGTAAACCCGTACATGTATTTTAGAATATATGTATTTTTTCTGTATATATTTTTTTCTATAAAATATTATTACAATTATGAAATACCTTGACATATTCTGTAATTTCAGTCAGAAAAATGCATCTTCAGAGCACCGTGACGAGCTGAGCCGTTATGAATGACGTCACATTTTCCCACTATGACGTCGAATATCTTAGTACAAAGATGACTACGTTTTGAGCAAATATTCAGCAATATTTATACCAAATTTGAACAGAATCCGATTTCAAGTTTTACCAAATAGCCATAAATGCGGAAACATGCATAAGTTTAATGTTACGCGTGACGTTTCAGAAATTCACATATTCATCTTTAATTCGTTTATATAAAAACTTTCTGCTAATTTTTTTTTTTCAATTTTTATTTTATAAACAGACCTTACTATATAAACTTGGTATTTTTTCATCAGTTGATTTGATTATAACGCATAAGTCTTGAAACGATAGATCACAGTACTTTTGAACCCATACCACCCGAATTATCACCAGTTTCTTGCGCGACGTCATACTTTAGGTTGTAAGGTACATTACGTAAGGTTGTAAGGTACATTACTTAAGGTTGTAAGAGTTCAAAGTACCAATAAGAATCCTGTGCCCATAATATTACAGATGATTTTACCAAAACCGAGAGGGCAAATCTTTCTTTCAAAAGGAACCTAAGGTCGTCCTTCTTCTGTAATTGGAAAAAAATACCGTAATATTATTAACGAGGCTCCAAACAGCCTTAATCGTTCACCTGTAATTTTTTGTGTTGATCTTGCATCAATGATTATTTTTGCTATTTAATATATACCGTCATATTTTTCGCCTTAATAAAAACATGGCAATAATTTTTGAAAGTTGAGCTAAAAACCTAGGATTGTGAATTAAATTCTATGCCAAATCTTACATGTCCTGACTTGTCAATAGAAACAAGAACCAAAGGTTGTGCATCAAATTATATACCAATCTTATTCTGGATATATCCTGACATATCAAAAGAGACAAGAACCATATATTCTGCATTAAATCCTATAGCAATCCTTGATGTCCCAACTTGCCAACAGAGACAGGAACCAAAGGTTGCGAATTAAATCCCATACCAATCTTATATGTCCTGACTTGTCAATAGAAAAGGCTCCTGACAGAAAAGTTGCCCAGACAGAGGTATGTTGCTCCTAAGTTGGAGTCATCCTTATTAAAGTTTTATGGACGTCATCATGACTTGGTTGACAGGTATGAAAAACCGTTTCCCAAATGAAAATGGACATGTTTCATTGATGATGTCCCTTCCTCATACCGGATTTGACATGGACAGCATGGCGGGTGTCCTGCAGGAAGCAGAGACTGCCTACTCTTTCGGAGCACCTGAGTCTATCCCCGGTTTTTTGGTGGGGTCCATGTTGTTCATATGATTTTAGTTTTTAATTGTAGTGCATGTATTGTTTTGGTCTTGTCTTCGCTGTTCTCCGAAGTTTGTCAGTTGTTTCGATTTTTCCCTCCTTCGAATATTCCTGTGGTATTCCTTGACTTTACATGTATTGTGAATTAAATCATGTACCAATTTTTCATTTCCTGACTTGTTAACCACATGCTTCAGTAAGATCAGTAAAAGGTGGGCATCATCCATTATTATGCATAAAAACAATAGAACATGGCACCAATCAGAACATAATTGTCTGTGGCAGCCATGTTTGCCGTCCAATTGAGAGGAAATAAGGAATCTGATCTAGACAAAATGAGGAAAGTATGTAAAAAACCTCTCACAGATACTTCCTGTCAAGTGTCGTTCCATTTGGCCCAGCGGTTTCAGAGAAGAATATTTCTTTATATCATCCAATCAGAAACAAGAATTGCCCATGGCAGCCATGTTTGTCGTCCAGTCAGGATGAACAAAATATAATTTCATACTAGAGTCGTTGATTTTGACAGATTTATCTTTTATTAAGAAAACCGGATCAAATATAACCAAACGTTGTTCTAAAATGGTTGCAAGATCGTTCGGTTATCATATTTGATGGAATTACTTTTACAACCTCTTCTTTTAAAATTGCAAACAATTACCAAATCCACCAACATTATACATATCCTTATGACATTTACCAAAATGGCCTCTCTCCTCCTTCCGAGTTAATAGTGGTGGTCAATAAAGGTTTTTTTTTCAAAAATAATCTTGTTTTATATTTTTATCATGTTTTGATGATGTTTGTTTAGTTATGTTTTTTGTTTGGGATATAAAAGGGGTTAAAAGTGACTAAAAATCAGTTTGGCAGGAAACGTTCTTTCATTTTAAAAAAAAACAGGACAATGCACACCATACAATCGATTGACCCTCGTGCAAAAAAGCACAAAACACAAACATAAAAACAACAGACAGGAGGTATTATCTGGTTTAAGTTGGTAGTGGTGGAGTTAAATATATGTCAACAGATTTAGTTTACGGTTATTGAGATAAAAGTTGTTAAAGTACCCCCAAAAATGAATCGATTCGTTGTTTTCATTCATATATATCTGATGGTTTTCGTTTAAAAGTGGTCGAGGGAGCTTAAAGAAGAAATAGTGTAGGATATTTGAAACTTGCATTTACCATCTGATTTTCGTGAAGGATGTTTTCTTTTCGTTTTTTTTTGGTCAAATACATTACGGTGTGATATATATTATACTATCCCCCAACAAAAAAGTGCAAAGCACTTTATTTTTCATATGGTTAAATTATTTTTTAAATATTTTTAAACCACTCAACCTTGTATATGTACATTTTGTATTTATAAAATCTCGACAAGTAATTTTCCATTAACTGAACTTATCACATATTATAGTTAAAAAGGTGAAACCACCTTGAAAAAAAACAAAACAAAAACTAATACATAGGTACCTAAGGTTCTAAGAGTTCAAAGTACCAATAAGAATCCTATGCCAATATTATTAATGAGGATTTTATCAAGACTGAGAGGGCAAATCTAATATCGTCCATCTTCTGTAAGTGGAAAAAAATACCGTAATACCGTAATATTATTATCAAGAGGCTCCAAAAACTCCTATAAGGAGTTGGTCATTTGACTTATTTGTAGATCTTACTTTGCTGAACATTTTTGAACAATTTGTCTTTATCTATAATAATATTCAAGATAATAACCTAAAACTGCAAAATTTCCTTAAACTTAACAATTCAGGGGCAATAACCCAAAAATGGATTGACCGA
This sequence comes from Mytilisepta virgata, assembly GCA_028015205.1. Lineage (NCBI taxonomy): Eukaryota > Metazoa > Mollusca > Bivalvia > Mytilida > Mytilidae > Mytilisepta > Mytilisepta virgata. The sequence goes on along the minus strand of CM051518.1, from coordinate 60,797,501 downwards.
TTCGTCTGAAAATTTCATGGCAGGTAGATCTTGATCTCATAAACATTTTGAATTGTCAGTTTTGCTCTAACTGCTTTAGTGTTACAGATATGAGCCAAAAAGTGCATTTTTCACCTATGTTCTATTTTTAGCCATGGCAGCCATGTTTCCTGATGGACAAAAAAATAAAACATGAAATTTATACTACATGTAGATACCCGAAGGATCTTTCAGCCTAAGTTTGGTTGAAATTGATCCTGTAGTTTCACAGATTTTGAAAGTTTTTAGGACAGGTGAGCTAAAAACCTAGGATTCTGAATTAAATTCTTTACTAATCTTGTATGCCCCGACTTGTCAACAGGGACATGTACCAAAGGTTGTGAATTAATCCTTTACAAATCTTATTTGTCCTGACTTGTCAATAACGACGAGAACCGAAGATTGTTAATTAAATTCCATACCAATCTTATATGTCCTGACTTGTCAATAGAAAAGAGCCATATACATTGAATTTGTGTATTGTGAATTCCATTTTTTTTATATCCTGACTTGATAAAAGAGACGAGAACCACACGCTTGAGCAAGATTAGTTAAAGGTGGGTATCATCAATTATTATGCATGAAAACAATAGAACATGCACCAATCATAACATGAATTTTCTGTGGTAGCCATGTTTGTTGTCTAATTGAGAGGAAATAAGGAATCTGCAACGGACCTTCCACGGCTGCTTTTTATGAAGTTTCGGTTTATTTGGCCCAGTGGTTTCAGAGGAAAAGATTTTTTTGTAAATCAGCTAATCAGAAATCAAGAATTTTCTTTGGTGGCCATGTTTGTTATTCAATTGGAAGAAAATGAGGGATAAAGGACCTTCCATAGACACTTTCTGTCAAGACTGGCTCTATTTGGCCCAGCAGTTTCAGAGATTTTTTTTTTAAATCAACCAATCAGAAAAAAATCAAATCATGGTGGCCATGTTTTTGTCCGATTGAGACGAAATGAGCAAACTTTATTAAGGACCTTACTTTGATACTTCCTGGCAAGTTTAATTCTATTTGGAACAGTTGTTTTAGAGGAGTAAATTAAAATGTAAAAAGTTAACAGACAATGGACGCCAAGTGATGACAAAAGATGATATTTGCTTTGGCCAGGTGAGCTAAAAATGGGTCAAGAGTGACAAAATGCACGGAAATCGTAGACGTTGGTATTGAACACCGTAAAACTAACTATAAAGCGTCTGAATAAAAGCCAATCGGTTTCCAAAATAAACTGTAAAATAAAGAAAAAATAGATTACTTACAAAATGTATTTTTTAAAATGATAAACTGATTTCTTTATTTTTCTGTTTTTGTTCTTTTTGGGGTGTCGAAAAACCAACGTCGAAGCACTTCAAGAAGCTATAAACTAGAAAACGTTCGACTGAAGAACAAATTGTATATGGGCGTGATAATAATTCCTACTAGAAGTTACCCAAGTTGTGTACTAAATTTATTCACAACTAAGAAGCTTTCCTCTGGTTGGATATTATTAAGCTGTTATTTATTGATCATTTGAAACTCCTGGGATGATGCCTCTGCTGGTGGACCCTAGGTCCCCGAGGGTATTCGCCAACCCAGTCGTCAGACTTGTCTGACATGATTATTCATTGATTTGTTACAGAAATTACCAGTATTTAGCAAAATTCAAAAATAATAGAAATACTAAGGGTTCATTCCTTGTACTGCACATGGTAGATCTCCTTGGCTGAAATTTGGCTTCCTATTTCGGTATTTTTGGTTGAGTACTTCTTGTTTAATATAAGTTTGGTTTTTGGTCTTCCAAATGTTTCGGTTTTAATGCTGCTGGTGAGAGGTAACTCCTTGAAATGCATACAGCATAGTATAAATTTACTGTATCTAATATGAGTATCTTTGGATTGTTATTTTGTCCCAAGACACTGACTATTTTCCCGACGCGTAGCGGAAGGAAATAGTCAATGGGTCGAAGGGACAAATAACATGGCTACATCCCGAAATGACTGTAAATAACTGTTTTATTATACCGAAACACTTTACCGGTCAATATTATACTTTTACATTTTTACTACTCTATTTATCTATGTTATCTACGCCGGTCCATATAATGCTATATGAACCGGCTGTACATTATATGGACCGCCTCGTTTTGGCAAAATCGATTAAATTCGATTAAATCCCAGAAAAGTATAATACAACAATTAGTTCATGACACTTCGGGTCAAATGTCAGTATATGGACCCGTTGGTCGCCCTCCAAAAATTATATGGACCTCAGCTTTGCTTCGGTCCGTATAATTTTTGTCGGGCGACCAACCGGTCCATATACTGCCATATGACCCTCAGTGTCATGAACTATTTGTTAAATAGTTTCCAGTACTAATCACCCGTCACTATTTAGGTGTAATAAAGATGTCTAAATTCGAATCTGTAGTTTAAGGTATCGAATGTGGGATTTCGGATTTCGGATTTAGAATTTCGAACTTCGGATATGGAATGTCGAATTCGGAATGCAAAGGAAATTTTAGTTTTTTTGGAAATAGCAAGAAAAAAATGAAGGGTTAAAGCACGTCAGATAAGTGTTTTCATAATTTTATAAAAAAATTCTATCAGCCCTTTATTTATTGTACGATAAATTTGGATTTTCCTTATATAATCTATATAAAATTGACCATCATTAAAACTCAATTATCTCAAAATCAAGAACGATGATCTAAGTTTTTTAAATTGAAATTTAAAAGTATATCCATCCAACCTGCCTGGAAAAAATTAGGAAAATCTATCTGACAAAAATATTTGTATTGACCTACCGTAAACAGTCAATCTTGAATGTTTTGAAAGTGTAAAACCTAAGCAGAATGAACATCTCTTGGTCAGAAAATCATGAAAATTTGGACACTGGTTATCTCCTATCCCGAAGTATTTAGTACTTAGTATAAAGAACATTTTTATTTCTCATTTATGTTTTCTCTACTTTTAAAAAAAACCCTTTGTGTTGTGATTCCTTTGTTACATTTATTTTTTTTGTCTAATCAAACCGGACAAATTACCACATTACTCCAATTTTGTTAGCAAAGCTCGCCGCAGCGTTTACCTGAAAAAAAGTCCAGGATAAACTCTGAGTGCACATAGTGAGTAAGAGCAAGTTGTGATCGGATACAAATCTTGTACACCAAATATCTATCAACACTTGCAATGATCTCAAAATAGCATTAATTACAGCTATTGAAACCTTTATGGATAGAGACTAACACAGAATTGACCAAATTTCAATTGTTCAATAAAAGCACAAAAATAAAAAAAAGGAACTCATTTAAAACAGTTTATGAATGGCAAAATTATCAGACTGGACACGTGCACGTCTTACCAAAAGAGGGTCTTTCCTTTGGGTTGCTATTCTTAAAGTGAATTCAGAGTGATAAATCAATTATATATTGAGTAAACTATCTTTATTCAAAACGGCAAATATTTATTAAAAAAATCAAGCAACTTTTTTATTTATTTTAAAATGTCACAGATAGATGCAAAGTAAATATGTAATCTACGATGGCCGATAGCAGCCGGCAGAAAATAAAAGTAAAAAAAAATTTGCCCCTAAAAACTGCTGCAGCAAATTTAGAGGCAGAAAAGAAAAAAGAAAAAGAAAATTTGCCTCTAAAAACTGCTGCAGCAAATTTAGAGGCAGAAAATAAAAATAAAAAATAAAATTTTCCCCTAAAAACTGCTGCAGCAAATTTAGAGGCAGAAAATAAAAATAGAAAATAAAATTTGCCCCTAAAAACTGCTGCAGCATATTTAGAGGCAGAAAATAAAAATAGAAAATAAAATTTGCCCCTAAAAACTGCTGCAGCAAATTTAGAGGCAGAAAATAAAAATAGAAAATAAGATTTGCCCCTAAAAACTGCTGCAGCAAATTTAGAGGCAGAAAATAAAAATAAAAAATAAAATTTGCCCCTAAAAACTGCTGCAGCAAATTTAGAGGCAGAAAAATAGATTCTCCTCATATGATTAATGACGAATGTCTTTCTTCTTTATGCTTCCCATAAATTTTTGCTTGTATGTGTACAGTTGAATTCCCACAGAGGGAATATGTAAAATTTGTAAAATTGTATATCAGCATTTCGCAAGAAGAAGTGAAAATGTAAGTATTATTTTATAATACGATGGCCGATACCGCACAACATAAAATACTTTGTAAAGACAAAAATTTGCGACACTTTAAACTGCAGTGGAAAAAAGGTATAAATCTCTGTCAACTTTGTAACTGAGATGTCTGGAAAAGAGATTAAGAGTCGTGAAACGAAACAGAATGTTATCTACAATCATAAAAAACGCTCTAGGTCAACATCTTAGATAAAACCGTGTGTATTCTCATTCATTTTGACTGTTAAATTCCAGAGGAAGGAGGTGAAAATGTAAGTTTATTTTATTACATTATCTTTTTGTATAAGATATTTTCAACAAATTCATTTAAAATCTTGTCTGTTCCAGGAGCCTTGTAATTTTTTAAATCCCTTATCCCATCTAATATTTCCTGTTCAGTGGTAACATCATAAACAGGATTGTCACATATTTCATTAATATCTATTTCAGTCTCACCCAAACAAGTTTTACCAATTATTTAGAATTTTCAAAACAAGTCCGTTTTTCAATCAACATCAAAGGGGGATTAATAGAATAATGGGTTAGCATTTGCCTTTAAAACGATTGGTTGATAATTTCAAAAGGTGTCGGCATTTTAAATGACCTTGTGAATTCATATCTTTGATCGCCATTTTCCCACGCTGCTTATATATAAGGCATACAGACTTGAACGGCCCTGGATGCTGGACGTTAAGAAAACGTAAGTGTTTTCGGTACGACTTTTCCCGATTGTTTTAAGTTTGTACCTTTTCCAGAACCACCAGTACAATTCCCCTTCTTCCCTTCTTAACCCACCTAGACCGTCTAGGTGAGTTATATCTGAAAAACATTAAATCAAACCATTTATCCGCCAATAAACACTAATTTTGTGACAAAAATACATTCATATATACAAGGGGATATAACGCCCAAACTCCCTTGAGTGCCGAGTACTCTCTAAAATGAGATCAAAGGACCGAATACTGAATAGTTTTCGCACAGAGTACCAAATTTTTTTCGATCTTACATGTAAGTACCAAGTACCAAATATTCAAACTCCGAAGTACCATACTCAAAGGTCAAAATACCAAGCACTGCCTTAAAAAAGGCCAAAGTACCGAGTACTAAAAGGGGGGTTATACCCACATACAAGTACATAACACGCGTCGAAATCACTACCAAACGACGGGAAGAAGGGTCACTAAACGTCTGGTGACTGTAAAACTTGTATTCTCCGTATGGGAAACTTTGTGAGCAAAGAAACAAAAGAAAATACAAATGTAAAGACTATGCCTAAAAATATATTCTATGGGGATTTTCTGTTCAGCCGGTGTTCAAAATATTCCAGTTATAAACAAGAGGTACCATGGCTGTATTTTCGCAAAACTATTTTCAATATCTTCAACCAAATATAAAATAAACCCGTATAATTCTAAATATAAATATTGGAAAATTAAGTTTTTCTATTCCTACTGTATTTCATGAATTAATGAAATATGTCATATTTTGCCAGTTGGACTTGACCTTTTCAACTTTACAAAACTGTAAGCAACAGCAAAAAAGTGGCTTATCCCCCAACTTCAGTTTAAAAGACTGCTTTAAAAGCGAGCATTTTAGGAGCGTAGCCAGAAATTCCAGAAGAGGGTGCGATTTTCCAAACAGGGTGTGCGAACTGGAGATCTCCAAAAGTGACAAGCGAGAAAAAAAAACAAAAACAAAAACAAAAAACAAAACAAAACAAAAACAAAAAACACAAAAAAATGATATGAAAATGCAGTGTGGCAACTTTGTTCTTCCTAAGGGAGGAAGGGAAACTCAAATTTTGTATAGTAGGACCTTCTTGGTACAAAACTATGCCTTATTTTTTTTTAAAGTCTTGTAAAACACGTCTAACTTCATCGGTACATATTTTTTGCAACATTTTGTTATTTGTAGCAATTTCCATAAAAATACACTACAACAGCGAGGAAGTTTATAAATAGTTCTACTAACACTGTTTATACTCAGCTTGTGTGGACAAAGGATTCTGAAAGCTAAAAAAGCAAGCAAAACATTATTTCCCTCCTCTTTATTTCTAACCAAATACATGTATATAATTATGTATACCCCCATAAAAAGGCTATCACTCGACATGTGGGGACACAATAAACGGGATATAATACCCTAAGTGGGAAATTAACTTTCAGTGAAAAATAAAGAGAGAGAATTTGGAGCCAAAATATTAACAACTATCTAGCAACAACTTTTGGTTGGCAAGTATTCTAGAAATTGTATCGTTTAATAATAAGATTTTTTGGGGGATCAATCTCAGAAACGATACTAGTAAAATTTCGTAACAATGATAATAATATAACGTGAGTGTGATTTAAAATTGATGGTATTTTGTAATAATTGTTTCGATGATTTCAGTAGTAAATTATAAAAATAAAACAAATACTGACGATCCTCTTAATATGTTGAATTTTCAGGAAAATGTCTTGAATTTTGAACTTAATTTTAAAATTTGAATGATCTATAAAGTTCATAGTCCGAATTTCCTCTGACCCTGCACCCCTCCTTGCTTTTTTTTTGGGGGGGGGAGTTATTGATATGTCGGGGTGAGGTCGGAACGATGGTGCTATTTGAAAAGTTGACAAATCACACATGACTTGATTTCACCAAGATGGGTGTCCATGATAAGAAATTAAAAGTACACGAAGTGTTAGAAGCACGCTATCAGCTGGTAGCGCTGAAATCCCATTTGTCAAAAAGCATATCGTTCTGACCCTACCCCGAAATCAATATCCTAGAAAAGCAAGGAGGGGCGCAGGGTCACAGGAAATTCGGACTACAAACTTTTTTTGAATTTCAGTACAGTTTCTGGGATTTTCAAGGAGAATTATTTTTATTTTCTAGTCTAGATAAAAACTAGAAAATTGAAAAAAAAAAATGAAAAAAAGTCTTTAATTTTCAACATGAATTGAAATTGACTCTAGAAGAGAACCAAATTTACGGGAAGTTGGTCTTCATCCTTAAATTGAGAAATATTATCTTCAATTTCAGATGGTGTTAGATATCAGTGAGACTGTAATCACCATTATAAAGTTATTTTTCCTATTTCTGTTGGCTGTTGCATTAATTATTGTATATATTTTGAATACTTTCACCAATATCAGGTACACATTTTTCTTTTTGGTAATCAGATGGTTATGTTACATTTCAGGTTCATCTGTTGTTCATTAATTGATATATCAAAGGTATTAGTACATTTCTGGTTGTATTATGGTCCGGATACCTTAAGTAACAGGTTCGTAAATAGGCGTTCTCTCTGATTTTTATGAAATTTTGCATGCGACTGGGTTTTAAGGCATTGTATACGAATATCGAGAAAATAATAAATTTAACTTTTATATTTTCGAATTATGACCAGTAAGAATTTCATCGAATTTGAATATATTTGTATAGAATGCACCTAAAAATCACTAAGAAAGTTCCGAATTTTCACTTTAAATTGCGATTTCTTCCAAACGTGTCCAAGGAATTTCCTTGAAAAATGATATGTTATTACGATAGAAATTTCCGTTTTATTGATGTAAAATTTTGATAGGGTCACCGAATTCGTTTCCGGTGTTATATAACCATTTTTCCCCCATGCCAGTTTTTCCCCCGGGGGAAAAACTGGCAAGATCTCATTTTTCCCCCGGAGAAATTTTGGATCATTGCCATTCTTCCCCCGCGGAAAGTTGACAATACGTATACATATAGCCACTTTTCCCCATGCCCATATTTCCCCCACAATATGGATTTCACTATATATATACATCAAAATTGCACGGCCATTTATTGCATATATATTTTCCATATTTTCTTAAGAAATGATTGATCTCTGGAATGCTAAAATAATATGTTTTTCGGCTTGGGTTGCATAGAAGAAATGATAGGTACAAATTGTGTTCGTTTTGTCGACACGCGTGTCACTTAAAAGGTCTGGGGTCAGGGAGTGGGGGTGGGGCACCTATATTTTGTTACAGGGGTGCCGTTTGCATTCGAAAAAATACCCCCATTCATATATTGACTCTGTCCAAAAATCTGACCTATTCGTATGGCTGACATGAAAATGTGTTCCTATTAACATCCTGAAAAACGGACATCGGTATATAACTTATTTATAGGAAGTGACCCCCGTGGTTGCAACAAAACTCATTACGCGGGGTACACATTGTAGTTGCTGAATATTTAGTAACACGTTTATATAGGGCATGCCAAACAAAATCCTCTTTGATGAGATTAAATTTTAATTTGATTTTTCTCAACTAAAAGGTATTTTTGCACTTATATTTCATGGCGTCATTCAGTCATGTTACGCTGATTTCAATTCCATTTTCTTGCGGGTCAAATCTGAAATGGAGCGGATATGGTACGAAGACAGCACAAAATTACCCAATGCAACACGCAAACAAGACATCAGTTCCCTCCTACAATAAGCAGTCATCTCCGGGCGGTCCCGAAAAATATATAAAGAAATCATATCCAAGCGCACAGCCGAATGAACAGATAAAAAGATCAGATATAGGAGGCATGCCCGTCGAACTCGAAGACCGATAACATATTTTATATCAAAAGTTCCTCTATTATTCGTCTACTAAAATGTATCTTATAGTCTACGTGTCTCCACTAGATCTGATTTTCATGGCAATGTCTGCATGTTCACCCGTCGGTTTGCCTGTCTAAATATCCTCCTGTATTTCAATATTATTCCACTAATCAATCTCAGGGACAGCCTCAAAGATCGATGTAGGATAAAAAAAACTTAATTCACATAGTTTAAGGGGGGGGGGGGGGGTGGGGGAATAGCTGCATGTTTAATTATCCTACATTGATTTTCTGGTTGTAGAAATACGTATCATATCGATCAATAATTTTTTCAAATTAAGTAAAGGGGGGGGATCGTGATGTCAATGAACAAAAACTATGTGAATTAAGTTTTTTATCCTACATTGAACTTTTGATGTGGTGCCTTAAACTTAACCTATCTAATATTTGCGAGTATCAACTGGCTCTACTGTTCTGTGTGCACCTGTATATGTTGATGTCTCCAATAGTTTGTTCATTGTCCATTAACCTGTCTACCTAAATAATATCTCATTGTCTACTAGATATTTCATTTTGCATTGGCTTTACCTATTCTATACTCTGTTTATATCTCTATGTTTGTGCAGCTGTCTGTGTCCACTAGCGTATGCATGCCAGATAATATGGTGACTTCATCACATATCCACAAATCTGAGTTCATGTCTACATGGCCATTCGTCTGTCTAAATGTCCATTAGTCTGTCTTCATGTCCAGCAGTCTGTTAACATGTTCACCAATCTGTGTACATGTCCACAAATCTGTCTACATGTTCACCAGGTTGTGTGTATACTCACCAGTCTGTCGACATGCCCACAAGTCTGTCTGCATGTCCACCAGTCTGTCTGTGTGTGTCCACAAGTCTCTCTACATGTTCACCAGTCTGTCTACGTGTCCACTAGTAATTCGACATGTTCAACAGTCTGTCTATGTGTCCACTAGTCTGTCTACATGTCCACCATGTAAACATGTTTACGTGTCGACCAGTCTGTCACCAGTCTGTCACCATGTCCACCAGTTTACGTGTCCACTAGTCATTCGACATGTTCACCAGTCTGTCTATGTGTCCACTAGTCTGTCTACATGTCCATCAGTCTGTTTACATGTCCACCAGTCTGTCTATGTGTCCACTAGTCCGTCTACATGTCCACCAGTCTGTCTATGTGTTCACAAGTCTGTCTACATGTTCACCAGTCTGTCTACGTGTCCACCAGTCATTCGACATGTGCACCAGTCTGTCTATGTGTCCACTAGTCTGTCTACATGTCCACCATGTAAACATGTTTACGTGTCGACCAGTCTGTCACCATGTCCACCAGCCTGTCTATGTGTCCACTAGTCTGTCTACATGTCCACCAGGTTCACCAGTCTAACATCGTGTCCACCAGTCTGTCTACGTATCCACCAGTCATTCGACATGTTCACCAGTCTGTCTATGTGTCCATTAGTCTGTTTACATGTCCACCAGTCTGTTTACGTGTCCACCAGTCTGTCTACATGTCCACCAGTCTGTCTATATGTCCACTAGTCTGTCTACATGTCCACCAGTCTGTTTACGTGTCCACCAATCTGTCTACACGTCCACCAGTCTGTCTATGTGTCCACAAGTCTGTCTACATGTTCACCAGTCTGTCTATGTCCACCAGTCATTCGACATGTTCACCAGTCTGTCTATGTGTCCACTAGTCTGTCTACATGTCCACCAGTCTGTCTACATGTTCACCAGGTTCACCAGTCTATCTACGTGTCCACCAGTCAGTCAACATGTTCACCGGTCTGTTTATGTGTCCACTAGTCTGTCTACATGTCCACCAGTCTGTTTACGTGTCCACCAATATGTCTACATGTCCACCAGTCTGTCTATGTGTCCACTAGTCTGTCTACATGTCCACTAGTCTGTCTATGTGTCCACCAGTATGTCTACATGTTCACCAGGTTCACCAGTCTATCTACGTGTCCACCAGTCAGTCAATATGTTCACCGGTCTGTTTATGTGTCCACTAGTCTGTCGACATGTCAAAAGGTCTGTTTACATATCCACCAGTCTGTCGAGGTGTCCACAAGTTTGTCTACATATTCACCAGTCTGTCTACGTGTCCACCAGTCATTCGACATGTCTACCAGTCTGTTTACGTGTTCACCAGTCAGTCGACTTGATAACCAGTCTGTCTTCATGTTCACCAGTCTATCTACGTGTCCACCAGTCTGTCTACGTGTCCACCAGTCAGTTAACATGTTCACCCACCGGTCTGGCTTTGTGTCCACTAGTCTGTCGACATGTCCACAAGTCTGTCTATGTGTCCACTAGTCTGTTTACATGTCCACCAGTCTGTTTACGTGTCCACCAGCCTATCTACATGTCCACCAGTCTGTCTACATGTCCACCAGTCTGTCAACATGTTCACCGGTCTGTTTATGTGTCCACTAGTCTGTCGACATGTCCACCATTCTATCTACGTGTCGACCAGTCAGTCAACATGTTCACCGGTCTGTCCATGTGTCAACTAGTCTGTCTACATGTCCACAAGTCTGTCTACATGTCCACAAGTCTGTCTATGTGTCCACAAGTCTGTCCATTGTCCACCTGCCTGTCTACATCTCCACTTGTTTGTATTCACCGTCCATTTGAATGTCTACATGTCCAACAGTCTGTCTATATGTTCACCAGTCTTGTCCACCAGTATGTCGACATATCCACCAGTCTGTCTTACTGTCCACAAGTCTGTCTACATGTCCTCCAGTCTGTCAATCAGTTTGTCGGTTAGTTCTGGTTTTTTTCTGATGAGCTGTATTGAGTATCTCTATTAGATTTACCCGTCTGTAATTCTATTTTGTTGTGTTGTTTTGTCTACTCGTCCAAATCTTCAATATGCTGACATTTCTTTTGTTTCAAAAGTTTGTATTTATTTCAAACCGTGTATTTCTTTCTCTTTCAGATAATCTCATTGATTTCAGAGTATTTCATTTCTTGTAGACATTTCTATTGTTTTTGGATTATCATATTTTTCTTAAGATGTTTTTTTCTCTTTTGGATACGTCAGATATCATATAATACACGACTACAAAAGTCATTTTAGGGTGGAAAACCACACATAATGCAATTAATTATAGGTAATATTTATGACTGGAAAAGTATGCAACCCTGCATTAAGGTATCCGGACCATAAATGACCACGTGATTATTTAAAAGTTCCCGGATGTTCCATACAACGCAATTGAAATGACATCGGTAATTATCGGCAAACTTCGGAAATACCAACAAAACTAACTTATTTTTACAGACTCTGCATATAAGCAACACAATGTGTTTCAACTTGAGTAAATTTATATACAAAATTCCTGCTTTAATTTTATTGGTTCAGCCATTCACGGTCAAAAAGAGATACAATTTTCGATCATGATCTATTATGGTCCGGATACCTTAAGGAATATACATTTTGTACCAGATCATGTGATCAGTGTCAATATTTTGGATTCATCAAACAAGACAGCATGAGCTTAGTAACGCTATACCAGTTGTGTCGCATTTAGATCACAGGCCAAACACTATTAAGTATGGACTTTGTAAAAAAAATGCCAAACTCTTCGGAAGGAAACGTTTATCTGTTAACAGGGGTAGATTTTTCGTTTAGAAATGGCCCGAGGTAATACCCAATATAAACAAATCTGTCAAAACAATTGATTCAGATCGCTGGAACGTTATGAATGAAAGGGATAGGACAAGAACACAAGAGGTTCATAGAATTATTCAACATTGTTCCCGACAGTAAATGTTACATCGAAGTCACAATACTTATTGGTGCAAATATTTTGAAAGGACTTTGTACTTGAATGAAACAGAATTATGGACCTATATATCTACAGGAGACAGAATTTTACACTAAAGGGTGCTTAGAATTTCGCTGTATACCATTTAGGAATGTGGAGCTTGATGGCAGACAGAACTATTCCAGCAAATACTGAGATTATCAATCAAAGATAGAAAATGGACAATGTGTGTCATGATTTATTCAAAAGCAAACACAGTTAAACAAGTAGACCTTAATATATTTCTAAGATGTCATCAAATTTGATACACAAGAGAGAGGTTATTAACTATCATATCGTCGGTGTTCTGCAAAAACCTCGTAAGTCGGATTTTTTTGCGGGAGACTTTTTTCGATTTTTGGAATCTACATACACGAATACATATTCTATCAAAACAGGGTACGTCTAGACCAATCAAAACATAATTTTTTAGTCACATGTTAGAACCTCGTATTTCGATTTGACAATTTTTTTGTGCAAAAACCTCGTAACTCAAATGGAAAATAATGGTTGTTGTAAAGGATTGTTACTAAAAAAATATTTTTTGATTGGTTTAGACGTACCCTGTTTTGATAGAATATGTATTCGTGTTAGAAGATTCCAAAAATCGAAAAAAGTCTCCCGCAAAAAAAATCCGACTTACGAGGTTTTTGCAGAACACCGACGATATAATTCAGTTTTTTTTGCTCTCCTGACAAATTTACAAAACTCGACTTACGAGGTTTTTGTATATCACCGACGATATGTTTCAAACATTCCTACAACAACTGTTACCATCCCACCAAATCCCTTCTTCGTGTGGGCTTCAACTAGAACATGGGTTTGACCATTGGGCCTTACGACCTACTACAGAAAGTCACGTAACACATACATGTACCAAGGGTTCACGGAGGAGAATGGATGTGATCACCACATCAGACTATGCTTCATATATATATAAATAAATCATCTGATATTGAATGTATAATGATACGATGATGGTGTGGTAACGCTAAACTTATTAAAAGAAGGTTACCTATCCTTTAATGGATAATTAATTTCCAACTGACGTCGCCGACGTTACTACAAGCTTTCGTGCTACTAGGGGAGAAAAATAGGCCTGATCCTGGTCCCCCCCCCATCACGCTGAGGGGAAAAATTGGCATGGGGGAAAAATGGCTATAGGACACCGGCGTATAAATCGTTGAGTACGTATGTGTTCAATACGCAAAATACGTCTAAAAATGCGATTTTATCGACGACGTCGTTGGCTTGCCGTAGCGTCGATAAAACCTTACTTTTGGACGTTTTCACACTCAAACAAAACATTTCAACGACTTGTAACTCGAAAACGAATTCGGTGACCCTATAAAAATTTTATATCAATAAAACGGATATATATCATTTTGATAGAAAATTACCTGGAAACAGTTGGAAGAAATTGCGAGTTAAAGTGAAAATTCGGAACTTTTTCATTGATTTTTACGTGCATTCTATATAACACACCCGAATTCGATAAGATTTTAACTAATCATATCTCAAAAATATAAGAAGTTGCGTAAATTATTTTTTTGGCTGGATACCAAATTTCATAAAAATCCGAGATATTGCATATTTATGAACCTCTTCCCTTAACAGGGATTTCAAGTAACCTGAAGAAAGAACATGCAAAATATTGCAGATTTTTAACTCCGAATGCTACAGATAGATTTTCCTTGCTTCAGAAAAATTACAAAATGAATCTTTAGAATTTTTAGAAAAATAGGGGAAAATCTGTGCAATACTTTCCTACGGCACATTCCATATAACAGCTAGGATAATATGCAAATTTTAATTTTAAATTTTCTCTTGCCACTTAAAATGTATTTTTTTTAAACGAAATAATGCCTATATAGATTTCATGGTTCAAAAGTTGAACTAACATGTAGTTTGTTGGTTTTTTTTTTGTTGTTGTTTTTTTTTGTTGTTGTCATGGCAGTTGAATAAATGCAACCGTGTTTACATTAGCAGATTTAGGTCGATCTTCGGGAAGATCGTCTTCATAAAGATCGATCGTACTCCAATGTAAACACTTTAAATCGATCTTCAATCGGACTAACTTAGACTACCTCCAGAGGTAGTCTTAACTCCTTATATTGCAGTGACGGATATATCCGCTCTTCGATAGGGCTTCATGTTTATGTCCAATATGGCACTCCATACATTGAATAAATGCTACCTAGAGGGCTCATTGTGTAGCTGCGTGGCTGTTGATTATATTTACCACCATTATGTCTGTTTTTTAATCAGTTACAGCAAAACCTGAGCTTTCAAAGTGCCTCCGTGGTAGTCAAAATGGGATAAAATGATAAAAATGCCTGACTTTTGCTGGGGGTGGGGACATATAAACTTCCAACCCAAGAACGCTCTTGCTCAAAATTCCTGTCAGTTGGCACGAATGTAACAGCAAATGGTTCTTAAAACCAAACAATCATTGATGGATCAAATACTCTCCCTTCTGAAGGAACTGGCATTTTCGACAACTCATCAGAAACAACTGGGCAAATTTGAACCAAACTTTGACGGAATGGTCCTTGGATGGTTCCCTATAAAAACTGTGTTCAACTCCTCAGAAACCACTTTGCCAATTTGAACCAAACTATGGCGGAATGGTTTTTGAATGGTCCCCTATAAAATTTGTTTTTGATTTCCCCGGGCACGATCCAATATGGATGCCATGGCCGGACTTAGTTATGGGAATTTGCATTTTCATCAACTCCTCAGAAACTGCAGGGCCAATTTGAACCAAACTTTGGTGGAATGGTCCTTAGATGGTCTCCTATAAAATGTGTTCGGTTTTTTCGGGCGCCATCCAGTATGACTGCCATGGCCGGACTTAGTTTAACGTAGGACCCAAGGTAATTTTCACATTTTCGTCAATTCCGCAGAAACTGTTTGGCCCATATGAACCAAACTTTGGTGGAACGGTGTCTTTGATGGTCTCGTATAAAAGATGTGTTCGATTTTCCCAGGTCCATCCAATATGACCGAACTTCGTATAACATAGGACCCTAGGGAAATTTCATACCCTATTGGTAATAGTGATAGTTTATAGTGGGCAACTGTGAGCCAGGTGAGCGATTACAGGCTCATGGCGGCCTCTAGTTTCATAACTTTAACCGTTTTTGAAAATGAGGGGTGTGGGGGTTGCAAAATTGGCTTATAAGTATCGTTCGTACCGGCCCTTTAAAGAACCGTGAATCGAACCGTCGAAAAAAAACGCGATTCGGTTCAATTCGGTGAATCGTTACACCCCATGACATATGGCCCCTTTTGGCCCTTGTTGCTAAACTGATAAGGTCAGGTCCTTTTTTATTACCAATATTAAAGTTATAAAGGCTTATACAAGTCCGTTGCTATATCGGAAGCTATATTTCACATTAATATAAAATCTGGTCCCTTTTTTCACAATTGTTAGGGTCAGACCATTTTTCAGTGTTTTTGTTCACAGTAAATTACAAATCATTTGACATATTTTACACAAATTTATAATTTGGCCCCTTTTTGGCCCAGTTCTCAACTGATAAGTTAAGGCCCTTTTTGTATTATCGCCATTAAATTTCAACAGATTAATGCAAGTCATATGATATATTACAACATATATTTCATGATAATTTGAAATTGGCCCCTTTTTGTCCATTTTTCTCAACTGTAAGGATCAAGCCCCTTTTTATTATCACCGTTAATGTCCATAGTCAAATACAAGTCATTTGATATATTACAATCTATATTTCACTCTAATTTGTAATTTGGCCCCTTTTGTCCCTTTTAATGCAACTGCTAGGGTCAGGCCCCCTTTTTTTTTTTTTATTAACATCATTAATTTCTGCAGTCTAATACGATTCTTATGATGTATTACAATCTATATTTTACACTAATTTATAATTTGGCCCCTTTTTAGCCCTTTTAACTCAACTGATAGGGTCAGGCCCTTTTTAATTATCACCATTAATTTCTACAGTCTGATACGATTCATATGATATATTACAACCTATATTTTAATAAAAAAAATTTTAAATCCCTTTTTGTCCTCTTTTTCGGACCAGGACCCTCAATTAAAAATTCAAAGACCGTATTGCATATCTCCAAATCATAAGTAATTATTTAAAACCAGAACAAAACACCTGGAACAAAAAATGTAAGAGGAGTTCAAGTTACAAGCTATAAACTGCCATATGAAGATGTTTTACCCTTAAAGGGCCGCGACCCTAAAATTCAAAATCCAAGATCTTGTTGCACATCTACAGATGATGAGCAACAATTGTAAACCAAATTAAAACACAAAAAACAAAAATGTAGGAGGAGCTTACGTCACATGCCAATTTGGTGATTTTGACCCTTTTCAGACCCTTAGTGAACCCCGATAGTGAAAAATCAAAATTTGCAGACCTTATTGAGTAAACCACAATATCACATGTGGGAATCGATCGTCTGGTTCTCGTTTGAACATCTGGTTCTCGGATTTGCAACGCGGTTCTCGGTTCTTGGTCAGTTTAAAAAAAAAATAGGCATAAAACGTAAAAAATTGCAAGGTAGGTATATGTTTTATTATAGATGAACTATTTTATTAGTTAAAAGAACAAATAACGGTTACGTTGAACAAGTTTGCATGTGGCTAGCATAAGAAAACAATAACGAAAAACTCCACAGTTTCGTCCATGTGTCTCAATAGACTGTAAAGTTGATGTAAAACATCTTTTTTCGGCAATTCGTGTTCTATACTCAGAAGTCAGAACAGGATAAATTTAAACGGCTAATATACGCTGGAGCCTTTACCATATATTTCCGTGCTCAAAATCCATTAAAAATTAAAATAAAGACGATTTTCTGTTGACAGTGATACAAATATCTTGACAACGCTTGTTCTCCGATCAGAGAACCAAAGTTGCAAAGAAAAACCATATATCTGTCTAAAGTCATGGAATAAATGCAAAATATCAATAACAAATTTTGAAATAAATCACACCCTTTCTTCAAAATATTGAACTTTGTATTTTGTGAAACATTTATTGCCCCAACGTTGAACAAGTTTGCATGTGGCTAGCATAAGAAAACAATAACGAAAAACTCCACAGTTTCGCCCATGTGTCTCAATAGACTGCAAAGTTGATGTAAAACATCTTTTGTCGGCAATTCGTGTTCTATACTCAGAAGTCAGAACAGGATACATTTAAACGGCTAATATATGCTGGAGCCTTTACTATATATTTCCGTGCTCAAAATCCATTAAAAATTAAAATAAAGACGATTTGCTGTTGACAGTGATACAAATATCTTGACAACGCTTGTTCTCCGATCAGAGAACCAAAGTTGCAAAGAAAAACCATATATCTGTCTAAAGTCATGGAATAAATGCAAAATAGCAATAACAAATTTTGAAATAAATCACACCCTTTCTACAAAATATTGAACTTTGTATTTTGTGAAACATTTATAGCAGCAAACGGTCTTTTAACTTCAAAAACATGTATGAAAACGGCATATTGTCAAACTGTCGACTTTTATGATATTTTACCGGTGATTGTGGCTTTCATGCCACATGTAAATAACGAAATAATACATTGTTTTAACTAATAAAGTTGGTCTTAATATTCAATATGTACATATACCAATCCATTTTCGTAATTTTGGAGCGGAAATAGCGTTTCAATTCCGAGAACCAGCGTTTCAAAACCGAGAATCGGGGTTTCACGCCGAGAACCAGACGATCGATTCCCACATGAAACGAAAAAAAAAACCTAATACCAAAATTCAAAAATGTGGGAGGAGTTCACGTCACAAGAAAGCGTGACGGACAGACGAACGGAGGGACAGACGGGAAGGACGGACGGGGGTAACGACAATATCCTCGAACTTTCATTCGAAAGTGCAGGGATAAAAATCACCTGCCCTTTGCTATCCATTTTCTTTCCGTTTCTGCACAGCATCCAAAATAAACGGAGTCCGACATTTTATATGACACTTTCCCCTGAAGTAGGTAATACAATTATTCTATTGTTGAAATAGATCTAGAGAAAGGAAGATATACAAAAATACCTAGAACACTCCGACTTTGTAAAACATGTAATAAAATCGAGGATGAAGAACACTTTATATTGGAATGTATTATAAACCGTAAATTGAGAACTGATCTATTTGAAATTCTTACTAACGAAAACCCAAATTTTATGCAATTTTCCAATGAACAAAAACTAATTTATCTTCTTAGTCCTAAATCTACAGCTCATGTCAAAATTATTGGCTTCTACTTAATAAAGTCATTAGAACTGAGGACAGAAGTCTCTTAATTTGTACATGATGATTTCAGTTAACTAAATGTTTACATTGTCTTTTTTTTCCTGTCAGAAACATGTATGAATGTTTATTTGACAATAAAGTTATAGATATACTTTCTATTGTCATCAGAAATTGTCAACAATTTACATGTAGGGAACATCTCATAACTTTCACTTAGCTGTACAGAATTAAAAATAAAATGCACAGCAAAAACTAAAATTGATTTTTTATTACTTTTTGAAAAAAATGCATACAGTTATTCCATATCTAGGTGCTGCCAGCCGTTAGAATTAGAAAAATTCTGTAGTTTTGCCTGCACTCAGAAGAAAAACATTGCTAAATGAGGTCCATTTTACACAAAGTGGAGTTTGCTTTCACCTCTTGATCTTATCGTAGATAAATCACGCCCACTTCAATTACCGAATAACGACAGTATAGCCATCAGGTGAAGGCGTGACGCTTACTGTCATTGTTCGGTAATTGAAGTGGGCGTGATTTATCTACGATCGTGCCAGTCGATCAAGACGTGAAAGCAAACTCCACACTTAATGTGGATTGATTGTAGTAATGATGAACCTTTATGGAAGGGAATTACCGCCATAATGATAACGATATATTCTTGTTGTATTATTCATATTCTTATTCCTATTATTGTAATTGTCAGCTGTATTATGATAAATCTTATTTTCTAATTTCATAAACATCTAATTTCTATTTTATATTATTAAATTTCTAAATTGTTACAGGCCGATTATTAATTTTTTATTGTAACTTTTCTACTTTCATGCCTAAATTTTTTAATTTTATTTTCCAAAATTGTACCTGTAAACTTTACACCTTCAAGCTTGTCAAACTCCTGAAATGATAAAAATCAAATATCCCGTTTCCATAAAAATACATGAATAAGATCTTAGAACTTAGACGAATAGCAATCAGCATATTGGAATTTAGAACTTAGAACTTAGAACTTAGACGAATGCGAGTTAGCATAATTTAATGTCACATTATGACGATCAGTGGCGCTGTCGTCTGATGAATCTCCCCCATCACGTGACCTTGTTTACGTAGAACGATATATGAGGGTCCTAAAGAGGGGGTATGAGAAAGGACAACGTGAAATAAAACATCTTCGCTGAAACCTAATCACGAATAATAAGCAACGTTCTGAGGAAAAGAAAGGGGACATATACATTGTTTTAGATAATATTCACTTCTTAATTACACTGAATAATGATGGTACTAAATATTGATATAATTTACATATGTATTTCTAAAATTAACGTATATCAAAATTTTCCGTATCTTCAATACCGTAACACGTAAAATAAGGAATCACGGCCAATAAAAAGAACTGGAAACGCACAAAGACCGAAAACACGAGAAATAAAATGGGGGAAAACGCAGCACGATAAATAAAAAAGTTCAAACACGCTGTACGTTACCTCCCTCATAACTGGTGCGCTGCGGTTGACTGTTTACACAAGGTAAGTTTTAAAAGAAATATTGGATGGACACTGGTGGATTTAGAGAAGAGGAAAGGCCCGCCCCTTTTAAGCCGAGACTATATATAAAATTATGTATAAAAGTCACATTAAATTACCCCGGGTCTCCTGTTGTCTTCGGGGTCTGTATACGATATTAACTGTGGGCAGGCCTACTCACAATAACTATCGTATTTTACAGGCCCTACGCTTTTTCACTAAAAATTGTCAGATGCCGTGTCCCAACGTTTCGAAAACCTAGATCTGACACTGATCACAGGGGCTCGTACCAATATAGTCTTTCGATCGCCAATCATTACTGGTTGATACTGGGGAAAGGGGAGGGGGCTCTCCATAAAACTTTTCATATTGAATCATTGAAGTCCTCAGTTGGTCCAGGGCGAAGCCGTTTTGGATATCCAAGATGTGAAGCCCCCGGAATTTCCTGGATTTTCTGAGATAAATTTTGACAAAAAAAAATGGGTGTGGGGGGGGGGATATGCCGCTTTGTTCGTCCGTCTGTCTGTCTGTCCCATTTCCAGATGATTATTCAAGTTTCCTTTGACCAATCCTTCTGATATTTGAACACAATGTTACTTATAAAAAAACACAGGTCAATTTCTGTTATAAAAATGCTATGAGAAAACAGGGGTGAGGTTTAAATTTTGGGATCCTTGCTCCTCCCATAATAGAACTTGACCTGTATTTTAATATAAGCCAGTAACGTTGTGTTCAAATATCAGAATGATTGGTTAAAGGAAACTTGAGTAATCATCTGGAAACGATTTGCTTTGGGTCGGACAGACAGACGGACGAACAAAGCGGCATATACACCCACCCCACCCCCAATTTTTTGTCAGGGGGCATAAAACTTTTATTTTTATGCTAAAATTTATCTCAGAAAATCCAGGAAATTCCGGGGGCTTCACATCACCCACTGAGGACTTCAAGGATTCAATATGAAAAGTTTTATGAAAAGCCTCCCCCTTCCCTCGTATCAACCAGTAATGATTGGTGATCGAAAGACTATATTGATACGAGCCCTGTGATCAGTGTCGGATCCGGGTCACGGCATCTGACAATTCTTTAGTGAAAAAGCATAGGGCCTGTAAAATACGATAGTTATTGTGAGTAGGCCTACCCACAATAAATATCGTATACAGGCCCCGAAGACAACAGGAGACCCGGGATAATTTTATGGGACTTTTATACATAATATATGGTCTCGGCTAAAAAGGGGCGGGCCCTTCCACTTCTCTAAATCCACCAGTGTCCATCCAATATTTCTTTTAAAACTTACTGGGTAAACAGTGAACCACAGCCGTAAATCTGACGGCCCCAGAGTTATGAGGGAGGTAACGTACAGCGTGTTTATCGTGCTGCGTTTTCCCCATTTCATTTCTCGTGTTTTCGATCTTTGGGCGTTTCCAGTTCTTTTTATTGCCCGCGATTCGTTATTTTACGTGTTACGGTATTGAAGATACGGGAAATTCTGATATAGGCTAATCAGTTCCATCAATATTCAATTTAATAAAGAAGTGAATATTAAAAAAAAAAAATTGTATATGTCCGTTTTCTTTTCCTTAGAACGTTGCTTATTATTCGTGATTCGATTTCAGCGAAAATGTTTTTATTTCACGTTGTTCGTTCTCATACCCCCTCTTTAAGACCCTCAGCTATCGTTCTAGTTGTCGTAAACAAGGTCACATGATGAGGGAGATTCATTGTACAGACGACAGCGCCACTGATCGTCATAATGTGACATTAAATTATGCCAACTCAATTATGCTAACTCGCATTCGTCTAAATTCCAATTCGTAAGTTCTAAATTCCAATATGCTGATTGCTATTCGTCTAAGTTCTAAGTTCTAAATTCTAATTCGTGTATTTTTTATGGAAACGGGATATTTGATCTTTTTCATTTCAGGATTTGACAAGCTTGAGGTTGTAAAGTTTAAAAGTATAATTTTGGAAAATAAAATTTAAAAATTTATGCATGAAAGTAGAAAAGTTACAATAAAAAATTAATAATCGGCCTGTAACAATTTAGAAATTTAATAATATAAAATAGAAATTAGATGTTTATGAAATTAGAAAATAAGATTTATCATAATACAGCTGACAATTACAATAATAGGAATAAGAATATGAATAATACAACAAGAATATATCGTTATCATTATGGCGGTAATTCCCTTCCATAAACCTTAACCTATTCAAATGATCTGTAAGGCCTAATTGAGAATTTTTTAATTTATTTTCCTTGTAGATTATATTTTTATAAAAGGTAGGGTGTTAAATGTCTTGTTTAATAAGCGTCCAACATGTACAGCCAAATTTCCATAATAAATCAATGTAACGATAGTAAAACTTAGAAACGTTTTGGTTAACCTATGATACCGGTATCCTTGATGTAAAAGTTTTTCTGTCAGATACAGATTTCGTTCACTGAAGTCAGACACCTTACTACAATACTTTATGGGTCTGCATTACGTGGATTAACCCATTAGGAATGCTCAATTTCGAAGGATGAGAAGACAAATCGTTCGGTTAGGCTAAAATCCTTACTTACATAGGAATATTTGTACATAAAGGCGGGCCTAGTTGATATGTCGTGCGATCAAGATAATATCCAAATTTATAGCATCTATGGCAGATATTTCTGGGATAAAGAAAAACGTGTACAAATTTTCAAAAGATCCAAAATCATCTCATTATTCAGTTGGTACATATTTAATATATTTTAGTCCTAAATATCTGTGTATTTTTTTACTAGTTTAACAACAAGGAAGAGGCGAAAGTAGAGGAAACAATGTAAGTAGAGTGACATTACTGGACATGCATGTATTTTTAAGGTAAATGTGTTTTTTTTTTTTTACATAATAAAGACAAAGATCTGAAGTTATATAATTCCTTTTAACACGCAAAATTAAAAAAAAAAAATTTATGCAATTGTTAAGGGACCGACCATCCAGTTTTAAGGGGGAGGCTGTATGGACGTGGATGGCAAAAAAGTTTGTCATTTTTTCAACCAACCACAATATTTCTTTTAATATTTTAAATAATCTATAATTACTATTAAACTCCGAGTCAGAATATTTTTTTCACTGACTCTCCATGATAATATTTTTTCTTCTAAATTCAGAAAAAAAAGTTTTTAGTGAAAAACCATAGCCATCCCCTTCAAGTTGAATGATAGATCCCTAAACGATTCAATCTAGTCAGGATGTAAGTTGGTTATTGGGATCAATATGAAGCCCGAATTCTTGTTTCACTTTCGACCAAAATAGGACGTATGATACTTCCTACTTAGGAAACAGATGAACTGGTGGACTCAAAAATAAATCTTTATGTGTCTATACAAAATTGTATGGGTGGGCATTGGCGGATCCCCTTCCCAACCAAACGGGTTAGCCTGGCTAAAAGGAACTCCTGCCTCAATTTTTGTTCAAATGGTATTCTGTATTGTAGGGGTAATGACATATACAAATATATATTATTAAATATACATTGGTTATTTTATACTATTTTTGATTGTAAGGAATTTGAGTTATCCTTCTTTGGTCAGCTTAACTATTTATGTAACAAGATATATATAGATATATTGGTCAGGTGCTAGACCAGCCTAGCAGGTTGTAGACTGGTCAAACAGGTTATTTATAGTTACTTGTTCAGGTCTTGAGGTGTGTCATTTTCAACTGGACATTGGAAAGGTGTTGACTTTAAATGGAATAAGTTTAGTTTTGGGAGTCAGAATTGCCGGAGAAATTTATTACACCAGGAATAGTCATGGCAGGACATTCAGTAATATATATTTGCTCACCAGGGCAATTATTCCAGGTAAATTTAGTTCCATGTTTTTTAAAACCCAAACCCCACCCAAATTTTGAGTCTGAAATATTTGTGCAAAATTTATCGGTTTTCGTGTTCAAATATCTATTTATGGCGTGTCGCGATAATCTGAATTTGTTTTATTCGATCTTTGAGATGCAAGCTAGTCCTTAAAACTACATTTTGTTTGTTCCTTTCACAGGGGATTTATGGTTTTTGAGTACTTAGTTGGCGGTTGACCACAAGTATGTTTCGGTGATGATTAGTATCAAGATGAGTGGTGAATTTACTGCATCAAATATGGTGTGAGAGACAATTTGAGATGGTTGAAGTCAGTTTTTGAGCGACAGTCTTTATGTGATATAAATTCGATTACAAAGGTTGAACGGTGACAGAGTAATGAATTTAATACATAATATACAACCAAGTTGGAATGTGTTAATGGCAATAATTTGGATGTGATAAAGACTGTGATGAAAAACTGTGATTGATATTTATATTTATTTAAATTTTTAGTTTTTAGTTTATTTAGTTTTAGTTTGTTTTGTAGAGTGTGTATAGTTCTAGTTGTAGCTGTCAGGTGTGATAGTTGGAGAAATAGATTTGTATTTGTGTTCTTTGAGTTTTGTTTTGTTCAGTTTTGTGGTAGTGGTGTGAATAAATATTAATTTTTTATAGTGTCATCACTTTGGCCAAACTGACAGATCTGGTAAGACCTATAATTATTTACTCGAATCCGAAGTGGGTAAACTCACTTCATTACATTGATAGGCGATGCCTTTTGAATAGAGCAATAATTAGTTTATGCTTTGTACTGTTAATAAAAATGTTGAATTTGTAGTATATGCATTAGTATTAGATACTTAATTTTAGCGAAAATATTAATGGCCCATAATTAATCTAGTACTTTGTGTAAAATCGTTTGGCTTTAAGGCCACATAAAATTAATTTTTAGATTTTCCTCCTCCTCGAGGAAAAACTATGGGGAGGGATGGAGGGAGGAATTTATAATTTGAAATTTGTTGATTTAGGCTAAAAATTGTAGGAAATTTGTAAATTTAAAAATAAATTTGTTGAAAATGGAAAATAAATTATGAATGTGATGCTCATGAAGCAGGGGAGGGAGTAGATGAGAATCTAAAAAATTATATTTATGCGGCCTAAAGTTAACTCAATAGATGTTTTTTTCGTAGGCCGATGATCGTTATAAAGCAAACTGGAAATGATACGACAGGAATACTATTCCCAGTGGTAGGACATGATTTAACCATGTCTGACCTGCGTAAGTAGTTGGCATTTTATTGTTTAAGTTAAAAAAACAAAAATTGAAATTTAAATTGTTAAAACGACAAAATCTTTAATGTATAGAATTTACGTGGCATTCATTCAACTTACTATGTATGCAATTATGTATATGGTTTCCATAATAAATGTTTATAAAACTTGCACTAGGTCGTTATTACATTTAGTATATTGATCATTTATCATTGGAGCTGCAAATAATATAATGGTCAGTGCAATGCATTGATAATGCCATGGTATAAGAATATGTTATCAAGGCATGCTCTAGAATTTTATTTAAATTCTACTATGCCTTTACATTGTCATTATTGGTCAAATTTTGAGGGGGATTAATATGTACACGAGAATTCTCCCCCATTACCAGTGTTTGAGAGAGCCATGATATCGTTGTTCCATTGACCCAAAGAACATAACTTTGTTCATGACTAAAAAGAGGAACAAAAATTCCAAACTGTTCCAGAGTATCTTTACAGATATGTTTTGAACAAATATGTAGCGGATAAATAATGGAACTTCTCGAGGTAAACAATTTCTAGGAACATGCAAGACAGATGACACAGAGACAAAATACGATATGCAGGACTTAAAATAAAGAAAAGAAAACAAATGGTTTAAACAAAACTGACCAATGGCCACCATTAGCCAAATTTTAACTACTTAGTTGCATTGATACATCTTTTTACATGGCACTCCCTTCCCGTGTGGCTCATGTGAAGTGCAGAAAAAACAGCACTAAAACTGTATAACAGAAAAAGAAAAGAAATCTTTTCATTTATTATGAACATGTCATTTGATAACGGTATACATGTACCATGTCGTTTACAGAGATGACTTACACTAATACTCACTGTATTCCTTACCATTTGAGAAAGGCTCATCTTGCCTTCTACTAATTTATTTGTTTATTTACATACAATTTTTTTTTATCATAAAATTGAGAAAAAAAATGGTAAAAGAAACATTGACCCATGGCCAACATTTGTTGCATTGATAATTTAAGCAACATCATCTTTTAACATTGCACCCGCTTTTTTCAGTCACAAGTGCATTGAGGGAATGACACTAAACTATAAAAAATCATTTCATAACAGCAAACCATGATTCATTTCTTTACATTTATTTCTTATGGAACTCCACAATTTATTTCACATGATTCCAACATTAAACATAACTCCACACATATTTTTTTCAGGTAGTGCATTTCCAACAGCCATGTCACTCCAATATCAAAATGAAAGTACAGAGAATGCAGAAATGTATCATGTACTGTGTCGAGACGGAGTTTTTATACAACCAGAGGGTGGATGGTTTGCAGAAGATCGAGTTTACCTAGTTATTACTGGTTCTGGAAACACACCATGTAGGTACTGATATGTATACAGAAGTTATCTGCTGTAAATTGATAAACATTACCAAAGTTATGCGCATATATATATATATATATATATATATGGCTATGTTGTCTAATTATTTTACAAGTGAGTAATTAATAAACAATGAAGGATAATTATAAATCACATTTTGGAACTAGCATGAAAAGACACGAAGCGAATGTCGAGTACATATATATTTTCCTGAATTATTTTGAAACAATTTCATAATCTAAGAAGACAATTTTTTTCATACTTTTAGCCCCTGGAACCTCCAGATTCCAAAACTTCATGACATTCAGACAAAGGCTGCAAGAAACTCCAACCAAGAGTCGGTCAGTATCCGACTTTGCTATGAGAACGGTCGAACATCCATTTACTTCTGTAAGTTTTGTACATGAGGTATATTGTCTTCATGCACGTATATATATATAATAGAAAAAAGAACGTCCCTTAAAAGTTATGTATAGTACAATAACAGACTTTCGATTGATATCTGTAAACACGAGAAATGCTTAACAATCACACGAGAAGTATTCTTAACTTCAGTCGTTGGCTTCAGTGAAAATAATTACGGTTTGGTTGGTCATTCTCTGAGTTAACTCGTCCAATTAAAATCAATAATTGCAAGAATGTGAAGAACATTCAGTATATTTTAGGGACAAATTAGACATGAATCGTTGCTCCAAACTATATAAATCAGTGAGAACTGAAATCCTTTACATTAATAATTTTATAATCTCTTTCTGTTTAAGATTTATGTTGGAATTGGACGGTTCGACGGAAAGAAGTTTTCTAAATCCTCTTCGAACAACTCTGCAGGGTTTGGAGGAAAAGTCCTTGTCAGTCCTATTCCCAAGGAAGGAAACACGGTTTCCTTGATCATAGAGGAGGCATACAAAAAGTTTACTTATTCGTTCAGAAATTTCAACGAGAAATATTCTAGCAAGGACCAATTCGTGCTTGTATATCCAGATGGGGCAAAAGTTGAAACACTTCCGGACAAAAGTAAAGAGTTTTCAATCGTAGGGTACAGAAATTTTGTGGATCCCAGGATGAAATTTGATCGACTTAGACTGTATCTCTGTGAAAAAAGTATGTCTGACTAATATTTTATCTAACACTAGCATTCACATTTACACTGTACAAAATTTCACGCACATCATGCACAATCAATATAGCTTTGCTGCGAAAGGATCAGTATGATGTTTTTTACGATTATGCATGTACACTTCCATGTATACTTTTATCTCTAACCTTCCTGATCATAAAACATTCAAATTTAAATGAATGCAACAATTGATATCTTCATGTTTATAGCTTTCATTCAGAATTTATCATATTTCTGTTCCCTACACGATTGGTCCGCATATGGTATATTTTACCCCTCTCGATAGGATGGGAATATAAATAATGATGCACATGTCCATCCGTTTGTCTTGTTTAAAGTTTCTCGATGATAACTGGTTTTTGCCTAAATCAATTTTCAAAACATTTTCACACAAGTTGTATATCCATAAACCTGGGGGCAAGTTTGATATTGCCTACTACTGCAGTCGTTCCAGAGTTATTTGCATTTATTTTTGTACAAAGAAATAAAGATTAAAAAACAAAGAGAAAAAAATAATATGACGAAGGTAGAAAAATACTGATTGGTTTCCTGTTATTTTAATCCACTTGCTTTTCATCAGGGCCATCTACAGCTTGCTGCATGGTGTGGGGATTCCACTGCATTGAAGGTCATGGGGAGACAGCTAGATGTTTATTTTTGGTAGTTTATTCTTCGAAGATGGGATGTTGCATCTTTGACTTAATTCCATATCCGTTATTTTTCATAAATGCGAAAAAAAGGACAAAGGTGATTTGCTGATCACAGATGTATATCCCTGCACATCCCCCACCAAAAAAAAGCATTGGGATATGATCGGCAGATCAACTTCACCTACTTATCTTTACTTCACTAACATTGTGCATCAGAAATTACACATGTTTTTTTTTTCTCCAGGAAATTTTGACTTGTATAATACAGTCTCAATTGTGACAGACTCTTCTTCATCCGATGATGAATTACCATCGCTACATTATTCACAACCGTCAGGGAACAAAGATACTAATCTGGATGACACTATTCCACTGGTGATAACTATCCATTTCCAAGTGAAAGATAATACCCATACTGAATCCTTCCCTAACAATGCCATAGCAAAGGTATATATATATATATATATATCGGTCTTTAAGGTAAATATTGTATACAGTTTATATATTGGTCAAATAAAGATCCAACACAACCAGAAGTTCCATAATTATGATTCACTAGTACTTTCACGTCTTCATAGACGATCTTCAGGTGAATAAATACAGCAGTAACTAAGTACTAAGTCGTTCTTTGTCTGTAACGTCACTTAAACGTTACTTAGTTACTGCTGTATTTATTCACCTGAAGATCGTCTATGAAGACGTGAAAGTACTAGTGAATCATAAATATGGAACTTCTGGTTGCGTTGGATCTTTATTTGACCAATATATATATATATATATTTGAAAATTAACCTAACAGTGTTAAGGATGAATTTTATACCTGCAAATTTTGTCCTTCCCTCAGGGGGATTCGAACTCACGCTGTTGTGACATCTCTGGCACCATCACCTGCACTGTTTCCAGCGCCCCAGACCATTCGGCCACCTAGGCTGTATAAAAATATAGCTTTCGGTGACAGGGTGATGCCTTTCCTCGTCAGCATATCTAGAGATAGAGCACAGTACATGATTCCTTCTTTTCAGCATGTTCAGTTCATTTGTAGAGTAATAGGTAAAGAATCAAAATTTTATTTCTGGGATCAGGAAAACTTCACATCATTGATTTACATATCTCCAAGTCGAGTAGTTCTCTTCATGGAAGTATTATATTGACAATATAATACTTCCATGTTCTCTTCAAATGCATTTGTATGGTAAGAATATTCTTCATATGAACGAGATCTGATGTCCAATGAAAATTACTACATGTATGAAAAAGAACGGATATGGAGCAAATGTCAAGGAGACAACCTTCCATCTCCAAAGTGACTGGCTACATTTGTATTTACAAATGTGGTATAGAAGATGAATAATAATCAGTGTTAAATACATGTACATGAGAGTTAATATAAATTCCATCAAACAACATAACATAACATTTTTAGTGCCTACTCATATACATTCCATTTTTTTATGTTATTGAATTCATATTTTCTATTTTTGGGTGTAAATTCCGAGCTATTGCACCGATGCTTTAAATTTTGCATCTTTCAGGCCATTCCAAGTACATGACTTATCCCGGTCCATTTCATTACTGAAAATAATATTAATAAATGTATTTCAGTATATTTGAATTCATCACTCCGTGTACACTCATGTCATGAAGAACTTTCTTTTCATTAACATCATGAAAAAGCAGAAAGAGACTTAAATATTTATAATTTCAGGAAATGGAAACCTACATAAGAGACAGAACTGGTCTTGTCGAGTTCAATCTAATTTTTCGAGGAGAGATCATCGATGAGGGCAAAAGATTGAACGATTTGTTTGGCAATAGCCAAGAACCTGTCTTCATCAGGGTTGAAGAACAGAGGTGAGATTAAAAATGTCACAGTTTTACGTGAATAATAGTTCAATAACACTGTTAGAATCAATAGCATTGTAAGAACCTTAAAGACCTTGAGTTTCCCGTATACTTAAAATGATTCAAAAAAGAATTTTCACGAATCATTCATTGCATATGTAACACTTATCCGAGGCCCTAGAAGGAACAATGTGTATTTTGTAAAAGCAGATCATCTCAGCTGATATAATGACGTGTAACATCAAACTTTAACTTGGTTTTACAATACAATAGATTGGTAGCGTTATTTTCAGCGATACCGACTTTCAATGAAATTATATCATTTTTCTTTTAGTTCATCTGAAGTATCCAAGCCAGTTTCATCTTATTACGACAACAAATCAAGTCCCGAGGCCGTCTTAAGAGTGGCCCTAAAAGAATTGTGAGTAATTTCCTTCTAAACAAATAAAAAAGTACATATTGGAGGCACTACATGGGTGTGTCTACAGAATCACATAATCACAAATTATTTTCCTCTATATGTAAAGATGATATGTGAAAATGATTTTTTGAAATTAATCAAACGCGGTTGTAATTTCCACTCTTTCTCTTATGTGTGTGTGTGTGCGGCCGTGCATGCATGCGTGCATAAAATGAAATGAAAATCACATTAAACTAAAGGGATTACTTTTGTAATATCAGATTTGGCACTAATTTTTGTCAAGCAAGATCTCTTGAGATTTTCTTGACTATGTTGTCGCAGAAATTTCATCGAATACCGGATGCGTGTTGCTCGACAGATTCCATGCGCAATCATACCATATCAAACCATAGAATCAGTCTATTATTATTTATGCGGTTTGAAGAATAACTTGTATGATTTGAACAATATATTATTATAATCACTTGAATTCAAGATATACTTAACAAAACAATTATTTCTTTTGAAATATTTTGGTTGAGTCGGACTATTTTGTAAGGTACCATCAGTTACAAAAAACAGCGCTGATTAATAGGTTGATAAGGTACACACCGTACTTTAAGTTGCACTAAATGAACAGGTAGATCGTCAAATCGTACGATATTATAGACCTACTGTACAGTAAATTTGCAAACAATTAAATGACTTGTTTCATGTATATAAAATGAGAAATAATCATTCTTTGCAGTAATGATATACATGTATCGATGAATAATTAACTGATCAGGGGTTTGGTTTACAACGGGAAGAGCCTGTCGTTTTAAAGTTTATCAAAGTAATTATTGTGATTATGTTTCAGCTGCAGTAACGCTTATCATAACAGACCTCGTGACCTATTTAACTTGATAAGCGTAAACAATTTTCTCTGATAATGCTAAAGTAATAAGAAAAACTCTGAAAATATCGTTTTTGAATCAAAGTTATGAATGGTACATGTATTACAATAACAACAGTCCATTTTAGGTCACCTGGCCCAAAGGGCCATGTGAGCTGTTGCTATCACTTGGCATTGTCGTCGTATTAACTTTTTCAAAAAGCTTCTGCTCTGAAACTACTGGGCCAATTTGAACGAAAGTTAGTTAGCCTGAGTGATGCATAGGATGTCTACTTTCAAGATTGTATTCGATGACCCCGCGGACCAATTAAACATGGCCGCTGTTATTATAAATAGAACATGGATGGAAAAAACACAAAGATCTTCTCTTGTGAAACTACTTGGCCATTTAGAATCAAACTTTGAATGAACGGTCCCCGGGCTTTTCCTGACCAGGAATGTCCTGGAGGTGGTCCTTTATGTTTTTGGTGCCGATGAGAAATTGAACATAGTTACTAGGCCAACAATGTGTTTTGATTAGCTGAAATTTCAAAGAACTTGTAAGAAACTACACAACCATTATAATTCTGCTATGGTATGAATGATCCTTAAGTGGTTGTCTAAGAAAGAATGTGTTTGGTCCAGATTGGAAATCCAAGATTTCTTTCATCCTGGAAGAAAGTTAAACATTAGGCCCTTTGGGAAATGCATTTAAAGATCTTACAAATAATTAGAACAGTTGAAATTTACATACTCATAAATGATTATAGGTGAGTGATACAAGTTCAGGTGAGCCTCTAGATTCGTTTTGCCTCAGGAAATAGGGAAATGCATTTGAAGATCTAACAAATGACTAGAACAGTTGAAATTTACATAGTCGTGATACAGACTAAGGTGAACCTCAAGATTTGTTTTGCCTCAGTAAGCCTTTGTTTACCCCTTGCTTCAATGAATTACATAAAGATTTGCTCCATAGAATTGGTTTTTGTCCATATACTTATATACTTGCATTCCTTTGAAGTCAGCCTTTATTTCAAACGCAGAATCATAAGGCTTTAGAGCTATAGTTCATGTGTATTATCCATTAACTTATTTCCCATGATGATCTTACTTGACACTCAGTATTTCAGTAGTTTGATTATTTTAGGGAAGGCGTTGAAGAACCAACAGAAATTCTGAAAACATATTGCAAGCATTTTCTGATGGGACGTCCGTTAGATGTTACGGATGAATCACTAGAAACAGAGGGTCAAACGTCAGAAATATTTGTTGGTCGGGATACCGTATTCCATGATGCCTTGTCTGAGATGACACAATTGGAAAACATCAGATATCCACTCAAGGTGACTTTTTATGGTGAAGAGTGTGAAGACTTAGGAGGCCCTCGTAAAGAGTTTTTCTACATTTTGATGAGAGAAATTCAAGAGAAGATGATTGATGAAGAAAATCTGAAAATGGTGAAAAATTGTGTCTACATATCAGAAAGATACTACTATGGTGCAGGATTAGCAGTTGGTATGTGAAGTTCCATGGGATTATATTAATATAAAGACAGGAATTTATTTCTTGCTTGAAGGATTTTCGAAGAAAATCTGTTCCATGTTGCAATAAATTCAGAAAATTTTTTCTCTACTACAAGAGAATAACGTATATAATGTAGGGTGCCATAAGGTTTCAATGTAATCTTCTGACGTCTGTTGGTAGGCCATATTAAAATTCAAGTTAGCAGCAAAATACATGTACGGACCTCAGTAGGAATGCATCTCTGTAAAGTTTCATTCCATTCTGTTCTGTAGTTCTTTAGGTTCTTTAGAAGAAGTTTTCCTCGATAAGTCAATCAGCAATTAGAATAGGCCGGTATGAGCCGAAGGAAAGAAAGAAAATTAAAATTGTCTTTCAATAATGCTGCCGCAAATTTTAGAGGCAAAAAAAAAATTAAAAATGAGACTAAAAATTGCAATAGCAAATTTTACAGGTAGAAAGAAAATAAAATAAGCAAAGCACTTATAAATTGCTGCAAAAATTTTTGGAGGCAGAAAAAGAAACAAAATAAAAATTGCCATTAAAATACTGCAGTAATTTCTAGAGACAGAACGAAAAACAAAATAAAAATTTACTTTAAAAACTGCTGCAGCAACTTTTAGAGGCCAAAAAAAAAATTGCCCTTAAAAACTGCTGGACCAATTTTTAGAGGCAGAAAAGATAATAAAAATTGCCTTTAAAAAATTCTGCAATAATTTTTAGAGGCAGATTAAAAACAAAATAAAAATTTCCCTTAAAGCTGCTGCAGCAAATTTAGAGGCATAAAAAAACCAAAATAAAATATGCCACTAAATGTAACACGCAGGAAAAATAAAATAAAAATTGTTCTTAAAAACTGCTGCAGCAGTATAAACTCTCCTCGTATGGTAAATAAATTAAAGAAACTAGATTTTTCTAATAAAGTATCACATCAAACTTGATTAAGTCTTTCTTTTTTATGCTTCCCAATTATTCCTTTTTGCATCATTACAAACTGAAAGTACACAACTAAATACAAACAAATCCGATGTATGGCCCAACAAACTCTGAACAATACACAAAAGCAAAATATTTAAAATTAAACAAATTCCAAATGACTTTTTAGCTCACCTGGCCAAAAGGGCCATGTAAGCTATTGTCACCACTTTGCGTCTGTCGTGGTAGTCGTCGTATGTCGTCTTTGTTAACTTTTCACATTTTCATCATCTCCTCTGAAATGGCTGGGCCTATTTGAACCAAATTTTGGTGGAATGGTCCTTGGCTGGTCCTCTTTCAAATGTCCACCTCCAACCAACATGGCTGCAGTTACTAAAAATTAAAACATTTCGACAAGAAAATGCTAAAAAATTCTTCTCTGGAACCATTTGACCAATTGAGACCAAACGTTGGTGGAATGGTCCTTAGGTGGTACCCTTTCAAAATTTTGTCTGGTAGTCCCGACCTCTTACCGACATGGCCGCCGCTACTAAAAATAGAAAATTTAACAAAAAATATACTTAAAAATCTTCTCTGAAACCACTTGGCCAATTTGGACCAAACTTTCTTGGAATGGTCCTTGGTTGGCCCCCTTCCAATATGCTATCCGATGGTCCCGACCTTGGACCACGATGGGTGCCATTACTAAAAATAGAGCTTAATGCAAACATAGGGTTGTGACTCGAAATTGCAAAAGCTGTTAAAATGTGATGCCTTTTGTTCATTTTAGCCTACTACTAATAAATACTTTCACCATGCCCAAAGCAAGATGGCCATGGTTACTAAAAATAGAACCTAATGCAAATATAGGGTTGTAACATATCAGAAAACTTGAGATTGCACATGCTGCTTAAATGTGATGTTTTTTGTTCATTTTAGCCAGCTGCTAACAAATTCTTTCATCATGCTCAGAGCAATATGGAGATTGTTACAAAAAAAAATGCAAATATTTGGTTGTGACATATCAAAGGACACTTATAAACAGGTAATATCATGGTTCTCAGACCATGATGGCCCATTGCTACTTGAAATAGAACTTGTGAAATATCAGAAGACCAAAACTACAAATGCTGCTTAGATGTGATGTATTTTCTTCATTTCAGCTTATTAGTTCTCGGACCAAGATGGCCACTGCTACTGAAATTAGAACTTAATGCATAATAATATAGAGTTTTGATACATCAGAAGACTTGAAATTGAAATTGCAAATGCTACTTACGCATGAACTTCATGATAAATCATAGATTTGAAGAAGATTTGAGTTGTAAAGCTAATTAAATGCGATTAGGGTCCTTTTGGTAATATTGGCCACTGAAACACAGTCAACTTCGGTCAGGTGAGGTAAGCACTGAGCAAGTTCAATAGTGAGGTGTTGTAACCTTTAACAGAATTACATATTGAAATTAGTCTTATTTGCTATTATGTTGAACATTAAATGTGCATCTGTAGCAATTATTCTCTTTGTAGGACTCAGTATATTAGAGGGTGGAGAATGCCCAAAATTTTTACACGTAATGACGGTAGACAAAGAGGCAGAGGAATACGAGCAGTTTAGAAAGGGGTTGTCCAAAACTGGAGTTTTACAGGTTTATATCGAGTATACCACACTTACATACAATTAAAGACTTCTAATGTTTCGAATTCCATTGCAAAAAACTTACTGTAAGACTTCGCTATTATGTCTTGTTCTTACGATTTTAGAAATATAATTTTGAAGCTCAAACTATACAAGTTTATTGAAGAATTTTCTTCTATGGCAAGAGTACTGTCAAGCTAAATATCACTATAATTATTACACCTGAACAAATAGTTCCTTACAAAATTGGTGTTGATATCATTGCTGTAAGTCATGTTTCTTGAGCTACACAAGTTTGAGGGTTGCTACACCGACTTGCACATTAAGATGAAAACTAATAAAAAAATGAAACATATTCAAATTTACATAACATTAGTGTATTAACATGTTACCATGGTAACCCATGTCATCTATAGTTATTACAGGTAAATTATCAATACATGCCTTGTTGTAATAGACTACAATTGCAATTAAATACACCGTTCGAGAAGAAGAGACTGTACACATAAATGGGATAGGAAAATACGTGATAGGATAATTTGATGCAGTGAAAATTCTAGATATGCTGATGTGTTACATAAATCTTAAAATCAGACAAGAAGTATTTGGAATTATTCAAAATGAAAATTCTTCAGCAGCACTAGAAGTGCAATGTTTTCTGGCCGTAAGGGTGATCTTAATGTTTTGGAATATTTCATTCCAGATTGCCATGCTTTTCTTTCAGTGAGGAAATATGTGGTCAATTATTTTTTTTCCCTAAGCAATAACACTGAAATGCTCGTTTATATCTTAATGCAGCTGTTAAAGGAGAAACCGTCCTTCACCTTTCTGTTCCAACCCCATACAGGGAGAGTAACTGTCACCAAATTGCTTCATTTTCTTAAGCCAGTCTTCTCAGAGCTTGGAAGTAACAGAAGAAATGCCGAGGAAAGGATTTATAGCGCCTTTGTAAGATATGTCAGGCAAACTGCAGGTAATGTAATGATATATGTATATATATATTTTTATGGAATATATGCCATTTTTTTTGTTTCTGGTGATAACTTTATGACGGCAAGTATCAGGCAAGCCAACTTTTTCGTAACTCTGTCAGGTTTTTTTTTGTCTTTTAAAGTACACTTTTAATGTTCTCTATTATCTAATAAAGACCTTTTTGAAAAGGTGCAAAGGTTTTTTTTCGGTGAGGGTCCCACCATTACTTGCAGATGAAACGGAGATGAAAAAGAATACATCACATCCTTACATCTGGTAAATGCTAATTTCTGTCTAAAATTAATTCTATACCAGTGCATGATTAGTTCCCAATTTTACGGACTATTCAATGATAATGTGGAAATTAATAAGAGTCGTGAATACATGTAATATTTTTAAATTTTGTGTTAATATTATTAAAATTCTACATTTGTCCTAATGTATATGCAAATTGTTGCAAGATATTATTATTTTATTAAATTACAAGGGCAATTACTTTACAGATATCTAAAACAAAGCACTTGATTTATAATGTCTTCTAGCCATAACGACATTCAGTGAATACTTTTACCTTTTGTGTGGTTAATTAAAGTTGTTATGCATGTACTACAGAATTTGCATCTTTTTTCTTACAGCTGGGCGACGTGGTAATGTAACAATAGAGAAAATTCTCCAGTTTTCAACTGGAGCAGCAGAAGAGCCGGTACTGGGGTTTTCTGTGGACCCAAAGGCCACTTTTGCCGAACTAGAAGGGAATTTTCCCACTGCATCTACCTGTATCAATCAACTGACCTTGCCACTGACTACGTTGAGTGAAGATCAGCTATTTGATAAGTTCGATCTCGCATTTATGAACAGTTTCTTTGGGCTCAGATAAACTGTATACAATGTATTGATAATGGAAGAACCTATTGCAGTTTTCTATATATTGGTAATAATTACTGTTGTCATATGTCAGTTTTTTTTGTAAATAGTCAATAGTAAATGTCAGACATGCTTACAGAGACGCATACTTGTCACTGATTAACATTTTATATCAAAATAAATCTAAATAGTAGTTTATGTTCTTTCTATTTGATTTCCAAACAGCCTTTTAGTTGGTTTATGCTTATACATGAATCAAAAATCCAAAACCTTAATGCACAACTGCACATAATAAGGAACAATACTATGCACAAAAAAAACCCTGCAATAAAAAGTGAATGAGGAGTTCCACTGACAAGGTTTTTCACATGTGAAATCAATTTTGGCCCCCTATTCGGCCCTAGTCCAGTCACTCAAAAATCCAAAACCTTACTGCACATCTACATATAGTAAGGAACAATACTATATACAAATAAAAGACCTGCAGCAAAAAATGAATGAGGAGTTCCAATGACGAGCTATTTAACATGAAAAGTCCCTTTTTGGCCCCTTATTCGGCCCTAGTCCAGTCACTCAAAAATCCAAAGCCTTACTGCACATCTATATATAGTAAGGAACAATACTATATATAAATAAGACATGTAAAAAAAATGAACGAGGAGTTCCACTGATACGCACTTAGCCCCCTTGTTACTTTTGCGGACCTGCCTGGGAATTTGCCTACAGCCTCTACATTCATCAACAGATTAACCCTTCCAATAGATGCTAAAGTGAATGATGAGAAACTGTTTGACATATTTGACCTAGCATTTTGCAATACATATTTTGGTTTAAAATAAATTGTACACTAGCAGAATTCTAGAACTAGCTAATATCTATATATTCATATGTAATCGTTATATAATCAGTTTTAGCTCACCTGGTCTAAAGGCCATGTGAGCTGTTGTCATCTCTGGGCGTCCAACTCCTAGTGAGTCGTAGACTTTCCACATTTAAATCTTCTTCTCTGAAATTATTAGGCAAGTGGGACCTAACTTTGGTGGAATGGTCCTTGGGTGGTGATCTTTTCAAAATTATGTCCAATGACTCCGGCTACCAAATAATTTGGCCATCAGTGTTGAAAATATAAAATCCACTGTACCAATTAGAACTAAACCTCGCTTGAAGATTCATGGTATGGTTCAGAATTATGTCCAGTGACAACGCCTGCCAACCAAGATGGTAGCTGTTATTAAAAATAGAAAGTAATGCAAACATAGTGTTGTGATATATCATAAGACTTGAAAAGGCAAGTACTGTTTAGTCGTGTTTTCATTTGACAATAATTCACTATTGCCAAAATTTGTTTCGTTTTTAAAGTTGTCTCACATGTATAAATTCAGCTTTATTCTTTACAACTGTGAACCAGGCGAGCGATTACAGGCTCTTCGGAGCCTCTGGTTTCATTTATGCCTTTAACATATTGTGTATAGCTAATGCCTATATATTCATATGTATTATCTTTAGTAAAGACACAATACATAGCATATTAATCGTTAGAATATATTGTTTTATGATATTTGCCTCATAATATCATTTTATGTGCCCTCCAAAAAAGGAGATATATGTTTTTAGATATTGTTATACTGAAGGTGCTCTTGGATATGAAAATATTGTTTGAGAGCATCATGCCAATGTTTGGCATCCTGCCAACCAAATCTGCGAAATTCTGCGGAGGCTAACTGATCAAACTGGGAAGAACCACTTCTTGTAGGTGTTCGGCAATACTGAAAAGCAAAGTGTAGATCATCTTCATCCAACTTTTGAATGCAGTTATGACCACCTACAAAGACCACCAAGGAAAAAAATTAAATTACATATTTTACAGAAAACGGTTCTTTGGCAAAGCAGTTTGTGATATATAGTTAATTTTTTTTTTGTTTCTTCTAAAGTACTTGATTTCACAACTGGTTCATGTAAAGAAAACTATGATAAAGGTTGCACAATTCAGAGTTGAAATATATTAACACATAAACTCCTGAGTTACCAATACACATTGATATTTATTTCAGAGCTCCCAACTTTATACTGTATGCTGTATGAGAGGTTGATGTTCAGTTGAAGGGACTGAATCGCCTTATTAAACATGACTCAAATCCTAACTTTGGAATTCACTCAGTGTTCATATTATTTCATGGCTAATAGTGAAGGGAGAGTTTTACTGTATGCTAATTTTTATCTGTTGATTTTTATCCTCTTATTATTTCTGTAATAAATTCTAGCACTATGCATTATTCTTCACCTGCTATTTTAAATGCACTTTGATTTTTGTCTGTACAATTGTTGTGAAATTTTAATTTTCGTGTGACAAGGCTGAGTGAGTTTTACCGCCATTGCTTTAGTTTTCAGTGTTTTCAATGTTTGTGTTTCATGTTTCTTTGTTTTCTTGTCCTCGTCTGTTTTCCTGGTTTTTCCTTGTCCTTTGATTGTACGAATTTTGACTATGACTTTGGTATGCTTCTTGCTTTTCTTTTACAAGCAAAATTATACAATCATGCTGAATGAGGTAATCTGATACCCATCAATTGTCTACTTACTGCTTGTTGGATGCAACATGGATACAAAATATAAAGAAATTAGTTTTGTCCCGCAAGGGTGTAGCATGTCGATAAAATTGTATAAACCTACCGCTTAGTTCAGGAACAGTAAAGAGAATTGTAGGTCGTCCGTTTGGACAAGCAGCATTCCTACTGTGTGAAATATGGTGATTATTCCAACGATCCTTAAGGTCATCTAATTCACTTTGAAGAAGTGACATGAAACAG
The DNA here is from genome assembly GCA_028015205.1 of Mytilisepta virgata. NCBI lineage: Eukaryota > Metazoa > Mollusca > Bivalvia > Mytilida > Mytilidae > Mytilisepta > Mytilisepta virgata. The sequence goes on along the minus strand of CM051518.1, from coordinate 60,757,106 downwards.
AATCTGGCACATCTCCTAATAACAATAGATAAGAATATATGATAGGTTTTATTTTCAAGAATCTTTCCGAAACGGATTAAAGACCCCTTTAAACGGAAGAAAATATGAAGTTAAAGTGTGGAGTTTTTCGTTGTTCAAACATATTATGATAACATTAAACAGCTAGAAAGCGTTAACAAAGTAAAACAACTATTATAGTACTGAAAATGTGATTGCTAAACAAAACCAAAATTAAAAATAATTAATTGGTTTTTTGGCACTATGAAACCCATCGATATAACTCTCAACGCAATTAATGTAAATTGATTTCTACAGTAATGTACAATGCAGAAGGAAAATATATTTACTTGTCATGATCGTTCCCTCTTCGAAATCCACCAAATGCCGCAAGATCTTTAAAGAAAGAGATCCACCATTCGCTTTCTTGCCTTCTAAGCATACTCCACCAAGCTTCTATCCTCTGCAAAATGGCACAAGAAATATGCAAAGAAAAGCCTACGATAAGATAAATAGATCCTCAAACCGATAAAACAATCCACAGTCGGTTGAAAAAAAAAAAAAACTCAGTAAAAGTCAGTAATAATGTATTTACAAAAACGATATTTTGCAGTTTGCATATTGGAAATAATAAAAAAAAATAACATATACAATATACAAGGTATAAGTACACGCAGGCAATTCTATTAACATAGTCTTTTTTGCACACCGTACGAATCTTAAATTTTAAGGCAGTCAGATGAACAATTTCTGACTATTCCTAACAATGGAATAGTCTATAACTCAGATTTTTGCAGAATGCGTCTAATGGTTCTCCCCTTCTCCTAAGAAACCACAGCCGTCCATTATCCTACCGATAACTATAAATAACTAGTCATTGTAGTTCAAATCTTTAGAACTGACTACACATTTATTATTTTTCAAGTTATGCCAACTTCGGCCAATTTACCTGATTTAGTTTAGATTCACTGACACGGTAGCTATTTATTCATGAAAAATAGTCAACGGCATCATTTCTTAATGTGCACTGTATTGTTCCAGAGGTTGTATTTTCGGTACCAGGATCCGACTGAAGAATCAATGGACAACCTGAATTAAATTTGAACATATTTTGAACATCGAATGCAAATAGTGAAATAGTCCACACAAGGGTTGTTATGAGACAGTAATTTTCTTTCTTTTCCCCCAATTCCTGAATACCTGCTTACGCAAATTAGAATTTGACAATCTACATATTTTCAACGTTGATCGAAGATTATAAATTTTAAAATATGGCAAATATTGATCAGTATGGTTTTGTTTTTTATATAACGACCAAAATATTGCATGCATGGAGGCAAGAATTTCTTCTACAAGTAAGAAAAATATGAACCACTGCATGTCATACCTGTGCAATATTGTCAACCTTACCTTGGTGTTCAGCCATGCAGCATACGAAATTGTATGCTGTAAGTGACGGATCATTGTTTGAGGGTCCTACAGTTAACCACAATATCTTCCTTGAGTACCTGTAAAAAAAGTTTACAAACGTTATCGCAACACAATCCTTAAGCATGCAATAAGACAATATTTGATTGATAACAATAAATTAAGCACCGTTTTTAATGATCAAATATAATCAAATTAAAAAGAGAGAACTAATATTGTTTAATATGAAGATGGGGGTGCTTTGAAAACATATGCTATAACCATTATTCCATGCCAAGAAGAAAGAAAAAAAACAATAATGACTAATGTTTAATGCATTATGGAAACATCATTTGGGGTATAAATTCAACAGACTTGAATTCCCTATACGTACCCATCAATGCACCCATGAATCGGAAAACCATAAGGCTTTAATTTGTCATACCTGAAACACATATATGTACATATGTAGATTATATTTTCAATTAATATATACGTGTTGTTTAACATACTGTCATTTTTAGTTTTACTATCAAATTCAACAGTGGGCTAATCTCTAATCGTGACAATACTTTGTTCTGTACAATTGACACACCAAAGGCCTACGATAAACAAACCAATAAAAATTTCAACCTGTGTTTTTGTTTGTGTAATGACTATACTACGGATTCATTGACACAATTACTATCACACTCCAGCGCATTTGTAGACATTATTTGAAGCAATTATTGTCTGCATACACTTATAAAGTATTTGATCGAAACGCATAGGAGTTTCGAATTTGACAGTGAATTCAAAACTATATGAAAAGTAGATATGATATAGTAGCAGTCATTGAAACGCCGAGAGGAAAGATCATATCATGTAAATGCTCTACCCAAGAAATGCTATTTTTTTTTCAAAAAGGTAGTGAATATTCTATGCGGTCCAACTGTGGCCAAGTGGTCTAGATAGTGAATGGACAATTTTATGTACAGATAACTTGTAGCCATCTAAACTCTAGATTTGAGGCTGAATTACTATGATATTGTCAGTTACTTGCCATGAGTTATTACGGATTTCACCGTTAGTAGGAAAAGCTATGAAATGGTAAAATCTGGTTAAACTCCATTCAATCAATTGATCAAGTCGGGTTTTTTTTTTAATTATTACTAAAAAGATAAAAAAAAATATGGACAGTTAACTGTCTCATAGGAAGAGTACTACAAACCCGTCTATATGCCACACATGATTTGGACCAATTGAACGGTACACTTTTCGATTTAATCTCCTTCTACGTCTGAGCATGCTACTTGCTGGATCTATTTCTCGCATCAACTCCATAACAGTATCTCTATTAGAATAAAAAAACATAGAAATCACTAAGTTACAGTACTTCGCTGACTGGATATAGGGAGCTTAATATCTTGCAAATACTAATCCCATAGTCAACATATACATGAACTTAATATGTCTAATAAATTCCTCGTGAACTAAAGGTTCACTGGGAATTTATAATGAGGTGGTTTTCGTATACATGTATAGGAAATCCACCTCATGGATTTCATATTTATCTTTATGGGTCGACTAGTGGAAATCAATTGATAAAGTTCTTCCTGTCTTGTCCCGATGTAGATGGCTGTCATAAAAAAATTACATCTCGATCGATAAAACTGTTAATCCGTAAGTTTTATGTAAATGTCGTCACATTAAATGTTTGTTATCAACTGTGAGACCTTCAAGATTAAAACAATTATATGACAAGAAGTTTCGTTGATTTTCTTATCAGTGACAGATTGAGTCTACAATTCATTGGCTACATATTGGTTTTACTGATGAGCACACACCCATGGTATAAGTCAACTATACTTATCTTATATTCTTATATACAACTGACCTCCGAACATGAATGTTTTTCTGTCTTAAAATATCTGTCATGTTTCGATATCCAATACTCCAAGGCAAATCTTGCAGCAAAAGCTAGAGGAGAGAAAAATCCAACATTGTACAAGTAGCTTAAAATTGTACAAGTAGCTTAAAATTTACATTTTGCCTGTGTAATATCTGTGGAACCATATAAGGTGTACACAAATTAAACTAGGAGACCCTGTTTTAGTGGACTAAAACATTTGTCGCCCCTTCTCCTCATCCTGGGACAACCAAAATTAGAACTGAAATAATCCCTTCTTATCATCAGCAATATAAAAACACGTCGTTTTGGTGATCCCAACAAATTTGGAGATAAATAAAGATCACTAGGATGTTGGGAGAGGAAAAACCCCAGGGTCTAGACATACACTGAAATGAACTCGTCTTACAAACAGAGTTGAACAAATGTATGGTTTTGGGATGGGATCTTAACCGATTTAGAAATAATCAAAGTTCACTATATAGAGGGGGTGGATATGATCCCTTGGGATCCAACCTTACACTGAAATATAAACCTGTTTTATCACCATGAATATAAAAATGAATGGTTTCGAGGGTGGGGTTGCAACTGAAACAACTGATTAACAAATAATCAAAGTTCACTATATAGAGGGGGTGGGGATGACCCCTGGGGACCAAAACTTACACTGAAATAAACCCTTTTTATCATCAGGAATATAAAAACGTATGGTTATATTGGTTGGGGATCTCAACCAATTTGATAATTGAAATCACTAGGGTGGTTAGGGGAGGGGGACAACCCCAGGAGTTTAGACATACACTGAAATGATTTCGTCCTACAACGGGAATGACAAAATCTATGGTTTTGGGGTAGGGATCTCCACCGATTTAGAAATAATCAAAGTTCACTAAATGGATATGAGGATCCAATAAAGGGTAATTATAGTACGCCACACTTCACCATGCCATAGTGAACACTATATACCAAATGAATAAAGAAGTTCTGCCCCGGACACGCTACCAATGGAAAAAATCATTTATTTGACCTTGACCACATATGAAGGTCATTTTTGTATGCGACACTTCGCCTCGACCTAATACAAGTATGAACCAAACTCAAAAGACAAAAAAGTTCTGGCCCGGACAAGGTAATTTGAGAAGACATAGTAAAACAATATGTCTGATCCCTTCGATGTAGGGGAGACATAATTTCGGGAGCAGGTGCACGTGTGTTAACGTGTGAAAGTATGGCGCGGGATCTATTATTCACATACGTGTATTTTTATTTTCTGCCTCTAAATTTGCTGCAGCAGTTTTTAGGGGCAAATTTTATTTTTTATTTTTATTTTCTGCCTCTAAATTTGCTGCAGCAGTTTTTAGGGCATTTTTTTTTTTTATTTTTATTTTCTGCCTCTAAATTTGCTGCAGCAGTTTTTAGGGGCAAATTTTATTTTTTATTTTTATTTTCTGCCTCTAAATTTGCTGCAGCAGTTTTTAGAGGCAAATTTTATTTTTAATTTTTCTTTTCTGCCTCTAAATTTGCTGCAGCAGTTTTTAGGGGCAAATTTTTATTTTTACTTTTATTTGTGTTAACGTCCGAATTTATATGATACTTTCGACACCAGTGATTTAATTTATTTGTACCAGTACTAATAAAACATTAAATAACTGGATGAACCAAGGCATGTTCCTTAGAGTGCTCGTGTTGAAAAACTACAACTTAAAAAAATCATTGCTTTTATTAAATAGTCATTTGACTGAGGATTGGGGACTGTTTTTATCGTGCGTGTTATTATTTTTTTTTAAATTATTTATAATAATTTATATTCTACTAGTGTATCTTTTCTCCTTTATGTGTCAGTTTTTTTCTTCTAGTGGTGATAAAAATTGCATTTCTACTGACAAATTTATACAATATAGATAAGTATGGAACTCAACGTAGAACTTTTATATTAAAGAAAATGTGTACCTCCATAGATGTTTTGACTTCATTTCTGGTATGGATAGTCGGCCCTCTTTTACATGGACTACCAGCCTTCTTCAATCTTTTTCCTATTGCGTTTGAACTGATTAAAAGAATGAAACAGAAACTTTTGAGCCATAAATTTATACAAATAGCATCTCATCTGATGTTCAATTTAAGAATACTTCACTCCATAGTGTGACCTACGAGGATTAATGGATAATGAGAATTTGCAAAGCATTTTTCATATGAGGGCGACATTGTGTTTTCCATATTGTTTAATATATAAAGTTTACATTAGAATATTAAAAATATTAAAAATATTATCCATTAATCTATGAAATCGTACCTAAGATTTATTCCCTTCGTCTTTTGTAGTAATGCTGAAATTTCTCGATATTTCAATCCATTCTTGCTATGCTTCGTTATAAATTCAGTCACTGAAACCAAACAAAATAAATACAAATCTTTGATTCGTACGAAGGCAACTAAACGAATATGTAAAGGACTTTGATATCAAAATGCAAATGAATCAAAATTGTGCCGAGACAATTTTTGGAGCAAATTTTACATCTTAAACGGTATCGGAGTGGTTAAATTTCCTCAAAATATTTTCATTGATAAAACCTTTTCCTACAAATGAAAAATGACTAGTACTGTAGCATAACAAATTTTGTAAACATCGCACCTTATATATTCATGTATCGCATGTAATCGGCATATGCAACCAAATTCCCTGCAATATTCTCAAACAACTACACAATATGAAAGACGTGAATATCTCTAAATACGTTTGGTGACAGTGTTTAGGAATTATTTAGAATATCCACATAAACAACATTCGAAAAATACTTTCTACATTTAAAATATTTAGGTTATCTAGAAAACAAAGTGTGAGGTACAACACACTGTAGTGAAACAAGTGAAATCGAATGAATACAAATGTTAACTCTTATCTTACCTGTTTCATGTGCGTCGGTCATTTTCCTGCCTTTGTTTTCTTTGCTGTATTAATCATTGACAATCTTAAAAATAGTACGCTTTTCACCTTTTTCTAATCGGTCGCTAATTTTGAAAATGTTAATAAATCTGAGAAGTACCTGCTGCAAAATTTCCAGACAAAGGGTATGACCTATTTATAGGTTCTTCAATTCTGTAATATAGACTTTCAAAACAAATTGTTAATTTAACTATCTAGACACTTTTTTTTCGTGACAAAAAAAAATGTCAATTAAATTTTCTTGACAATTTTTTTCTGAACATCTAACATTTCTTACCTGAATAATCCATGCTGCAATCGAAAAGATATCAGACAACACGAAAGTAACTCGACTCGATTTCATCTTGATGATTACCACATGGTTTATATTAACCTATTTTCCACATGAAAAAAACATCTTTTAAAAATGTCAGTTTATTACGATGGCCGTGTTAGTACTTTTACACTAAGTAAATAGTACATCTTAACTGCAACTTTAACTGTACAATTTGATGCTATAAGCAAGATATACAAACCAGTGATTAAACTTTTATTAGCATATGAAAAATGTCTATATAGAAAATAACATATCGACGGCATTCTGTTTCATCAGAAAACATAAACCATTATTTAAAAAAAAACCAGGACATCCTTAAAGGTGACACTGTAAATAACACTGAGGTGTCAATGTGAAAGTATGGCGCGGGATCTATTATTCACATACTTGTATTTTTATTTTCTGCCTCTAAATTTGCTGCAGCAGTTTTTAGGGCAATTTTTTTTTATTTTTATTTTCTGCCTCTAAATTTGCTGCAGCAGTTTTTAGGGGAAAATTTTATTTTTTATTTTTATTTTCTGCCTCTAAATTTGCTGCAGCAGTTTTTAGAGGCAAATTTTCTTTTTCTTTTTTCTTTTCTGCCTCTAAATTTGCTGCAGCAGTTTTTAGGGGCAAATTTTTTTTTTTACTTTTATTTTCTGCCGGCTGCTATCGGCCATCGTAGTAATCTCATATAATATTTTAAATCGTGTAAAACATAAATAAATTTAAAGGAATTTGAATTACCAGACACAAAAAAGAAAGATTTTTTTCAGAAGACACTCCCACAAAAAGACAGATTGAAAAATAACAACTTGTTGTGACGCTTTTTCTGTTCATGTATGAGTAGTTTCATCGATTAAAAATTTGTTTCACGGATATATAAGACGCTGTATATATAATTTGACATACAGTAAGACATATTAAACTTACTTTTACTAACGTCCGTGAAAATGGAGAAATTGTTTTATCAGCAGAAAATTACAGCAATATTTTTTCTGATCGTCGTTTCAGCTAAGAGTACCTTCTCTCAACCAACAGGTAAGGACAAAACAATATATTTTTATTTTAAAAAAATCGATTTAACAAATCTTTCATTTTCCTTTTGATGTTGTTAGTGCATAATCTACATCAATAGGCAATTGCAACAGAACATATTGACTAAATTACATTATTTTTCAATAACGTTTCTTTTTCATAGATTGTTATTCAAACCATGCACAGTTTTCAAATTCTATTTTTATTAAAATTTTGCTTATTAATGCAAAATTCTTTATAAAATTTATAAATGTAAGAAAATCTAAAAATTGACAGTAATGTTAGTATAAACATATTTTATTCACTAATAGAATAGAGAATGGAAACGGGGAACGTATCAAAGAGACAACAACCCGACCGAAGAGCGGGAAACAGCTATACACTCGTTACAAAAAGTACAATACAAAAATATAAACATGAGTGGGATTCAGAAACAAACAAACAAATGCTTATATAAATCTGTCTCCTGTGTGGAAAATAAAACCATTTTTTGTACATTAGGTATCAACAATGGTTTTGATAATTTGTTTTTGAGAATGTGTGTATATATATACACCTGCAGCAGCTCATATATATATATATATATATACCTGCAGCAGCTCATATTGGCCTTATTGCTGGACTACTCGATGATAAACACTGAAATCAAAATTTACTTAACACTAAAAAAAAAAAAAAAAAAAAACAAAAAAAAAAAAAATGAAAACACTTTTTTCTTCAAGTACAATACTATCCCCTTATATAAAATTTGTTTAAATGAAACGTTTTGTTTTTCTTATATACTCGGACACCTTATTAAATATGGTTTAATTTTCTTCATAAGACAATAAACTGTTACCGTAGAGCATTGTATGGAAGTAACGTTGTTTTGGTGATAAATTGTGTAAAGCTGAAAAACTATTTATTAATGATTTTCTAAATAAGAATGGTGCTTTTTTCACTTTCAACAAACAAACTGTTAAAATATAACATAAAAACAGTTATATAGGCATCCTGCATATGATACCTTGTATATGGAAAAATGCTCATATTGAAAAAGTGGCCATGATAAAAGATAAAACTCGATACAGGTGGTCTATATGACGTATACGACACATATAAAAGGCGTCATTTTGATATTAGAGTGCATGTATTTTGATGATGATAACAGTAAAGTTTTCACATGCTCGAGTATATCGATATGCCGAGATATCGATGAATTCATAATCAGATGATCGATATTTTCCAATTGCTGTTCACGTTTGAAGTGTCCTAATGGCTTTAGTCAATCCAGACTTCCATCTCTGTATGGTCATTTCTTGACACAATAAAATCTTCATGATATCAGAATGTTTATTGCTAACAATGGTCACCAGACTAGTTTTAGAACATACGTAAGATAATTAAAATTTACTGTTATAAAACTGATATATTTTTCGGAAAACTTGTGATCTCTTAAAGCTGTTTTAAATGGCACTTAGCTTTAACATGTTTGGTTAAAAAAAATGGGTTATTTAGGTTTTTGTTTCGGCCATCCAATTTTCGGACGTGAAGGACTGATGATGAGACAAGATTCGTTGAAATATGAATTATACAGTGCATTGAAATAAGTATACGAATGTTTATAGTTTTTCTTTCTCTAGACAGTGTTTTTCTTTCAATTTTAATGGTACTAATTTTGATTTTATAAGAATGCGAATGTTTATAGTTTTTCTTTCAGTTTTAATTGTCATAATTAAGCGAATGTTTATCGTTTATAGTTTTTCTTTTAATTTTAATTGTGATAAGTATGCAAATTTTGTTCTTCCAGTTATTTTGCTTTGACCTTTGAGTGCTACTGTCGGTAATTTAAGTGCCGTCACTTTTTATTGATTGTATTTCTTTTCAGTTAGCCTTTAAGATACATTGATATACATAAGTGGTTTTGATTTCATGCATTAACGGTTAGATCATCTCGTACTGTGGAGATAAAGATTTATTGTACAAGATAAAATACCCGGAGAAGTTAGTTATAGATTGTATCTTGATAACCAAATTTTAATGGAAATATTATATGGAAACATTGACCTGTTACCTTCTATTCCACCTTTCCTTATTCATAAATTATGTTATGGTAGTGAGGTCTGTAGTCTATACAGCTTCGAGGTTTGGACAAATATGGTCACGAATTGCCCTGGTTAGGCCACAACAAACTGATCTTCAGTTCTTTGGATTTTTGAATGGCAAACATAGTTGCTTACATTTTACTTTTACTTTTTTTTTTTAGGGATAGTTGTTTTCGGACGAAGATCAAATTTATGTGCGGCACAATAAAACATTTTTAAAAATGGGAAAAAATCCCATTTTTAAAAACTTTTAGGAGTGGGCGAAAAATTTTCATTTTCATCTTCATGAAAAATTAAGAATTTGGGGCGAATTTTATCATTTTTGCAAAATGAAGCGGCAAAAAAAAAAATTTCTTTATTTACATTGTCCAAAAATCAGAACTGCAAAATCCAAAGAACTGAAGTTCAATTTTGTGTGGCCTTTACATATAAAATAATTCAGCTTTCTTTCTTTCATACTTAATAAGACTACAATTTTGATAAAAGTTTTTGAAATATCTGCTAGTTAACAATTTTCGGAAAAACGGATTATTATTTTTTGTATGACATTACTCATCAGGAGCACCAGTGTTCACTCCAGAAATTTAAAAAAGTGTTCGCGAAATCTTCTCTTTTTATAGTTGTTTGCTGTTTTTATATTCCTTTTTATTCAAGTGTATACCCCTATATGATATCGACAAAAGAATATCGAAGCGACAAAACAGTAGGAAAAGTTCGTACTTCGAAATCCAAGGAAAACACAAAGTCACGAGAATGGAACATAAAATACAAGGATACATGTATAACTAAAAGAAAAAAAAACATAATAAACTTAAAAAAAAAAAAAAAAAGAAAAAAAAAGAATAAGACAACATTTATGTCATTTTCTATAACTCCTATTTTTGTACATTTGATTCATTGTCTTTTTGAAACCAGTTTCGATTTAAATGAATTAAGGATGATCGCTGGTCTAATAGGAAATAAATAGGATTTGAATTACGTGTTTTAGTCTGAGAGAACATTTGAATAGTAAACAAATAAGCAAGAAAAAAATATAGGTTCATCTGCTCATTTTAGAGCTATAAAGCCTTGAAAATTTGCAGGAAATAGGTTTTCTCTGCATTTTTCATTGTCTTTGCATTGGCAACTTCAGTCTCTCAAAAATGTATGAAAAAATAAAAAGGATTTAATAAAATTTTGTCAAATACCATTTTAAGGTATATATGATTGAATTATAAAAGAAAAAGTGGGGGTTCATAGGCAAAAAATTTAATGTTTAATAAATGGATAAAACCAAAGGATTCCGAAAATCTAACAAAAAGACCAAAACATGACCAGCGAGCATCCTTAATGTATGTAGAGGTTAACTTAACAATGTTTTGCCAATATTTTCATAAATTTAACAGTTGTATAGAATTATGATGAGTCTTGCTACACCCCTTTATATATGTGCAAAACCCATGTTTAATACGTTTTATCATCAATGTCATCATTTTTAATTTACCGATTGATTCTTATAAGTTAAATGCCTTTATTTGATTCTATACCAACATCCTTTTTATTTTTTAAAATAGAAAACAAAGGATATAGATTTTAAATTAAGTATAAAAAAGCATGTAAGCAACCTTTGTACAAAATTGATTAATAATTATAAACAGGAAACCAGAAAACAGGATATTAAACATTTGTTTTTAACTTTTATTTCCCTTTTTAGCCACAAACAAATATAAGTAACAAAAACAAAAAAAGTTAAAAATATGTTTTTGTCATTAACTTTTTATTTTGTAATGGATAATAAAAAAAAATCAGTAAAACATTTGTAAGTTTTAGTAATTTTTGTTAAATCATTTTTATCTTTATTTCAAAATACGACTTGAGAACAATTCTCTGTATCAAATGAAATAGTCTGGACACTAACTAAAAATATGTACCCTTCATGAACTCACAGAAGAATCATCACATGGATCAACATTGGCAATTTTCTATTTTACATTAATACTTGAGGCAATCAGTATTTTTTTGGCATTCTGTTATACATAGTGAGATTAACTATTTCAAAACAATCCGCACTGGTGTGAGAAAATCCAATGAAAAAACTAGGAGACAAATCAAAATTCATTTTCTTGCCATCCTGTTGAAGGTACCTAAAAACGTAGTTATTCACTTTCCTGTCCACATAAGGCATACATTTTAACTTTCTTCATCATCCATTGCTTAAGTCTTACCTTTCTGTTAATATACTGTCAACGTTCAAGCTAACTCTTTTATTAATCAAGTTTGCTGGAATTACTGATTTTGGTAAATATTGTATATTTTGGTCATTCAGTTGTATTTACAATTATGATTTTTGTCAGAAAAAGTCGATCAGGTAGGTATCTTTTATCTTTGGAGTAAGATTGCTGCAAAACAAACACCTCAATATCATACAGTTTTGTCTTAAACTTTTTAGGCAGAAATGTTCCCCTCGATGCTACGGGACCAAATGACTATGATATGTTTTAACCAAATCCAAGAGAAATTATTCATTTACTTTATTTTAATTTTTATTGTATCTGTGGTGTATTACAGCTCCCTCAAACTGGTGGCAGTACCCATACCCTTATGATACGGTAATTCTAGCAGGTCAACAAGCACAGCTTCAAAATGAAAACCTTATTGACAGTTATACGGAGAACAGACGTCCAGCAAAGTTATGCAGGGATCCGTATCTTGGTATTTGCAAATAAATACGATATAAATGTAGATTAAACATTATTTTATTTAAGACACTGAATAGAATTGGGTAGCAGGCTGAGCCTATATAAGCCCTCTCCCAATAAGGTACAACTATGAACAAACACAAAATACAACACATAGTATACAGACATTTAAACAATGTTCATACGAGAATGGACATTCACTACTGACAAATTAATTCATCTAAAACTGTAAATAATTATAAATAGGTAATAATAATAACAATAGCTTAAGGTGACTACATTCGGTTTTTATACAGAATCTACTTGAAGCTATTCAAAATAGGCTGTACATGTAATAAAAAGTGGATAATTAATCAGATTTTATCAAAAATAACATAAAAGGAGGGTATATAACTATAATACATTGAGACCAACTAGATCCGGATTGGACATAAACTGTCAATAGGTGTATAAAGCTTACTTTGTATGTGATAGAGCTTACAATACACGTTTAACATTGTTAAATTCTAATAACAATGTGATATTTGTTATTTCATATTAGATAAAATTTCTATATCCCGACTGGATAAAAGGTGATCGTGTGTCATTTATTAATGAACGGTTATACTTGTACCCATCATTTTTTACGGTATGATAATGACCGTCATTATTTATATACTTATTGACTGGGTATGAGAGAACATGCAGTCATTAAATATTTTATTATATCGAAAGAAAACATAAAGATTTCTTATTACATTTTTGTTTTTTTCCGCATCGCGGTCATCCAATAAATCTTCTTAATCATCCTCGGACTGGGATGTAAATCGCTTCCCACTGGAGGCGGCCATTGTCGCCTGACAAATCAATATTTTCGATGTTCTCGGAAAATGCGTGATGTTTAAAAGGACAGTCCTATAGACTAATATGACTATTTCCTTAGGGAAAATAGTCAGGAAACTATTAAAAGGCTCTTCATATTCCTTAAAGAAATAGGAAATTTATCTGAACTAATTTTTTTATATAGACTATACACACCAAGGTCTTGAATAAAAAACAAAGTCTGAAATTTATTTTAAATATATTCTCAAAATAAATGTCTGCCCAAAAATCAATGGTTGCTTCGTAAAATAAACATAATAGTTACTTATGCAAAGGGCATAATCATGTAACATAGACAGCCCTCGCTACAGTAGTATTGACTTCAACACCGATGGTGTCCTATTCTGCGTCTCGAGCATTATCGGTGTTTCTGTCAATACTATTCTCCCTTTGGAAGTCTATAATTGAATGCCCTCTTCATATGTAGCTGTGATGTTTATTTCATTAAAGAAATGTAGATGTTTTTGTTAATTTTCATTTTTATCGATTCTTCGATACTCGATCCAACTAAGTTTAAAAAAAAATATATATATTTATCTGATGCAGACGTACTGTTTTTGTCACTTTTATACAAACCGCTACTGAGTCACCTTTGCGTTTGAAAACGCATGATAATTCCTGATATAGTCCTTTACTGTATATTTATAGAATGACACATGATTATATTTATACCAATTAAGCAGTTGCAATTAGATCTCATATTTCATCCTCTTAGTATGTTAGTAATTATGTACCTTCAATAATATTTATTGGTAATATGAAATGATTCCAAGTAAATAAGTCCTTCCATGAGAACTATCAATATGCTTAAGGCATGTTTACAATAAAAATCACCATTTAAAAAAAATACCATGAATTAAACGATGAATGTAACAATTGCGTTAAAAGCAAACATTATGCAGATTAAAAAATTTTAACAATATACATTATCATAACAATATACTGTGTTTACTTACATATTTGTTCGTTTTAAGGACTATTTGGAAGAGCACCGGCAAAATGTTGGAAATTTTCAAATAAATACAGACGATTGGATGGAGAGTGTAACGACTTTGAGAATCCTGCAGCTGGTTCCCTGTATTACCGATTTGGTAGATTACATTTTTTGTTTAACATCCAACATTCAAATACGTATTTCTGGATTGTAACTGCTTTGTACTTTAATTGAACTTTTCGTCCTATACATTTTCCAAACAAATTTTTCAATAATAAACCATTTCATTGCTACCAATTATTTGTTGAGATTTTCATAAGAGTGTAAATACATGTACATTTCGCTTTGGTTGAAAGAAAAGGTTTATGGAAAAATCTACTATGGCAAAAAAGACTTAGCTTTTATGAATGACTAATTTTAGCAGCTAAAAAAAAAAAAAAAAAAAAAAAAACAGTCCAGGATTCAAAATGTGATAAAAAATTCAGGACTGAATATTTTCTGAAAATAAATAGTCGTAAATTTGGGAAAACTGCATCCGCTAGCTTGTCGAAAGGAAAAAATAAATAAAAGGATTACAGGATCATGTATGCTACAAAAAAGTCTTAAAATGCACCATATACATATAGCATTCATATACATGCAAATTAAAAAAAAAACATAGAGATTTTGATATTGATAGATTATTTAGATCTGTTTATATACAACTTTGGTATTCAGAAATGCACTTGTACAATAAACAAATAACTATATAGCATTTGACCGAAAAAAGAAGAAGAAAGTTTATTTGTTAAATTGTTTCTTTTAAATTGTAGGCAGAAATGTTCCCCTCAATGCTACGGAACCAAATGACTGTGATATGTTTACACCAAATCCAAGAGAAATTAGTCGTAAACTGCTAGAGAGAAAGGAATTTATCCCAGCTACGAGCATAAACATTCTGGTTGCCGGGTGGATTCAGTTTCAGATCCACGACTGGTTTGATCATGGCGAAAATGACAGAACGAGGTATCTTTTAACTATGGAAATTTCTCTCAACTTTGTGACATAAAGAATTTAATAGGTTTCTCTCAAGAAATTTTTCTTTTTGTTAAATGCTTTGGATGATAAAGTAACTCACAAAATTTAATGTTTAAATAACCAGAAAAAGAGATAAACTCAATGATATACTGAAATGTTATACAAAATGCGAGTTAACAAATGAAACTAGACGGCTCTTTCGGTTTTGAAAATGTATAATTTAACATCCGAAAAAATCAATTCAAGAAATACATAGACTACAGACTGTAAACCTAAACATGAACTGTTTCTGTTGAATTTGAGTTCGAGTGAAAAGAGAGCATCAGGGTTAAGAAAATATAAAAATGTCATGATTGCGTTGTGTAAAGATAATAGCATTATTTTGATTCAAGTCAAATTTGTATCAGATATATTAAAGTACCGTTAGAAGAAGATGACCCAGATTTTTCCGGCAACACAATGGAGGTACCAAGGACAAAAGCTGACAGCTGTACAAAAGTCCCCGGCCTACTGAAGAAAATGTGCGATCGTCTGCCAAATAATATATTGTGCTATGGAGCAAAAGATTATGAAACATTCCAAAACAAAGTCACTCATTGGTGGGATGCTTCTCAGCTCTATGGTACAGACCGACAGAGAAACCGACAAATTCGTAGCATGGTCGGTGGGAAGCTGACACTAACAGAAAATGATCGTCTGCCCATTGATCAATCAACAGGTGTACCCATAACAGGTGAGAATATATACCAAACACAATTTTTTTTATAATTCCTAAAATATTTTCTTTCATTTTTGCACGTGAAATTCCGTTAGATATCTAATATCGTCTGAACATCTCCTCCCGTCTCATGTTTAAGAACTCATACAGTTTAGATTAGCATTTAACTCTCTCTTTTATTAATTTTTTTCTATTCTAACAAGAAATTAAAAGATATCAAATTTGGTGCGTACGATTATCGTTTCTGTACTGAATTTCCTAGGGGTTGCTTATAATTCAAATGTCCTAAAAACAAATATGAAACATTTAAGAACAGAAGGACCGTAAAACAGATATGAATAACCTTTTGCACGTATTAAGCAACCTGATTTTATATGTACATGTAAATTAGTATGTCAATATAAGTTCAAAATTCGGGTCACATGAAAATATCTCGTCCTAAATATGCGGGGGAATGCTTAATTATCAAGACTCTATGTACAGTAATACACTTTTAAATTGGGACTAATTTTCAAAATCGGGAAAAAGATAGAACGGCTTTATCAGGCCATTATTTGAGGTCGAATGGTTGAATCGACACAAATGAAAATGACCGTTCCATTTCTTATTCATCGCAATCAGTTTTGTCATATTGTTGTGTCGAACATCCTTTCCATAAACTGGAGCGCATTTAAGTGTATTTCACCGTGATACTGAAGTCAGTGATGCCGAGCTCGAGGCTGACCTTAATTTTGCCAATCGCAATTGTGAACAAGTATTTTCTTACTATAGGATATATAACAAACTATTCAAATAAACATACACATCCTTGCAGACAAACAAGTCCCGTTTACACCAATCGGATACAAATAAAATACAAAATCCGAAAGGTCCTTAAAAATGTGTTGTGTTTCTGTACGACCGTCCTGATAGACATGTTATATTATATATCCCGGTCGCGCTTACGGGGAAAATGGTAGTATTTACTTTCCATGTACTAGGTTGCCCAATTGTGTACCCTACTGAGGTCAAAATATAAGAACATTGTAGATTGAACAAAAAGTCTGTGTGTACTAAGCATATCTTATCAAGTTGCATGATGAATTATGTGTATAAAAATATGAAAGAATTTTAAATCCATTTGAAAATTATTTTTTGACAATTTTTTAAAATTTTGTATACACTACACAGAAAAATGCGGCAAAGTACCGGTAACCCTAGTTTTGTAAAGCTGGCTTAATAGGAAGATGGTCATCATGCATTTTCAAATATATTTCTGAATACTATTATGAAAGTACTTTAATTGACTATGAATGTTGGCTCTGGGTTTTTGTTAAAAAGTGGTGAAATTTTGAAAAAGGGTATAATTATCCCTATGGCAAAATAAATACTACCGTTTTCCCTATACTGCCTATAGTGTTGAAAATACATTATACACAGTCTTTCAAATATACTTTAATTATGTCTCCCAAACAAAGTTTTGGGAGACATATTGTTTTTGTCCGGTTTCTTATTATTATTCTTCTTCTTCTTCTTCTTCTTCTTCTTTCCTTTTTCTTTCCGTTCAATGTTGTCCGCGACGTTTCTCAAAGATGCAATGTCCAATCAATATGAAACTTTGGGAATATGTTAAGGGTGACTTGAAGTTTTGCAAACGACTTTTAAAATTTTCAAAATGGCCGCCGTTTCAAAGGTCATTATATAGGACATTGCAATAATTTGAATTTAGGGGGTTTCTGATAAGCTCTAGATAGTGGCAATGGGGGTTTGTTTGGGAGACATCTTGTGACTCGCTGGCGATCACAATCATACCTAGTTATACTTATTTTTCCAAGACTTTTATTAAAAAGGTTTGGTTTTTAGCAATTTAAAATAAAATCAGCAGTGTGACCACACCCAGGGCGAGATAAATTGCTGAATCAGCATTTTTTTTTTCAAATTCACTGGTATGAATATAAGATTTTATCCTGAAAGTAAAGCTTTTTGATGTTTGTCCTCAAAGTAGTGGAATATTTGTTATAAGTTTTCACTTTAACTTTTCGCAGTAACTGGCATATGTTCAATCCATATAATTTGAGACGCGACACTTTTAATCGCTTGCATACTACATATATATATATATAACAGTTTTGGATCGAAATGTTAATGTGTGTAATTTGATTTCATTCATGGTTAGCATGTGGCAATTCTTTTATTATTTTATGTATAATTTGATATACTGATATTTTTTGACAAATGGTAAAGTTTTATATGATGCATAGAATGGAGAAAGGTTTACTTTCTCATTGAAAAAGGACCAATTTCCAGGTGAAAATTAGTTAAAATCATGTATTGCTTTACACAAAAAGTGTATTTTCTTTCCAATTTAGATTTTATAATTTCATATTTGATGGAATGGACAACTTGAAATATATTTTATGCAAACTTTATGATTACATCCTTTTTGTACCCGTTTATGGACTAAAACAGTAAATTGATAATGCAAGGGGATATAATTCAACAAAACCAATATTAGAGAAAAATTAAAACAAGCTACTTTTGAGGTTTATTCTGGTACATTTATTGATAAAATGTATAAAATTGATAGGTTATAACCATCTGCAGTTTGTTCTCATGTGGGTCACTTAATCTGAAAATATTTGAGCCCATGTAAGGCGTCCTGTAAAATGTGGAATAGACATAAAGCTATATTTGTACTTGTACTGTTGATTTTTGTCAGACTACCTGAAGTTTGTGTTGGATATCAATGAGATTGGTTTTATACTAAACCACTGTCTATTACCTCTTTGCTGATTTCAGATTACATATGATTATTTTCATTCACTCCTCACATTCCCATAGTCTTTAAGGAAAATAGGAAATATCTGCCAACAGGGGTAGGGACATGATTTCATTAAATGTTTTGTAAGAAAGAAGAGCCGACTTATATTCTTGATTGCAAAAAGTTTCACAATGACTCATCTATGCATCAAAGGGGTCATGACTAGATTTCAGTTTGTGGTGTCTTGGTATAGGGAAAATGGTAGTATTTACTTTACAGGTACTAGGTTGCCCAATTGTGTACCCTACTCAGGTGAAAATATAAGAACATTGTAGATTGAAAAAAAGTCTGTGTGTACTTAGCATATCTTATCAAGTTGTAGGATGAATTAGGTGTATAAAAATATGAAAGAATGTTACATCCATTTGAAAATTAATTTTTGACAAATTTTGTATTCACTGCACAGAAAAATGTGGCAAAGTACCGGTAATCCTAGTTTTGTAAAGCTGGCCTAATAGGAAGATGGTCATCATGCATTTTCAAATATATTTCTGAATACTATCATGACTATTATGAAAGAACTTTAATTGACTATGAATGTTGGCTCTGGATTTTTGTTACAAAGTGGTGAAATTTTTAAAAAAGGGTATAATTATCCCTATGGCAAAATAAATACTACTGTTTTCCCCATAGACACATACAACTCAAATTTACCTTAATTCGTCAATCTCCCCGAAGTTATCATACAATACGATTACTTCCGTACAATTTTTTATTTGCCATTCAGGAGCTATGAGCTTTAAATCACCAAAAGTTTGGAATTTATACATTTCTGATAAACTGATAATGCTAAAGAGAAGTGAAATTTTATAAAACCTAGTCAGTGAAGATTGGCTTTTCTTATGTTTTATAACTGTATATTAATGGGCTTGTGGAATCGCGTGAAATTTTATACCAATATCGCAGATTTTTTTTTTTTTTTTTTTTTTTTTTTAACAACAAATTATATATTTATTCGACAATCCTTGCTTGTTACATATCTAATCAAGAGTCCAAGCTTCTCTTGATGTACCCTGTTACACTCCACTGTCTATCCAGGGAAATAAACAGCTGATTATAACATTAATACAATATCATATTCAAATAAATATGATCAAGATAGACTATTATTAATATTCTTTTTAATTGTTAATAAAATTTTGTTTTCTGTCTTACATTTAATGTTATCCACCCTTTTAATATATTCTTTAACAAAAATTCTATAAACATCAATGTATTTTGTTTTCTGTTCTGATAAGTAATAAGACTTATATATGGAAAAACTAAGAATTGTAATAAAATAATTAAAAAAATAGTAATTATCATCAGACATTTTATATCCAAATACAATATGTTGAAGTTTTATTACCCCAAAATATATTTTACTTCTTTTCAGCAGATCATAAATTTTCTGCCAAAAGATATTTAAATAAGAACATTCCAAAAAATAATGTGTGTAATCTTCTACAGTCTTACAAAAATTACACATGCTGTCGTTGGTAATTTTCCACTGTAATAATAGTTTCTTTGTTGGAATTATATATTGTAATAATTTCCATCTAAAAATTCTTAATTTATTTTCCGTCAAATATTTAAAAACAAAGTTATATAATGAATTCATATTTGGTTTTTCCTGTATCTCTAATTCTCTGAGCCATTTTATAACTCCTATCGATGAATCTATTCTTTTACATAAAAGTGAGTGATACAACATTTTATTTGACAAGCTGGAAGTTTCTATAAAGACATTTTTCCATATGATCCTATTTCGTTGAATATTAACTTGATTTTTTACTGAATTCTCCTTTGTAATTATATTTGTCCATTTTTTAGGGATAGAATTTTTCAGTTTATGAAATTCAGAAATCCAATTTATTTTACACTTCAGTTTACTTAGAATATATTTTTCACACAATAACATCTTGTCGTCTAAAATATCATTTATATAAATCATATCACTTTTGATCCAATTTTCAAAGATCATCGGTTTATTATGACATGTAATAATATAATATAACATGTAATATCGCAGATTTTTTACGATTTTCAGATCTGTGGATTTTAAGAAACTTTGATCATCGTGAAAATACTAATAAATTTATATACATTGTAATACTTTTGTTGAAAATTTCATTATACTTTTGTAGAGTCGAGTATTTTTACAAATAGTATTGTCACTGATAAAATTTGAAATTTGAGGATTTATGGATTTATCATTCCAAACTTGACAAAATATTGTGATGTTACAATAAATATTACCTCCTATTCAAATATATCATTATATTACTTGGACTTATATTTAATTTGACAAGGCTTGAAATCAATGATTTTGAAATCAAGACAATAATTATTTTTAGCGAATGAAATATATTACAAACCTCTTTCGAAAAATAAGCTAAATGTTCAAATCAAATTGACATTGTACGAACATAAAAAAAAAAACCAAAAAAAAAAAACGAATGTACTTATTAATCGACACTCGAACCGATTGGTTTTAATTAACTAACTTACTAACTTACTAACGAACTAACTAACAAACAAGAACGAAAATCATATTGAATATACTATTATAGGCAACAATAACAACTGGTGGGTCGGATTGGGAATGTTTCACATCATCTGGACCAAAGAACACAACTATGTCTGTGACATGCTTAAGCAAAATAATCCACTTTGGAGTGATGGAAAATTGTTCCAGACAGCAAGATTGATAATATCTGCAGTAATTGCGAAGATTCATACCTTGGAATGGACAACAGCTATCCTTAATAACCCATTGGTCAAGCTTGGGTTAAAGAGTAATTGGTATGGAGTCACTTTATTGGAATTTGTTAATGGGAATGCTACATTGGAAGCAGCATTAGCTGCTCAGTTTCCAGAACTAGCCAATGGAATTCCCGGCTCTGTTGGTAAGAATGACTACTTGTCAACAACGAAGTAGTTACAGTTTTTTACTGAAAGTAGTAACATGATTGAAATATAGGTAATCGACTCAATTGTTGCTGCATAAAAATCACTGTTTTGAAAGTGATTTTTTTCTCTCTCCAAAACTAAGGGATAGCCTCCTCATGCATCGCTCTGTCCTTTTAAAAGGTTTAGGATTGGAATTGACTTCTGCTCTACTATATTTTTGTTTACCGTTTCGTTTTTCCGATTGATTTTTTTTGTTTTTCGCGCTTGGTTGAAATGTAATGCACCAAAAAGAGTGTCACAATTTAAAATGTTTATTTCTATAAGCTTGTTTGAAATCTTTTAAAATCATAAATCAACACATTCCTACTGCGTATTATTGGTGACTGTACCCAGCCAAGAATATTTCGGGGACTCGCATCTGTATGTTTAAATTCTATAATTATCGATTGGATGTAAAGTTATGTCGACCGATTTATTCACTCTGTAATTTTTCAGAGGCATTTGTGCTTGTCACATAGCGTTGGGTTTCAGACAGTATTGAAGATCTTGTGGCGACTTCTAGATATTAATTGTTTGATCAATATACTTAGAAAAAAGATACTGATACCATGACACTTACCCCTTATCTGTTCTATATCATACAGATAAATAATAAATATTTTTTTAAGGGAACCCTAAGAATATTCGTGGAGTGCCATATTCAATTACACAAGATTTTGTAGCAGTTTATCGTCTACACCCACTGATGCCAGATACGTTTGAAATCAGAAACCACCAGACAGATGTCGTTGGTAAGTTGGATCATAGTATTGAAATATTGGACTTGTATATTTTCTGAACTGAGACCACAATTAACAGTTTTTGTTTTCATTGCGAATGGAAGTTTTCAGTTTTTCATAATTCAGTTTTGCAGCCTTTGCAAGTTGTTTTATATTGCTAATTTCTTTTGTTTATTAGATGAAGGAAAAATGAGAACAATGTAGAAGTAATTAAAATAGTGAAAAACGTCTGAAACAAGCGCTAGAATGCGCTAATCTTCAAATTAATATTCAATCCACCAATTTGGTGAAAACCCAAAACATTATAAATTTACACAATGAATTTAGTCGATGAAGTCTTGAAATTTCGCAAAATTTCTCGTGATGTTTTAGCTGAATATAGGATTCTGATAACTTGCCTTCAATGGATCCCAGAATACTCTGTTATGTATGTTGAGGGCGGTAAGGGTTATGTGAGGTCCGAGAGTTGAGGAGTCCAAAATATTGAATATTTCCCATAACTCTTATGATAAATAAGGTTAATTTCAGAAAATACATACGAAATGGAAAATACTGTCTTTGGTGAAGCTGAGGATGTCTTTGAAGAAAACTCAATGGAAGATCTGTTTTATTCATTTGGAAATGATCATCCAGGGGCAATGACACTACATAATTATCCAGACTTTCTTAGAAATCTGAATCTTCCTAAATCTAATATCCATGGCACTGGAAAAATAGATATGGCTACTATTGATATACTACGTGACAGAGAAAGGGGTGTTCCAAGGTATAATTAAAACAGTTTAAATTGGTTGATGCGCAATTATTCTATTCAAATAATTTGGATGCACTTGGTACATGTTTAAATAATTTTTTTCAAGACGGAAATGTTAAAAGCCGGAACACTAATCAAAAGTATTGTTTGTTTGTTTTGTTTAGTTGGGGTTTTACGCCGTTTTCAGCACATTTGGTGAGGCCTCGGTGGCCGAATGGTCTAGGTAGTTCGTCATGACTACTAACGATCACTAGCCTGTCAACGCTGAGGTTGTGAGTTCGAATCTCACCTGAGGCGGGTGTGTTCAACTCCGATCTTAATTGCCAATTTTCCTACCGAAGGTCGGTGGTTTTCTCCGGGTACTCCGGCTTCCTCCACCAATAAAAACCGCCCGCCACGAAATAGCCAAATGTGCTGAAAACGGCGTAAAGCCCCAACTAAACAAACAAAACAGCACATTCGGCTATTTCGCGGCGACCACTTTTTATTGATGGAGGAAGCCGGAGTACCCGGAGAGAACCACCGACCTTCGGTAGGTAAATTGGCAATTCTTGTCAAAGTTAGATCGGAATCGAACATACCCCGCACTAACAACCTCAGTATTGACAGGCTAATGATCATTAGTAGTCATGACGAACTACCCAGACCACTCGGCCACTTAGGCCCCTCAAAACTATTGTACAGGAGATTCAAATACTGTAATAGGCAAATATGATAAGCACGAAAATGATCGGGGATAAAACTATGACGGGGGGAAAGGTATTAGTGTAAAAAATATTACAATTTTATAAACTTAATTTTTTAAAATATAATTTAATACCCCTTTCTGAAATGCTGACAATGAATCGTCGACTGACATTCAGAGGTAACGATAGTTCATTGTATGATGGTCTGATAAAGCAGAAGATCGATACAATAATACACACTGTAATGGACTAAAATGCAAATGCCAAAATGGAAAAAAACATACAAACATGCAGTTTTTTTTCAGGTCTTGTTAAAGACATTTAAAATAATATGAACAGGTAAAAATTTGATAAACCCATATTTGTATGCTGCTGTATAAATCATTAACCAATGTTCAGTTTTTGTGTACTATGAAACCTACAAAAAAATTCACAAACAATCATTTTAATTTATCTGTGCAGGTACAACGAATTCCGACGAAATTTGCATTTAACACCAATTACTTCGTTTGAAGATCTCACAACCAACCCAACTCATGTTGAAGAACTTAGAGAAATGTATGATAACGACGTGGAGAAGATCGATCTCCTGGTTGGGTCACTTGCAGAGTCACCCCTACCTTCTGGCTTTGGATTCAGTGACACTTTTTTCAAAATATTTGTTCTGATGGCAAGAAGACGACTGGAAGCTGATAGATTTTTCACAGATGATTACACTGCTGCGCTTTATACACAATGGGGATTAGATTATGTCGATAGTACCTGGATGAAAGACGTTCTGATAAGACACTACCCTTCACTTAGTCAACCGCTACAAGATGTCGAAAATGTGTTCGTTCCTTGGAACACTCAGACGGTTGCATAACAATATTATTCAGACCTTCCGCTTTTCCAGTGGCTTTTAGTGATAATTCAAAATTGTATTATGTAAAATATCTAAAACAAAATGTTTTGGGTATCTACTTCACTAAAATATTTAAGCAATTTTGTACATTTATATATTTCAAATGTTTTGAATATGAAATAATGTTAAATTCACAGTAATTGGAGAATTTAAATTTCTATTATAGGACAATTCTTAAAAATCAGACAGTTTGTACTTTTACTTTGCTTGATCGTAGATGTACATGTACTATATGCAAATTATTAATATCATAACTTTCTTGCTTCAATAAAATTGCAGTATAAATATTTCTTAATATATTTCTGTCTGATATCCTTCATTTCATTTTAGAAAAATGGATATTTCCCCATTCACTCAATCAGTTATCAATGTTCGTTGAAACGAATTTTTGCCTCGTATATTTTCGTTCATATTCGTGCAGCTGAGAAACATTTCGCGATATTTGTTACTTGTTACATGTCATAGCTTGGTAACAAAGTGATAAATCACAATAGAGATCGGTTTCAGATTTTACCCATATATAACAACAATACGCAAGATGCATTCAAATGAGGAGTAAAAAAAATAAAATCAAAACGTAATAAAACGTATCACAAAATACCGAAATAAATTTGATGCACTGTATGGCCATTTTAACAGAAGAAGCAGGTGAACCTTTACTTGGAATTTTTTAATGCTTTGATTTTGCGTCAAGAATTTATATACAGCACTGTTTGTTCTGTATTATTGTGACAGATCTTTTCTTTCATGCTGTATTGAGATAGTAGATGGTTTCACTGTGCTTGTCATGGTGTATATTCTTTTATGTTTTACACTACAACAGTTGTCACTTGAGCCACCATCTGATATTTATATGAAATCAATCTTCCCTGTTCAGTTTAAAAGTAGGATCTAAAAGAACACCATTATAAGAAAAACGGAAATTCACAATTTAAAATAATTAACTCATCTGTTTTGTCATGTATTTTACCATTTCGAGTATCTTATTACAAGGTTCAAAAATCGACATCTCACCGTTAATGTTCGTTTGGTTAAATGCCAAATCCTTATGGTAAATTGTTCTTAAGTATAATTAGAAGAGTTTAGATTTCCAAGAATGTCATCCAAGTATCGAAAGGTTTATCGAGATTACCTATTAGCGGAGCAGAATATGCGTACCCTTCCATAGCACCTGATGTCACTCCCCGTTTAGTGGGCGTTCACATTGCAATTTTTCTTGTTATGTGCTGTCTTTTTCTGATTCTCTTTGATTCGTTATGCGTTTTTTTACTCCATCGGTTGTGTCTTTTTGGTATCTGTTTTCTGTATTAGTGTGCTCATGAATTTGTCTTGTTGCTTCGGTATTGTTTTTTCGATAATTAAAAGGTGTTTGAATGATTTTTATACAGTCTGGCGATAAACTATGATTTCATACATGTAGCGATACATCAACAATATATAAAATGACAGTCCATTGTATTCATACGGCCTGACGATAAACTTTAGCCTGGATCGACAAATCAAGTTAATTGATTTCATCATGTCCTCTTTGTTCATTCAGTAGTTTTTTATTCATTATTTAAAATTACTGAAGATGGATTTAAAACGGTTGCAACAAATATAATCAGAACCGGATTTATAAAAAGACTATTTAATTAAACATTAAAATATCTCTTTTGTGGTGTTGAGAGGCAGCAAAATGATCAATTCCAGACTTTCAATAAATGAAAATGTTAAAGTTAGGATTATTAAGTGACAGAACATCATCTATATTGCGCAAACTGAAATTAAAGGACTGGGCTAGTTTCCTTTTTTTCCACAGCAGTAGCCCTGTAAAAGTTTAGGCTCATTTGAAAACAAGAACAAAACGATCAAAAGCGGCGCACAGTTTGTCCCCATTGGAATGTCGATCGACTGTTGAAAAACATGTCTTTCAAACTCAACAAAGATGTTGTCGATGAGAAATTACAATATGCTAACAACATCAGTATCATAGTACCTTTTGTTAGAATCGATTTTTGAAAAAATAACCATTATCCTTACCTTAAACCAGATAGGCATATCTTTGTAAACCTAGTTTAGTCCAGAAACTTTGGTGAATTAGCTCATGAAAAACAGACTGCTAGTACAGTTAAGTGTTCGTTCTAATGATGTCTTTGATTCGTACATGAAATGTGTTTACCTGTGAGTTCCAAATTTGATGTTAGAATTTCGATGTATAAAAAGGACTGTTCTTTTTTAATTCATTTAATTACAATTCAATTCTTTATTACCAAACGCCGTACAACGTATAGGTATATAAACATATAATGGCATGACAAACAATAGAAATTAAGACAGAAGTTCATGTAATAAATTTAAAAAACTGACCTTATAAAATTTTGTCAGATAATATATAATGGCTGACAGATTGACAAATTCATATCAAAAACAGTCATTTCTTAGCTTTAAAGCTCTATAAATATATTTTCCTAAATTGCACAATTCTCTAGCATTAGAGGTACTTAACAATTGCAACAATTTATAAACAGAAGGTTTTTTCCAGTAATAAGGTTTTATCAATAAACTGCGTAAACCTACAAACAAAGGACATAATAAGATAAAATGCATCTCATCTTCCACATCAGTAATACAAAATTTACATTTTCTGTTATTTCTTTCTACAGCATTGTACCGTCCTTGTTCAATAGCAAGATTATGCGAAGACAGTCTTATTTTTGTAATATGTTTTTTATACAATTCTGGAATAGGTTTACATAAATACGTCTGTACACAAAAGGTAGAAACGATATATTTATATAATGAACATTTAGGCGAAGTATTCAAAACAGCATCAAATTCTTGTTTAGCAATATCGCAAAGTCTTTGTTTCATAATAAAAATATCTTTTTTACACAATGCATTTTGTGAATACCATAAATCATTCAAACCTAAATTAAACAGTTCTTTTCGGATACAACATACCCAATTATTTAAGTCGTTTGGACGTTTTAAACATTGGTCATATAAATATTCATAACACTTTTGCAATATACAATTACTGGTATTCATCAACTTAATCCAGTACTTAAATATTCGTACTTTTCTTGATACAATCAAAGGATATCTTCCCAACTCATAATAAACCATAACATTTGGCGTACAAGTTTTGACATTTAGAATACGCTTACAGAAATTAATATGTACTCTTTCAATATCGGGAGCTTTATGAAATCCCCAAACTTCACATCCATAACATAATACACTACTAATGTAAGTATCAAACAAAGACAACATAGTACAATGGTTAAATGAATAACGATTAATATTCTTTAGTAATATAAACATTGACTTTTTTCCCTGCTCAGCAATATGCCTCTGTACTACCGAAAATTTACCGTTGTAATTAAGTACAACACCTAAATATGTAAAACTGTTTACAACATCTATTTGACAACCTTTATAGTACCATTTTTCATTATCTCTCACAATACCACCATTTCTAAAAACTAAAATTTTTGTTTTTGCAATATTTACAGACAAATTCCATTTTAAAAAGTATATTCAGACAATGTATTTAACATGTCTTGTAAACCTTGAACCGTTTCCGAAAAAATCACCATGTCGTCGGCATACATTAACAAAAAGAGACTTAATTCTTTTAACTCTATAGAATTACAACAGTTATTAACAAATTCCATCTCACAATCATTTACATATATAGCGAACAAAATAGGGGATAGAACTTCCCCTTGCATTAAACCAACATTGTTTCTAAAAAATTCTGAATATAGACCATCGACATTAATACATGATTTAACATTTAGATACATGGATTTAATAACAGACAGCAATTTACCACGTATACCAATTTTTGATAGTTTGTACCACAAATTTAACCTATCTATAGTGTCAAAGGCTTTGGTATAGTCAATGAAACAGCAATATAGTCTCTTCTTATCAGTCAGTGTCTTGGAAACAATGGTTTGCAACGCAAAGATCGCATCAACAGTGGATAGTCCATTAGTAAAACCAAATTGTGCATCAGTTATTGTATCGTAAGTCTTAGACCATTCAATTAATCTACTGTTAATAATGTTAGTAAACAGTTTTGCCAAGCAACTAACTAGGCTAATGCCACGAAAGTTATTAGGATCACTCGAATCTCCTCTTTTAAACACGGGTACCATAACAGCAGTTGACCACAGTTCTGGAAAAAGTCCTGACATTAATATTCCATTAAATAACTTATCTAACATTGGTAACAATAAATCTTGAAATTCTATAAAATATTCGTTAAGTAAGCCATCGATTCCGTGATTCTTGCAACGTTTAAGATTATGTATAGCACTAATAATTTCATCATTTGAAATAACACGGTCTAATTCTTCGAAAACAGGCAACGCATCTTCACCACTGATATTTTCAACATTTTCTCCATTACTACCATTGTGATGTTCCGATGCTACCCTTTTGAAATGCTCAAAAAATTCATTCACAGACACATTTGGTCTAATTCGACGTTTACTCGCAAATTTACTATAAAATAATTTCGGGTTCATTTGTTTTAATCCTTCTAACATATCCCCTTCTTGTCTTTTATACCAGCGCTTAAGACGTGCCTCAAGAATTTTATATTTCCTTTTAGCATTAATCAAACTCGTATGATTAACTACACATTTATTATAATTAAACATTTTCAAACACCGCAAGTAATTTCTGTATAACCTCTTACACTCCTCATTGAACCAAGGTTTATCCTCGCTTACAGAATTTCTATCCTGGCTATTTCCAGATCGAATATTCGATTTTATTTCAAAAAACGGCGACAGTATTGAACTCAAATAGTCACTAAAATTTCTAACCGCATCATTCAATCCATCTTGTGAATCAAAATTAAAATTATCGCACAATACGTTTAACTGATCAATATTAGAAAGTAATGCAGCCCTACTTTCATCTTTAAATTCATCATTCCACCGATATATATTCCTAACAGAACTGTTCGTTGAATCTCCAGTGTGTCGATCTGTTTTATGAGAGAATATTGAATTAAGTGATAGTTCCAAATGCAACCCTGCATGATCCGAATATTCGCTAAAGTTAGAAACAATAAATTTACTAAAAATCCTAAATAAATCCGTAGTTGTAATGACATAGTCAAGTACGGAAAATGTTTTTGATCCGCAGTAAGTAAAATCACTCGAAAATCCATCTGGATGACGGCCATTCAATATACGCAACCCCGTTGATTTACACAGATTGACAAGTTTTGAACCGTATTCGTTCCTAACGGTATCTGGATTAGTTCGAGGCGATAAATAAAGATCACCCATATAATTGATTAGCGTACTTAATTGATCTTTTAACGTGTGGTGTACAGTGTCATCTATAATAAAATCATCCAAGTTCGCCGTTCTACTATTCAAACCATATGACATTATAATACTTTTTGAATGTTGGGCTAATAATATTCAATAATCTTATCCTCAAGTAAACGGAAGACATCACAGTCATATAAGACATATAAGACATGATAGTTAGAATTTATAGGTGGCAAATAAGTTCCACAAACATATAAATCCTCATTGAAATCAAACATTGATTTGTCCACTTTCAACCATATAAAAGTGTCTGCTACGGATTCAGATATAGACACGACTTTGTTGTAAATGTTTCGTATCATAACAAATATACCTCCTACTTGAATACATTTAGATTTCCTTCTTGGATATAACTTACAAACAAAGTCATCAACTTGGAAGTCAAAATTCTTATTAGCCCAACATTCAAAAAGTATTATAATGTCATATGTTTTAATATAGTTCAAAAAGGCTCTATCCTCAAGTTTCTTTTCCAGTCCCCCGTTTATGTTCCATGACAACAATTTAATTCTTTCATCCGACAAAACAACTTCATGTCGCTCCTAATTTCCATTCGTACCACCCCGGGCACCCCCTTCTGTCACTTCTTCAAGTTTCTTTATTAGATAAGCATGTTTGCTTTTGTCAAAAAGTTCACCTTCTATAAACAGTTTATCCCTTTTTAATACAGACTTCAATTTTAATTTCCGGGCTTCTTTGTGTATTGGGATTAAATCTCTACGTGTTTTAATTACTTCCGGCGGAAAATGTTCATTAACACCGAAACTCTTACCAGCTAATTGCTTAGGGGCTGCATAGCGTACATCTTGTCGGTCATTCATATTAACAAATTGTGCAACTATTGGACGTGTTTTCCCTTCCACTTCCACTGATTTTCCTAATCTGTATGTTTTAACCAGATTAACATCCCGTTCAGGGATACCCGTGAAAACAAGATTTTCGCTATTATTCTGACATTTTAAGTCTATAATAGATGACTTCAATCGTTCATTTTCTGCTTTTATCTCAGTCAAACAGTCCGAATTTACGCTTGTGACCTGTTTTTTGGCTTCTGCGGCGAACTTTGATACTTCCGTCTTCAGGACTGCAGTTTGCTTTTCAACGGATACAATTCGATCGTTCAAAAGTTTATTTTGTTTGCCGGTTGTGGTTGATAAATTTTTCAAATCCGTTTTTATTTTCGCAGTTTCATTATTTACTTCGTCGATTTTATCACTAACAAAACCAGTTGATTTTTCGACGTCATCAAGTCTATGTTTTACTGACAACACTTCGCTACTTAAAGAGTCGACTTTCAAAGAAAGTTTTCCGACGCTTTCAGTTACAGCATCAAGTTTGACTAATTTCCGATCGATATCATCAAGTCGGACAAGTTTTTCGTCTAGCCCGCTAATACGGCTTAATACTTCCGAAAGTAGACGACCGACGTCCGCTGACTGAGGCTGAATTAATGTTGCCTGAGGTTGCACAAATCCCGGATTGGTGAACGGAACGTGTTGTTGAGTCGGGGTTTGTAAAGCGGGTTGCAGGGGTGGCGGGGGTGGTCCGTATTGATACACTGGCGTACTGGTAGCCGGTTGACCTATATATCCTGTGCTTTTGTTTGGCGTCGCATATGGGTTATCATTGAGAGCATTTAGACATGAAAATGCTTGGGACATAACTTTAGACATTGAATCAGGACTTATCTTGTCCGAGTGCTTACTGGCATTGTCAATGCTTGTGTTAGTTTGAGACGCACTACTGTCGGAAAGCTCATCTTTTTTACGTTTCTTTTGTGGTTTGGGATCCTTTTCATTGTCTTTATTATGATTTTGTTGAGTGTTAGCAGCTTTACTCTGGCCTGTACCCTTTTTCTTGGTCATTGTAAATACTTAAGTGTAGAGACTAAACACTTAATGTTTATTATAGTATTAATGTTTATCAACATATGCTCGGGGCGAAATTGTGTAGAACTGTATGTTTACCTGCGATAGTCAGTTGTACATAACAAAGAAAAATCTGTTCTTGTAACTTATCTTCAGCCCAAATAGATCTTTTTAACTCAGAAAAGTTCAATATATGATAATGCATCCAGAATTTCTGACATCAACACACTAAGGTTGTTATTAAATCCATTTTTGCGTCAGAGAAATTTTCTACGGCTGCCATGCCAAGTCCCATAATTCAATTAAATGCTGTCAATTTCACATGTAAAAGGCATAGTGGAGAAAAAAAAACGTAAGAAAGACTAATCAATTAATGATAATGCATACGGTTATTTATAATAAAAACTATTAAGGATGCTCGCTGGTCATGTTTTGGTCTTTTTGTCATATTTTCGGAATCCTCGGGTTTTATCCATTTCTTAAACATTAAATTTTTTGCCCATGAACCCCCACTTTTTCTTTTATAGTTCAATCATATATACCTTAAAATGGTATTTGACAAAATTTTATGAAATCCTTTTTATTTTTTCATAAATTTTTGAGAGACTGAAGTTTCCAATGCAAAGACAAAGAAAAGTCCAGAGAAAACCTATTTCCTGCAAATTTTCAAGGCTTTATAGCTCTTAAATGAGCATATGAACCTATATTTTTTTCTTGCTTATTTGTTTACTATTCATATGTTCTCTCAAACTAAAATACCTATTTCAAATCCTATTTATTTCCTATCAGACCAGCGATCATCCTTAATAATTATCAAGAAAAATAAATGGATATGGTGAGCTGTCAAAAGGGGCATAAAACGACTAAAATGTATGAAATACACAAGTCGAACAAAACCAAATATAAAATCGTAAAAAAAAAACAAAACAATCAATCTAAAAAGTTAAAAATACCCAAAGTTTCGACCAATGTGGTCTTGATCACGAGCATGTAAAAAATAAAAATAAAAAGGTGTTGACTGCTTGAAACCCAGTGCAAGACTGAGTCCGTACAAAAAATGTAAACAACATCGCTAATGATATTATATCCTACATCCGCTCTTTAAATTCAGAACTTTTCACATTTTTGAATCAAAATAAAAGTAAAAAAAAACAGTCCCTACTTTCGCATAAAACAGCATCACCTGTGTGTAACCAGCCAGCTACTCTAAATACATCCGAATCCAGTTTACTTACTGAAGAAACTGTCCGGTGTGTGCCATCTGCAGTCAACCTTTCCCCTGTTGAAAAAAGTCTCTTGTCCAAAGGTTTAAATTTCGTGCCTACAACCTCTACTGCCGACCGTTTTCAGAACCAAATTGACGTAGAGGCATTTTTCCGTCGACTTCTTCTGAAAGCATTTTTCTTTGGTAAGGACAGCCAACGTGATCTATCATAATCTCCTGATAAAATTGATGAACTCCTTGGTAAATTTCAAAAGAGTAATTCAAGTTTTACACCTAAGTCTTCCTGGTTTCCTACTTTTGACCATTACATCACTACTTCTTTGAGCCAGATAAAAAATCTCAAAACTCGTCCTCTTAAAAAGCATAACCTTAACACAGAAGAACAAACAGCGCTCAAACAGCTTAAGCTCCGTCGAGACATTGTCATTAAGCCGGCTGATAAGGGGAGTGCTGTTGTTGCCTGGGACGCCAACACTTATGTTAGAGAGGGAGAGTTTCAGCTATCAAATGATACTTTCTATGAAAAATTATCTTCTGACAACACTAAGGATAATCAAAAACATGTAAAGGGCATTGTATCCTCGTCTATCGATGAAGGAATCTTAGCATCGTTGGCCAAAATCTCATCACCTCTGAACCATGCGCTTCAAGATTTTATATGTTACCTAAAATAAAGCAGAGAACCCAGTAAGACCCATAGTTTCTGCATGTAGCTGTCCTACAGAAAATATTTCTAGCTTTCTGCACGAAATATTTATGCCCATTGTGGAGAATCTACCTACATATGTCAAGGACACTACTCATGCATTCAATATTTTGGATAACTATAATAAAACGTATCACAAAATACCGAAATAAATTTGATGCACTGTATGGCCATTAAAGCTGTCTCCCTACATCCGAAAATGTTCACCATGGATATAACAGCTTTATACACAAGCATCCCTAATAACGATGCCATTATTCCAGTTAAACCCTTTTTGGACAAGAGACCCAATCCATATGTAAATACTGATATAATTCTCAGGCTGACTGAAAACTCAACACACAAAATAGGTTAGATTAAATGTAAAAGACTTTTTGACGAGGTAAATACCATGATTTATCAACCCATAAGACATGCAAGATATGATATTCAACACAACAAACATTACAAATGACACGAATTAGAAATTTTTATGTTAACTAAATTTTTCACTTTCCGTTTTAAGAAATGATTGCTTCGGTTATGATATGATTTTTAGATACTTGTGTTGATATTTTCAGCTGGTGAATTTTGAAATTCTCATAAAAGTAAGGTTTCAGATTCCTCAGGCAAAGTTCACCTTACTTGGATTTTGGCTAAACTGTTTAGGCCAGTTTAGTTGTATTGCTCACAATGGTTAGGTGTTTATTTTATGGCTTCGCAAAGAATTCAGGTATCTCTGTTTATTTCAGCTTTTCTTAGAATGTTTCAAATATTTCTAAACCTGCCAATAGAGGCAAGCGAGTACTTAAAGGTATGAAAGCTTTGGGTTAGCTAAAGAACTGCCTAGCATTAAATTCTTTCTGAGCAGTCGAGCGTTGTCAGCTGTAGAATAGAATAGAATAGAATAACTTTATTTAACATATTATGGGCCATTTCTGGCATGAATACATATACGAATAATACAAATGATTACGTAAATGAATGAAAACAATATTGATTTAATTACATAAAACAATTACTTACTGCAATCACAATGTACTATTATAAGTCATCATCTAAATGTACTAGGTCTATATATA
Organism: Mytilisepta virgata; assembly: GCA_028015205.1. NCBI lineage: Eukaryota > Metazoa > Mollusca > Bivalvia > Mytilida > Mytilidae > Mytilisepta > Mytilisepta virgata. Next base: position 60,722,228 of record CM051518.1, on the reverse strand, counting down.
CATAAATATGGGAGAGAAATAAAACTCTAATTTAACAAGGTGGTTCTCAATTTAAATAAATCATAAATGTAATTGGCAAATTGTCTAATAATATGTTGATTTTCGTTATTCATCAACCAAATAAGTTTATTCACTTGAGATAAAATTGAATATTTTTTACATGAATCACAAATATGTTTCATAAAAATGTTTCGCTTTTGATAAAATACTTTACATTCAAAAAGAAAATGACATTCGTCTTCCACATTTCCACTGTTGCAGATTTTACACAATCACAAATTTGGAGGTATATTTTTGTATCGACCCTTTTCAATTTCAAGGTTGTGCGAACTAATCCTAAAAGCAGAAAAACATTTACGCACTTCAAAATTGTCAATAACAGATAAATATTTTTCTTTACAAAATGTTTGTTTAAAAGCTGAATATGTTCTTAATTTGCCAGTTTGGTTTGTGGCACAAGTTTTCATTTTTTCCTGCCACATATTTTTACATCTACCAATAAGTGTTAACTTTATATTTGTAATACAATCATCACATTGTGACTCTTCAACATTCAGTTTTTCCATAAAAAAATATGAACAGGCTACCCAACTATTTTTCCAATTCTGTATAAATTCTCACTTTCTTTGAAAGCATGAAATTTTAAAATATCTTATATTAAATAAAGCAAATAGTTGCTGTATTACGGGCAACCCTTCTGCTGGTAGCTCAAGAACATTTCAGTACATGTTAGACAATTGCACTTTTTTGTCCCAGTTGTTCTGTAGTGCGATAACCTGACGTTCATTTTCCTCGTCCTTCATACATCCTGCTGGTTTTATTATTCGTCGTCCATATGCTGTAAAATTTTATACATATTTTTTGTAATGTTTCACTATATTTTAACATAGGATTTATCACGAACACACTTTATATTATTATTTCCTTTACACACGTAAGTTGTTATTATCATTAATAATCGATAAATCAGTGATTTCTTTCTTTATTCAATATAAGATATTTTAAAAATTTGAAGAAAAATCTTTTCATTTAAGTTATTTATTTTAATTTGATTTTGAGTGTTTTTTTCAAAATACGTTAGATTAGATATGATAGAATAACTCTTATCAAAATCTTCATTCATGTTAAAATAAATTAAGAGAACAAATATCAATCTAATTGTGGTTTACCTGCGTCGTCAACGGCGAAAGCAGGTGAAGTAACCGCATGACTCCGTCCGTCCGTCCGAAAGACCTTATGTGGGAAACTTTTATCAAAGTTTTCTTGGCTTCTTCAAAAGGGAATGATTTTATATTTTGTCTGCAGCTTGATAATGTTGAGTTGTAGCATGAAAGCAGTTTTTGGATCCGAGTGAAGCCACGTCATGTTTGCCGATAGTTTAAAATTCAACAATACTCAAAACACTAGAAAAATTTTCGTGAAAGTTTTCTTAGCTTTTACCAACGAAAATGATTTTATATTTTGTCTGCAGCTTCATAATGTTGAGTTGTATCGTGTAAGCAATTTTTGGAACTGTCGCCACATCCTGTTTGCCGATCAATGAATTGCGTGCTGCGACGCAGGTCAAGGCCCGGTTTTGGTCTTGTTCATCTTAGAATCACAGAATTTACCATTATCATGTTTAACACCACACTTCAGTTCAAAACGCACACAGAAGCATTGGGAACTGGTTATATCATTTGTTTAAGTTGTTGTATATTATTGTGATTCTTGTTTTTTTATTTGTGAATTTTTTTCAAGTAGAAAATATTCACTGGTAAAATTTTCCACTTGGGAGTAAAAACTTCTTTATGGATGAAATTTATTAGTTTATCATTTATTTCCATATGAGATGATTTACATCATAATTAATCAAATAACAGTATAAGACTTCTCTTTTTGTGCTGTTGGTCAAGGCTTGTGATGATGACTTTTATCTTTTACTTTTTTATTGTACGACAAAAAGTGTAACACTTCATCTTTTGTCATACTTAATTTAATGAGACATTTGCACATTTGTAGTGTTAATGATAGCATTCTTTTCATCAGTGTCTTTTTGAAATTCAGAACTTCTACAAACATATAATCATGCGGGTTGTCAATATCTTTTCACCAAACATATTTCATTTGGTAATACGGATATTCATACAGTATTTTCAAGACTCATGAGCTCTGCAACAATATGGCAATGAATATTACAGTGATTTATGTACATGCATTTACAATCCTAAAATATTATGGTTTCAAACGAAAAAAAACCAAACATTTTCCAGTGTTTCTTAGACTTTATTTCATCATCATATGCTTGTAGGTTGAGTAAAAAGTATATATCTCCGAAGGAGACTGGAAATGGACTCACCAGTTGTTTTGTTCATCATGATGGGATTTGTAATTTTCGAAAGTTCTAACCTGACTTTGAGTCAACCGACAGGTAAGTCGGCTTAATATTCAATAGAGCCAATTAGAGTCTGTTCTTTGTTTGATATGAAATTGTGTATTGAAAATGATAACATCTGTAAAACAAATTCATTTTAATATTATACAGCATCGGCATACCTCAATGAAAAAATCAATAAAAATTGAGTACGCTCCTTTCATTGTTGAGGTCCCACTTTTACACTTTAAGATGAAGAACTACAACAAATTAAGTGCTATTCCTACATCAGTCTATGTTATAAGAGGTCATTTCATCAATTTTATATTATAAGGTTCTTTAATTTCTTCGGGTTGTGGAATACCTAATTATTGGAAACTCAGATTATTATGCAAATCATTTCTGTTGTTCAAAATCACATGTACTTATGACCCGGGACATAATTTTTACAACTTACGCAACTCTTTATTTGATGGATTGGTCTGGTTACCCGATTGCCTAAAGCTTGATATAAAATTATTAACAGCCGAACAAATGAACAAAACGAGAATATATTTTAAAAGACTTTTGACTGTATAAAAAATCAAACAGATTCCTGATAACTTAAAAATGAACAAACCCCGAGAGAATCCATACACACACATGCATAACCATTATGTCTCAATACTTCCTTTCTATCAATTTATCTCTTACTTCTTTTCTTCTCTTATATATCTTTATATTTTGATTCATTTTCCTCTTATATGTATAAAGGCTTTAATTAATATTTATTATGTTTTGTACATGCTCTAAAATTGTAATGATATAAATCGTATACAAGGAGAAGTTTGTTTAACTTGTGTCTGATCCCTTTTACGTTATTTGAGTAAATAAAATATGTTTAAACTAAACATGATTTTTATTGAGTTGATCGAAATCACATGTACCGGTATTTTGGTTGCGGGAACTATTTTGTTGATCAAAATCACATGTACTTAGGACCCGGGACATAATTTTTGTTGAGTTGATCGAAATCACATGTACCGGTATTTTGGTTGAAGGACCTATTTTGTTGATCAAAATCACATGTACTTTGGACCCGGGACATAATTTTTGTTGAGTTGATCGAAATCACATGTACCGGTAATTTGGTTGCAGGACCAATTTTGTTGATCAAAATCACATTTACTGGGGATCTGGGACCTATTAAGTTATTGTATATTCAACATATGTTTTATGTTCATATGCGGTTTTCTTATGTTTTGAGTTACATAGGATATATGTTGAGTTGATAGGTAAACATTTCTCAAGTACTTTATTGTCTACATATTTGTAATTATGTTGAAATTTTATCCAAAATACTGCATGTCACTATGATTTCATGTTGATAAAAAATAGAATACTTAATTTCTCCTACATTTTACAATTTTAGCATTTCCAAAGAAAACATTATATACTGACCATCAAAAGAAACGCAACACTTACATTAATTAACATTATGCACGATTTTTGAGGGGGGTTGAATTTCAAAAGTAATCCTCCAAATAACCTAAATTTTTTGTTAGTAGTTTATGGGGTAGCCCGCCATTAAGATTTTCTGAAATTTTAAATTTTTTCAACTTGAGATTTTGAATTCTCAAAAAACGATGTTTTTTACCCAAAAACACAATTTCAAAACTTTATCCATTTCTTTTTATCACAAAAATTGTGGGAATAAAACTTTAATGCCCGAAAACAAGATTTATGGCCTTTATCACTGTTTAACTTTTGTGTGACAAAATTCTGTAACTCAACGAAGACTTTTGAAGTTTTCAGATCGACCGTAGCTGCGTGTCTTTGCTAACAAGCATACTGAAAGTATATATATATATATTTTCAGCTCCCTCTAACTGGTGGCAGTACGAATTTCCCCTTGATGTCGTCGTTCTAGACCAGTCATTGCAATATTTTCAAGAAAATAATTTAATCGACAGTTATACAGAAGATAATGATACTATCAAGCCATGCAGAGATCCATTAATTGGTAAATGTTTGTATTGTCAACTCTCGTTTTTACGACATTAATTTCATTTTAACGGAATATTAAACTTCCAATAAAAATCTGTTGGCAACAAACTTACTTTTGTCAACATTTTACTGTTATAAATTAATATTTGGTATTCAACCCAAGCAGGTAAATTGGTATACTGAAGCAGAATTAGACAAAGAAATAAAAAAAAAAAAAAAAACAAAGAACAAACTTAATTTGAATTATTGGTTAAGTCGTTAACATACCGGCTGACTTCAATCTGATCAAAGAACTTACAGCACCTTTCAAGGTTGAGAAAAACAAACAGAATCGATTTTTTTACTTTTTTGTTATGTTCCGATATTTCTTTGTTTTTTTTAATTGAACGTTAACCAACCGTATATACACATTTTACAAAGTATTATTATTTTTCTATATAAATCTTGTTTTTTTCTATCAGATTCATCTTGTTCAGTAGTTAGAGCAAAAATGTAAATTTTGTTGGTATTGTCATTAATATACATGATTACTATTTTTATGTCTAGGAGTTGTAGGTAGAGCCCCCAAACATTGTCCCGTTAGGGACAGTAAAGTGAGAACCATAAATGGGCAATGTAATGACTTAAAAAATCCTGCTGCAGGCAGCCTATATTACCGTTTAGGTGAGTTGCATAAATCTAGTATCATGTTACAAATTCTTCAAACAACAATCCATTTTACGCCTAAAAAAATAATAATAAAAAAAAAAAGGAAAAAAAAAATTGGTTTGATAAACCTTGTCTTCCTTTAAGGTCTAAGCTGTTTAAACGCTTTTACGACACTATAGCTATTTATACTTTTTGTATAGACGCATTGATTGTAGTGTATGTCTAATCTTACCGGTCCAAAATTGTTTTAATGTAAGATGTGGTTCATGGCACTGATATATGCGCAATGATTCGTAACTTAATATATATCAATTTTCCATTTTCAGTTCAGTAAGTAAATTAATGTTTCATTGTCATTTGTAGGGCGAAACGTTCCCTTAATTGCTACAACACCAAACCTTACTGATTTATTCGACCCAAACCCACGTGATATTAGTCTACAACTATTAAAAAGGAAGGAATTTATTCCTGCAACAAGTATAAACATTCTAATTGCTGCCTGGATTCAGTTTCAGATACATGATTGGTTCGACCATGGTAAAAATGACAGAAAGCGGTAAAAATATACGACGATTTATTTACATATTTTTGGCTACATTACAATAAACACTGATTTTCTGGACGACGCTCATCTTTTGGGGTCACCAAGGGGAATTTACTGTTAAAACATATCTGTCTCGTATAAAGACGCATTATTCTAAATGGTTTTTCACTTTGCAATTTCGCTGTTATGTCACTGGTACCGGCTCTACAATATTTTCGGCCTTTAGGGAGCAACATTTTGAGTTTTATGCGGTGGGGGAAGGGGTACGGGCTACGATGAAATGTTTGATCCTGCCTATTTTTTTCGCCGAATTTTTTTTCCTTGATTTTTTTTTTGGCTGCTATTGGGGCCTAAATTTGTATATTCTCATTTAAACCAAAAACCTGATTGTCACATGTCCTGCTATCGCGGCCTAAATTTTTATTGGGTTTTTATTTTGCCAAAATCCTGGTACTGTATTTTATTTTAAATTTCATCCTAGCCCCAAATAAAAATCAAACGGTTGCCCCCTTAGTCGAAGGTAATTGGACGAAATATGTACATCTTATGTACAAACTTGTATAAGAATTTTAGACAACCATTTAACCTAACTGTATTGTGAATTCGTCTCTTTTAAAAACATGGTTAGAATTATATTCTATGAAATTGGTAACTGTCAGTTCAAATATCATCAATTTATGTGAAGTAAAACTTCAAAGATCGACCTATTTCCAAAAAAAATTCTGTCCAGTTGAATCACTGAGGATTAAATCGAACATTGTTCAGCTGTAGAAAGATATTTCTAACTTAAGTATACGTATCATTTTTTTTAATTCAAAACGTTGATCCAACAACATTTTATAAGTATGAAAAATATCGTAGTAGTTATTTTCTCAGGCTTTTTGTTAGATTTTGTTTTGTATTATCGTCTGTATTGAAATAAAATTGTGAAATCCTCAAATTAAACACGTCAAATGATAGATGATCAGTTTTTCGATCTTTAATGTTTATACTTGCACTTTCGAATGAAAGTTCGGGTATCGTCCGTCCGTCCGTCCGTCACACTTTCTTGTGACGCAAACCTCTTTACCATTTTCTTTTTGTGCCATATTGTTGCTTACTAACTGTAGAAGCGCAAAAAGGTTTTGGAAGTCCAAATTTTTAAAAGAGGGCCTTGGAGGGACAAAAAAGCCAAATTATAGAAAGAGATTTGTGACGTGAACTCCTCTTTCATTTTTGAATTTAATCCATTTTTATTGTCGCCATATTGTTGCTTACCAACTGTAGATGCGCAATAAGGTTTTGGAATTCCAAATTTTTAAAAAAAGGGGGGTGGTGGGGTTGGGTGGGACTGACCAAAAAGGGCCGAAACAGAAAAAGGGGTCCAATAGTTAAATTATAGTAAAAGTGGGTTGTGATATATTTGTGAAAAGGTTATTTGTTACAGATGCACTCTGTAATGCTAAGCATGCTTTTATTTTGCATTTTGAGGATTTAAAGGGCCAAAAAGGGAAAAGAGGCCCAAAAAGTAGATTACAGTAAAAATGGGTTGTGATATATCTCTGCAAAGGTTATTTATTACAGATGCAAACTGTGATGCAATGGAAACTGAAAATGTTAAGAATGTTTGTTTACAAATAAATGTGGGGTGCGGGTATAGCTGTCGTTCCGACAGCCCCTACCTCTAGTTTATATTTACGCCTTGATACACTCTTGTACGCATTTTTTTAAATCAAGGCCCAATATTACTCACTGTGAGATCTAAAATAGTTTTAAAGGCGATAAAATCTCCGATTAAATACACACAGCATCGCTTTATTACAATTAGAACATATGAATTAACCATGGCCAAATATATGTTTGTAAAACCTCCAACTGACAAATATATTGTTTTCTTTATGGATTTCTGAAATTGTCTCATAGGAGTGAAACTGATGTTCAAAACATTTTTTTTGTCCAGGAAACTCCAAGTTGGCGTTGCTGACAATGATCCAGATTTTAAAGAAACAATTGAAATACTGGAAACTCGAAAAGATAGCTGTACTAAATTCTGTGCGAAAACCGATTACAAGACTTTTCAGAATACTGTCACCCACTGGTGGGATGCTTCTCAAATATATGGAAGTGACCAGAAAACAAACAAGCGTATACGCTCCAAAAAGGACGGAAAACTCAAATTAACTCGGAACGATCGTCTACCCATTGATCGCTCAACTGGATTACCAATAACAGGTAAAAAGCAATGTATCAAAGGCGTTCTAATAAGGACAAGAAAACATATGGTATACTCTGGAAGAAGTGATTGGGTGGATTAATTCTTGACACACAATTGCGACAAATACCTTGACGCAAAGGAACTTACATGTATTTTCGTATAAAATTTTACGAGTACATGGAAGTAACATAAAAGTATAATATGGACCAAAAAAAAAAAAAAAAAAAGGATTGACGTCAAAAAAAAAGATGTCAATTACTTGTTTTGTTGAACATTATTTTTCTTACAAGTTTTGTAACAGACTATATGTTATATTGGATTGTAGTTTTTCACAATATAAGACGTTTAATCTGCATTGAGAGATCTTTTCGGGATGTTTAGAGAAAAGCGGAGTTACTATGCAGATTTCTGCATTAATTTTGATTGTAATCGTTTGTATTTACGACATATTTAAAAGGATTGGTTTACACAATTATTTAAATGTCATTAGATCAGCATAATCATTAATTCCTTGGAATCCCCTTCTGGCATACCTGTTTATAGATGATTTTAGCATGACTCCTTTAGTACTGTGTAATTTTGGCATTTTTTTAATTTGCTCTTCAACTTTTTATATTATTGCTTTTAACATTTTAGTAAACTTACGAAATGTGCACAATTTGTGCATCAAAACTGGTACCATAGAATATATAATTTTTAAATATGAATTTCTTCGTTTAAGGGAGCAACAACAATTGGTGGGTCGGCTTAGGAATGCTACACATCCTCTGGACCAAAGAACACAACTATGTCTGTGACATGTTAAAGCTGAATAATCCACTGTGGAATGATGAAAAATTGTTCCAGACAGCAAGATTGATAATCTCGGCAGTAATTGCTAAGATTCATATTCTGGAATGGACAACGGCTATCTTGAACAATGATCTTATTAAGCTTGGCCTTAAGGGTAACTGGTACGGAACAAGTCTGCTGGAGTTATTTCAAGGCAATGCCACATTAGCAGCAGCATTAGCAGCACAATTTCCTGAGTTTGCCGACGGGGTACCTGCAGCAGTGGGTGAGCAAACATTTATCTAACCTTTTAATACCATTTTTTTGTTAATGTTTTAGGATCTAGTCAACAGAAATTCACAAATATTAAAGTAATACAGTTTGAACTTTCAGACTACTAAACTTGTTGTGGAATCGTTTTGAAAGCATAAACCAAATTAATCAGTAACTGTGAAGGGGCAATCCCATAATTCAGTACATTATTCTTTACTGATACAAGCATTATATGTATACCAGTTTCGATGCACTCATTATGCATAAGCAATTATGTGTGATCAGAGGGTGCTTAAATTGTAAGAATGTCGGTGGTTCTCTCCGGATACTCCGGCTTCCCCCACCACTAAAAACTGGACGCCGCGAAATAGCCAAATGTGCTGAAAACGGCGTAAAACCCCAACTAAACAAACAAACAATAAACTGTAAGACCACGGCTGTTGGGAGCCAAAACAGTATTACAACATATTGTAGAGATGTTTCATAGCGGAAATAATTACAAGAGTTATAGGTAGCCTCATTTAAGGATTCTACTACGATGATCAGTTGATTATGAAATTTATCAACTCGAGATAATTAAATTTTCATTTGTAAACTGCAAGGCTTGTCCGAGCAGTTTAAAAAAATGAAAATTTAATTATCGAGATTGGATAAATTTCATAATTAACGCGTCTAGAGTTTTAGAATCTTTTTCTCCAATTAACAATGTAAAACTCCGAGAGTTTTCTTCTGGACGTTTTTTGGTAGAAAATCTCACGAGCATTTAATCAACGTGCGGTGATATCGGAATTTATCAAACGGGTCAAGAGATGTATAAATGCGGACAACTTAGAGAAATAAATATATTTCTGATCGATGTTCTCCTTAGTTTCTACATATATTTGAAATCTTAACACTGAAGTTTTATTCACGTCAATTTTTATACTACTAAGCTGATGTGAATACAATAATCACTATATATTTTGTATCAGTTGCAGAAAAAAATGCACTGAAATTAGCTTATATCAAGTATGCTCGTGACCAAAACGTACATACATGTATTTAATTGTAAAAAGGATGGTACCATCTTTGCATAAGGGAATTCGTTTCTTTGAAAATGTAATTCCAAACTTTACCAAAGGGGAATTTCAAAACACGTATCTATAAAACACTCACTACCAGTTTTAAGCTCGTTTGAGCTATTGCCATCACTTGGCGTCAGTCGTCCGTCGTCGTCGACCGGCGTAAACGTTTCCTTTAAAGATATCCTCTGATACCACTGGGTCAATTGGGATCAACTTTTATGGAATGATCCTTAGGGTTTCTAGTATGGAGATTATGTGCTATTTTTTTAATCGTCGAGAAACATGGCCACCATGGCTAAAAATAGAACATAGGGGGTAAACTCAAGTTTTTGGCTTATATATCAAAAACTGAAGCATTAAGAACAAAACTGACAGAGAACAAAATGCTAATCAGGTCAAGATCTACCTGCCATGAAATTATCAGACGAAACGGCAAACTCTTTGTTGGCTTATTTTCCTTGATTTGTTAATTTTAACGAAATTTTGCAGTTTTAGGTTATTATCTTGAATATTATTATAGATAAAGACAAACTGTGAACAGCAAAATTGTTCAACAAAATAAGATCTACAACTAAATCAACATGACCAAAATTGTTGATTGACCCCGTATTAGGAATTTTTGCCCTTTAAAGACAATTTTCACTTTTTGTTCGTCATGTTTGTAAACTTTCGAAAATCTTCTCCTGTGAAACTACAGAATCAATTTCAGCCAAACTTAGGCTGAAAGATCCGTATGGTATCTTGTTTGTGTTTTATTTTATTGTCCATGGAAAAACGCGGCTGCCATGGCTAAAAATAGAACATATGTCAAAAATGCACCTTTTGGCTCATATCTCAAAAGCTAAAGCAGGAAAAAGTCCATATCAACCGATAAAAAAGTCCATAGCAACCATATATATTTGGGTTCAGGATTCTATATTTTATCTCTACAAGTCAATATTAAGGTGAAAAATGCTACGGTGTACATTAAATAGCAAAAATAATCATTGATGCAATATCTACACAAAAAATAACAGATGAGCGATTCAAGCTGTTGTTAATATTTTGTTATATTTTAGGAAATCCTACGAACATTAGAGGAGTACCATTTTCTATCACGGAAGAGTTTGTAGCAGTATATCGCCTACATCCACTGATGCCTGATTACTTTGAAGTTCGCGATCATTTAACAGACACGGGAGGTGATACTCTGTCCTTTTCACGTTCGTTCAGTAAGAATGGTACCAGATTTATGATTTAAGGGGAAATGGACTTTTGAATCAAAGAGTACATCTTGTATTATGTGTCTAAAATTTGAGATATTAAGAACATATCCCTTCTTATTGATACATACTTTATATATCTATATTTTGTGGATGATCTTATTCTTTCAGGAAAAACATACAGTTTTAGTGATGTTATATTCCAAGACGCCGAGACTGTTCTCAAACAAAATTTGATTGAAGATTTATTTTATACATATGGAAATGATTATGCCGGGGCCATGACGTTACATAACTATCCGGATTTTCTAAGAAATCTTGACCTTCCGAAGTCCAGCATTCACGGGTTTGGAAAGGTTGATATGGCTACTATTGACATACTACGTGACAGGGAAAGAGGTATTCCAAGGTAGGTTTGGATAAAATTGTAAATAGCAGTTTTCATACTTTTGACATATCGGTTAAAAAGAGAGGACCTGTTACATGTAATTAATATAATTTTGGGTATCGACGAGAAGAATACTAATACATGTAGTATCGGTATGGTCGGTAATAAAGTTATATCAAAATGTCACCCTCGGCCAATGAGATGCTTTTGGAATAGATGAGAGAAGCCCTATAAGGTATATATACCAATTTAAACAGCTTACTCTCGATGCTTGCGGAAACTACAGAGCATACGCTAAAGATTATGAAATAGTTCCATTTAGCCCAAATAGTACATCTATTTGCTCATTCTATCCAAGATATATATAAATTGTACATTTGTGGCATCCAATGGAGCTTTTTCCAAAGGCTTAACACTCCACTTGTTACTGAACAAATTTAACCAAGAAATTGCAGAAGACAGAGCCATGCATAGGAAGATACTTTTTACTTTTCAATTTTTCAAAAATATCAAAATTTATTGTACTAGTGTTCGGTTATGTCCGAAATTACAAAAGGTGTTGAGGTCACTAACAGATTACGATATTCCCGCCTTTTCTTGTCATACGTAGAAAACTGAGAAAACTATTAACTATATACAAATATTCAACAGCTTTTTAAAAAAAATTGTATCAATATGCAGTATTAGAAAACAGTTTGGACATTACTTTGCGTTTTGTATTATTAGATACAACGAATTTAGACGATTACTTAGCCTGACTCCGATTTCTTCGTTCGACGACATCTCTTTAAACCCAACGTTCGTAGAAGAACTTCGACAGATGTATGATAATGATGTCGAGAAGATTGATCTACTTATCGGGTCACTGGCAGAGTCGCCCCTCCCTTCCGGTTTTGGATTTAGTGACACGTTTTTCAGGATATTTCTTCTAATGGCCAGAAGACGACTTGAAGCTGACAGATTTTTCACGGATGATTATACACCGGACGTTTACACACAGTGGGGATTGGATTATGTGAATAAAACGTTTTTGCGAGACGTTTTGATCAGGCACTACCCTTCACTCAGTTTGCCATTACAAAATGTTACGAATGTATTTATTCCATGGAAAGGTCAATAAATGTACTCACAAAAAATTTTACAAACTTTTTCAGTATAACATGAAAAACACAAATTAAAGCAATATTGTAACGTCCTAATGTTAAAGAAGTGTTTCGTTAGATGCTTTAGAAAGTCACATCTTCATGTATATTCTTGGGCACAACAGTGTTTACTATATAATAAAACTAGTTAATAAATCATTTTATTACTAATGATTTTTTAATCACAATTTCATTGGTCTTAACGCTTTCATTTAAGATTTAATCATTTTTAGGATTGTTTTAGAAGAAATCGATATTGACTCACTTTCACTTTGATTTCAATCACGTGGCAATCACTAACCCGAATAATCCAGTTGTTATATTCGCTCACTTTGATCACTCCATTAACGCATGAATGCCTATAGAATATATTGCCGTTGAATCGGAAGTAAATTACAGTATGGAATTATTCTTGGAATGAGGAAAACCCTATTCAAATCTTACGTCATTGTTTATATGCCATAAAAACAAATGTGACGTTTTTCTACTTTGTCCCTCCCGCCGATGCTATTTTTGTACGATAGCAAGAAAGATGTCATATTTGTTGTCATGGAATATAAACAAAGGCGTAAGATTTGAACATATCATACACAACTCAAACCACAACAATTTGATTGGCTCTCTCTTTTCGGAGAGGAGCTGACGCGCTAGACTGGTACCCGTCCGTTATTTGATTGACAATAATTTGTATATGACGTAGCTCATACTGAATATTACGGCGGCAACCAACCTACTGACGCGCATGTGAAACGTATCGCCTGAAGCCGTTAACAAAGGAGAGAATCATATACGAAAACGGCTTGAATTATTCGAGTTTGTCAATCACGCGGTTCTTTTTCGAGTAATTTTAATTCATTCATCATTCAACGAGATCGAGTCGAAAATATATCATTGGGGATTATCTAGACCGGATTATTTGTCAACTAGAGTGTCGAGTTTGGTCAAACAATAAATGAACCATGAAAATCACTTATAAGATTTTGCGTGAGTTCTAAGTTTTATAACTCTGGAAAATAACAATGACTGTCATTTCCAAAGAAGTCTTGATTAATGCTATATTCATCTAAAAAATTCTCATGTAAATCTAGTGCTTATAAATTCGAGAAAACCCTGGTTGTAGTGTGGATATAGCTGCTTGTCCAAAGTTTAGACGTTCAATGTGTGGAAGTGAATCTGATAACAAAGAAATGTTTAAAGTTTGAATATTAATTTCCTCCAATTCTAAGTTTTCGAGTTTGAATTTCGACAATGACATGTACAATTGGTTCGCTGTACTCCATCAAACTCTTAAGTGTAATTTGTAGACGGTATACCAATAACTGATGCTAATACTTTTGCAATTGCTAGCTTTGGATTTTTGATCAGGTCCAGCGCTTGGATATATCTAAATTTTCTAAATGCATTTGGTGATATCTCCTCAATATTAATAAGGCTTAACGTATGAAGTTTTAGTATTTTCAAAGGCTGTAGCGTGAACAAATTTAAAGTGTCAATGTGATTTCCAGAGAAAAACAAAAATGTAGCGTAGTGTTGAAATTTTGGAATAACGGTTAAATTCATATTATAGCAAAAGGCCCTCTTTGTTTGTTACATTCACAAACAGTTGCTCCTGGACAAGGATACATGTATGTATTTCCATTTCCCGCAGATTTGACCAAACAAACGAAAAAATTAATGTAGATAATTCTCCATTTTCCTGCCAGAATGTAGAAAAAGAAATTTTGATGCCGTAATTGACATACGTTTTGCGTCATATTATAGTTTAAACAAAACTACTACATGTGGTATATGTATATATGTGTGTGTGTGTTAGTGTCTCTGTGTTTGACCCGTTATTAATTTTTTAACGTTCGGTTACCTCCAGCTTCTATTATGATGAGTTTCGTCCGACCTAATATATTTAGATTTTGCTGTAGTTGGATTCGATTCTGACGCACAAGATGTGCGAATATCGTTAATTACGACACGTTAGTTGTGCTCAAGTTCCAAAGCGTAAAAAACAAAAAAAAAAAAAAAATAAAAAAAAAAAAATTAAAACAGTAAACCTTAAAGTATTAATTTCACTGTAGTTTTGATGCAGTATGGACTCAGTGTTAATATAAAACGTATCACAAAATACCGAAATAAATTTAATGCACTGTGGCCATTTCGTTGACTGACAACTCGTCAGCAGTGCTCGAGATCAAAGTATTGGAAAACCGGTTAAAGATAAAATGATGAATTAATAAGCACAACCGTTAAAATCCAAACAGGAATCTAAACTCAGCTAAGGGTTACCTCTGCATCAACAGGAAGAGCCTTAGAAATTTCTGATAATTTTATCAAATTTTGAACGAAAAATTTGAGGCATTTGAGTAATGAATCAACATATTTCATGATATCAGTTTTGATGTAAAAAATGTGCTCATTTAGTCCATTTACGAAGTATGAAAAGATGTATCCTTATAATTTATAAAGAATATTATTAAAGTGGTAAAAAGTTCTAAATACCTTAGTACGGAATTTTCTAAAATACACTATAAGAGAAAACTAACGAAGACATCTGTATATCTGAAATAATAATTTTGTTGACTGTTTTTTGTATTTGAATGAACGGTTAAGTATCAATGTCCTTGGTTTTTAAGTCTACTATTGGTCAAAATAATACATGTAGTTAAAAGTAGTAGCAATGAATTATTATTTCTTTGAAAATTCAACTCAAATGTTCAAATCAAAAATAAATAAATTGCAGTAATAACAGCATAGCAGAGTACGATCATCTCCTTATATTTGCTATAGTTTATTATGACCATAGATGTAGTTAAATGAATTTTTTTAAAATGGTGATTTAAAATAACTATCAAATCTAATCATGGCAAGGAGTTATCCATCATATCTTTTCTTATCTATTAGGGACGAGATCAAAAGATCAATGTAGGATAAAAAACTTAATTCACATATTTTTTTCACTGACCCCCACCCCCTCTCTTAACTTAATTTGGAAAAAATTGATTGACCAATATAGGCATATCAGAAAATCGATATCGGATAACAAAACTTGCAGCGATTTTTACCCCCCCCCCCCCCCACCCCCAAACTATTTGAATTAAGTTTTTTATCCTACATTGAACTTTTGATCTCGTCCCTTATAGATGCAAGGTATATGGTCAAAGATGAAATCTTTCTGCTTAAACCTAACGATGGCCTGACCTCAGGTGATAATGGATATGTGTCAAACTGATTAAAAGTTCTTGTTTTTCCCTTTAGGTGTAACATCAAGTATTTTATGTTAAATTTATGCACATGGAGTTTTTCAGACAAAATATACCAAATTTGCATTGCAATTTTTTTGCACTGAAACTTCTTTCTGCATTTTTCATGAATTGCATTAACAGCAAGATTTTCAACATTTAAAAATTTGTACATTAACCAATCTCTCAAAAGACGGACATGCATTCAATGCTATAAAAATTGACAAAGAATATATTTGATTTTACCCATTTTCCACCTGCAGTCTAGTGAGAAAACTTACAACAATAGTCAAAAATGTTGAATTTAAAGTTTGGTATAAACTTCTAGTATAAAAATACAACATTTTGCTATTATGCTTTCTTATTGGCAAATTATATGTAAAAAAATAATTTCAAATGAGCCATAGAGGCTGCAAGGGGACTTTAGTTATTTATATCAATTTGTATTTTTTAAAATTAAGGAAAACACCATAACAATATTGTCATACTAAAAATAATTGATACGGTATTAATCATGATTTATGTTCAGAATTAAATTATTCCAGTTTCATTAATTTTCTCTACAAAATTCATATTTTTTGTCTCTAAAATACTTTAAAAAAATATTTTTAAATTCTTATAATTTTAATACAGTTTATATTTAAGTTTAAAAAGGTTATTGAAAATTTAAAAGAAAAGTTTGTTTTTTCAGGTTTTTAATAAGTTGTCATAATAAATTTTTTGATACCAATTTTGATACACAAGATGTGCACATTTTATCAATTTAGGATTCATCAGATGTGATGAAGGCTCAAAATGTCACGAATATAGTTTTACCACTTTATACAAACTTTATATCACTGACATGGTGAAAGTTTATAAAATTATTTATCCAGTTTTCAGCAGTTTTTCAATCAATTTAATAGATTTGCCTCAAAATGCACCTAACTACATGTATAATGCTATTTTTTCTAATTCAGTTGAATAATGTTACCACTTAACATATTTGGTAATAAAATGTCAATGTTAACACCTTTTTTTACTATTGAAAATAAGAAATATTTCGTTTTCAGTGACTTTTCAAAATCATCCCTTTATATCTTAACTATGTCATTGTATGTATTTAGAACTGTTCAGTTGTATTACAAGAGGTTTAAAACTTTCTGTTGCAATTTGCTTAACTTTTAGCCATAACACCGACTGAACTACATACAATGTATTTTGGCATTCTCATTAAAGAAGAAGAAAAAACCAGTAAGTTTAGCTATTAGCTTTATACAGAAAAGATTTCATGAAAATAAACTCAAGTTACAGCTATACATAAAATGGAGTCTTTTTTCCGTTCGGAAAATTATAAATAAGAACCACAACATCAATATATTAGATTATGATTTGTGTAAATGTTTCCTGACTGAGGATATTTTAGTATAAAGGTCGACTTTCTATTTCGTTTCCTAACACAGATGAATTAAAAATGCACGAATGTATAATAATATATATTTCAGTTTCCCTTAATGGTGGAGGTTCAGTTTCAGTACAAATTAAACAAATCTATCATAAATAATCATGAATCATGGTTTGAAATATTCAAGCCGTTTTAAATTTTACTATTTGTTACACGTGTCTGCTCAGAAGAGACCAGGAATATCTGATCATCCTCGCACTTTCACAAATTTTTGAAACTGGGGCCCGCAGAAGTTGAATTCCAAAAACCTTGTGACCTAAACTCTTTCATTTTTTTTTTATTTTATGCATTTATTTCTTTACAGCATTGTCATACAATATAATTGTGTAGATGCGCAATAAGGTTTTATAATTTTGAATTTCAAAACTGAAAATCACAGAGGTTGCATCAGCCTAAATATCTTCAGTTAGATTTCACGTTCTTCTGGAATTGACACTTAACCGGGACTTGACACTTCACTGGCTTGTAGTAACTAGGCAATGTGACGGGTGTTGCTAACGGAGCAGGACATACCCTTCATAGCTCCTGATGTCACTTTGTGTTTTAGTGGGCGTTCACATTGCAAGTACTTAAGTTTATGTGCTGTCTTGGTCTATGCAAGCATTTGTTTAGTTTATTTTATGGTTTGTATTCTTTTTAGTTTCCTTGTGGCGTTTGTTTGTTGTGTTCCATTCTTTTGACTTTGTCTTTTCCTTGGATGTCGAATGTACGGACTTTTCCCACTGTTTTGTCGCTTTGGTATTCGTTTTTCGATATTTAGCAATAATTTAATTTGATTTGAATACTGCATTTTGATTGGCTGAACAGCATAGAGCAACACTGGTTATACTGTATAACCTGGTTTGGTCTTGTGACATTACCAACGGATTAATCCATCATTTGTAAATTCAAATAGTCCCATGTCATTATTGATGTTTGAATCGAGGAGTCGTAGTTCTGTTTGAAAATTAACTTCTATAACCTGGTTGGGGTCCGTTTACGGCATTCATACGCTTCGCCGTTTATTATGCGTAAACTGACCCAAACCAGGCTATATCGTATAACCTGTTCAAAAATTGGAAACATTCCTGAATTAAATTTGCGTTTGTCAACATTCAGCTACATTGCATGCTATTGTTTACGGTAGAAAAATTGGTAAACATTTAAAAATGTTACATTAACAGTTATGAGTGAAATGAAATACAAGGAAAAGTGGCCCTAGTCCTTTAAGTTAATTCATGTTAAAATTAATTATACTGTGAATATTATCTATAGCTACTTATCATCCGAGATAAAAAGTGCTAATTCCGACCCTGCTATCTGCACATTCTGACCCTGCTATCTAAATTATGTATCGCCCACTCTTAATTTTCAGTTCTATCGAGCGGTCACATTGTATTGTTTTTGTAGTGTGTTTTATACACAAGAGTGTCAGGATAGACGGGCAGATTTGGGTACCCATTAAACAGTTTAACCCCACCGCTATTCAGTGTCTGTAACAACTCGGACTATCCTGACTTTTTGTTGTGTTCATGTTTGTGTTTTGTACTCTTTTTGTTACTTTTTGTATGACATTTTGTCAGTTTGGTTGCTTTGATTGATTGGTATGTTATTGTTGACCTTCCCCTTATCCATTTTATTGTTTAATTAATTAATTATACGGTCATTGTAATAAAGATAAAAAGTGTGGAATCTTAGATGGATAAATGTAATTAATTCTGTATTTGTCTAATTAAAGTAACACGCAGTAAAATCCATTTCAGTATACATTACATGAACACGTATAATGTATTCTTGATAATATGAAGGTATATGAAACTTTTAGCTCCAGTTTCCATCGAAATATATAAATTTAATCTATTTTTTTCCTTGAACAGATCTTTTCGCATTGATATTGCGTTTTTAAATCCATTTATATTCTGAGAATTTTGTAAATATTAGGCTGATAAATGTATTTCTATTTTTAGAATACGAATACTTTTGAAAATTTCATATAAAATATCTAATATGAATTGTATTAATTTATTATGGACTTCTTCCAAAGGAACCGTTTTGCTATAGTGTTGTCTGGTGAGCTGTAGGCGAGAAAACTATACCTCACCAGACAACACTATATATGAAAACTGTGCCCGAGGAAGAAGTGCATTATACAAATAGTACATAATGTAACAATCTTGGCATTAAAGAATAACATTCGCTTTTATGTTTGTTTACTTTGACAAAACAGGAGACTATACCTAACGACGGGCACTATATCCACGTGACACGTTTTCCCGCTTGACTATACTTCACGGTTGATTGATTTCCCTGTGATTTGTCACGATCAACAAAAGACTGTTCAAAAATAGTGAATGCTCATTGTCCAATCAAATGTACGGATTTTTAGCTCACTTGGTTAAAGCCGTTCGTCCGTCCGTTAACTATTCACATTTAAATCTTCTAAACAACCACTGAACCAAATGGAACAAAACTTGGCAGGTTCTTGTTCCTGGGAAGGTTCTTTACAGAATTTATAGTTTTGCTTTCGATCGAATATTCAAAATGGCTGCGATTGTTCTGATTGGTTAAAATTTAAAAAATCTTCCTGTCAGAAATAACAAGACCAAATGAACTTTTACTTTGCAGGAATGTTCCTTAGCTGGTCCTGTACCAAATTATAATTTTGGTGCCGATTGGAAATCCAAGATGGCCACCACTTTGGGACATAGTTAACATAGGACCTTATGGGAAATACATACCAACAATTTCTTTTTCGAAACTAATGGATTGAATTAATAATAGGCCTGAATGATTGTATGATGGTCCTGTACCAATTTGTAATTTTGATGCCGATCGGAAATCAATGATAGCTACCACTGCATGACGTTAGTTAACACAGTTCCCAATGTTTCAAAAAACTTCTTGTCAGAAACCACAAGACAAAATGAATCTCTGCGTTGCAGGAAATGGTTCCTACATGGTCCTCTACTAAATTTGTAATCTTGGTGCCGATTGGAAATCCAAGATGTCCGCCACCATGCGACATAGTTAACATAAGACCTTATAGGAAATACATACGTGTACTTATGTACAAACAACTTCTTCTTTGAAACCGTTTGACAGATTGAATTGATAATATGCCTGAATGATTGTATGATGGTCCTGTACCAAATTTGTAATTTTGATGCCGATCTGAAATCCAGGATGGCTGCCACTGCAGTACAAAGTTCACATAGGACTCAATGTTTCAAAAATCTTCTTGTCAGAAACCACAAGACCAAATTAACTTCTACTTTACAGGAATGGTCCTTAGGTAGTTTTCTACCAAATTTGTAATTTTAGTGACGATTGGAAACCCAAGATGGCCGCCACCTTGCAATTGGGACGTAGTTAACACAGGACCTTATGGGAAATACGTATAAACAACTTCCTCGAAACCGTTTGACAGACTGAATTGATAATATGCCTGAATGATTGTATGATGGTCCTGTACCAAATTTAAATTTATAATTTTGCTGCCGATCTGTCATCCAAGATGGCTGCCAGCCGGAGACTTAGTCTAACATAGTACCCTATCTGAAGTACATAGAAAAATCTTCTAGAAAACTGCTGAATGGATTGAAACCAAACATGGCATGACTGTTCCTTATGAGGTGCTGACCATGTGTTGTTATTTTGTTGCCGATCCGTCATCCAAGATGGCCAACAGCAGGGGACTTAGTTTAACATAGGACGCTATGGAAAAAACATAAAAACAGCTTCTTCTTGAAAATGAATGAATGGATTGACACCAAACATGGCATGGATGTTAATCTTAAGGTCGTTTAGCAATGAACAAATGGAAATAGCAGGTGAGCGATACAGCCTCCTGGGAGCCGCTGGTTATATATTATGCGTACTAAATGTAATTATGTTGTTTGTATCTCTTTAACGAAATTATCAAATGTATGTGATGTAAGCTCAGTAGTATATGGGCACAGGCAAATAAGGATTTGAGGAAGTGCCGGAAAAGACGTCACCGGAAGCGGAAATGACGTTACAGAAAATTACGTGACCGGAACCGGAATTAACTGGAAGTGGTTTGCGCGCATGTGCAATCGAAAGTAGTGGGTTTTCCCACCATTTGTTTACGGAAGTGACGTCAGTCACGTGCCAGGACCCGGATGTGTCGTCTGCGTATGTTCAGACAGAACCAGAAGTGGTTTGTGCGCATGCGCGAACGGAAGCAGTTTGTTGTCTCGCCATTTTTCTTTATTTGTTTACGGAAGTGACGTAAGTCATGTGCTGGGACCCGAATGTGCTATGCTTTGACCAAAATTCGGATTGGATTATCTCCCTTTTCCAGCGCTTCTCGGTCGTCTCTGGATCTTTCATCGGTCTGTATAGGGTAAGGGTCTCGCATCGAGTCCCTAGGGACTGATACTAGTACTCTCACTGTTATGTCGAAGTCCGAGGGTATACGAAGTACACTATTGGATTATCTCCCTTATCCCGCGCGTTTCACCACGGGTGATGTTTTCTGTTCGTTCAAGGGAAGACCAAATGTAGGATTGGATTATGTCCCCTTACCTCCAGCTGATGCTGTAACCATAAGGTCAATGGAGGGGTGTCCTTAGCAACCGCCTTAGCAACGGCGGTCCATTTCATAGCCCTATATGCACCTTGTTTCTCTCCTCCATGCCGCTCCATGCCGCTCTTCGCTGCTCGTGGCTGTTAATCGCTACTCATGACTATACTCACGTGCTCATTTCGGTTTTTTTGGTACTACTTGTCACTGTTGTCCCTGCTGCTGCCGCTCCTGCTGCCTGTCGCTGTTCGTCATCGCTGCTCTTCTCTTGCTCATCACTGTTTTTCTCTTGCTCTTTCCTGTTCATCGCTACTCAAGACTATACCCACGTGCTCATTTCGGTTTTTGAGGAGGAAGAGGAGGAGGGGATGTTTTGTTGTATAGTCTGTTATAGCTGGGTTAATTTTTAGCTCACCTGGCCTAAAAGGTCATGTAAGCTTTTGCCATCACTTGGCGTCCGTCGTCGTCCGTCGACCGTAGTCGTCCGTCGTTAACTTTTTCAAAAATCTCCTCTGAAATGGCTGGGCAGATTGGATCGAGACTTCATAGGAATGTTATATGATATGTCCTCCACAAACGATCCTCATTTTATGTTGATCCGATGAAAAACGTGGCCACTGTTGCTAAAACTAGAACATAGGGGTAAATTGCTGTTTTTTGGTAATAACTCAAAAACCGTTACAGATATCGATAATCTGACGGGGTAATATTGATCAGAATGACAAGATCTACCTACCCTGAAATTTTGAAGGAAATTCCAAAACCCATTTAGGAGTTATTGCCCTTTTTTTGGTCAAATTTTCAAAATTTTAACATTTTCCGTCATTTATCTCCAAAACTATATGAGATAGAAGTAAAATGTAAATTTGAAAAAAGTTTGCCATGTTAAGATCTACATACCCTGAAATTTTAAAGGAAATCCCAAAACCCATTTAGGAGTTGTTGCCCTTTTTTGTCAAATTTTCAAAATTTTTTCATTAAAAAATCTTCTCCTCTGAAATCGCTTGGCCGATTGGTTTGAAACTTAATAGGAATGATCTATGACATGTTCTCTACAAACGATCCTTAATTTATTTTTATCTGACATAAAACATGGCTGTCGTAGCTAAAAATAGAATATAGGGGTGCATGTGTTGTTTTTGCCTTATAACTTAAAAACCGTTACAGATATCAAAAATCTGACGGGGTAAAATTGATCAGCATGACAAGATCTACCTACCCTGAAATTTTGAAGTAATTCCCAAAACCCATTAAGGAGTTATTGCCCTTTTTTCGTCAAATTTTCAAAATTTAACATTTTTCGTCATTTATCTCCAAAACTATTTGAAATAGAAGTGAAATGTAAATTTGAAAAATGTTTGCCATGTTGGGATCTACATACTCTGAAATTTTAAAGGAAATCCCAAAACCCATTTAGGAGTTATTGCCCTTTTTTGTCAAATTTTAACAATTTTGCACTGTCATCCGTTGTCCGACAAAAGGACCAAAAATAATACCAACATATAAACATCCACATGGAATTCATAAAAAAAATCAGAAACCACTGAACCAAAGTTGCAATAGTCTTTAGGTGATCCCTTGAAGAATAATGTCCAGCATGTCAGCACTCCAACCAGGACTACCACCATCAGGGAACATATTTTAACATTAAACCTTATGAAAAATAAATTTTCCTGAATAATTGAACCAATTGCAACAAACTTGGTCAAATAGTTGATTAATTGTCCAATGAAAACCAGACTCCAGGTGAGCGATACAGGCTCTGGTGAGCCTCTTGTTTAGGTTTTTTCCTCTAGTTCACATTTTTATAATATTTATCTTTCTTAACATAATTTTACTTCATTTCCAATTATTCTGTATATTTGAGCAACTATTCATAAGTATCCACGGCTTTTCGTACGTTTCGGAACCATTTTGAACTCTTCGTAAACGTTCGGTCGTTTCCGGCATCGGAGGTGCTCTCTTACAAGTCCGCGTTCATGTTGGAGTATGTAATACCGTTAACGTGACGTCATGATTTTTTTAATAGAAATTCCCAGTAAAACAACGGATTGAAAAATGAACGTTAGACACCAGGTAGACTCAAGGCCTTTATTCGTCTGTGCAAATTGGAAAATACATCGTCGGTGGTTCACTGCTGCAAGCGTGACAAACAGGAGGCGAACAGTCACGCTTGCACCAGTGGACCACCGACGATGGGGTTATGGTCGGTTAGAGTAAGAGTACGAATCAGACCTGCGATAAGTGTTAGAGGCAGGACTAGGGTTAGGTTTAGACTTAGGGGTTAGGGTTAGTACTAGGGTTGAGTTATGGTTAGAGTTAGAACTCGAGTAGGACTGGAATGCCCGTCGGGAAAGACTTCCGTTTCATAATGGTGCTCTCTTTCAGGTCCGCGTTACATGGAAGCAGTCATCTTTGGTGTTCATCGTAACACAAAGGAGATCAAGAGATGCAGCAGGAACAAACAGCGACTGGCGGCAGCAGCAGCAAAAAAAAAAAGCTGAAATGAGGATGTTAGTAAAGTCATGAGTAGCGATGAAGAACAAAGAACAAGAGAAGAACAGCGATGACCAAGAGAAGAGCAGCAGCGATGACCAAGAGAAGAGCAGCAGCGATGGCGAACAGCGACAACCACAAGGGGCAGCAGCAGCAGCAAAAACAGCGACAAGTAGCACCAAAAACCGAAATGAGCACGTGAGTAAAGTCATGAGTAGCGATGAACAGCAAAGAGCAAGAGAAAAACAGCGATGAGCAAGAGAAGAGCAGTGGTGACGAACAGCATCAAGCAGCAGGAGCAGTGGAAGCAGCGAAAACAACATCAGTAACACCAAAAAACTGAAATGAGCACGTGAGTATAGTCATGATTAGCGCTGAACAGCACAAAGCAGCATAGAGCAATGAAATGGACCGTCGTTGCTAAAGCGGTTGCTGAGGACACCCCTCCATTGACATAACGGCAGCATCAGCTGAAGGTAAGGGGACATCAGGCAATCCTACCTTTGGTCCTCCCTTGAACAAACGGAAAACATCACCCGTGGGGAAAAGTGCGTGAAAAAGGGAGAGATAATCCAACAGTACCTCTGTACTTCGTTAAATCTCGGACTTCGATATAACAGTGAACGCATCAGGCCCTCGACACTCGATGCGATACCCTTTCCCAATGCAGACCGATGAGACGACCGAGAAGCGCTGGAAAACGGAGATGATCCAATCCGAATTCTGGTCAAGCATAGCACATTCGGGTCCCCGCGCGTGACTTACGTCACTTCCGTAAACAAATAAAAAAATGGCGGGAAAACACATTACTTCCGGTTGCGCATGCGCGCAATCCACTTCCGGTTCCGCCTGAACATGCGCACACGACACATCCAGGTCCTTGCACATGACTGACGTTACTTCCGTAAACAAATGGCGGGAAAACCCACTACTTCCGGTTGCACATGCGCACAAACCACTTCCGGGTACTTCTGGTTCCGATTACATCACTTCCTGTGACGTCATTTCCGCTTCTGGTGATGTCTCTTCCGGCACCTCCTCAAATCCTAATTTGCCTGTGCCCATATACTACTAAGTTTACCATCCAAAAGCAGTTTTGTCAATTGTGAATAACAACATTTATATGTTCTGATCGTTGTTAAATTTAATTAAGTGTGTAGATAATAACAACTTGTTATTTTTCTTCTATAAATGATCACATAAAAATAATATAGTCATAGATTTAAATTGTAATTGTTCTTAGTTCTCGAAGTTATTCTGTCTTAAAGCCTTCAAAATACAATTTTACATGTCTTTGACAGCAAAGATTAACCTAAACTGAAACGACGTGGACAGTCTTGAAATAGATATATTAAAACACGATAGATATATGTTAATGTTTTCTTTCATAGAACTACAGGTTAATCTATTGAAAAATGGCTTTTGATGAATGTGATTTTAAAACTATACGAGCTTTCTCAATTCCCGTGTATTATCCCTAGGACTTCTTTCCAAAAGTTTTCTTCTTCGTATTCTTTTCTTGGCCACTGTATATACGTTGTCGAATTAACAAGCGATCGAAGTGAAGACGCCATTTCTTGCTTTGGAATATTTTCCAGCATTATTGTTATAACTGCGTCTGCTTCTCGGTTAAGAAATCGCTCTTGAGCAACCCTAGTTTCGAAAAGACACCAGTCACTTTTAACCATTTCACGTGAAACGACAAGAATAATCTTCTTACTATTAGACATCTTCTCGATTATGTTTTCAACTATAACTTTACCTGCCTCAAAATCACGATGGTGGATACACAGTTTAAGGCCAGCTTCTTTTTCAATTCTATGAACAAAATTCTTGTATATCCACTTAGCATCCTCATTACAATATATAACAAAAGCGTCGTACGAAAAACTACCATTGTTTTCTGAAAGAACAGAGAAACCGCTTTTCTTTACTTTGTTCAAATATATCCAGTATCTTATATGCCAACGCATTCTGTAAACAATGCTGACAATTACCGTAAACAAAATGCCAAGCACTGAAATACACATGACGATTGAAGTAAGTATAAGTTTGAAAAGATCATCACAATCAGAAGGGTAATAATCTTTTATCAATTTGCCTTCTCTTTCAAACGGCGTTTTGCAGTTGTAAAAGTAAGGATAACCATCAAAAACTTCAGGTTGATGTCGTATCCAGTTAAAAAACCACAAATTTTCACATGTACATGCGAAAGGATTATCTATCAGTGAAATACTGGACAAATTTTTCAGGGCATCTACTGGAAACAAGGTTTTGTCTATAACTGCGATGTTATTTCCATCAAGGGATATATTATGCAGAGTTGTTCTGTTTCCAAACACTTTTTGTCCGTTCCATGAAGATATCATGTTATAATTAATTGAAAGAATTTCAAGATTTTTCAGATTGTAAAAGATATTCGTGGGTAATGTTTCGAAATTACACGTGTTTAAATCTAGACGTTTAAGTGAGTGTAAAGGAAGGATCATTCGTTTAAAAATTTCTGTATTTGTTAAATCAAAGTGATTACCACCTAAGTTTAAGTCTTGTATAGTAGATGCGCATCTGAAAATATTGTTTTCATCAAAGTACAGCCTTTGCTTGCTTTTCATAAATAGGAAATCATTGCCAGATATGTCCAGTTTTTCCAGCGTTTTGCTTCGCAAAGCATAACTTTCAATTCTTTCAATTCTAGATCCTATGTGATACAGAGAAAGATGTATAAGCAATGGAAGACTGGCAAAGGTATTGTTACGGAGTATTCTGATCGGATTATTATCTAAAAACAGATAATTTAGTTTCTTTAAACAGTCAAATAATCCTCGGAAATCACTTAGAAGGTTTTCAGAGAGATCTAATCGTTCTAAATTTGGAAAAGAGCAATGAGTTTTATTTACAATGAATCCATGCCGCATGCTAATTATATCTAAATAATTCTTATTTAGAAATAACATTTTTAAATTCAAATGAAATCCTGGTAGTATAGTGGAAATGTCACCATGCCCAAAGTTTACGAGTTCTAGTTGTGGAAAAGATTCTGACAAAAGAGTTATGTTTAAAGTTTTAAAATTATTTCCATACAAATCTATGCCTATAATTTTGAATTTCGATAATGACTTATACAAATGAATGGGTTCGTCGTTCCACATCATCTCTTGGAGTTTAATGGTAGAAAAGTCTGAAGACGGAATACGAATGACAGATTCTGCTACTGTGATTTCTGTTTTTATAGGGTTCTCACTCAAGTCCAACTCTTTGATGTATTTTAATTTGCTAAATGCGTCTGATGTTATATTCACAATTCCATTGTCAGTGAGAATTAATTTTTTAATCTTTAGATTTTCCAAAGGCTTTAGCAAAGACAAATTCAAATGTTCGATGTTGTTTCCGGAAAAGTAAAAATCCGTGACGTAGTGTGGTAATTGTGGAATAGTATTTAGATTCTTGTTAAAGCAAGATGCTGATCTATTTTCTTTATCACATTCACAAAAAGTTGCTCCTGGACAAGGAAATGGATAATTATGTCCGCCGTAAACGATCATCAATATACATATGAAATGTACTAGATAATTCTCCATTTTATCTGTAATAAAGAGTAAAGAAAAAGAAACGTATATGAAAGGATTCATAGCAGAACTACGGGAAAGTATCTTTCATGTATTGTGCTGTCGATTGTCTGTATTTTATTTTATTTTATTTTTTTTTTACAAATATTTTATAAATGAAGGTACTGGAGAATTAAATCCAATTATAAAGTCTGACAATGAACACAATGAAATTTCAATAATATATATTTATTATATTAAGAATTTCTGGAATCTAGTGAATTAATAAACTGTTCACCATATATTATAATAACATTAAACATATTATATATAATCAACACAAATTGTTTTCAAGACATACATGTAGACAAAATGTTAGGATTACTGTCAAACAGCGGTAGCTTAAGTTAAAATATACGACAAACTTACCAGCTTAAATGAATTGTTAAATGAATACGGAATATAGAATTTGACTGAAAATCTAATTGTAAAGTTAACATCCGTATGTTTCTATAGCCTCTGGTTGACACCAAACCGGATTTGAAATGTAAAACAATGGATCATAATTTATAGGATAATTCGTAATTCAAAAAACAAAATAAAAAAAGGTACAGGAAAATATCTGTGGGAATAAATGTAAGCTGTTTCCGTTTATTTAATGTCCTACAGCACGTTTCTTACTTATTATAATTAAAAGGTATACGAAAGAAGGTCAAAATTGATATTTTACAATTATAGACCTTTGGAGGTGGTCAGTAGATGTTTTTATTGACCTGAAGAAAGTAATTGACCGAGAACGAAGCAGGTAGATAAAAATATTTGTCAAACCTTTTTTTATTTATTTTGACTCTATAAAATTTTATTATATAAAATAAGCAACATGTAGATGTGTATAACTGTTTTTAAGGTGTTCTATCATTATCGTGTATGATTTGACTCTTAAAGCTTGCAGGGCACCAGTTTTCTGACCGTCGGACTGATAGTGATCTATTGACCGCCTGTCTTAATTTCATTAATTGATAACGTTACGCCCACATCTTCAGTTTAATTCTTTCTCAGTACAAAAGTATTACAAAACAGTTATAGTTCCCGTAAAGCAGTTGTTTGGTTTAACCTTCAGACCTAAACTGCTACCCTTATAATGAAACCTAATTATTACATTGATCATGGTGATTTATCGTAATTTCCAGTGAAAATAAATTCGATATTTTCACCCAGTGAAAGATCGTTTTTAGTTAACGTCGTCAAGGGCGTTACTAAGAAATGACGTTTGTGACGTCGAAAGATTTAGGAAATGATCTAAGGAAAATATGACACTTTTGAAGCATTTTTTGTCTATTTTATCAATTTAATAAACAGTATAACTAATTCAAGAATTTGAACATCGAATGCGCGCATTCGTGAATTAAGGTATTTTTCGGTCACTCGTTGAATATTTTGCGATATTCAAATTCTTGAATTAGTTATCCTATAATTATTCAATCAAAGTGATTATGGTTGTTCCTCAATACTATAACATCTACAAATTTACGACCAACCGTTCTTGATTTATTACATTGAGATTTTACCGGATATTTTGTACAATCTGTATGGAGACTTTCAGGAAAAAACACAATACCACTTAATCCATATCTTTACACTTACAATTTCAAAACTTTGTTTTGATTTTCTGATTTTCAAAAAATGTATTTGCCTGTTTACTTCCTGAATTACATTCTGTCCATGAGATGACGGAAAATACTTTATTAATGACCCAAACAAGAAAGCTAGAATATTTTATCACAAGAAATAATATCAATAAAAGATCTATATTTCTCCTTTTAATTATACATTCCTACTGATAAACAAAATCTTAAATAATTCCGGAAACATTTTTTTTCAAATTTTTCCAAGAAAGCTAGAATATTCTATCGTAAGAAGTAATATCAATAAAAGATCTACATTTCGCATTTTATTTATACATTCTTACACATAAACAAAATCACAAAAATCACCAATATTATTGCCATTTACATTTATTCTACAAGTATTTCCAGAACGTAAGGTTAGTAGTATTCATGTTACCTCCGATGTATTGATGTGATACATATATTGACGACGAAAAACGCGTTTTAGATGTATAATATTTAAGACTAAAGACCACATGGCCTAAAGAAAATGTTCCCATTCTCTTTTTTTAAGTCTCCAAATTTTGGCAAGAAAGATGATGGGAACATTTATTGTCTATAAAATAATCAGATACATATACATTTTCACAAAATTGTAAGATGTTACATTAGAAGGTAAAATACGCGGATTTATATAACAAGGTTATAAACTTTTATTTCACGTCTTTGTATCCCGAGATTTTCAAAATGTATTTTCCATATATTATCAGGATCGGTCATCTTTATGATTCACATTGGCAACAAGGAAAAATAAAGAACTAATTATTTCCTATTTTTCTTCAGAAAATAGTTTCAAAAATCGAATATCTCGACCATTTGTATATATCCAACCTAGAAATAAACTTGAATTAGAATAAAACATAGAATAGATGTAGTTCAAGTCTTTTTATTAACTGAAACTGACAAACAAATATCATTTTCTGTAAATATTGATTATGTGAGAATGATTATATTCGGTAGAAAGGTCAAGTTTTTATTTCCCTTACCAGCAAAATTAAAACAAAAATCACATGAATGTATAATGATGCTTAAAGTTCGATTAAGTAAAATTAAAATGGGGCTATCAATGATCTGGAACACTATCAACTGCCTATTCAAGAAAAATTCCAGCAGTTTTATATTCTTTCTCGAGTATCCTACTCCGAATGATCTTCCTTAGTTTATCCATTGGGTTACTATGCTTGAATTATCATTCGTGCTATCTGTCATAGCAGAGGTTCTAAGGATGTGCATTAGCGGGGAATAAACGTTGAATTTTCAGAGTTCTGAAGGCTATATAAGTTCAAAGTAAAATACATATACAGATTAGGAGGATTAACGAAAATTTACCACCGACCTCTTTACTGTGGTATCCCTCAATATGTTTGATTTCCTCATGGCGACTGTTCACAAATATTTCAGTTTATAAATGAAATTTGTATTCAGAAAAAAATGCAGTTGGTCAATGTACTGTGGAATTGATTAAGGAAAAAATACCAAACACAAATATGATAAAAAGTTATAAGCAAAAGTAAAAAGATAAAAATTTCTAAGCTTGATCACGAGCAGAAGAAAAGTCTTAAAACATATAGTAAGATATCATTTCGCGCCTGTGATTACAATAATTTGTATATATTATTGATTAAATTACAACTATTTTCAATCCGATAACATGGATAATGTAATCTATTACTTTTGATTACATTTACGAAATAAGTCTATGTACCCCATGCTGGAATACATGAAATATACAGTAAGAGAAATATCTAGAAAAAGAAGATACTGCCAGCACTAACTGTAATATTTTGATATTCTGACAAAAAAAAATTGTCCGTCTTTATAGTTTCTTGCTGTCCAATGAGATGACAGAAAAAACCTTATTAATGACCCAACAAGAAAACTAGAATATTTTATCAAAAGAAATAATATCAATAGAAGGTCTACATTAATCCTTTTAATTATACATTCTTACTCATCAATAAAATCTCAATGTTCTGCTAAAGAAATTTAGATTAATAATTCCGGAAACAATTTAAAATTTATTCTAAAAATATCTCCTGATGTTGAAGTTAGTATTCATGTTATTTGAGGTGCGATACACATGTTTTGCCGACGAAAAAGGCATAGCGAAGGAGTATGTGGAAGACCCCCCCCCCCCCCAAAAAAAAAGAAAAAAAAGTTATTCTGTATGCAAATCACACACGACTCGTATCAGCAATTCACAACACGGAAGTGGCAAAGAAGTGTTTTAGATGTATATTATTCAAGAATAAAGACCATCTGATTATTAGAAAAATTCACCCTCTTGTTTTTAAGTCTCCAGATTTTGGCAAGAAGGTAATGGGAGCATTTGCTGTCTTTAAAATGGTCAGATAAAATTTTACAATATCGAAAAATGTTACATCTAGAAAATCTACACCATTTGTAAACACCCAACTGAAAAATAAATTTGAATTAGAATAAAATATAAAATAGATATAGTTCAAGTCTTCTTATAACTTAAACTGACAAATAAATAGGATTTTCTGTAATTAATGATTTTATGAGAAAAATCATACATACGTAGTCGATATAAAGGTCAAGTTTCTATTTTCTTTACTCGCAAAATTAAAACAAAAAGACACGAATCTAGACAATAGGTTTAATTCAAAAGTTAGGTTCAATTAAGTAAAAATTAAATAGGGCTATACAACAATAATTCCAGTAATTTTATATTCAATTCTATTCCAGATAATCCTTTTTGTTACATCTAGGTTTGTTTTTTTCAGAGGTAAAATAGATCTTGGAGAAAAGCCAAAAAGCTTTCTAATAAAATAATCAATAATTTTTTAAAGATATTATAGAAAATGTATACAAGAATTGTCTCGGTTGTCGCATGTTATACTGTTAAGCATAGTTTTGTGGCTTAATACCATCGAAAAGGTCAAAAGTGATTTCATTAATGGGGATGAAAGTTATGAATATTAAAGAGATACATAAATTATAAAAAAAAATCAACGTAAAATACATATATGGATGGAAAATTTTTCACGGGTTTGTCTACGTTTTTCTGTTTGCTCCTTAGGTATATTTGTCGTCTTTTCCACCAGTCCCTTTGATATGGATTCTTTCGTTACTTCAGATGTCCATAAAACGCCCGTTGTTCACAAAATAATAATATCAAACATTTCAGTTTGAAACTTGTATTCAGCAAAAACAAATGTAGTGGGTCAGTGAGTTGTTGCATTGGCTAATAAAGTTGACAAACCAAACATAAATATTAACTAATATTTAAATTAAAAGAAAAAATGTCAGATATGTAGGCTTGACTACAAGCATAAGAAAAGACTTAACGACCTAAGATATCTTTTCATACTTGTGATTTAAATAATTTTGACACAGTAATTGCTAAAATTACGACTACTGCAATCAGAATATGTAATCGATTACTTCTGATCACAATAACTAAATACGATTACCCCATGCTTGAATCAGTCACTGGAATACATGAAATCTCATTAAGAACAATTTCTAGAAAAGAAATTGAATCTTTGACAACACAAATTGTAAAATGCCTATAAAAGTGAACAAAAGTAAGAAGTTTGTAAAAAGATAGTAGAGATGTTATTTATATCAATAGCTTTCTTCTTCGTATTTTTTCTTTGACCAAACGATATATATGCTATTCAATTAATAAGCAATAAAAGTGTAGACGCGAGTGTAGTTAAGAACTTTCGTTGCCAAGTCAAAACTATTTGCAGCCAAATCCAATTCCTGAAGGTAGGAACGCATCTAAAAATGTTTGTTTTTTTTTTGTCAAAGTGTACGTTCACGTACGTTTATTTCATTTTTGTCTGAACTGTACAATTCTGTTAATTTTTCGCTTTGGAAGGCATGACTTTCAGATGTGAACGTTCAGTATATTCCATGTTCACCAAAAACTTTAAGTGATGGCAGCGACGAAAACGTATCAGTGGCAAGAATGTTGACCGGATTATTTGTTAGCCATAGTTCAAACTGTCAAATAGAGAATGAAAATTACAAAATTTTGGGTCTGATGTAAAATGTATGACGCAGAATCAAGGTCATAAATATCGATTTTAATATATCCTAAAATGATTTTAGTGTATACTAAATTGATTTTAGGGTATACTAAAATCGATTTTAGTATATACTAAAATCGATATTTATGACCCTGATTCCGCGCCATAAAAATGTTTAAATTATGAAAGTAGCAATGAAATTTATTCCAAAATCGCCCTGGTTAATGTTATATTTAATGCTAAAGTTTAGTATTTTTTAAATTAAAAAAGAAAGAATAAGGTTGTAGCCCCATTCCTAAAGTTTAAAATGTCTGCGTTAGGATTTCATTCCGATAGTACTAAAATCGATATTTATGACCCTGATTCCGCGCCATAAAAATGTCTAAATTATGAAAGTAGCAATGAAATTTATTCCAAAATCGCCCTGGTTAATGTTATATTTAATGCTAAAGTTTAGTATTTTTTAAATTAAAAAAGAAAGAATAAGGTTGTAGCCCCATTCCTAAAGTTTAAAATGCCTGCGTTAGGATTTCATTCCGATAAAATAATGATGTTTAAAGTTTTAGAATTATATAATTGTGTATATCTAAATTAGAATTATCAAAGACAAAATTTATATATGCACCCTGTAACAATTTATAAGCAATGCCTACTTCTATATTTTAAGTACTCGGACATCATTGACAGTTTTTTAACTTCTGTGACAAAATTATCTAAATTGCAAATACAGAGCTCGACGCGTAATTCTTCGTGTAAATCTTCCACAGCACCTTAGTTTTTCCCCTGTATCTGTTCCATTTCTAGGGCCATTTTCAAAAACTCTCATAGAACCTTTCAAAATTTCTGTAGGGCATAGCCTGATATGTGATCTCTAAAGATTCGCTAATAATAGCTAATAAAAAAGTAACTAAAATTGTGGCCAGACGTGATTTTAGAGACAGTTGCCAAATTAACGTCTTTAAGACAGTTTTCCAACGCGAAGGACACGTTTTGCTTGGAGTGAGTTGACGTATCTTCTTCATATAACAGTAGAATATTTTTGTTCTTAATACCCTTTTTTGCAATATTCCAAAGAGGGAAACGAATTGACCATATTTTCGGGCAGAAAACTTAATGATTAAGCATAAAATTTCTGTTTGTTAACATAAAATGCATTGTTTACAATAAAAAAGTACGTAAATGTTTAAGATTAAAAATAAAAATACTGATTATTGGCGAAACAAATGCTGGGGGAACTCTAACCTGGAATTGTATTTGTTAATAAAGTTAATCTGCTTTATCCGTTAAATATGCGTTATTTGTACATACGGTCCGCGTTACAGCGACCTTCAATACAACGGAGTATTCAGTATCCAGCGATATGTTCGGACTAACGTTGTCCTGTTGGAATAACTTCCTCTGTCGGTCAAATATGTGGATGGGGTGACGGATTGGAGAATTTCCTCTCTGTAGCTTTTAGCCTTTAAATTTCCCGGAACATGCGCGAGTTCTGTTTTTCGGTCATTTGAGATCGATGGCCACTTCATAAGACATGTATACCCGTCTTCTGCCGTCAAGTTTCTGAAGAGAAAAGCGGAACTCGTAGCTGAACAGAATGCTACGCCAGTTTTGAAAATGTCCACCCCGTCAATCTGTTGCACCAACGGACTCTGGCGTCTGTGTAATGGCGTAGATACCACTTCCGAAATGCGGCCTTCTAGGTCTAAAGCCTTGCTGTCGAAACCGGGTGCGGACTGTTTGCGAGCTGATACTTCGTAATCCAGGTAATAAATGCAGTGGTTAATGCGGAAATGGTTCGATTGCAGTATTTCAACTTTTAGATGATATTTAAGCTTCAAAAATTGTTCTTTCATTTTTGCTTATGTACTGATTTTTTGTATATACCATTTTGTGTTTCTTTGTTGAAACAGTTGTTTGTTTTTATAGTGATTAAGATTATATTAGAATGTTGACTGCTGTACCCCAGTTTTTGACGTTTTTACCTATTATGTCTGTTTGTTTTGCTCACACTTTGTTGTCAATATAATGGAATTCTATGCGACTGTCATACAAGTGAGAGGTTTAGCTAGTTATAAAACCAGGTTTAATCCACCATTTTCTACATAATGAAATTTCAAGTCAGGAATATGACTGTTGTTTTCCATTCGTTATATATATTTGAGCTTTTGATTTTGCCATTTTATAAAGGACTTTCCGTTTTGAATTTCCCTTGGATTTTGGTATTTTTGTTATTTTACTTTTTACACATTTTAGCTCAACAGTTGAATTAACCGCAAAGTGCCCGTGAGAAACGTTACTGAATTTGCACGGAAATATATGGGATATTCATTTTACCGAGCCACTGTTCAGATGTGGCACAGTGTTAAATCTACTGAACATGCATTTAAAATTTAAAACTAACCTTTCTAACATCAACAATTAAATTGGTCATTTAATTTTACTAGGTTAATGGCAGAATTTGCGTTTTGAAAAAGAACATAGGGTTATGCGTTTCTTTTTTTTGTACAGTATGTATAAGAATACCTCTTCTCGAGATGCGTCAGTCGCTCGAGAACTATATTGCCAATGGTGAAACACATAGGGAAGGAAATGTCCTCATCTATTGATCCAAGTCTCAGAAATATATTTGCAAACACAGTGAAATAATTCAATATCACTGAGTATTCACAACGAATAAATAAAATTCTGAAAATGCGTAGACCATATATAAACAGCTGTGGTGTGTTTAGTTGAAGCAATTTTGCGAATTTTTTTTTCTCATTCACATGTATTTTAAATTAGTATCTATGGGAATCCCAATGACACATTGTAACATGTGTTTTCAAGACGACTACCTCTATTATGAAATTTTCTGCTCAGATTTTGAATATTTGTAAATGTTGGCTAAGTGAGAATGATTGCTTTCAGTATAAAGATTAAATTTCGATTTCCTTTTGTATACAATTAAAACAAAAATACACGAATTAAACAATGTGTAATAACGTCCTTTAATGCTTATGGTCAGTACTTCGTAGATGCCTTAAACACTAAACAAGAACAATTAAATATACCTCAAGCAGTTTGTATCAGCTCAACTATTTCTTCGTCCATTGTGGTTTATTCCATGCATAGTTTGCTCAGTATTGAATAAATTGGCTAAACCCCTGCACTGTAATTTCTTTATTCATCTGCGTTAATCATCATACCGGCTGTTTTGCAATATTTCTATTTATACCACAACAAACAAGGTTTAGGGAGTATATAGAAATCAGTCTTACTTTCAGTCTGTCAGGACTAACTTAAAAGTTGGTAATTTTTGAAAATCATATATATTGTCATAGCAACAGCTCTGGCATAGATTGAGGCCACTATTGCACACATTAGAAGAACTTCTATACTTTTAAAGGGGTGTTTTGGGCTTTATACACCGTCAAGCGCAGATATGTTTGGGCCTTACACTGTCAAGCGCAGATATTTGAAGTTGTAAACACTGTTACCTCGAAGAAATAACAGATAATAAACGACGAAGGGGTTTAAAAAAAAAGAAAAAAGAGGGCAGCTGGTAAGTTCCGATTTGTTGTGTAAAAAGTTACATTAAATACTAAACTCTGTAATTGTTTAGGACACATCGATACATAACTTATAGATTTTTGATGGAAGAATTAGTTGTAGCCCCTGTCATTGTCGGCTACTAGGTATTTTGGTGCGAGAGGTAAGTCAAATTTGTTAGGTTGCTAGTGCTTTAGTTTCTGTGCTGTCTTGTTCTATAGAATTTTGTTTATTTTGTTTTTTATTCTTTAAGTTATACATGTATCCTCGTGGTGTTTGTTTGTCGTGTTCCATTCTCCTGAATTTGTCTTTTCCTTGGACTTCGAGTTTGTGGACATTTCCAACTGTTTTGTCGCTTCGGTATTCTTTTGCCGATATTTTGTAATTACTAAAACAACAGGACAACAGGATATGAACAATTTGAAAAAGGTAAAGTAAATGTCATTAAAAAGATTTTTACTATATTTTGGAGGTTTCTTATATTATTGTTTTTTCAT
The DNA here is from genome assembly GCA_028015205.1 of Mytilisepta virgata. Lineage (NCBI taxonomy): Eukaryota > Metazoa > Mollusca > Bivalvia > Mytilida > Mytilidae > Mytilisepta > Mytilisepta virgata. The sequence goes on along the minus strand of CM051518.1, from coordinate 60,684,730 downwards.
AATTCATACATTTATAAATTCAATATTATTATAAGAATAATATTGGTTTAAAAACTGTTAAACTTGATCTTATAGAAGGGATTTATATTGCACTCCATATATAAACCTAAGAAGAATGCCGAAACCAAAGATTAACCATGGGCATACACTATTGATTATAGATAAAAAACGAAATCTAAAAGTTCTTGTGTTTTGAAGGTATTTGTTATGTATTTTGATCTTCATACCTTTATTTTCTCTTAGAACATACGAAAGCTCAATGACCCTTTAATTGGTTATTTAATTTTACTAGCTTTTTTTACAAAATTTATATTTAAACCACAACAAACAAGTTTAGAAGATATACAGGAATCAGTCTTTCTGTCCAACTTTGTAATTTGACAGTCATGTATCTTGTCATAACAACTCCTCTGACATGTACATGGCTTGTTATATTAATAAAATATGCATGTGGGTTTGATTTCCCGGTCCATGAGGTTTTCACGATTTTAGCCCTTTGGACTTCCAAATTTTTGACGTCCAGGACACCAAGTGCATAGATGTGAATTGAATATAATATCTCATATTTTCTCTTTAGTTGCAAGCATAAACATTTCATTTAATTTTCTATTTTTTTTTTGTATTATATTTTTTCTTCTTCTAAAAACCTACAGGCCAAATTTGAACCAAACTTGATGTATTGTTATATATATTTGCAACTTGGTGCCTGGTCAGATCCTAGTATATGGAGGATAGTAAAAAGATGCTCGAGTCCCTTGATTTTTTGCGAGTTATGACCCTTTGGACTTTTTTTGACATTCTACGATATACACCTTGTCATCGCAACTTCTCTGACATGGTTTGTGATATACACATGAAACTTGGAGCATTTTTAGATCCTTGTTTGCAGAGGAAGTTGCTTTTGAACTTTGGTTAATATAGCTACAATAATGTAGCTCCTGTGACAACTTTTGATTGGCGGAGCTGCAAAGCGGTTCCATTACTCGTAATGGAGCAGCCGAATGTGATTCACACCCGGGATTTTAGGCATATTTTCCACCTGTTTTGGTTCAATAACTGTAAAAATATTATATTTCTTTCAGTATCAGTTAAAATAAAGCAGCATATCATTAGCTAACGGGATATTTCCAATCTAGAAATCTGGCATCCAAAATTTTCATCCATGTTGTGAATTTTGTTTTCTTTTTCAAGTCCCGGAGGGGTTCTCGCTAAAGTCACGTTCCAAATAAGGATATATATATATATATCTATTATTCTGTTCACCGATGTACAAAACAACATATAATAAAAAGTATAAAATAGAAAATATGTTCCTTTTCTAAATAAAAAATTCTTCGATATCAATTTTTTAACAGAAGATGTGAACATTTCGTCGATTTACGACTCATCAGTTGTGCCCAAGGCCCAAAATGTTGAAATCCAAAACAACAATCCAAAAGGTTGAAGAGCACATTAAAAAATGCCTAAATAACCTGAAAGGTAAGCGAAAACCATCTAAGGACAGAGCTTTGCACGAGGGAGCTCAAAAAATTGTAGCTCTAAAATAAAACTTTGACAAGCTAAGATATTTCTGATCAGTGAAAATGACTTTATGGAAGAAATATAAATTGAAATAATAACACCCTTAGCATTTTTTTTATCAGAAAAATATATTAATTCATTTCTTCTTTGAACAGACAGTGCTTAAATAAAGGTGTTCATTCGTATTTTAAGCCTGGTTTTGATTTCCCATAAACCAATAGCTGAAAATTAACCATAACGAAACAAGGTAGCTTGGCTGAACCCTTCTCATACTGGTTAGTAAGCATATCAATAAACTGTTGATATTTAGAAATATGTCTCATTATAATAATGCCGATAAACCAATTTTAAACAATACTCTACTTCAATCTTAATCAGTTCCTGCGTAATATCCTCAAGACTTCTGTCCAAAAATTGTCTTCCTCGTATTCCTTTCTTGGCCACTCTATATACGTTGTTGAATTAACAAGCGATCGAAGTGAAGACGCCATTTCTTGCTTTGGAATGTTTTCAAGCATTATCGTTACAAGGGCGTCTGCTTCTCGGTTAAGAAATCGTTCTTGAGCAACCCTAGTTTCGAAAAGACACCAGTCACTTTTAACCATATCACGCGAAACGACAAGAATTATTTTCTTACTGTTAGACATCTTCTCGATTATGTTTTCAACTATAACTTTACCTGCCTCAAAATCACGATGGTGGATGCACAGTTTAAGGCCAGTGTCGGTCTCAATTCTATGAACAAGCTTCTGATATATCCACTTAACATCCTCATTACAATAAATTACAAAAGCGTCATACAAATAAGTATCATTATTTTCTGAAAGCATGGAAAAACCGGTTTTCTTCACTTGATTTAGATACATCCAGTATCTTATATGCCAACGCATTCTGTAAAGAACACTGACAATAATTGTAAACACAATGCCAAGCACTGAAAAACACGTGACAATCGACGTAAATACTTCTTGTGAACGACTATTACAATCGGAAGGATAATAATCACTTATTAACATGTTTTCTCTTTCTACGGGAGTTTTGCAGTTGTAGTCAAAGGGGTATAGCTCAAACATATCAGGGTGATGGCGTGTCCAGTTCAAAAACCATTGATTTTCACAATTACAAGTGAAAGGATTGTCAGCAAGGTCAATCGTCGACAATTGTTTCAAGGCATTCATTGGAAATAATGATTCGTTTACAACTGCAATGTTATTATTTTTCAGTTGTATAGTATGCAGAGTTGTTCCATTACCAAAAACTTTCTGTCCATTCCATGAAGATATTTTATTATAGCTGATTGAAAGAACTTCCAGGTTTGTCAGTTTATAAAATATATTAGCGGGTAATGTATTGAATTTACACCTGTCTAATCTAAGTCTTCGTAGTGAGATTAACGGGAGGATCATTCGTGGAAAGATATCCACATCTGTGGGATCAAAATAATTAGCAGTCAAGTCTAGGTCTTGTATAGCAGGTGCACATCTGAAAATGTTATAGTCATCAAATGTTTTGTTTAAATTGCTCTTAAAAAACAAGAAATTGTTGTCTGAAATGTCCAGTCTTTTTAGAGTTTTGCAACGGAAGGCATAACTTTCAATTACTTCAAGTCTGTCTCCAATGTTAGATACAGACAGAACTTCAAGCAATGGAAGACGAGCAAAGGTATCGTTACCGATTATCTTTACTGGATTAAAAGCTAAAGACAGAATACGCAACTTCTTAAAACAATCAAATAATCCTCCATAATCGCTTATGAGGTTTTGATCAAGGTCCAAATGTTCCAAATTTGGAAAGTAGCAATAAGTTTTGTTTACAAGAAATCCATTCTTTATGCTAATATCTAGAAAATTCTTATGTAGTGCGAGAATTTTCAAATTCAATAGAAATCCTGGTAGTATAGTTGATATAGATCCATGCGCAAAACTTAGACGTTCTACGTGTGGAATACACTCTGACAACAAGGTAAAGTTTAAAGTTTTGAAATTACTTCCTTCTAAATCTAAATTTAAGATTTTAAATTTCGACAGTGACATATATAGCTGAATTGGTTCGTCGTGCCACATTAGATTCTGCAGATTAATGGAAGAAAAATATGACGAGGGAATGCCAACAACCGATTCTGCTACATCACTAATTTTCATCTTAGGATTTTTGCTCAGGTCTAAATCTTGAATATATTTCAATCTGCTAAATGCGTCCGCGGATATTTCCTCAATTATATTATCATCAAGTTTTAACCTTTGGAGTTTCAGATCATCCAAATGCCGTAACGTAGACGAATTTAATGTTGCAATGAGATTTCCGGAAAACCATAAATCTGTCACGTACTTCGGTAGTTTTGGGATAACGTTTAAAGTCGTATGAAAGCAAGTTGCAGACTTCGCTTCCTTGTCACAATAACAAACAGTCGCTTCTGGACAACGATTTGCATTTGCATTTTCTACAAACACGAACATTATTAAAGAAAAGAAGTATAGATAATACTCCATTCCGTCTGAAAGAAAAAAATTATGAGAAACTATATGACATATTAATGGTGATTGTTCAGTATTTATGAAAACTCATTAAAGCACTAGTTAGCAGATTACTTTTTTGCATAAATACTTGAAATATTGACTATCAAAAAACCCCGTTTTTTAAATTATCAATGTAAAATATTTTTTAAAGTGTGTTAAAATTAGTAAAAGCTAAATTCATTTCGTAAAGTTTTGTTTCAAAGTGGTTTACTGTACAGTTGTTACCCAATTCTGTCGTGGTCATTATGTATGTTTGTGTTAATGTCTTGTGCTGTCGCTTTGTGTCTATGTTACTTTTTTGATTTGCAATTAAAGACTTGAAACAGTGAGGGTCCAAACCATGTCTAAATATATATCTGGCACGCCACTGAAAGTCTTGTTTTTGTGCCTGTAATAAATATTCTATGGTGCCAGTTTAATGCATATGATGCACTTAGTCTATTTAACACTCATAAGTTGTGCCCAAGGGCTAAAATATCAAAAGCCAAAACAATATCCCAAAACTTTGAAAATAATTCCAAATAAGTCAAAATGGTAACTTATAACCGAATCTAGGGTTACGTTGACCATCCCCTGGTAATTGAAACAGATAATTATAAAAATGTTCCAAGAGAAAATAGATTATGCACTTTTTGCAATAAAATCGATGATGAGTTTCTTTTTTTTATTGAATGTAAACAAAACTTATTATAAAGCGATCAACTGTTTTCTACGATATCTAATACTTTTCCATCATTTAATAGAGATCAGCCACACAATCAAACTGAAAACTCTTCTGAATCCAAAAATAGAACTTTTACCGGAAATAGGTGACTTTAAAAAGCAATCTATAGAATTGCGAAAATGAGGTCCGTTTCGGTCAAATTTCTCTACTTTATCTAGACGTATTATGTTATTGTACTTTATATAATATTATGTTCTTATGTGTTTTGTTTTGTGTTTGCTTGACCCATATGGGTGTAACTTTGCAAATAAAATTATGTTATGTTATGGTAAAACCAAAATCATCTAAGGACAGAGCTATGTATAAGGGGTACACTACTAAGTATTTACAAAATTTAACATTTTTGTAACGCTAAATATGATGGTCTGTTATTTTTTGCTAGTATGAAACACTAGCAACTAAGGTGGTGATACTATTGGGGATTTGGAATCCTCCGGGAGATTTATCTATGTATAGTTTCACTGATAGTAATTTATAAACTAGGGTATCAATTTAGATACATAAGATGTGTCAATTTACCGGACTCATTTTACTGGTGCTCAAAGCCCAAAATATTGAAACTCAAAACGTTGTAGAGCAAATTCAAATGACAAAATGACAAAGCAAAAAGGAAAGAGATTATTAACTCCTTAATTTTCACAAAATTTAAGATTTTTATAACGGTATCAATTTCGTGTTAGTATTGAAATACCAGCTGAGCTTGTAGTCAACCAATCTTTTCCACTTGTTTGAAATTAGAATCCTTCTATTTGCCCTAAGCTCTCGATCTCCAAATTGAAAAAAAAATAAATAAAATCGTAAATCTGAAGATTTTTTTTCTCTTTCCAAACTCTTTCTGTAAAAATTAATTAAGATATCTATGTCACGCAAGACAGAAAGCAGACCGCCAAAATTTTGTTACACAACAATATAAGTAATTTCACTGTCTAAAATAAAAGTATATATAAACTTACAGTGCAAATCTTTCAGCGTCAATAAAAAGATTATGACTTGAAAGAAGAATGTGTAGGATTGAACTTCCCAGTATCAATTTCCTTATATATATAACGATAATTATCAAAACAATGGATTATAATTTCCGGCAAATTTAGAATAGTTCAAAGGGGATAATGATATGATGCCACACCCGAGAACGGACTAAGGCTCATTTTTAACAGTGGCGGGGTTTATAATTAATATATAGTTGGGGAAAGAATGGTGAGTTTTGTATGACTTTTGTGAGTGACTTCAAATTTCTAATTAATATTTCTGTACCGAATTACACGTGGGTGGCTGTTTGCGTGATAGAAATATACTAAAGCATTTAAAAATTTCTATAATCAACAACAGATACAAATTTTTCCACATGGAAAATTAAAGTGAGAACAACAAGCTCCATTTAGAACATTTTGTGGAACAAAAAAATTAACACATGGTAAAGGTAAATCTTGAAAAAAAGAATTGTATTCGCCTTGTCTAAACATTGCACACCGGAAACTGAAAGCGAACTCATTTGGGTTTCGTGATCATAATCTGGAAATTGAAGATGGTGGATAAAAAAAATCTTCGTCATATATAAGACTCTGTATATTTCGTACCAAAAAATAATTAAAATGGATGACGAATCTCATTTTTTTTTGTGTGTAAAAAAACAAACCCCATGAAAAAAATTGAAGATTTTTTTTTCAAAATTCATATTATATCACGTCCATTGATTCATTCATGGAAGCGAAACAGAATATGCTTACATGTTATAAGGTTGCATTTACAGGCTAGTGATCATTAGTAGTCATGACGAACTACCTAGACCACTCGGCCACCGTATCACTCTTATATAAATTTTCTTAACGAAAAGTTTTAGTTTTAAGGGAATACGATACAGTAACCAGGTGTGTGTGTGTGTGTGTGTGGGAAGGGGGGGGGGGGGGTATATAGACGTCGCCAAGAAATACACATTGTGATGTCATAGCATCCTTCAAGAAAAACCTTTTTACCATAATTCAATTTGGGTTTTTTCTCGAATACCTCTGCAATAAGCACACGCACCCCAACTTTTTAGCTCACCTGGTCTAAATGGCCATGTGAGCTATTGCTATCACTTGGCGTACGTCATCCGTCCGTCGTCGGTCCGTCGTCGTCGTCATGAACTCTCCTTTAAAGATCTTCTACTCTGAAACCACTGGGCCAATTGGAACAAGACTTGGCAGCAATGGTCCTTAGGTAGTCTTGTTTCAGAAATTTATCTGATGACCCGGCCCGTCATCCAAGATGGCCGCCAGAGCAGAAAATAGTTTAACATAGGACCTTATGGGAAATTTACTTATAGATCTTCTTGTCTGAAACCACTTGGCCAATTGGAACAAAACTTAGCAGCAATGGTCCTTAGTTGGTCCTTTTTCAGAATTATATGCGACGACCCAGCCCGTCATCCAAGATAGCCGCCAGAGCCGAACATAGTTTAAAATAGGACCCTATGGGGAATTTACTTAAAGATCTTCTTGACTGAGACCACTCAGCCAATTTAAACAAAACTAAGCACCAATGGTCCTTAGGTGGCTCTCTTTCAGAAATTTATCAGATGACCCCGCCCGTCTCTAAGATGGCCACCAGAGCTGAACATAGTTTAACATTGGACCTTATGGGGTATTTACTTAAAGATCTTCTTGTCTGAATCCACTAGGCCAATTGGAACAAAAATTGGCAACAATGGTCCTTAGTTGGTCCTTTTTCAGAATTATATTCGATGATCTAGCCCGTCATCCAAGATAGCCGCCAGAGCCGAACATAGTTTAAGACCCTATGGGATATTTACTTAAAGATCTTCTTGACTGAGACCACTCAGCAAATTGAAACAAAGCTAAGCACCAATGGTCCTTAGGTGGTCCTCTTTCATATGTATATCCGATGACCCCGCCCATCATCCAAGATGGCCGCCTGAGCCGAACATAGTTTTACATTGGACCCTATGAGGAATTTAATTAAAGATCTTCCTGTCTGAAACCACTTGGCCAATTGGAACAAAACCTAGCAGCAATGGTCCTTAAGGCCCTATTTCAGAAATTTCCGATGATCCCGCCAGTTATCCAAGCTGGCCGCCAGAGCTGAACATAGTTTAACATTGGATCCTATGGGGAATTTACTTAAAGATCTTCTTGCCTGAGACCACTCCGCCAATTGGAACAAAACTTGGCAGCAATGGTTCTTAGATGGTCCTCTTTCAGAATTATATTAGATGACCCCGCCCATCATCCAAGATGGCCGCCAGAGCCGAACATAGTTTAACATAGGACTCTACGGGGAATTTAATTAAAGATCTTCTTGTCTGAAACCACTTGGCCAATTGAAACAAAACTTAGCAACAATGGTCCTTAGGTGACCCTCTTTCAGAAATTTCCGATGACCCCGGCCATCATCCGAGATGGTCGCCAGAGCTGAACATAGTTTAACATTGGACCCTTTGGGGAATTTACTTAAAAATCTTCTTGTCTGAGACCACTAGGCCAATTAGAACAAAACTTGGCAGCAATGGTACTTAGGTGGTCCTCTTTCAGAATTATATCCGATGACCCCGTCATCCAGGATGGACACCAGAGACGAACATAGTTTAACATTGGACCCTTTGGGGAATTTAATTAAAGATCTTCTTGTCTGAAACCACTAGGCCAATTCGAACAAAACTTGGCAGCAATGGTCCTTAGTTGGTCCTCTTTCAGAATTATATTCGGTGATCTATTCCGTCATCCAAAATAGCCGCCAGAGCCGAACATTGTTTAACATAGGACCCTGTGGGGAACTTAAATAAAGATCTTCTTGTCTGAAAACACTTGGCCAATTGGAACAAAACTAAGCAGTAATGGTCCTCTTTCAGAAGTGTATCCGATGACCCCGTTCACCATCCAAAATGGCCGCCCTAGCCGAACATAGTTTAACATAGGACCCTAAGGGGAATTTACTGAACGATCTTCTTGTCTGCAACTGCTTGGCCGATTGGTACAAAACCTGACAGCAATGATCCTTAAGTGGCTGTCTTGGCAAAATTGTTTCTGATGATCCGCCCACCATCCAAAATGGCCGCCAGAACCAAACATTGTTAAACATACAACCCTATAGGAAATTTACTTAAAGATCTTAACAGTGTCATTTGGAACAAAAGTTAGCAGCAATGGACCTTAGTTGATCCTCTTTCAGAATTATTATATTCTATCATCAAAGATGGTCGCCAAAGCCGAACATAGTTTAATATAGGACATAATGGGAAAAATCAGCGAAAGATCTTCTTGTTTGAAACCAGTTAGCCAGTTGGCTTGACAGCAATGTTCCACGTTGCAAGTCAAGATTAACATAATCAAGGTGAGCGATACAGGCTCCTGGGAGCCTCTAGTTTCTTTTCAAACAGAAGCTCATTACTTAAAGTTAAGTATACTAAAATTTAAAGAAAAAATCAGTGGAGGGTTTTTTTCTACATGCATCTAAAGTAACCAAATTATTATCAATATTCCATATTTGCATAATTTCCTAATTAGTTTATCAATCTTTTTCATCAGTTATTTATTAGAAGACAATGCCTATTATTTAGGAATATCTTACAAAAGACCTGGTGATATTATCTTTTTTCGTTAAAAAGTTAGAGACTTTTTTGTGACAGTCTTGAAAAATGAAAAAATTAGGGTTTTGGCTTAAAAGATATACCAAAAGCAGTGTTGATTATCTAAAACTAAGTAATGAATTAAGGATTTTTTTTACATATTTGAAAAGTATACATAAAAATTGACCATCTGGTAAATTTTCAGCAAAATTTCAGTGGAGGAACCTTCTTATTGTATCGTATTCCCTTAACCAGTTAACATGTTTAAGTTTCCGCATCCATGTTACGTTACATGTGATATTAACATTTTACCTGTGTTTTGTTTGTTTAGCTCTATATATCGGTTACGCTTTAAAATTGAACTGATCTTCTTCTTCTTTGGATATATCCACCCTATCTGCAGGGTCACCGCATTAAAATATTATTTTAATTTATTACTAGTGTAGCGCAGTGTAGCAGTTTGTCAGAGTTCCGGGTTGAATATTCTATTCCACCCGAAGTACAGTTTTATATTTTATAATCGCCTTAATGTAAACATCATCCCTGAAATGCATGTGATAGGAGTTAAAAACTAATAATTTTAAAAGATAACAATGGCACGGTAATTAACAAACATTCATTATCATATATAAGCATATGACTGGCATATATCAATATTTGAAAATCTGAAAAAATCAAACAACAAGCACATTTACCATGGGTAAGATAATTCACTACACAGTTTAATATAACAAGAAAGAGTCTTTTTTAAGGTGTATATGCTACTTCTGACTACTGCATAAAGACCATATACCTTTAATACAAAAATAGTCGTAGGAAACAAGTATGTGACCAAGCAGTTACTAACTGAGTGTTTTTGCAAGCGGATAGGATGGATATGTAATTAAATTGTAATGAAACACTTGGTCCTTAATATTAAAGATCCCTTATCTATATTTAATAAAAATGTTTATCAACCAATTAACAGGTCCTCTAAGGGGCAATAATTAACAGATATTTAATAAAACTACTAGCATTTTACATGCCAAAATAACAACTGCTGAAGCACAAAATCAAACAAAGCAATGGATACCAACACATGCATCAGATGTAAAGAACTTAGACATACACATTCATTTATCCACGTCAATAATAGTCCAACAAAGACAAAATGTCTAACTATAATTTATTTTGAAATCTGAAATGTATAAAAAATATGCAAAACAATACTGCTAATTTAAGAAACAAAAACCCTGAAATATAAATATTCTTACACAGTGAAAATAGCATATAATGTATTTAGATTTATTTCAGTAACTTTACTATATATTTATCTAAAACTCTTTACCTTACGAAGTGTAAAACTATGAAACGCTTTCAAATGTAAAACATTGTCCAAAAGTTGCATTAAGAAATGAATTCAAAGTAAGATTAAATTCCTTCCTTCTTTTAATATGAAATTCACATTTACCTTAAACATTCCAGGCTCTAAATATCACCTTACTATAAAATCGTTGACAATATATTTCAAAAACGAATAAACTAAGTAAAATACCTGAAACAGCGATGTAAATCATCCGTCTTATGGTGACAAAAATATATGGTGGACTAATATATGTCTATAATTTTAACCTGTTTATATATAAAACCTGAGATGATAATTATTCATGCATTTCTCGTGCTAATGCAATTAATTTAAAGTGCGAAAATTATGCTTAATTAAAGTAGTAAATATAGTACTAGCAAGGCTCACCAAACTGGGCGAAGTGGGCGAAAAAGTTGCATTTTAAAAGACGAAATCGCCCTAAGGATACCCCAAAATAACTCATCAATCTGTCATTCATTTGTCTCCCTTTGTCTAATTACTTCACAGTTATTGTATCGTATTCCCTTAACCAGTTCACGTTTAAGATTCTGCATCCCTGTTACACGTGTTATTAATATTTTATGTGTTAACAGACACATGTGACAACATGCAATATTTTAACAATAAAGAATTGATTTGAAAGAGATAATTGTAAAGTAAACAAAATAGAACAAAATAGATTCACCATATGGAAATTAACATTTCTTAGACTTTTGATGAGGGTAATTGGATGGGGTGAAAAGAATACAAAATAATGCCCGTATTATAAATAAAGAATTATTTAAAAAAAATATTAAAGAAAAATTGAAAGAAATAAAGAATTAAAAAATAACTATTCAGATATTTTTAGTTAAACATGTCAGAAAGTTTCAGTTACATGTACCTTTCAATAGACAAACAAATCCATGTCACTTTCATCTTGCATCTATCCAAAAATCAATTTTTAACATTTTTGTTTAATAATTCTATCATAAGATCTTAAAATACATAATTTTTTATAGGGAAAATGGAAAATAAGACCAAATTTTTAATTAAAACAGAATCTGGAACCCCCCCTCCAATACTGTTCCTATTTCATCTCATTTTATTTTATAGCTAGTACACCAAAGGCAAAATTCAAAGTATGATAATTTATTGCCTCTATCATATAATTCAAACCACAGTATGACATGGAATAAAGTAGAGGTTTCCGTAGACCAATTTAGCATGGCGCTGCACCATGCCTAAATCTTCAAGCACCATGACGCCCTCATCATGAATTTTACAATGTGCCCCCAGGTAGCCAAACTTAACTTTCAGTTTTTAGTTTAATCTTATCTTTTTGAAACTGATTTGCATTTAATCATAAACCCCTGTTGTTTTGGTACACTTTTATGACACTTTTACGTGCATCAAACTAGGGTGAAGGCTGTTTATTGCAGGTTTTGATAAATAATACTACCGTCATGTCAGTGTGGGGTGCCCCCAATATTATCTTTTTTAACCAATGAGTGCCCTCGAAATATGAAATTTACCATTCCTTCACAAATTTCTGGGGAAGCACTATAATGTACATATATATATATGTGAAGGCATGAAAACATTGCAACGATTCCTGACTTCTCTTTCAAGTCTATCAGGTCCTCACTTCTCCTTGTTTGGTTGCAAGGGAGAAGTCACTTCTCCCTAAAATTATGAAGTGTGGTGAGTCCAGCTTAGTAGTAATCTATAGTCTGTTTCAAGTCAGATGTTGTGAATGAATGAGCCTAGATAATGTAGTAGTCAGCTATAGTCAGTTTCAAGTCAAATGATAATGAATAAATGAAAATGACTGACTTGGATGAAACATATACAATTAATGACTAATCGACAAAGAATGAAACCTAAAGCAATAATCAGACATACAAAAATACATGTAATAAAACCTCCGGTGACAGTACTTTGGAAAAATTGCCTAACATCAGTTTGGACCAATTGACTAGGGATACATTTTGCTTTGGATAATTTGCCTAGTATTGGTGAGGAAGAACTTTGAACGAATTGACCAAATCTGGGACGAATTGGCATGGGATGAATCAGACTTGGAACGAATTGACTTGCATTCATATTAAACAAGCACATCTGGTATTTAAACCGTTAAAGAGATAGTGGACCCCACATTGAAATATATAAAGTAGTGTACCAGTCATAAATATACAACAGTATGATGTTAAGTTTCAGAAAGTTATGTTTTAAAATAACACAATATTTTATCCAATACCAATAAAAATTTGAATATGATATATACAATGTAGGTTTGATAATGTATTTAGGTATTTTTATTTCATTTGACTTTATATTACATACCCACGAGCATTTGTTTAATACAAAAAAACAGCCCCATACATTACTATTACAAGTTGTATAGTAGTGTATGGGGCTGTGTTTTTGTATTAACAAATGTAATGTACATGGCTGTTATTTTTTTTGGGGGGGAGGGGGGACTTAAAACAAATGCCTGCGTATGAAAGAGTTGACTTTTTAGTGGATTTGGCAGGTAAACATATATGTATTAACTACATGTAGAACTGGACACACATAAGGCTAACATAATTTTAAATAATAGGTTTTTTTGTGACATCAGGAGTAAAAGTTTAATCATAGACCAAAAATTTATTTTGAATATCAGGAGTTTTTAAGTATAACAGTTTTAGATCAGTCGGGTGGGTTTTTTCAGGATGTATTCCACATGCAATGCAGTTAAATACATTGTATATGACATCTAAATATGGCACAGTCTTATCCTGGTATCTCTCCCCAGCAAGGACAGCTGTTATGGACAAAACAAGTGGAAATAGCCAGCACAGCTGAGCAAACCTCTGATTCTGAAGTACATAAAGGTTGGTTTTTAGATCTACCATTATTATTTATGAATAGAAGACTATATTTTGACAAAGTTCACAAGCTGAGTTCCAGTGGAAACAAATATATAATGGCACTTTATCATATGTTTGTATTATTTGTTCGATTCTGGAGAAATTGTCATTGTAAATAATCCTTAAGGATTATCGCTGGTCTAATAGGAAATAAATAGGTTTTGAAATAGGTGTTTTAGTTTGAGAGAACATATGAATAGTAAACAAATAAGAAAGAAAAAATATAGGTTCATGTGCTCATTTTAGAGCTATAAGGCCTTGAAAATTTGCAGGAAATGGGTTTTCTCTGGATTTTTCATTGTCTTTGCTTTGACAACTTAAGTCTCTCAAAAATGTATGAAGAAAAAAAGGATTTCGTAAAATTTTGTCAAATACCATTTTAAAGTATATATGATTGAATTATAAAAGAAAAAGTGGGGGTTTGTGGGCAAAAGTTTTCATGTTTAAGAAATGGATAAAACCCAAGGATTCCGAAAATCTGACAAAAAGACCAAAACATGACCAGCGAGCATCCTTAAAAATTTGTTATGGAAATTGGGACATCCATGTGTTACATGTATCACCAAATGACCTATAACATGGTAGGGATAAAAATTAAATCTGCTGACAAAGTTATCACAAGCTTACATTAAAATTATGTTTAGGATCCATTCCGACTTTAACAATAATTGTTAACTAATAATTTTATGGCTACAATTACTTGTACATTCACAGAATTTTTTGAAAGTGCTGATGTCACAGTAACAACAAACCATAGTTTTGTTTTATACAATTATAAAATGGGAGGCTGAAAATTTTCAATTGAGTTCAGATCTGCCAATTTTTTTCATAGAAAGTTGATACATTTGTACTTGTAGGCCAGTGAATCAACCATTGCAAGTTATACCTGATATCTGTTGTAGAGCTTCTTTGGAGTTTACTCATTTTGTATTGAATTTTGAGATTTATATGTGTTTTAGAAATTACAAGACAACACTGGAAAAATTCAGAAGGTGTGACAAACTGTCAAAATAAGGTTTGCAAGAAAAAGTTTTCTCTGATTGAAAGAATACATCATTGTAGAAGGTTTGTGATTTTCTTAATTTATTCACCAAACAACATAATAGCTTTATATTTTTTTTCATTAAATGCTTTATATCCTTAGGCCAAAACATTTAATTCTAAGTTTAATTGTTGAAACAGAAAGAATATTACAAATGGACAAAAACCAATCTAACATTGTACATTTTGTACTGTTATACATGTATGTAGCTCCTTTGAATTTAGCTTTGTAGTAGGCAAGCAAAGCGATATATTTTGTTTGAGATGCTATTCCCCATTTTTGGTATATGTGAGATGTCTCCCATTTATGGCATTATCTGCTCTTTGGAGGTGTCTACATGTACTATAGACATCAACGAAAAAATGTAAAAAAATGTCATTTTTCTGTATTTTAACTTCCTAACAGTATCCTCAACTCACATTAATGTTATATCTTTGGAGATATTTTCCCACATTTCTCGATGTCTGAGGAAATTCTTTCCCAATTCAATACTTTCAGATAAAATTAAAAGTAATTTTTTCCCTTTATGTTGAATACAAGACACCTTCTATCATGAAAGATAACTCATGCATATGGGAGACAACTCCAATATCCAAAAATAGGGAATACTGATGAAAACTTTAGTATAAAATGTAGCTGCTGTAATGTCAAATAGGATAGTATTTTTTATGTGCAGATATTCAGCAGCATATTATTTCATTTAATATTTGTCTTTAACAAATACTATGTAAGGCTTAAAATTTTGTGGAAAATGACAAATTTCATGATTTTCATAGTTTTGACCGTAACATATTCTTGAACATTTTCCTGATTTCCAGATTTTGACAACATATGTAACTAGATTAATTTTAACATTAAGAAAAAACTTAAAAGGAATTTTTACTATAAGGAAGATCAAATTCATTTTAGGTGTGGTTACATTTTTTGTAATGAATGCTTGAATTACAAAAGAAGATTGAATCAGATAGCTCATCCAGATCCTGAGGGAAAATTATATAAGGTAAATATTTGCATGTACTATTTGAAAATATAATACTTTTAAGATTTTGTCTCTCTGTTTGTCTATATTAAAGAAACTGGTCCATATAATGTTATATGGACTGGTGGGGGGCTTAATTATTATATGTACTGTTGGGGCGGAGCTTAATTATTATTATAAGTTTTGGAACGTTTTTGCATTGAGGTAGGTATAATATAGCTAACAGTTCATTGCACTGAGGGTCAAATGGCAGTATATGGTCATGTTAGTCGCCCTCAAAAATTATATGGACCTCATACACTTCGGTCCACATAATTTTTGTTGGGACGACCAACCAGTCCATAAACTGCCACATGACCCTCAGTGCAATGAACTATTTACTAAATAGTTGGAATTTTCTAACAGAATTAATAGACAAGGATATTTCAGTAGTTAAATTTCAAAAGGAAAGCCAAGTACACTATCTGTGGCTCTCTCATACATAACTTTAATGAGAAACCAGAGTGAGTTATATTTTCCTAACCAATGTAGGTAAAGGAGATAATAAATTTGTCTTCCTTTTAGCCTCAGGACAAAAGGGAGAAAAATGTAATTATCTCCCTTACCTGCATTGGTTAGGAAAAGATAACTCACTCTGGTTCCTCATTGAAGTGAAACCCAGTTTTTACAGTTTATAAAGATTATACAGCATCCAAGCATACATTTATCATTTAAACTTAAGACTGGTAATCAAAAGTGACCATGCATAGATTCTAAAAAAAAATGAACTGCTGTGCCTTAGGCGCATGATACGTCCGTAGGAAAATACTGATTTTTTTAGCAAATTAAGTGTCATGTTACTTTTCCAACAGCTTAAGATATCTAAATTATAACACTGTAACAACAAACCAAATATCATCTTTGTGTACACAGGAAATTTTATACTCATAAAAAATTATGCTTGGACAATTTAAGTCCCATAACTCTGGAACGACAAAAGTGAAAATTGTCAAAAAGTATACAGTTCCTCAGACCACTATTTGTAAGAATGTTTAAAATTTAAAAAAAGAACAGTCAAGGCATACTGGAGTTAGTGTGTGACACGTGAAAAATAGCTTATATTTGGACAATCTAAGTCCCATAACTCTGAAACGACAAAAATTAAAATCGTCAAAAAGTATACAGAACCTTAGACCATCATTTGTAATAATTTGTTAAAGTTTGAACAAAATCAGTGAACTTCGGGCATACTTGAGTTAGTGCGCGACATGTGAAAAATTTCTTTTTTTGACAATCTAGTTCCCATAATTCCAGAATGACAAAATTTAAAATCGTCTAAAACGAAAGGGAGCTTTCTTCCGTCTATCCTAATGTTTTAAAATTTCATGAGAATTGATTGAACCAAATTTGCGGTACAAAGTGTTGATGGGACGGACAGATGGTCAGACGGACAGACTAACATTGGTATACCATTATACGTCCCATCTAAGACGGGCGTATAAAAACTGAAACTACATTAATAAAATATATACAGTGTTGGTAAATATACAAATTATTTGTAAGTAAATATACAAATTATTTGTAAGTAAATATACAAATTATTTGTAAGAGCCTAAGAAAGAGGTTGAATTGCCAGGTTTGCCTAAATTTAAAGTGCCATTATCATGCAAATCCCAAAAGCATTTAACAATGAAAAGCTGTGTTTTGTAGATTTAATTTTTGTTTTGAAGTTTTATAACAGTAAACTGTAAGAATCACAAAAAGCTAAAAAATAAAAGAAAAATACGTAAACAGGTGTGAACGTATTGTTTCAGGTTTGTAAGACATGCTTTGATGAAGGTAAAGATAGTGAAGGACAGTACAGGAGATTGACAGAATACTTTTTTGCTTTACGGAAACAATCACAAGAAAACGCTGCCAGATTAGAGAATGGTAAACTTCGTGGAACTTGGAGGAATAGGTACAGTTACTGATAATATGTATTTATATTTTGTATTTTCACAAAAGGAATATCAATCATCATGATACATTTTAGACAAATCATTGATTCAGGAATACACTGTATGGACTGGCAAAAGTAAATAATTTGATGATTTAAATAAAAGCTAGGACAAGGGTTTTGTTATGATATTGTAAAGGAAGTTAGTCAGTAAAATGGTAACTTAGGGTTGTCAGAAAGTTGCCTTACTGTTCCTCCTTTCTTAAGTAAAATATTGTCTATATTTTAGACTTGATACAGAGAAAGAGTGTAAAAGGTTGATAAATGGATTTAAAGACAGTATAGGAAGTTCAGAGATGAAGATGACCTTACATGAAATGACTAGAATGATAGCCACTCCTACATGGCAAAAATCTACATTCTGGGTGGTAAGTATCAAGTAGGCCCAAACACATTGACCTCTTTGGCAATTGAATTGGCTTGGTAAGGAAATCATTGATAGGTCATTGTGTTATTGTGTTAGAACTGTTTCTCAGAAACCTATGGATATATACCGGGTATCAATAATAGAACACATCTTTGTTAAGAATTTAGTCATGTGACCACTATATTTCGGCTCTGCTTCAACAAACCAAATATCATCTTTGTGTACACAGGAAATTTTATACTCATAAAAAATTGCTTATGCTTGGACAATTTAAGCCCCATAACTCTGGAACGACA
Organism: Mytilisepta virgata; assembly: GCA_028015205.1. Lineage (NCBI taxonomy): Eukaryota > Metazoa > Mollusca > Bivalvia > Mytilida > Mytilidae > Mytilisepta > Mytilisepta virgata. The sequence goes on along the minus strand of CM051518.1, from coordinate 60,666,504 downwards.
AAAGTGAAAATTGTCAAAAAGTATACAGTTCCTCAGACCACCAAAGCTACAGCTTTCTGTAATCCTAGCATAGCGACTGCTATCAAGTAAAGTAAAGAAATACCAAAGGGATATTCGAAGGAGAGAAAAATCGTAACAACTGACAAACTCCGGAGAACAACGAAGACAAGACCAAAACAATACATGCACTACAATTAAAAACTAAAAACATATGAACAACATGGACCCCACCAAAAAACCGGGGGTAGACTCAGGTGCTCCGTAAGAGTAAGCAGTCTCTCCTTCCTGCAGGACACCCGCCATGCTGTCCATGTCAAATGCGATATGAGGAAGGGATAATATCAATGGAACAGGTCAATTTTCATTTGTGAAATGGTTTTTTCTGCAGCGCTGCTGCAGCGAAGATAAGCTTTAGCTTATCTAGCTGACGCTGTGCGTAAGATTGTTAACACGCTGGCAATAACTTTGTACTGAGCCATGTAACCTCTTTCTATGAATGCTTCCGCATTTTTTACTGTTTGTGTATTGATACAAAGTTTGAAAGTAGTGCAGTCTCCATTATCAGGGCCCCGTTCAACCTGAACCAGTCTCAGTTGTAGGCTTGTGCATTACCTGGGGACATTTTGATCTCTTTCTTTTTAAATAGATTTAATTACATAATTCTTGTACAATACGACTCTTTATTGGCCTTTAGTTTCGATGTTTACAATCCAGAAAGCGTGTATCAAAGATAGGTCAAGTCCATCACCTGATCTATTAATACGATTTGATGCTACGTCACATCGACCAGTTGAAAATTTAAACAAGTTCATGGTCAATATCGGTCGTCACATATATGAATTTATCAGGTTCGTACACATCTTTCTAGACTATTTAGTGTTTTTCGGAGAGGACTTATATAGGTTTAGCCTGTTGACCAATCTTATTCATGATAACTTTTATGAATAAAATATTGTTTATATTAAATAATTATAAACAAATTCGCCTTAAAGATGGGTTTTGCAGGCGTACATTTTAATCAGATCGCGGACAATTCATCGCGCATGCTCAGAAATAGTAAGTACACAGGAATTCACTGAGAATGTCTAAATATAAATTCTCATTATATGAAGGAAAAAAAATATGCGAAGTGTGCAGTACGTTCTTGTTTTAGAAAGGTACACTGTTTTATACGGAATGGAATAAAAGAAACAACAATATAAGGTTAAGGAGAGAACACGAGGATTATTAATAAAGCACATGTATTGTTTTTATAATTATTAATTGACCCAATTTATTTTAGTCGATTCCATACTGGATTCATCTAATTTGACCCTCACGAAGATCGTTGGCTATTTTCGACAATTAGTAGAGCATATAAATTATCTGAACAGGGGTTGGTCGTAATATCGACAATCTGGCAACACGGGAAATTCCTATGGAGCGACCATTTGACTCGATGGGGTGGTTTTGGATGACGATATATATATCCAGAGACATATATAACATATATTGTTATATATGTCTCTGATATATCCAAGAACAAGACTTATTAATCGTTTTTGAAATTATTATTTGTTATTGAACGATTTTGGAATGACGTTACATCAGAGACATATAAAACATGTCTCTGGTTACATTTATCAAATTTCGTTCTCACTTATCCTCGGCAAAAACAAAATAGGCTATATCGTCAATTTTCCCCGTCCGGGGATATTTTAAAAAATGCATTCGGGATCTTTATAAATCTGAAACTGTCTTATATACTGTTCCTCAAATATTCCCGTGTATCTCTGAAACACTGTCTTAAATATACTGTTCCTCAAATTTCCCCGTTTTACTTTTTAACGCTCTCTGTCTGTCTTTTATTTCGTTATTTTCTTCAAATTAGATTACAAATTATTACGAAATAAATGTCATCAATTGAGATATTTTTTTGTTTAGTCTGTAGTACTTTTTCTTAATGCATATAGTCAAATTGCACGTATTTGGTTATTAAAAATGTTATCTTTGAAAAAAAATGTAATAACAGCATTTTATATGCTTCCTATACTAATACATTTTGTAAATAACGGAATAAATGTCATTGATTAATCTTTATTTCGTTCTAAGTTGAAATCAAATTTCGCCGTCTGTTTACAAAATGTAACGTTTCCTGTGTTTGGAATTTTCCTCAAGTACAAATACAACAATTAAAAAAAAAACTATTGACAATCTATCTATTATCCATTTCATTCGTTCTTGGATGGTCTGCAATAGGTCATATAAAATTTTCCCGTTGACGATATAACCAAATTCAATATTTGTTCCGAACATCCGTAAGTCTACCCTTTTATGGCATACATTAATTATTTTTCCAAATTGTATTGATTGAAGATTTTATCGTACCGTGGTATATTTTCCCGCCAGTTTTTGCACGAGATTTTTGTGATCTTGTCAAAGACACACGTACATACTTTGACACCGTCAATTCATGTTACACAACCAAGTTCATAATACCCTGACCTGTTACTTCAAACGACATACCGCGGTCAAGATTATTGTCAATCATTCTCTCGTCTACAGGTGACCCATTTATTTATGCTGACACTGATGTTGGACAAATCAGTCATTACGAACGACTGTATAGGAATAAAACGTATCACAAAATACCGAAATAAATTTGATGCACTGTATGGCCATTTCGTTGACTGACAATTCAACAGCAGTGCTCGAGATCAAAATATTGGAAAACCTGTTAAAGATATAATGATGAATTAATAAGCACAAACCATCAAAAATCAAAACAATTAAAACAAACAGGTATCCAAACTCAGCTAAGAGTTACCTCTGCATCAAAAGGAAGAATTGTAAAATTATGAAAAGGATTGGAATTAAGTTAATAGGAAACCATAACGTTAATTTTTAACCGTTTTATTATATCCATAGTCAAAACGAAGTTTCACCAGAAAAAGGATGCCCACTTTCAGCGAAGTCAATAACAATCTGACGTGGATATGATAGTTGGTGGGCAATTCTAAAAAAAACTTTGGCATTGCGCGGTCCGTTATACTTATTCCGATTGCTCCTGCGGGAAATTTCATACAAAAATCTTCATCTAGAGAACCACTGAATGGATTGAAACGAAACATAGCATGAATGTTCCTTATGACGTTCTGACCAAGAGTTGTTACTTTGGTGCCGATCTGTTATCCATGATGACCTTGTGCGGAAGACTTAGTTCAACATAGGACCTTTTGAAAATACATACAGACGGCTTCTTCTGGAAAATATCTGAATGGATTGAAACCAAACATGGCATGGATGTTGTTAATCTCAAGGTCGCTTATCGATGAACAAATGGTAATATCAGGTGAGCGAGGTGGTTTATTTACTTGCACATGTGATGTTTTGGATGCCACTCTCTGCTACTATCTTTAATTTTAGTTTTGTAAACATAGAACAAATATACAACCGTAATTTGTTTTTTGAATCAATTTAATTATCTATGTTAATTCTTTGTTTTACATGAACTCTTTTCATTATAGTATCTCCCTTGTGCAGTGATCTGACCTTTGATGGTTTTGGCATAACCCTTTTTGGTCATTTTGGTGATTTTGAATTGCTCTTCAACCTTTTGAAATGTGCTCATCTTGTGCATCAAAATTGGTATCAAAGAATTGTATTTTTACCATTGGAGTCGGTATGCCACTGCTTGTGAATTCTACGTCCCCGAGGATATCCCCAGCTCAGTTGCTAGTATTTTGATACTAACCCGAAGCTGATACTTAGAGTATACTGTTGCAAAAATGTAAAAAATTCCAAAAACCTATGGAGTATCTCCCTCGTGCGTGCTATGTCATTAAAACGTTTTGGCATAACACCTTTTGGTAATTTTGGAAATTTTGAATTGCTCTTCAACCTTTTGGATTATTGTTTTGGATTTCAACATTTTAGGCCTTGAGCTCAACTGATGAGTCGTAAATCACATCTTGTGCATCAAAATTGGTATCGAAGAATTGTATCTCTGATGATTCATAATTCAGAAAGTGACTATTTACTCTTACACTGAAGAATATGTTATGTTGTACGATAGTTTAAATGTTGTTAGCCTTTTGTCATACCCCCCCCCCCCCCCCCCCCGCAAACATAGTTTGGGGGTATATAAGAATCAGCCTGTCTGTCTGTCCAGATTTTTTTTACCCGCAGTTTCTCAAACATGCCTTATCAGAGGTTAATGAAACTTTGCATACTGTTAGATCCTAGAACATAGATGTGCGCATGCGAAGTATGTCCTGGTCCAATACTTTTCCCATAATTTTATACCCTTTTGGACTTAGAAATTCAGTCTATCCCCCAATTTTTTTTTTGTACCCAGTTTCTCAAACATGCCTTATCAGAGGTTAATGAAACTTTGCACACTGTTAGATCCTAGTACGTAGATGTGCACATGCATAGTATGTCCTGGTCCAATACCTTTCCCATAACTTTATACCCTTTTGTTCCCTCAGTTATACCCAGTTGGACTTGGAAATTGTGAGACAATTCACCATGATAAGGATGCCCTGGTCCATTAAATTAACAGCAGGGGGGTATAGTTAGTGAGGTCCCCTCACAGTTCTAGTTTTACCTGTTTTTGAACAAAATATTGAACTTTATTACTTGTTCCTACTTCACAGTTACATGAGTTATTTAAGTGAATTACTGAATAAGTGAAAATGGTCAGAATGTTGCATTTATTATACCCCCTGTAAACACAGTATTTGGTTTTTTTGGGGGGGTATATAGGAATTGTCCGTCCGTCTGTCTGTCTCTGTCCATGTACATTGTAAGCGCAACTCCTTCTAAACAGTTCAATGGATTTTGATGAGACTTATGAAGGTTGGACTTCATATGTAGATGTGCATGAAGCAATATAATTATCACCGGGTGCTTGCAAAGGGAGATAATTCATCTTAAGGGTTTTACATGTTTAAAGCTTATAATCGCAACTCCTAAATCGTTCAATTCATTTTGATGAAACTTTATATGACGGTTGGGTATCATATGTAGATGTTTATGATGCAAGATAATTATCGCTGGATGCATGGAAAGGGAGATAATCAAACTTAAGGGTTTTACAAATTTAAATCTTGTCAGCGTAACTCCTTAACCGTTCAATGCATTTTGATGAAACGTTATATGAAGGTTGGGCAGCATATGTAGATATACATGAAAGAAGACCATTATCGCCGGTTGCTTGCAAAGGGAGATAATCCAACTTGTAGGTTTAAAGTTTGTAAGCGTAACTCCTAGTATTGCAAATGGGGTATCACTCAGTGAGGTCACTCACAGTTCTAGTTATTCATGGATTGTGATGGTCTTTCATCAACCATTCAGCTTATCCATTAGTTAAATTTCTGGTTAAAGATATCCGTTCTAAATGGAATAGTATAAATGTCTCCAAATTTGTTCAATGATCAATTATTCTATTGCACAATGGTAGATTTGAAGTAAATTTATTATATGTTTATAGTGCAGTATCAGAAACCCTGTTAGGACTCAAAAGAACAATAAGGCATAGGAAAATGAGGTTGGGGCGAAAAATTTAGCAGCAGCGCTGCAGATCAGCACTTCAGTGCTATGTTTCATACCTGTCTACCAAGTCATGATGACGCCCATAAAACTATTGCTTACCTGACCCAAAGGGTTAAGTGAGCTCTTCTCATCACTTGGCGTCCGTTGTCCATTAACTTTTGCATAAATCTTCTCCTCTGAAACTACTGGGCCAAATGGAACCAAACTTGGCCAGAAGCATCATTGGGGTATCTAGTTTAAAAAATATGTCTGATTACCCCGCCTGTCAACCAACATGGCTGACATGGCTAAAAATAGAACATTGGGGTAAACTGCAGTTTTTGTCTTATATCTAAAAAACTAAAGCATTTAGAGCAAAACTGACAGGGGTAAACATGTTCATCAGATCAAGATCTATCTCCCATGAAATTTTCAGATGAATCGGTCAACCTTTTTAGCTCACCTGGCTAAAAGCCAGGGTGAGCTTTTGCCATCACTTTGCGTCCGTCGTCTGTCGTCCGTCGTCCGTCTGTTAACTTTTCACATTTCAATCTTCTTCTAAAAAACCACTGAACCAAATGGAACCAAACTTGGCAGCAATGTTCCTGTGAAGGTCCTTTACAGAATTTGTAATTTTGGTGCTGATCGATTATTCAACATGGCTGCCAGGCCCAATAATGTGTTCTGATTGGCTGAAATTTCCAAAATCTTCTTGTTTAGAGAACCACTGAATGGAATGTAACAAAACATAGCATGAATGTTCCTTATGAGGTGCTGACCAAGTGTTGTTACTTTGTTGCCGATCCATCATCCAAGATGGCCGCCAGCGGGGGACTAAGTTTAACATTAGACCCTATGGGAAATGCATACAAATGACTTCTTTTAGAGAACCACTGAGGCCAAATGGAACCAAACTTGGCCAAAAGCATCATTAGGGTATCTAGTTTAAAAAATGTGTCCGGTGACCCTGCCTGCCAACCAACATGGCCGACACGGCTAAAAATAGAACATAGGGGTAAACTGTAGTTTTTGGCTTATATCTCAAAAACTAAAGCATTTAGAGCAAAACTGACATGGGGTAAAAATCTTCATCAGGTCAAGATCTACTTGAAATTTTCAGACGAATCGGTCAACTGTTAGTTGGGTTATTGCCCCTGAATTCTTAATTTTAAGGAAATTTTGCAGTTTTAGGTTATTATCTTGAATATTATTATAGATAAAGGCAAACTGTAAACAGCAAAAATGTTCTACAAAGTAAGATCTACAAATAAGCCAACATGACCAACATCATTGATTGACCCCTTATAGGAGTTTTTGCCCTTTAAAGACGGCATCCAGCATAAACTTTCCTTTAAAGATCATTTCCTCTGAAACCACTGGGCCAATTGGCACCAAACTTTGGTGGAATAGTCCTTGGGGGGTCCCCAACCAAAATTGTGTCCGGTATTCTCGACTTCCAACCGACAGAGCTGCTGTTACTAAAAATAGAAAACGGGGGAACGAATTTCAAAAATCTTCTATGAAACTGAAAGGCCAATTGGAATCAAACTTGGCAGTAATGGTCCTTAGGAGGTTCTCTTTCAGAAATATGTCCGCTGACCTGGACTGTTAACCAAGATGGCCGCTACAGCCGAACTTAGTTTAAAATAGGGTCCTATGGGAAAATTCATTGAAAAATCTTCTTGTCTGAAACCACTTGACCAATTGGAACCAGACTTGGCATCAATGGTCCTTAGATGATCCTCTTTCAGAATTGTGTCCGATGACCTGTACTGACAGCAAATATGGCCGCAACAACCGAACTTTGTTTAACATAGGGCCCTATGGGAAATTCCTTGAAAAGTCTTCTTGTCTGAAACAACTTGACCAATTGGAACCAGACTTGGCAGCAATGGTCCTTAGGAGGTTCTCTTTCAAAAATTTGTCAGATTTTATGGACTGTGAACCAAGATGGCCACAACAGCCGAACTTAGTTTAACATAGAACCCTATGGGAAATTCACTCAAAAATCTTCTTGTCTGAAACTGCTAAGCCAATTAGAACTAGATTTGGTAGCAATGGTCCTTAGATGGTCCTCTTTCAGTATTGTGTCCGATGACCCAGACTTTGAACCAAGATGGCCGCCACAGCTGAACTTAGTTTAACATAGGGCCCTATGGGAAAATTCATTGAAAAATCTTCTTTTCTGAAACCACTTGACAGATTGGAGCCAGACTTGGCAGCAATGGTTCTTAGGATGTCCTCTTTCAGAAATGTGTCGGATTTCGTGGACTTTGAACCAAGATGGCCGCCACAGCCAAACTTTGTTTAACTCAGGACCCTATGGGAAATTCCTTGAAACTACTGATCCTATTTGAACTGAACTTGGCAGCATTGGTCCTTGGATGGTCCTCTTTCAGAATGATGTCATTCAACCTGGATTGTCAACCAAAATGGCCACCACGGCCAAACTTAGTTAAATATAGGATCCTATGGGAAAATTCATTTAAAAATCTTCTTGTCTGAAACCATTTAGCCAGTTGGAACAAAATTTAGCTGTAATGGTCCTTAGATGTTTCTCTTTTTAAAAAATGTGTCCATTGACCTGGACTGTCAACCAAGATGGCTGCCACAGCTGAACTTAGTTTAACATAGAACTCTATAGAAAAACCAGCCAAATTGACTGCAACACTTAAATTTTTATAGTCCTGCTCAAGGTGAAAAGTTAAATCCAGGTGAGCGATACAGGCTGTTGAGAGCCTCTAGTTAGCTCACCTGACCCGAAGGGTCATGTGAGCTATTGCTATCACTTGGTGTCCGTCATCCGTCCGTCCGTCGTCTGTTAACTTTTTCAAAAGTTAACTCCTCCAACACCATAAGTCCAACTGCAACCAAACTTGGTACAGTTATTAATTGGTATGGGTGCTACAAATCTGTTGTTTGGATTTTTGATTCGTATAAAAACATGGCCCTCATGGCTAAAAATAGAACATAGGGGTAAATCGCAGTTTTTTGCAAATAAGTCAGAAACGGTCACAGATATCAAAATTCTGGCATAGGGTAAAAGTGATCAGCACCTCAAGATCTACCTGCCCTGAAATTTTGAAGAAGATCCAACCACTCATTTCAGAGTTATCACCCTTTTTCCTGATTTTTTCCAAATTTTGCACTTTTTAAACTCATTATTTTGAAAACTATAAAAGATATCTGAGAAATTCAAATTGCATATTGTTAGGCACATCAAGATCTACAAAATCTGTAACAGGCTCAAAGTTGTAGGGCCATTCCTTTAGAAGTTATCCCCCTTAAAACATAAAAATTGACCATTTTTACAGTCTTTCCTCATAATATTGAAAGCCATTTACTCCTCCGACACCATAAGTTCAATTGTAATCAGACCTGGTATAGTTCTTTTTTAGCATGAGTGCTACAAAATTGTTGATTGGATTTTGGATTCATAATAAAAGACATGGCTGCTGTTGCTAAAAATAGACAAGGGGTAAATTGCAGTTTTTGGTAAATAACTCAAAAATGGCTACAGATACACAATTCTGTTTTGAGCAAAGGTGATCAGCACTTTGTGATTTATCTGCTTTGAAATTTTGAAGAAGATCCAACATTCCCTATAGGAGTTATTGCCCTTTTTATGATGATTTCCAAGTTTTGCTTTTTTAAGCTTGATTTTTTTGAAAACTGTATCAGATATGTGAAAGTTTTCAAATTGCATATTGTTTAGCACATCAAGATCTGCAAAATCTGTCACAGGGCCAAAGTTGTAGGACCATTTTTTTAGGAGTTATTCCCCTTAGAGCCTCAAAAGTGACCTTTTTCAAAGCTTTTTGCTCATGATAATGCAAGCATAACACTATATTAATGAAAAACTATTTGACTAACTAAATGTTAAATTCAATATTAGTTCACAATTTTTTAAATACTCATCAAAGAGATTACATATATGTTTTTTTTATGATTCTCAATCTGCAAGTACATTTTTTTTTATGTTTTGAAACTGTTTCAGGTAAAAACTCATTATTTTTTTATGTTATTATTTCAAAAATCTTCTCCTCTGAAACTAGTGCATGGATTTGGATAAAACTTAGCATGATTGTTCCTTAGGGTATCCTGCACAAAGTTTAGGCTTTGATTTTTGATCCTTCGAAAAACATGGCCACTGTTACTAAAAATAGAACATAGGGGTCAAACAACAGTTTTTCGCAAATATCTCAAAAATCATTAGGTTACAGCAAATTCTGCAGGTTGAAAGTGTTCAGCATGATGAGAGCTACCTGTGTGCTGATTTTTGTGAAAATCTGTCAACTGATGTTAGAGTTATTGCCCTTTTTTGACATTTTTGGCTTTTTTTATGTTATTATTTAAAAAATCTTCTTCTCTGAAACTACTATTCAAAATCAAATGAAACTTGGTAGGATTGTTCCTTAGGATATCCTGCAAAAAGTTAATGCTTGGATTTTTGATTGGTCGAAAAACATGTCTGCCCTTACTAAAAATAGAACATAGGGGTCAAAATGCTGTTTTTTGCTATTTTTTCCTGAATTATAGAAATAAAATGAAGATGAAAGCTACTTTCACAATTCGTGAGTAGCCCATCAACTCGCAATCTCTCACGATGGTAGGACTTTATTATGATGCCCCAGTACTCCAGATACCTGAAGATCTGACCATCGTCAGCAGACAGTGGGATGCTTTTGACTCTTACTACTGAATGTTCAGGTGTTTCTCTCAGTTTGACAAAGGGATTTCTAGAATACATTATCATTTGTTTGTTTCGTAATGTGATGGGGTTTGTCAATAGCTTGTCTCTGTCCTCTTCCACGTCGAGATAGATTCGCCATAAACCACCTACTCTCTGGAGTCCCTTTAGATGACTTGCATCAACAATTTGGTGAATGGCCTTGTAGATCTCAATGTGGGTTAAGAAATCAGCAGGTTTAGGTTTTATAGACCCAAATAGATCGGTTTCTAATATAAAAATAGGTTTAACTGAAGAATGTTCCTGGTCATAATTACTTTCTCCAGCCTTGCTGGTTAGGATCGTCGCATACGACGCCATGTTTGTTTTGGTTTTGGTGTCTCCGATTGTTTCAGACTCGTTATCAATGTTTTTATCCATGCTATTACCAGTTTTCCGATTTTCAAAAGTCTCACAAATATGTAATGTGATGATTGCAACGTCTTGCAACTTATTTAAGACTATGTCGAATAAGATATTTCAAAAAATCGTAGGAGCAGTTGAAAGATCCGTGGCTCTTGTCATGGCCCCTTACGTCCTTCAGGAGATAGAATCTTCATATGTGATAAAATCCCGGAAGACAATTCTATTCCACGAGTGTGCAAAATTGGCAAATACAGGTGTCAGATCATTTTCAAAGGTCAGGTCAAAGATACCAAAGTCAAGTGCAGGAAATGTTTGAAAGAAGGACACAAGATTGAGCATTGCACTAATGACTGGGTTTGCCTTAAATGTAAGACAGAGGGACACAGAGCCTCTGAGTGTATGGAAGATGTTGATTCTGATCTAGACACTTCAACTGATGATACCGATAACGATGATTCAACACATAATGAAGACATTGAGGTAACACAAATGTCGCATACAGAGGAAGTAGGAACTGATGAGACACAGCCATCTCAATCAATCCTAGAACCACCAAAAGCACAACCCTCCAGTGGTAAAATTAGTGACAATATTGAATTGGAGAAATCAGAAAATGAAATTTCTCCAATGCAAACTTCTAGTAAAAAAAAGAAAAAACTTAAAGGAAAAAAGGACAAAAATCAAACACATGAGTCTGATAAACCCAAAGGAACTTTAGATAAATACCTACAGTCGAGAGGCAATGACACTCCAATGTCATCATCATCTAAGAGGCAAGCCACAACTCCGACTGATGTATTACACCAAAGAGACAAAAGTGTCATTAAACAAAAAACAAACGATGAAAGCAAATAAGTAAAATGTCTTAAATCTCAATAAGTGTAAATCAAATAGCTTACTTTATAGTAATGACATTTTTAGTTTGTATATATGTAAATATATTCTTTATTGTTTTTAGTTATAACAAAATAGAAAAAAAATACATGTCAGAGTGTGATACCATATTAGATGGAATACCTCTTGAAAAAAAGACTGATTTTATTGCAAAATGTCAAAATAATATATCAATATATTCCAGGAATGAGTGGATTGAGATATTAACTTTTAATATCATTAAGCAAATACAAATAGTAATATTGAAAACAAAACCAAATCATGAAAAAGAAACTTTTAGAAAATCTTTACCATCTTCTGAACTTAACTGCTTCAAAAATTTGAAAAATAAAATATTTAAGCAGAATTATCTCCCTTGTGGAAAATTGTCAGATAAAAAACATCAAATGTCTAGTATTAATAAGAGGCATTATCAATACATAAAAAAATATATAGACAATGCGAGTTATTCTTCTTTATTCTACCATGTCTATTTTTCATGTGTTGTACTATGTATGTATATATATGTGTCATGTCTGTCAAAGCAAGTAAATATATTTATTTCTGTCCAACAATGCTATTCCATCTTCAGCTTTGAAGTAAATATGCAAAACAAAAACACACATAAAATCAGAACTGTTTTAATCAAAAATTTCTTCAAAAAACATATTGTTTATAATCTTTCCAGGAAACTGAAATTGTACAAAAGTTATCCTTGTTTACTGAAAAATAGAGCATTCAAGCAGAATTATCTCCCTTGTGGAAAATTGTCAGATAAAAAACATCAAATGTCTAGTATTAATAAGAGGCATTATCAATACATAAAAAAATATATAGAAAATGAGAGTTCTTTTTCATTGTTTTACCATGTCTATTTTTCATGTGTTGTACTATGTATGTATATATATGTGTCATGTCTGTCAAAGCAAGTAAATATATTTATTTCTGTCCAACAATGCTATTCCATCTTCAGCTTTGAAGTAAATATGCAAAACAAAAACACACATAAAATCAGAACTGTTTTAATCAAAAATTTCTTCAAAAAGCATATTGTTTATAATCTTTCCAGGAAACTGAAATTGTACAAAAGTTATCCTTGTTTACTGAAAAATAGAACACTTAAGCAAAATTATCTCCCTTGTGGAAAATTGTCAGATAAAAAACATCAAATGTCTAGTATTAATAAGAGGCATTATCAATACATAAAAAAATATATAGACAATGCGAGTTCTTTTTCTTTGTTATACCATGTCTATTTTTCATGTGTTGTACTATGTATGTATATATATATGTCATGTCTGTCAAAGCAAGTAAATATATTTATTTTTGTCCAACAATGCTATTCCATCTTCACCTTTGAAGTAAATATGCAAAACAAAAACACACATAAAATCAGAACTATTTTAATCAAAAATTTCTTCAAAAAGCATATTGTTTATAATCTTTCCAGGAAACTGAAATTGTACAAAAGTTATCCCTGTTTACTACATTTAAATGTACTTGAAACAAAAAGTAATTCAGTCATATTGTCTTTGCTAATACCCAATCAATTTGTAAAAACAATCAAGAGTTATCCCTCTTTGTCTTTCCTTCATCTGTTAAATAAATCTGTTATGCCCATACATGTACCTGAAAAAGATAATGACATAGTTAATTGTATAAATCTATATTTATATGTTTATGTATGTATGTACATGTATATCTATTGTTTGTGTGTAACCGTAATGTCGGAGTTTTGTTTAATGTATGTATCATATCTGTATTGTATGTATATTTGTTGTTCATCAAATGTGAAAATTATTGTTAACTGGCAAAATCTAAGGTCAAGAAGATTTAATTTTAAATTACATTTTAAAAACCCACTCCAAAATGACTGACAAATTACATTTATGTTCTCTAAATTGCCAAGGTTTAGGAAGTACAGAAAAAAGAGAAAGATTAAACATTTGGGAAAAAAACCAAAAAAGTAATATATTGTTTATTCAAGAAACGCACTTCATTCAAGAGATGGAAAATCCATTACATTGTGAAAGTGACGATATAAAATATCATAGTTATGGAAACAAACAATCAAGAGGAGTTTCAATTTTTATTAATGCAAATTTGAACTATAAATTGCTAAAAGAAATAAAAGATATCGAAGGAAGATTCCTACTTTTAAACATAGAAATAGAAAATAACAACTTTACTCTTGTAAATATTTATGCCCCTAACAAACAAAAAGAACGAAACAACTATTACAAAAAAATTGATAACCTTATTAAAGAAAATCGAATGGGAATTTTAATACTTGGTGGTGACATGAATGAATCCCTTGCTAAAATAGACAGAAAAGGGAACTTTTCTGATAAAATAGTAAGTAGCTTTAGAAAATTAAAGAAAACACATAAACTGATAGATATATGGAGAGAAATTAATCCAAAGCTAAAACAATTTACATGGAGAAGGAAACACAATCACAATATATCTAGCAGAATTGATTACTTCCTTATCTCCCCTGATATAAGACCACATGTAGTGTCAACTGATATAAGACCAGCTATGATAAGTCACACAGATCATCAAGCGATATCGTTGATAATACGAATACCACACCTTAATAAAGGTAGAGGATATTTTAAAATTAACAATAGCATTCTAGATAATGAAAACTATAAAGATATAATAAAAGAACTAATAAATAAATACCAAAAAAGAATTGAATCACACAATCCAAGTATCTTGTGGGATCTCTTTAAACTAGATGTAAAAGAACTAACATCATCTTTCTGTAAAAAGCTGGCATCTGAAAAGAAAAACATAAAAAGAGATTTAGAAATAAAGCTAAAAAAATTAAATACACAAGATTCAAAGAATCCACATGTAATTCATAATATTAAAGAAATTGAAAACGAGCTTGAAGATTTATATATAAAAGAAGCCAAGGGAGCACAAGTAAGATCACGAATCAAATGGATTGAAGAAGGTGAGAAAAATACAAAATTTTTTGCAAGCTTAGAAAAATCACGTCAAGTAAAAAAAACAATAACTGCTCTAAAAGGTGAAAATGGAAATATCACTAGCAATCAAACTAGTATTCTTAACCTAGAAAAAAATTATTATGAAACTTTATATTGTAGTACAGACCCAGATGTAGCTGCAATTAATAACTTTATAAATGACACAAAAATAAATCATAAATTAAAAGATAATGAAAGCAAAAACCTTGAAGGTGAACTAACTATCAAAGAATGTACACAGGCAGTTTTTAACATGAAAATAAATAAAGCTCCAGGACTAGACGGTTTAACAGTCGAGTTCTATAGAACCTTTTGGGACGAATTAAAAAATTTTATCGTTAGAGTCTTTAATTACTGTTTTAATCATCAAGAGCTGACATCATCACAAAAAATAGGAGTACTATCTCTGCTTTACAAAAAAAATGATCCTTTAAACCTCGACAACTACCGCCCTATAACTCTCTTAAATGTAGATGTCAAGATAATAGCTTATGCATTAGCTCAAAGACTAAAACCAATTTTACCCAAAATTATTCATAATGACCAAAATGGGTATGTCAAAAACAGATATATAGGCTTTAATATACGTCAAATTCAAGATATAATCGAATACTCTGAAAAATTTAATGTAGAAGGTGCTATATTATTTATTGATTTCAGTAAAGCTTTTGATTCACTAGAATGGTCATTTATGTACAAATCACTTGTCAAATTTGGCTTACCAGAAAGTTTTATAAATTGGGTCAAAACCCTTTATAATGACATCAAAGGCTGTATAATAAACAATGGGTGGATTTCTGCTCCATACAGCATCCATCGAGGCATAAGACAAGGCTGTCCTTTAAGTTCTATAATCTTCGTTTTAGCTGCAGAAATTTTAGCCTGCAAAATAAGACAAGACACAAACATTAAAGGATTTGACATAAAAATCGATGGAAAAAACCATACAATTAAAATTTCACAGTTAGCTGACGATACAACACTCTTTCTAAAATCGAAAAATGATGTAACATTATCTATAAATTTGTTGGAAGAATTTGGTACATTATCAGGCTTGAGAATTAATAAGTCAAAAACAGAAGGCATATGGGTTGGCAGTAGACAAAAACATTGTAAAGAAAAGTTTGAAAATATCAAATGGAATACCGGACCTGTAAAAAGTTTGGGTGTATACTTTGGAATAGATCAGAGTGAATGTGATAAACTTAACTTTGAAAAAATCAAAAGCAAAATTAAAAATGAGATCAATAAGTGGGAAAAGAGAAAATTAACAATGATAGGTAGAATCACAGTAGCCAAAACCTTTTTAATTTCCAACATTACCTTCTTAGCATCAGTCACTCCAATTCCAAAAGAGGTATTTAATCAACTTAAATCTTTAATTTATAATTATGTATGGGAAAACAAATCTGAGAAAATTAGTCGTATAACATTAAGCAGAAGCTATGTTGAAAGTGGTCTGAAAATGACTAATTTAGATAACTTTCTTAACGCAATCAAACTATCATGGATACAGCGGATTCAAACTTCAGATAACGCCAATTGGAAACTAATTCCATCCCTTTTCTTCAACAAATATGGTGAAAACAATTTATTATTCAAAATGCAATTAGATAAGCTCAAGTCAATCCCAGACCTTAATAGAAATATACCAAAATTCTACTTTGAACTAATTGATACATTTATAAAAATTAATAAACCACCAAATAGTCCGCCAAAAGAGTTTCGTACAATACGACAACAGCTTTTATGGGGTAACCAGTTCATAAAAACAAATAACAAATGCTTAATATTCCAAAACTGGATAAAAAATGGTATTTTATTCATTAATGACATTATAAATGAAAAGGGAGAATTATCAGAAAAAATTGTCTTAGAAAAATTAAAAATAAAAACCAATTGGATTTCAGAATTTGTTCAGTTAAAAAATGCAATACCACAAGTGTGGAAGGAAATACTGAAGCAAGAAATATCATCCAAAACTAAGGTCAAAACAAAAATAACTCAAACCCTAATTAAGAAAAATGAAATGATAAAGTTAGAAAATCTTAAACTAAAAACTATTTACAATTTCATAAATAAAGAAGAAACAGATACTCTACCGCCAGGCCTAAGCAGATGGAAAAGACTCTTTAACTTAGATAATAGATCAATTTTATATGCATCCTTAAAATTTACATTTGAATTTTTAATACATAACAAGTTAAAAGTTTTCAGATGGAAGTTGTTACATCACATACTACCAAACAGAAAACTGTTATTTACATGGAAAATTGTGAGTAATAAAAATTGTTTGAAATGTCAAATACCAGAAGATTATGAACATTTTTTCATTAAATGCAAATATTTAGAAGAATACTGGAATAAGGTAAAATTGTTATTCACAAAATTGAAACTTGATACCCATGTACTTAATTTTAAAAATTTGATACTAGGCTACAAAATTGAGATGATAGAATACTACCCAGTTAACCTTCTTTTGAACATTATACTGTTTTCAATACACAAAAGTTACTATTTGTCAGACTATAAACAAAAGCAAATAAACATGTTTGCCAATCTTAAAAGAGAATGTAAAAAATATTTGATGCCTTACAAGAATGTACCATTTTGTAGAAATTGTATGGAAGGAATTGAAACGGTAGTTTAAATAACGTATTGTTCTGGTATTGTATTTATTTCGCGTACTGTAATTATTTCATCAAGAGTTACCTCCTTTAACATGACAAACAATCCTAAGTTTCCATGTATATCATCAATTTCACTTGTCTAACCACACATCTTTCAAACCAGCAAATGTATAATGAAAAGAAATATATATATTCTTAGAAATATAACATTTGTATTAATTAAATCCGATTCAAAACCCCGTCTTCTGCATGTACACACGTGTCTTCTTTCGATTTCAATCGTAAACAAAATTCTAAGTGTTAAATCGTTAACGGAGGTACTTTTTTTTTCCGGAAAGAATTTAAAAGAGGCACCTCATGGGTTAATCTCATTATGCTGATCATATTATGTATTTTCAAGCCATGCGAATTCCAAGTCAGTATATTGTAACTAAATTCCTGTTTTTTGTTGTTGTTGTAATTCATTGAAATGTAATTGCTTAACATTTTATCAAAATACCATTTTTATCTTTTGAATCTCCTGGTTCAACTGATAATTAATATACAGGGAAGAGCTATTCTGAGATAGTTGTATCAGATTAGACAATTGTTAACAACTCATATTGTGCAATAAATAGTTTTGTTAGTTAAAAAAAAAAAAAAAAAAAAAGAAAGCTACTTTCAAGGCAAACATGGTATCCCGAGTTGAATGGTGATGATGAAAGTTTGTTTTGGACGGCCATTTTCCCGCCATTTTTTACACTTGCTCGGATTTCAACAATATTTGGTTTTTAAAGTAAACATGGTATCCTTGGTGAATGGTGATGATGAGAATGTTGTATAACAATGATTAAACTTCATAATATGTGAGCTTTTAATTGCCATCACTTGGTGTCTGTCATCATCGTTGTTAAAAATTTTCAAACATCTTCTCCTCTGAAACTATTAGGGGGATTTGGATGAAACTTAGCATGATTGTTCCTGCAATATTTCCTTTTCAAGTACAATAAAAAGCCTTAACCCACAATTTTTACATAACTTCTTTCAAACATTTTAAAAACGAAGACAACATATAGACCAAAAGATTTATACTTGTATTTGAAGATGAATTAAAGCTTGTATTTTGTATTGTGAATCATCAGATTGACCATGACTGTATCTTAATCAAGCGTAGGGAGAACTCATGCCCATTTCTTTTCAGAGGTTCTTGAAAGGCTTTTAAAGGTATTTTCAGCATTTTATGTGACCTTTAATACTCAGTTTAATTTACAACAAACATTAATATATTAATTTAGTTTATAGTGCATTGTTTGTCAGGTGAGCGATTCAGGCTCTTGAGAGCCTCTTGTTTTGGTTTATTGCCCCTAAATTGTTAATTTTAAGGGAATTTTGCAGTTTTAGGTTATTATCTTGAATATTATTATAGATAAAGACAAATTGTAAGCAGCAGAAATGTTCAACAAAGTAAGATTTACAAATAAGTCAACTTGACCAATATCATTGATTTACCCCTTATAGGAGTATTGGGCCTTAAAGATGGCGCCAGGCATAAACTTTCCTTTAAAGATCTTCTCCACTGAAACCACTGGGCCAATTGGGACCAAACTTTGGTGTAATGGTTATTGGGTGGCCCCCTTCTAAAAGTATGTCCGACATCCCTGACTTCCAACGGACATGGCTGCTGTTACTAAAGTATAGAAAAAAGGGGGGATGAATTTAAAAAATTTTCTTCTATGAAACTACAATGCCAATTGGAATCAAAGTTGGCAGCAATTGTCTTTAGGAGGTTCTCTTTTAGAAATATGTCCGATGACCCGGACTGTTAGCCTTAGATGGCCTCCACAGCCGAACTTAGTTAAACATAGGATCCTATAGGAAAATTCATTTAAAAATCTTCTTGTCTGAAACCACTTAGACAAGTAGAACTAGACTTGGTAGCAATGGTCCTTAGATGGTCCTCTTTCAGAATTTCGTCCGATGACCCGGACTGTAAACCACCATGGCCGCCAAAACCGAACTTGTTTAACATAGGGCCCTATGGGAAAATTCATTGAAAAATCTTCTTTTCTGAAACCACTTGACCAATTAGAACCAGAGTTTGCAGAAATGGTCCTTAGGAGGTCCTCTTTCAGAAATATGTCCAATTTCGTGGGTTGTGAACCAAGATGGCCACCACAGCCGAACTTAGTTAAACATAGGACCCTATGAGAAATTCACTCAGAAATCATCTTGTCTGAAACCACTTAGCCAATTAGAACTCTACTTGGTAGCAATTTCTGATGACCCGGACTGTCAACGAAAATGGCTGCCACAGCCAAACTTTGTTTGACATAGGGCCATATGGAAAAATTCAATGAAAAATCTTCTTGTCTGAAATCACTTGACCAATTGAAACCAGACTTGGCAGCAATGGTTCTTAGGAGGTCCTCTTTCAGAAGTGTGTCTGATTTCATGGACTCTGAAGCAAGATGGCCACCACAGCCGAACTTAGTTTAACATAGGACCCTATGGGATTTTCGCTCAAAAATCTTCTCGTTTGAAACTACTGAGCCAATTAGAACTACGCTTGGTAACAATTTACAATTTCCAATGACCTGGACTGTCAACCATGATGGCTGTCACAGCTGAAATTAGTTTGACATAGGGCTCTATGGGAAAATTCATTGAACAATGTTCTTGTCTGAAATCACTTGACCAATTGGAACCAGACCTGGCAGCAATGGTCCTTAGGAGGTCCTCTTTCAGAAAGATGTCCGATTTTGTGGACTGTGAACCAAGATGGCCACCACAGCCGAATTTAGTTTAACATAGGACACTATGGGAAATTCACTCAAAAATCTTCTTGTTTGAAACTACTGAGCCCATTGGAACTTACATTGGCAGCATTTGTCCTTAGATGGTCCTCTTTCAGAAATGTGTCCATTGACCTGGACTGTCAACCAAGATGTCTGTGACAGCTAAACTTAGTTTGACATAGAACCCTACAAAAAAAACCAGACAAATGGACTGCAACTCTTAAATTTCTAGTCCTGCTCAAGGTGAAAAGTTAAATCCAGGTGAGCAATACAGGCTCTTGAGAGCCTCTAGTCTCTTTGTTGAATTTGTTGTCCCCGTGCCAAAGGAAACGTAAGTAGTTATGATAATCTTCTCTGACTATAAGATTAAAGATTTAGCATCTAGTAGAGTAAATATAATTCCAAATTCTCTGTTAAGCACACAACATGGGCAGAAAATGCAAACAAAGGTTGGTTTCTAATGGCACTTCTTGGGCTGATAGCCTTTTAGGCAAAAATTTATATTGTTATGACACCTTTAAAAATATAATTCACAAATTACGTAAAAAGCAAAAATATTGTTAATAACTTAAATTTAAAAATTTATTTATTTTTTAATATGATTTGAGGACAATTTGATGTTTTGATTTTAAAATTGATGTTTATTACTGACATCTCTAACCCATGAAAAATTTGCAATCATTTGTGTGTTACTATTTTTCCGTCTTCTTTTAAGCAAGAAAATATGGCAAATCAGTGTCAGAAATGTCAACAAAAGTTTAATTTGGTACGCAGTAAACACAACTGTAAAGTTTGTGGTCGAGCCGTATGTAAATCATGCTCTTTCAGAGATGTTATACTCTACCTTCCAGATGATGAGGACACAACGGAACCTCGATTGGCTGTTATTAAGGTTATAGGGGTAAGATACTGAAATTTATGTGGATTTGTAATAAAATAAAACAGCTATGAAAGGAGGAATATGGTGGATTAATTTATGACATAAAATCCCTATCTGTATATTACAAAATTACAAGCAAAGGAAATTATTTTTGTTGCTATTCTTCAATATTCTTTGAATTTGGGGGGGGGGAAGGAGGAGATATTAAACTCAAATGCAAGTTTAATGGTCCCACCCTGATGATTAAAAAAAAAATTTAAGCAGCACTGATTTGAAATAAAACCATTTTCCCCTAGACTTGATTTATTATGCATGAAGCTCCCATTAGACAGTAGGGAACCAGCTGGTTAACAGAGTCTTCTGAAAGGGGAGAATGATGTGAAAAATATATTCATTGATATTAAATCTTATTCAATAATTATTCTATTGACAATTTTTATTTATAAGAGTCCTTCAGTGGAACCTGAATTGACCTTATATATAAGAGTTTGTGAATACTGCTTAGAAAGATTGAAAACAAGACAACTGGAAAAACTTGAACAGGAAGAAAAAATGCAGGAAAAGGGAGGCGACACATTAGATTTATTAATAAAACTGCACACAAACATGCATACAGAGGAAAAGAAAATGGATAATCAGTTAAATAAGGTACTCCTTCTTTAAATAAAAAATTTTAAATTTAATTGGGCTAAATTTGTTATCTTATGGAATGGAAAAATTAAGCTTAATGACATATACTTAACTGTAAGAATTCAACATGGACACATCTTTTTGATTTCACATCCAATGAAAATATTCCACATAAAATGGAAACATTTATGAGGAGAATATCTAAAAAGAGTTCAAGTGGTCTTTTGTCTGCATTAATGAAATTTTTAAAAGGATCCAAGAAAAATGCTTAGATGCATCTAGATTTTTGTATGAAATATAAAATCGCCCAAACAAATTTGAAATTAAATGTTTTGTTTACAAAATTTGGACTCGAGTTGATTTTTTTTAACATACAGTTATCTCAAACTTGCTTTAGTCGAATTTTCCAATGAGTCAAATTTTTTATGTGGTCCCAAATATTTAACACCTGATTGTCATAATATTATTTTCTGAAATAATGGGCACACCACGTCACAGAATGTTGGAGACAGGAATAAATTTGTGATTTTAATGTGACATGCAGTACATAGGCTGAAGGTGGCTAGTACAATCTTCTGTTACTATGTACTAAACATTGGAACAAGGTAAGCCTTACCAGACTTCATAAGTCAACTAGTCTTTGTAGTTGAACAGCTTGAAAATCTCCAATTCTTGTATGATAACTTTCTGTTTTTCAGTACCAAACAATAATAGAAAGTTTAGAAGACAACAGCAGGAGTAGTAGTGGTAGAAATAATATACAGACAGTAGCAAAAGCTCAGGTATGTAAAATGGGGGGGGGGGGGGGCAGTATTTACAGCAAAGGCAGGGTAGGAAGTAGTGACAGAAATAATAAACAGAGAGAGTGAAAGCTGGCATAAGTAAGTCAAGCAAGGGGGGAAGGGTGGGGGGGGGGGGCAGTAGTGGCAGAAATAATATTCAGATGGTAGCAAAAGCTTTGGTATGTGCAACAAAAGAGGGGTGGGGGTGCTGATAGAAATAATGTACATGTACAACAAAGAGTAGGGGGAGTGGGTAGTAGTGAGATAAATAATATACAGATGATAGCAATAGCTCAGGTAAGTACAACAATGAGGGGAGGGGACTAGTAGTGACAGAAATAATACAGTGGAACCTCTGTAAACCGAACAGCTGTGGGACCGGAGAAATCGGCCGGTTTTCAGAGGGTCCGGTTTTAGGAGGTTCCGGAAAAGACGTATCTGATCCGGAGAGTGAAACCGGAAGTGTATTACAATGTATTATAACCATGTTATAAACTTGTACCATGTGCTTACATATGTACATATACCATGCGCATATTATTTTAATACAATTAATTGTTTTTAATTTCAATGCGACGTTTTTATTGATGCCTGATTATTGTTTGATTAACAACTTTCACACCTTTATTTAGAATGGTTATTTAGTTTATTGATGTCAATCATCGATCGATTAAGGTGACAGGTACGTAAATGGATAATCTCACGGAATTTTATGAAATTTTATTTACAACTAGAGCTTGAGGAACTGCACATGAGCATCGAAAAAATGATATATATAACTTTTACATTTTCTGAGATATAGCAACTTAAATATCCGGAAAATAGTAATGCAAATATATAGAATACACATAAATATCGTAAAAAAAGTTAAGTAATTTGGACTATAAATTAACACTTCTCGAAATCCTGTCCTACGAATTTTCTTTAAAAATGATATGTTTTTGCTACTGGAATTTTCGTTTTATTGATATAAAATTTACAAGGGGTCATCGAATTCGTTTTTTGAGTATGGATAGTTGAATCTGCTGCACAGGGTGGAAAATGCGCCGAAAAGGCAAAAATAATCGTGACGTCGTGGCTCTAAATCTTATTTTTCGACGTTTTTAGGTATTGCACAGTCACTTGGGTGATTTATACTGCAATAACGAATTCGGTGACCCCCTATAGCTTTCATATCAATAAAACGGAAATTTTAGTGGCAATAACATATCAGTTTTAAAGAAAATTCGTAGGACACGTTTTTGAGAAAAGGCAATGTAAAGTAAAATTTTTCAATATTTTTTGCGATATTTACGTGCATCCTATACATTTGTACTTCTTTCTACAGAATATTCAATATATATCCGAAAGTATAAAAGTTACTTATATATTTTTTCGATATTCATATGCATTTCCACACGCTCTAATTGCTTGCAAAATGTCATAAAAATCTGTGAGATAGCCCATTTATGTACCTGTTACCTTAAGGATGACATGTATTATGGTTCACTGATTTCCAGGTAATACATTGTTTCGGCCGGTTTCTGGAGGTTAATTTGACAAGAATATATATGTTTTGTACCGGAAAGTATGGCCGGTGTTCGGAATTTAGAGGGTAGGGTTTTCAGAGGATTTTTTTACTTGAATATATATGGAAAAATTCCGGACCGAAAGTAAAAGTTCGGTTTTCAGAGGAATCCGGTTTTCAGAGGGGCCGGTTTTTGGGGGTTCTACTGTATACATATGGTAGAAAAAGATCAGATATGTACAACAAGGGGTGATTGGGTGGCCATGGGCAGTAGTGACTGCACTAATACACATGTACAACAAAAAGGGAGGCCAGTGATGACAGAAATGTGCATGTGCAACAAAGTATGGTGGGCAGTAGTGTCAGAAACAATATACATGTACAACAATAATATTACATCATACTCGAAATTTTTGCATTTTCAATAGTAAAACAATTATTTTCTGATTTTTTTAATTTATTAGGAAGATTTGGCAGATTATTTAGCACAGTATGTGTTAAATATACAGAAAATGAAGAAGTTAACACCAGAAACAAATACACAAGCCATTTTATTTAGGAACTGTCTTAAGGTAAAATTTAATAAATTAATATGGTAAACAAAATTTAATGATACAGAATAAAAAGTTTGCAGTGAGAATGTAGACAAGTTTATGACTTCATCCCAAATTCACAGAA
The DNA here is from genome assembly GCA_028015205.1 of Mytilisepta virgata. Classification (NCBI taxonomy): domain Eukaryota; kingdom Metazoa; phylum Mollusca; class Bivalvia; order Mytilida; family Mytilidae; genus Mytilisepta; species Mytilisepta virgata. The sequence continues at coordinate 60,642,142 of CM051518.1, read as the reverse complement.
TCTTAGTAATAATGGTCATTTTGAAGGAATTTAATTTGATGAAAAATCTACCAATCTCACTCACAAACAGTCATATTGATTTTATGAAAAGATTGCGAGTGAAGTGCATAGTTAATTTATCAATAAATTCTGTTAAAACGGCCTTTATTAGCCGAATTTGACTCTGTGTTGCCTCTTACAGTATACCCCCCTTTTAGGGTAGTTTAAATTTTTTTTTTATTTGGATTGAAATAAAGGTGAAATTTACTCAGAAGCAGTATTTGGGATATATGCAGGTCAGCTTATACATTAAAGAGGTTCAAACTAAAGGGAATCACAGGAGATCATGTCGATGAGCACACAAAAGGGGTCCTTCCCTAGTGCAGCTGATTGTGTGGAGATTGTGTTATTGATGCATACTCTGTACCGCTTAATATTCATTGTTAGCAAAATAAAGGGCAAATCAGCATATGACTTTCCTAACTGACTTGAATATATTTACCTGCAAACTGGATGGATTTATGAAAAATTAAGGTTTTATATTTGATGTATCCTTGCAGGGGAAATGTGATTTTTACTTTGACAATCAGTTCAGATATAAGAGTTTGAAGAAGACTTTGGGAGATTCCACACCACCAGAGATATTGGAATGTATACAGAGAACTGTTGATAAACATGTATGTCTATACATACCAATAAACATGTTTATTCATTAAATAAATTTGAAAAATTTGATGGACTTACAATGTACCATATTTTCCTGCCTATAGGTTGAGACTTTTTTTTACTTTAAATGACCATTTTACCATTATAAGTCTATGGAGAAAGTAACAATTAGACCTATAGTTTACATAGACTTATAGTCAAGAAAATACAGTAGATGATATTTTTATCCGTCTCTTTTTCACCAAATTGAGCACCAAATAGTTGCTGAACATTAGAAATGTCTTCGAAACATTTGAGGCAGTTTATTCCAAATTTTATTGTATTTGCCATGGGTAGTCCTTATTAAGTTTCAGATATGGATATTACTAAATATATCATCAAGATCCAAATGTAAGTTCTTAACAGAAGAAAATAATATATACAAGCCAAAATTTTTCAGTGTAAAGAGTTTTTGTGAACATATCAACAATAGATAAGAGGTTACATTGATGTGCAATATTTTTTTTTTTTACTTTTAGTACTTTTTATCCAGTCAGGTTTTCATGAACTTTTATTATTGTCAATTGTAAATGTTAGGTATAGGATTTTTCCTATTCTGTCTTTATTTTTCTGACATTATATACATGTATCTTAGAAGTCATTTTATGATTATAGGCTATTGTTAGCACCCAAATGTACATCAGACAACTAACTTTTGAGACATTACACATCTGTGATAAATACAGCCTTAGAGATCACATTCCTCAGAAACTTATTCAAACTGATGAGGTAGGTTTTTGTAAGAGATAGTCAAATCACCAAATCTCTCATGATATATCTTGTGAGGTACTTCCTAGTATCATGAAGTGTATCTAAAGTGTTCTTTGAAATAAATAATAAAAAGGTCAAACCTGCTTTAAAGTACACCTCTCTATAGCAAATCATTGTCTATAAAGGAAACTGTGAAAATGTCCCCATGAACCTGTAAAATTAACCTAAAGGGCACATTTCTTTGGTCTCCTTGGTGGTCTTTATACACAGGTTTGACTGTAAAGACAAGCAAATTCAAGCAATTTTGAAAATGATGGAATTATCTGTAGAATTATAGTTAGGTTGACATCATGTGTTGCAGAAATCAGAAAATTATTATGAAAATAAGCACATAATATAATTGACAAGATTCTGTTTCAGGTTTGTTCACTTTACACAGAAAATATTATTTTGTTTTCCAGTATGTAGAAAAGGAGGCACATGAGTGTATAATACTAGATGGTGAGGATATTGATGACTATTCAGAACAGTTACAAGAACTTCTACAAACACAGCTCAAGGTATGTCATTCTGGTACATTTAATATAACTGGAATTGCTTTAAAACATTGCATTTATACAGTAGTTCATCTTCCGATAAATGAATCCATTGTGGTTGAAATCTTGCAATGACCCTGTTTTTATACAACTGCAAATATTTGCGGTCATATAATGTTATTGAGATTTTTTCTTTTATTTCATCTTGATGAGTGCTTTCAATAGTGTGTCAACAGATATTTCCCATCTTTTACAGTTTTAGAGATTTAGGGAGTTAAACGGGCCAAAAAAGCAATGTGGCTAAATTTCTAAATTTTTTGGTTTTTCATCTGGTTTTTGTGGTAGTTCCAATATTTCTGTGTAATGTATATTATAATATCCAACACTTTATTGGGTCAAGAATAATAGTGTGCCAACATACACTATAATTGTTTACCTGTCAACATATTGCGGTGGTATTCTTTATTTGCCCTGTATCAATGCCTTGTTTTCATAGTAATCCTGTAGTAATCACTTGGGCCAATACAGCTAACGCTTGCTTTGCACATAATACAAGATTGATATGAAAACACCTGTTGAATAATACATGTAGTATGTAATATTTTAAAGATGATCAAAATATAGGGAAACTCATGCTTGTGTTTATGAATTAATTAAAAGGTTTCTTGAATTTATGAACTCTGGTTTGAAATCCTAAAACACTAGGTTTTGTTCCTATGGTGCTGTTACAGGTATCTATTGAATAAGGTGAGTTTCATTTTTTTGGTTTGCTTTATAAATAAGTATTTCATAACTTTCAGGACCACCGCTTAATTAAACTGTCCAGAAGATCTTTGAAACATTCCGGATCACAGCATGCTGCTGATATGTTAATCAGGAGGTCAGCAGACATCTTGAATCAGGTCAAAGTTCAACTTATGATGAAATCAGCCAATAGAAGCTTCTCTCTCACTAAGCAAGCACTTGATCAAACATTTGAGGAACTGAAGTCTGTGACATTGAAGGATGTGATCAAATAGTTAGAATAACTGGAGATAAATTTTTTTAGCTCACCTGTCCTAAAAGGACATGTGAGCTTTTGCTATCACTTGGCGTCTGTCATCAGGCGTACGTCATAAACTTTTTCAAAGATCTTCCCCTATGAAACCACTGAACCAATTACAGCCATACTTAGACTGAATGATCCTTAGGGTATCTAGAATAAAATTTATGTTTTATTTTATTGTCCTTTGAGAAACATGGCCGCCGAGGCTAAAAATAGAACATAGTGTTAAACTGCAGTTTTTGGCTTATATCTCAAAAACTAAAGCATTTATAGCAAAACTCATGGGGTAAAAATGTTCATCAGGTCAAGATCTACCTGCCATGAAATTTTCAGATGAATTGGTCAACCCTTTGTTAGGTTATTGCCCCTGAATTGTTAATTTAATGAAATTTTGTAGTTTTATGTTATTATCTTGAATATTATTATAGATAAAGACAAACTGTAAACAGAAAAAATGTTCAACAAAGTAAGATCTACAAATAAGTCAACATGACCAAAATTGTGAATTGACCCCTTATAGGAGTTTTTGCCCTTTAAAGACAATTTTTCAGTTTTTTAAACTTTCAAAAATCTCAGAAACTACTGAATAAATTTGGCTACACTTAGGCTCAAAAATCATTAGGGTATCTAGTATAAAGTATGTGTTTTATTTTTTTGTTCAATCAAGAAACATGGTTGCCATGGCTAAAAATAGAACATAGGTGAAAAATGCACTTTTTGGTTCATATCTCAAAAACTAAAGCAGTTACAGCAAAACTGACAGAAGTAAAAATGTTTATGAGGTCAAGATCTACCTGCTATGAAATTTTCAGATGAATTAGTCTATCCATTTTCGGGTTATTGCTCCTGAATTGTAAATTTTAAGGAAATTTTGCAGTTTTAGGTTATTAACTTGAATATTATTATAGATAAGGACAAACTGTAAACAGCAAAAATGTTCAGCAAAGTAAGATCTACAAATAAGTCAAGTGACCAAAATCGTCAATTGACCCCTTATGGGAGTTTTTGCCCTTGAAAGATTATTTACATGTAAACAGTAATTGTCAGTAAAAATAATGGTATGACATATTGTCACAGATGTTAAGGGGATAAGTTGAAATAAATTAAATGGTAGATGTACAACTAAAATGGAGGGTCAGGGGTCAAGGTCATTGAAAAAGTCCATAGCAACAATATATATTTTGGTTAAGGACCCTATAATTTACTTGTACAAGAAAAAGTCCATAGCAACCTATGAAAAAGTCCCTAGCAACCATATATATTTGGGTTAAGGACCCTCTAATTTACCTGTACAAGTCAAAAGAAAGGTCAAGAGTCAAGGTCATTGAAAAAGTCCATAGCAACTGATGAAAAAGTCCATAGCAACCATATATATTTAGATTCAGGACCCTATAATTTAGCTTTACAAGTCAATGGAGGGTCAAGGGTCAAGGTCATTGAATAAATCCATAGCAACTGATGGAAAAGTCCCTAGTATCCAGATATATTTGGTTCTGGACCCTACAATTTATCTGTTAAAGTCAAAATGGAAGGTCAAGAGTCAATGCCGTTGACAAAATCAATAGCAACTGATGAAAAAGTCCCTAGCAACCATATATATTTGGGTTAAGAACCCTGTAATTTAGCTGTACAAGTCAAAATGTTAATCAAGAGTCAATGCCATTGAAAAAGTCCATAGCAACCGATGAAAAAGTCCCTAGCAACCATATACATTTGGGTTCAAAATTCTATGTTTTAGCTGTTCAAGTCAATATTTAAATGAAAAATGCAACAGTATACATTGTACATTAAATAGAAATAATAATCATTGATGCAAGATCTACACAAAAAGTAACAGGTGAGCGATTCAAGCTCTTGGGAGCCTCTTGTTTTCTTTTAAAACTGCAAAATACCAGTATTTGCAAAACAGATTCAGGAGTTTAAAATATTTAGGCAGCAAATTTATATAAATAGTAAGCCCGCAATAGCTACTTACTAATCACGAGGTTCAGTCACATGATACGATACTAACATCTGATTTCAGTTGTATTTTAAATTTACTAAGACTATCATAACCAAAATATTTAACATCTTTAGTTCATTTTTAATTATTATATCATATTTTTATACAAAATTGATGTTGATTAGGCATGAAATTAAAAATAAAAAAAAATCACATTATGTTCAAGCATTTTGTAAAATGGTTGGGTCAGTATTAATTAATCTGTCTAAAATAAACCTAGGAATTTATCTACTTAATTTTACAGTGTACATGTATATTTGGTAGCATGAATAAAATGTGAATGTAATTTATAATTCCCATGGCATGTGAGAAGGTTTATAGAATATTGGTTACCATTAAGATGCCTTGTAAATATGGGTTTTATGGAGGCCTTTAAACTTAAAAATTGATGTGTTTGAAAATTTTAGATTTTTTATTGGGCATTATTTTCATGCAGGAAAGTGAAAAAATGTGTTGTTTTTTGAAAAGTGCATTCAAGTAACTGTAAATTTAGAAATTAATGCATGCATTTATTATGAGGACAAATGTGAGATTTATCAATGTCATTCCAGTGTGCATTTTAAAAAGCTGTTTGTGCATGTAAAGGGAAAAATTAAAATGTGAACAGGAATTGAAACATTGCATTTATATCTGAATTTACTGTTTATTCTCCACATAACAGCTTAAGGATGATTACTGGTCTAATAGGAAATAAATAGGATTTGAAATAGGAGTTTTAGTTTGAGAGAACATATGAATAGTAAACAAATAAGCAAGAAAAAAAATATAGGTTCATGTGCTCTTTTTAGAGCTATAAAGCCTTGAAAATTTGCAGGAAATAGGTTTTCTCTGGGTTTTTCATTGTCTTTGCATTGGCAACTTCAGTCTCTCAAAAAAGTATGAAAAAATAAAAAGGATCTCATAAAATTTTATCAAATATCATTTAAAGGTATATAATTTTATGATTGAATTATAAAAGAAAAATGGGGGTTCATGGGCAAAAAATTTAATGTTAAGAAATGGATAAAACCCGAGGATTCCAAAAATCTAACAAAAAGACCAAAACATGACCAGCGAGCATCCTTAAAATGTAACATTTGGCAAACTAAATGTGACTTATTCTCTACGTGTTAAATAATTTCTTTTTCTGGTTTTGAGTGTTTTTACCTCAAAGGTTTGTGCTCATGTAATGTAATATGATTTTTTTACATTTATTATCATTTGATACTGTTAAATTTAAAAAAATCCTGAAATTAGTTTAGATAAAAATTCCTCTGATTTTACTTTATAAAGAAAATAAATGATTTAACACTAAGTAGAAGGATTTTTGTAATAATTCACAATTTTAATTAATGACTTTCTAAAATTTTAAGAATTTGACTGAACAAATGCTTTTCATAAATCTTTAAGTTTTTATAATGTAAATAAATACATATTTTCATTTTGAACTAAAGAATGTTTCTAATTTAAATTTATTTATCTGTATTGTAATTTATATACAGCATAGTATAAATTTACCATATCTAATATTAGTATCTTTGGATTGTTATTTTGAAACTCCTGGGACGATGCCTCTGCATGGTGGATCATAGGTCCCCGGGGGTATTCGCCAACCCAGTTGTCAGACTTGTCTGACATGATTATTCATTGATTTGTTACAGAAATTACCAGTATTTAGCAAAATTCAAAAATAATAGAATTACTAAGGGTTGATTCCTTGTATTGCACATGGTAGTTCTCCTTAGCTGAAATTTGGCTTCCTATTTCAGTATTTTTGGTTATGAGTACTTCATGTCTAAAATAAGTTTGGTTTTTGGTCTTCCAAAAGTTTCGGTTTTAATGCTGCTGATGAGAGGTAACTCCTTGAAATGTGTTGTATACAGCATAGTATAAATTTACTATATCTGATATTAGTATTGTTGGATTGTTATTTTTATACCCGTATATTTTTTATGATCAAAATTTTAACTATATTTTTTGTACAGTTTATATTATAAAAGATTATTTACAGATTTAGGATAAATTCATATGTATAATTGAATCATATTTTGACTTCTTGGACAATATTTGTTTTAGATAAATTTCCCAGTAAAGGTGAGTAAATCAGTCCAGGAATAACTTTGATTTTTCCAGTTTAGAAGTGATAGATCTATTTATTTATTAAACATTCCAACAAATGGGCTCCATAGATTTTTACTCTGATACTTTTTGATTTGTCATCCAAGTTTATATTTTGTGATAAAAACTTCTTGCAGTTTATCACACGTTATGAAATTTGGACTGGTCATTCCAAACATAAAACAAGATGCCGACACAATAGTGTCAGAGTAATAAACTCAGAATTTTTGAGAAAAAAGTATGCCACACAGTTATACATGAGATTTTTAATGCAACATTCCTTCATGATTATAAAATTTATTTCTAACAATCAAACTTGGAAAACATCACTGGTATAAATCAAGATTTCAATACACTTATTATGACCGTTAGACTGTTGTTTTTCTGAGACTTTTGCTTCAAGACAACATAGCATAACATTATAGTAACCTGTGTACAGTATAAATCTTGTTTGTTTGTATTAATAACTAATATAAATGTTTCTGGTTTTATCCTAATGTAATTGATTAACTAATATGTTGAAATATAGTAAAAACTGTCCAGTTAATACAAAACTGGAACTGGTCATTAATACAGGTCTAATACAGGATTTTCTGTATTAGACCTGTATTAATGACCAGTTCTGGTTTTTCTGTATAAAACCTGTATTAATGACCTGTTTCAGACACATGGGATTGTATTAATTAGACAATTTATAATGTATTTTAAGTCATTGGTTAATAAAAGTACTGTATTTTTAAGTCATTAGTTAATAAAGGTGTCATAAAATGGGTATTTTATATAAATCCTGTATTATGTCCTCGTACAGTTGTATTGGGTCTTGATCAGCTGTATAGGCCCCCGGTGTTGCCTCGGGCCTATACAGTTGACCTCAACCCAATACGACTGACTCAGACATAATACAGGCTTTATATGAAAATACCGATTTAATAACACTATAGTCATGTTTCCCTAATCAAACAATAAATGATTTAACTTTGATTTAATACGAAGTACCTTTTAACAACATTTCTATATCATGACCAGGTCAGCAGTAATATAACTGAAACATTGTCAGTATATCATTAAAAACAATCAATCAGTCATGACCAAACATTTAGATTCAATTTGATTCCCTCCATTACATATACACATATTTCTATGTACCCTGTAAGAGGAAACATTTTTATAAACCTTAAGTAAAAAAGAATCAAAGTAATAAGGATGTTTGCATTAATGTTATTCCACCTTTGGAAATATTTTTATTTTGTTTTGGGGGAGGGAGTTGGTGGCTAACAAGGGAAGCAAAAGAAAACTTCTAGACTACTCAATTTTGTAACAAAAATTTAGGATTGTACATCACCAGGAATCAAGAAGTTGTTGCTGTGGAAGCAACACTCATGCTTATGGATGCTGTTTAAAAAAATCCACAGTCACAGATAACTTTCTTCCTTCTATTCAAACAAATAAATCAAATGGTTGCTGCCTTAGTCATAAACCTGTACAATTGTTTCAAAAGGAATTTAGATAGGTAGTACTGAAATTGGAACATATGATATCCCATAACCTCAGTGTTGTCTTATACATGTACTAGTAAATAATTTCTCACTGTTGCATATGGAAAAATGCCTATATTTCCTCATGTATTTTGTAAATGTTTAATCAAAAGAATCCGACTTAAAAAGAACAACATTGTTAAAATTTATAAGTTTTACATTTTATAATCAATTGAGAATCAATACATTATGTTTTTGTTGATTTTTTTGTAATTTAATGTTTGTAGGAGTACTTAAGATTCATGTATATCGTAATAATATTTACATAAGATGTTTTTGGTAGATAAATTTAAAGAGTTTTCTAATATTTATATGTTAATGATCAAATTTAATAAAAAAAAAAAAAAAATGTCAAACGATTTTGTTTAGCTTTATAGTTGATCTTTCTATATTTTCGTCCCACTGCTGGGATCAGTTCTGACATCTGTAGCTGTTCTTTAAAAATATTTTTGTCTTATGTCATGTAACGGCTGGTTTCATCTCCACAAATTTTTGAAAACGTAAATCATATTGAATCTCCGCGAATTACCTGTTGACCAGGTATATTGTAAATGTAATTAAGTGTACAACCCAAGGGGAAAACGTCATGAGCTTTATTTTTAACAATTTTATGTACAGAAAAGCTAATGTTCTGGAAAATGTTGATGTGTATAGATGCAGCACCGACATCGTGACTGATCATTTTGGAAGGTACTCATCTGGGGAAATTTCCCGTAGGTAATACACTAAAGCTGTTGGGTTCAAGTACTCTGCTCGGACAGACATTTGAACTGTGCGAAGGCTCCAACTGTTCTTCGGAGTTACCATTTTAAATGTAAACAATTTAAGTAATACTAGGTAATATAATATTATATCGCGGAGTTGAAATATTCTTACTCTTGGAGATGAAAGTTTTATTCGCGGAGATGAAGTTTTTTTCTCGCAGAGATGAAGTGCAGATTCGCGGAGGTGAAGTGCACCGCATGTAACAGCATGATAAATATGAAAGGTGGAAATATACCAGTATTTAAATAACAAACTGACAGGGTGATATAGCATTGTTACCCCAAAAAAACATTGTCAACAGATGTTTTAGAGGGGTAACAATCTGCTCTATCCCCCTGTCAGTCATGTGTAATTTAATTTATTATACTTAATGTTTTTTTAGTTCTTTAAGTTCAGAACTGCGTGGTAACATTTTTTGGTTATTGTGCTCTATCTAAACTAATAATTCCACGATTGCACGTGTCAAAATACACCAACACTAAAATAGACACAGGTATTTTAATTGATGTGACAATGTTTTATAATGTGTCTGCAGTCTAGTACATGGAGAAAATCACCAACTTTTACACAAAGCACGAGAGGGTAACATTAAAATGTTACATACTGAGGTATGTGTTAATATAAAAATAACACATTCCTAAAAGGGTGACCTAGTATATTGTAACCCCGAGAAAATATTGTCAACCGAAGCCGAGGTTGACTATGTTTTTAGAGGGGTTACAATATACTATTTCCCTTGCATTAGTGAAATATGAAGATTTTTTCATCCAAGTAAAATCATGTTTCCCGAGGGCTTGCCGAGGTAAATTAATGATTTATTCCACTATCCCTAGTGTAGTTTCTGAAAGGAAAAAAATAATATTTCAACAAGAACAAATTTTATGAAAAACAAAAATAATGAAATAACATGAATAACACATGGAAATGTTTCACATTTTCTATTACTTCGGCTGATGATTTATAACATTAGTGTTAAAAAAATGACAGGGTAACACGATGTTCAAGAGAGGGTGACACGATGACTTGTCACATGTCACACATGTGTCACGTGGGCTACTCTAGACCAATCAAATGATCTCATTACTAGATTTAAATTTATATAGTGGAATAATATAAAATAACAACCGCTGTTTCTTTCAAGCGGGTGATCGAGTAAAATACCATGTTCTTGTAAACCAATGAAAATGCATTAAAAGTAGAGAAATTTACATAAAGTATAACAAATTAGAATGTTACCTGCAAATTGACCAATAAAAAGCTTGCATTTTAACATACAGTATAAAAATTTAAAATGTTTACACGTAAAGAAATATAAAGAAGAACAATTTTGATATGTCACATCTATGGTTTGTATGGCCTTTTGAGCAATAGTATTATTGCCATAGGATAAACTCAAGTACCATGTAGTATGGAGAATATTGAATTATTTCTTCTCAACATAGGACCAAAGAAATGTGTCACCGGTAAGGATTAAGTTGAACTGATCTTGCAATCAAGAAGAGAAGAAGAAAACACATACACACAGACATGACAGAGCTTACTTGGTACATTGTTTAAAGCCTCGGTGGCGGAGGGATAACACTATTATTTCTGTAAGCAAAGAGCCAGAATGATTCTCTCACAGTTTGTTTGAATAAGTTACTAATCACTGATGTCTCAACTAAAATTTCAAGTTTTGATGTACTGGCAAATTTCCAGACGTTCTGTAAAATATGATGATGCAAACATTTATATCGAATGGGGTAAACTTTTTTGATATCTTGTAATAACTTCTCCTTGTGGATTTGGTTGTCTTTCATTTGTCATTCTCAATAAAATACATGTACATGTATCCACCTTACCGGCAGATCTTTTTGAAATGAGAATTTGAAATCCAGTACCCTGCGTTTAGAAAGAACCAACTTTCCCTCACTCACATAAAGAAGAGGACAAATATACCCAAGGAGCAAACCAAAAAAAAAAAAAAAAAAAAAAAAAAAAAAAAAAAAAAAACGCAATCCATTAGACAAACCCAGGAAGACAAATGAACAACAACAAGCTCACAACAAATAAACAATGAACAACATGAACTCCAATAAAAACAAGAGTGAACTCAGGTGATCCGGAACGGTAAGCAGTATCTGCTCCGTATACTGTAGCCGTCGTGAAGTTCAACAAAATAAATCCGGTGGTAGTCACAAATCGGTGGAGGTACATGAAATGTTACGACAGTGGGAACAGGTTCAACATCATCTTATATATTGGAACAATGTAACGGTCAATTCGTGATGACGACCGTAAAATTTCCTGAGTGATGACATCAACTTATCCCTGATAAAACCCTGGTTAAAAAACCTTTATTGACTTTATTTCTTTGTCGAAACTCGTGGTAACTCACGCATGCCCTTGAATATCGGATAAGCTGAGAAACGTAGATGCCATATGCTGACGATGCTGGTATATTGCTACTCAAGAAGGGAAAGTTAACAATAGGAAAGTTGAAGTCATCACATTTGCCACAAAGTCTTGCCTTCAAATGTCCACCATTTTCTATTTCAAGAAACAAATCCAAATATGAAGCGGACTTCGATGTATCTGTAGTATCCTTAATTTCAAGCTCACTGGGATAGATGAGATGTAGAAAGTCGTTCTTCAAGAAATAAACCTTTTCTCTACCCAACACTAGAAATTTATACCTGTGTGCGCCATTTTTCTTACAATTAATGTACATGGACAGACAGACGGACGGACGATTCCTATGTACCCCCACCAAACTGTGTTGTCCGTTCTGAACATTTCCACTTATTCATCAGTTCACTAAAATAACTCATGTATCTCATGTAACTTATAAGACAGAACAAGTAATAAAGTCAATGGGGGGGGGGGGGGGGGGGGTGTAACTGGGTATATAATGATAACTACATATGTGAGGCCCAAAAGGGTCTATTTTTTATCTCACTTAAAATATTGTGAAAGGTATACTATTTAATAATATATATATATATGTCGATGAATAGGTCATATTTCCGGATTAATAAAATTTCATTAATTTTTCGCTCTGCGTGCACAAATATTAAGTTCTGATAGACTATTTGTGAAAATACAAGGTTAGAAAATATATTACACGGTCAGGAAAGGTGTGGTTTAAATACAATTTTTAAGATGCAAGAAAGAAAAACTTTATTGCCAATTAAATGCGCCCTTTCGGGCAGTATAATCACAATTACATATATGATTAGGTTGGACTTTCTTGGTATCTCAAATATATGAATATGATGGGATTTGAAAATGATGGCTGCACACCTGTACCATAATAAAGCATTAAAGCATTAGTGACAATCCCCCTCCCTGTGAATAAAGTTCAATTTTTTGGTCTAAGACAGGTAAAACAAAAGGCCAACAACAGACAAACGATTATTCTACAGTAACAGTCACTTTCTTACTTATTAATCATCAGAGATACAATTCTTTGAAACCAATTTTGATGCATCCGTAATCAGTGAAAATTTGTTTTGACAGTGGAAAAACACGGTGGGTGGTCAGCAGATCGATATAATACTAGAAGCTGCATTGAACTTTTCATCTTGAGCAGGACTAAAGATTTGGCTGGGTTTTCTATAGGGTTCTATATGTTAACTAAGTTCGGCTGTGGCAACCAAGATGGTTGGCAGTCTAGGTCAATGGACATATTTCTAAAAGAGAACAAATCTAAGGACCATTGCTACCAAGTCTAGTTCTAATTGGCTTAGTGGTTTAAGACCACAAGATTTTTAAGGGAATTTCCCATAGGGTCCTATGTTAAACTAAGTGTGGCTGCGTCGTTCATCTTGGTTCACAGTCCACTAAATCAGACAATTTTGAAAGAGGACCTCCTAAGGACCATTGCTGCAAAGTCTGGTTCCAATTGGTCAAGTGGTTTCAGACAAGAAGATTTTTCAATCAAAAATTTCCCATGGGGCCTTATGTTAAACTAAGTTCGGATGTGGCAGCCATCTTGGTTGACAGTCCAGGTCATAGGACACAATTCTGAAAGAGGACCATATAAGGACCATTGCTGCAAAGTCTGGTTCCAATTTCCAATTATTAATTGGTAAAGTGGTTTCAGACAAAAAAATTGTTCAATGAATGTTCCCATAGGGCCCTATGTTTAACGAAGTTCGGCTGTGGCTGCCATCTTGGTTAACAGTCCGGGTCATCGGACATCCTTCTGAAAGAGAACCTCCTAAGGACCATTACTGCCAAGTGTGGTTGCAACTGGCCTTGTAGTTTCATAGAAGAAAATTTTTGAACACCCCCCTTTTTCTATTTTTAGTAACAGCAGCCATGTCGGTTGGAAGTCGGGGATGCCGGACATAAGTTTGGAAAGGGGCCACCCAAAGATCATTCCACCAAAGTTTGGTTCAAATTGGCTCAGTTGTTTCAGGTGAGTTGACGAAAAAGTAAAATCCCCATAGGCTCAATGTTAGCCATGGGGGCCATGTTGGATGGCGTTCGGGGTTTATTCTATATGTATTGGTACTATAAAACGACTTCAAATAGGAATACGGATTTTTAACATTGTTTGATAAGAATGAAGAACACATCGTAATAAAGATGAAGCTTTTAATTTAATTTTGTACGTATTTCGTTATGAACAGTGACCGTGGTATACTTTAAGATCATCTATAGCCATCATACTTTTATCTCCTGAACCTATATCAGCTTCAAAAACAAGCTGAAAAAAGAAAGAAAAATTCATTTATTCCTTCTGTTGGCTAATCCAACATGATGTATACTGAACCGCAAAAGAAACGTCGCACAAAATGACATGTTCACATACGTTTATTTCAAAGTGACATTTATATATTTTAAATTAATTTTTACAAAATTTAATGAATGATTTACAGTCTTTTGGTTACAATGTTCACAAAAACGTCACAATTGTCGCAACGTCACATGTTTTCAATGCTGTGCTCCCACGTCCGTTAATAACGTGTATGTCCTCCACCGGCACCAATTACTGTGGCACATCTTCGGTACGTGGAGTTGATGAGCCGATTAATAAACGCCATCGGAATACGTGCCCATACTCTCTGAAACGCTTGTGAAAGTTCAGCTGCAGTTGTCGGACTTGGCTGCTCATTATTCAACCGTCTTTGAACTTCGTCCCATAAATGTTCAATAGGGTTTAAATCTGGACTCAAAGCCGGCCAATCCATAACATTAATGTTATTCTGCTGTAGCAAGTCTCTTGTGGCTCTTGTGGTATGCGCACGTGCATTGTCCTGTTGGAAAGTCTTGTTTTGATGACGTGCGAAATGGGGCTGAACATGGGGTGTCAAGACTTGGTCGATGTAACGGGCAGCTGTTACGCCATTTCCTCTGCCTGGGCCAAGGTTCTGAAAGATGACTGGACCAAGTTTAAAGTTAAGGCCAATTCCACCCCATACCATGATGCTAGGTCCTCCCCACGCGTCTGTTTCCAGAATGCAGCTGTCTTCGTAACGTTCCCCGCGTCTTCTCCACACTCTGGTTCTGCCATCGGCTGTTGAAATGCAGTAACGGCTTTCGCCAGAGAAGATGATGTTACGCCATTGTCGATTTCGCCAATTCTGTCGCTGAGTGGCCCACTGAAGACGAGCTTGACGGTGTCGAGGAGTAAGAATAGGTCCTCTTGCTGGACGGCGACATCTCATGTTTCTAGCAGCTAATCGCCGACGAACCGTATCATCACTTATGGGTCATCCATGTGTTCCAACAGTGTTTCTGGCAGTTTCGGCAGCTGGGGTGAACCGATTCATCAAATGGTGACGAACAATGCCTCTATTCTGTCTAGGGGTAGTGACTTGGGGTCTACCACTCCATTGACGGTCATTTGTGCTGTTTGTTGCATTGTACCGTGTCCGTAGACGTTCAATTGTTCGAACAGCACAGTTGAAGTCGTTGGCAATAACTCTGGCAGATTGCCCAGCATCCAATCGACCAATGGCCTGTTTTCTCTGTTGTGGAGTCAGACGTGGCATAGCTTCTGTGTCAACACTGATACTAACACTCTTTAATTTTCTCCGGCCTTTTATACCCATAAAGGAGCATGAATTTCACGAACATTTAAGATTTAAGAAAAATTACCGCCAAGTGTGTCCCACGAGCGGTTTTAGGTACGGTCGCTCTACGATATCAACTGAAAATTATTCAACCGAAAATTTAATTCACAGGTAATTTAATCTTACCTGGTGATGTAATCGTAATACTGATTATATAAAAATCATTAATTAATATTTATTTTGAATTTTGCTAACATTTTGAAAAAGCGACGTTTCTTTTGCGGTTCAGTATATTATAGGATTAATAATTATATCAGAAATAACATATATAAGTAAATGTTTATTACATATAGCACTATACAACTTACACATTTTAGGTTTTGATATAAGTGTTATTATACCTCTAATCAGAATCTAGGAATTTGATTGGTTGTTGATCAAATATTAAAATCGGCAAATGACCCGAAAACGCCTACTTGAACAGAAATGACCTCACGTGCGTTATAATGACTTCGTCAATAACATTAATGACCTGTGTCGAATTTGTTGTTGTTGTTGTTATAATGTTTGATGTTATAAATAAAAAAAAAATAAAAATAAACTACAACTGCTCTTTTATATTCATTATCGGTATAATAAAACAATCAATTAATCTTCATCCTCCCAATTAAGTCAGGGTTTTGTATCTACGTTCTTTCTTACAAACCGCTGACATCACACATTCATATTTTGCGGATCGGAAGTGACCGATTTTCATTGGTTCTTCTCAAGGTCACAAGAGAATACATTTGCGTCGTAGGTAGAATTTTCTAGGTCATACATCAGGCGGCGATATGTTCGACCCGCAAAATATGAATATGTGATGTCAGTGGTTTGTAGGAACGAACGTGGATACAAAACCCTGACTTGGGAGGATGATAATCTTAGTTCAACATGGGGAAGTGAGGTCCCTTGACCTGACCTGACTTGGGCCATTGGATTGTCAGGTCAGGTCAGGTCACCAAGTAGGTCAGGTCTCGGGTCCTCAATTCCCCATGCTGACCCCATGAAGAGTAATTAATTGTATAAAAACGACTGAAGACTTAAATGAAAATTATCGATGTACAAATTCAACATATTTTAATGAGTTTAAAAAATGAAATTGTATTGTTTAAAAAAAAAATTCAAATTGCAACTTCTTGTGAATTGAGTATTACTAAAATTTATACAGATGTATAAGAGGATAAATAATTAATTCAAATCTTACAAAGAAACTAACAATATACCATTTATCTTCAAAATAAAACGGTAAATAATGCGGTTTAATGAAAAATATTGTGACATCTTTCATGAACCTTATCATCCATATGCATGCACATTTTTGGAAAATACCATTTGTGAGTGCCGTTGGAAGTTAAAGGATGATGTCGGGAGCTTTTTTCATTTACACTCTTATGTTTTCCTTCAATGTAGCATCTATTAGGTGGTTTAATGAAAAATATGCGACATTTTTGGAAGTATGAAACATTTCTCTCACACAAAATTCTGTATTTTAAGGGAAAAGCGGCTATGTACTGTGTGTAAAGAAATTGAGGATGAGTATCATTTTTTCTTAATTTGTAACTTTAATAAAAAGCAAAAGCAAACTATGTTCCAACATCTTCAACTTAATTTGAATATAGATTTTAATAACAAATTGGAACATATTAGTCAAATTTTAAACCCTAAATTAGAACTTTTACCTTATGTTTGCGACTTTATAAAGCAGTCATTGGCACTACGAAAATAGGGTCCACATTGGTCAGAGTTCATATTATAATTATAAAGATTTTTTTATTGTAAGCTGTTTGTTGTATTCATGTTTTTAGTGTTAATGTCTATTGTGATGTATATATATTGAGGTGTTATTGTATTGTTTTGCTTTGACCCATGTGGGTGTATTTTATGCAAATAAAGGATTGTTACTTTTTTTTGTTTTTGAATTATGCTGTTGAAACATAATTGGTCTAATGAACAACAAATCAGAGAAAATATCTCAAAATAAACAATTTCACCTTCCCCGCAGTAAATCTTCCAAATATCAGCAAAAAAAAAAAAAAAAAAAATAAATAAATAAAAACCCCAAACAAACAAAATAAATTCAAGATCCAAGGCGAAATCCAAGTTTTCAATTTATAGTTCTGATGACTAAAGAATTAATCCTCCCTGTGCGGATAATAATTTCACTGTGTAGTAATATTAATGTCTGCAACGGAGATTGTAGAAAAATAATTAAGGAATATATTTAAGCAGTCTAACTTCTTTTAACATTTCTTACCTTCCATGGTAATGGTACATTCATGTTTATTCGTTGCTGCATCCAGCCTTTGGTTTGTGACCCATTCCATTGTTTGATGGTGTGATGTATTCTTGGAGCTTCCGCTCTTAACATGAATGTTTTTACCTGGCTTCCATAAACAAAGTAACTGAAATCTATACAGTTGACGCCAGAAGGCAATTCGATTGTTTGAATTCTTGCTTTCTTATTGTGGTGTGACCTGGCATCAGCTAACAGATAATGACCTATAAAGAATCATAATCTTATGTTGTTATTTTGAATTGTCAAAATATTGCACGGGGCTATAATTTTTCGCTGTTTTTAAAAAATAGTTTATCTGGTTCATTTGAAAACTGCACTTGTTGATATTTCCGCAGATATTAAACAAATGCACATCGTTTTCCAATTATCTACATACTTTTCTTCAAACCGTTTCGGTGCAAGATATTGCTATACGGCCTTTTGTTGTGATGCTAGTCCAAACCCACAATTCAACCATTACTTCTGTAAGGGAGTTGGAAACACAGATAGGCAAACGAATTACGGGAATAAGGCAGGATCACAAGCTGAATCAAATCAATTAGCGAGATGTTCTCTTCACAAACATACCGCCTCGGTGGTCTTGTGGTAGCGTGACTGTTCGCCTCGAGCGCAGAAGGTCGCGGGTTTGATCCCCGGCCGGGTCAAACCAAAAACATTAAAACTGGTATTTGCTGCTTCTCCGCCAAGCACGCGGCATCTAGGAATAAGAGCAAAAATCTACTGGTCGGCTCGGAGTCAGTATAATGTGTCCGAGTGGGTTGATAAGTCTTCCTGTGGACAGTTACCTCGTGAGCTAGCACATTAAAAATCCAGCTCAGCGTGTCGGTCTAGTACAAAGCAGGGATCATATTCATTATCATACATGTTCTCGTCCTGATATGCACCTGGCTGCCACTGGCCGTTAAACAACAATTCATCCATCCATCTATCTTCAAAAACAGAAAAAATCCATGCTCTATGCTCGAAAACTTCCTTTATCCCACTCCTCAAGGAAAAAAATCCATGAAATACTTTACTATGCACATATAACTAAAACCGAGTACAGTGATCGAGTTTTTATTTTAATATCATTCATTTATATTTTGACCTAAATGTATGGCAAGCAGTTTTACTATTTATTCTAACTTCAAGATATCTCATATAATATATAAGATATCTCATATAGTTTATAAGATATCTTATATACTTTATAAGATATCTTCTAAAGTTTATAAGATATCTTATAAAGTATATAAGATATCTTATAAAGTTTATAAGATATCTTATAAAGTTTATAAGATATCTTATAAAGTATATAAGATATCTTCTAAAGTTTATAAGATATCTTATAAAAACTGGATTATATAAGATATCTTATATATTATATGAGATATCTTATATATTATATGAGATATCTTGAAGTTAGAATAAATAGTAAAACGGCTTGCCATATAAATGTATTTTACACGTTTTTTATGTTATAATGTACGTTGCAGTTTTATACCCTTTTTAATGAATATAGTATAATTTCTCTGAAGTTCTTCTATGTTGATTTTTCATGTACTTCATACATGTAATGAACTAGGTCCAGATAGGAGAATATAATTTTTTAGCTGAAAAATTAAAGTACTGCATCGATTGTTATTTTATTTGCTTTTCATTAAGAAGTAATTTCACCTTTTTATATTACAGGAGAACAATACATACATGTACGTTTTCAAGCTTCTTATAAGATCGGTTATTTGAAATATTTAATTTCATCATTTTTATTGGTAATTTTCATGGTTTAAATAAATAAACTGATTTTTTAGAATGTAATGTTATTTATTTATTTATCTATTTATTTTAAGGAATAAATGTGTAGCATAAACTTCAAAGAATATATTAGCACTTATCATTATGTCCTACCTGCGCCGTTAGTGTGATCAGCTAGAGGTCCAGACCCACTGACACCAGACGATCCAGATTTCAATATCCAATCAAATTGATCGTCGTGTAGTTGGTCCAGTTTACATTTACCACTTGTTATGCCGTGTTCAAAATCACAGTTAATAAGATAATCTGCAACATAAATACTTTTCTAATTGTTCTGTCTGTTATGTTGTTGAGGGTGAATATCATTTTTTCTTCACATGCAGGCTGAACAAGGATGCTAGAAACCAGTTTAATAATGAAATAATTAAACCATGTAAACTTAAAACAGAATTTGTAAAATTTATCTCCCTTGGAAAAAATTAAATTATCCTTAACCCTAATTCTGAACTTTTACCATACGTATGTACCTTTGTTAAACAATCATTAGCATTGAGATAGGGAGGTCCATGTTGGTCAAGGTTCTGTACAACTTAGTTTATTACTATATATCAAATCTGTATGTTTTATTTGTATGTCATTTGTGTTGCTTAACCCTTATGTTGAATAAAGAATTGTAATTTATAAATGAATATGAATATAAAATTTATAAATTACAATCTATAGGCATCTATGAAAGAGCACACAAACATTCATTTGACATCAGGAAAGAAAACTGAAAGAACGGACCACTATAAAATCAACCAGAAGTGAAATAGTTTTGACGATAAATTAGAAAAAATACTTGTAATAAACTTTGGATTCGAAGTTTTTATGTCCAGTCCACGAATGTGGAAGGGGCATATAAATTTACCCTTGTCCGTCCCTACGTACGTACGTCCCGTCGTCCGGTTTGGTTAAGTTTTTGCGTTTCGGTCCAGTTCTCAGAAACCCATTGAGATATATCAATGATATTATACCACTACAATCCCCTTATAAGACTGAACACAGATGAAAAATATTTAGGTCACTTTGACCTATATGTAATGCATGAGTGACTTCAATAGACTTTTGACTCTAATTTCATATCCTAGGAATCCATGGTGTTATATCAATGACACTTCATCAGTATAATCGTATTATATTATATAATGCATTTCTCCAACAGTTGGGTCATTATGACCCACATTTCATGCATGTTTGACTCGGTTAAGTTTTTGCGTTTAGGTCCATTTCTCAGTAACCTATTGAGACAAATCAATGATATTATACCTATGCATTCATCTTGTGTAGTACAACAACCGTCAGCAATATTTTAGTCACCATGACCTATATTTTACGCTTGAATGACTTTAGTAAAATGTTTGCATTTTGGTATATTTTCAAAGAACCTTTGGTAGCATACTGATGATACTTCACAATTACAATTATCTTATATAGTACAAAACAATTCAGAAACACTTGAGTCACCATGACCAACATTTTATGCTTGAGTGACTTTGATTAAATATTTGCATTTAGGTGTATTACTAAAGAACTTATGGTAATGCTTTATTGATATTTCAAAATAACAGTCACCTTATATGTACAACACAGCTTTCTACGCTTGAATTACTTTGGTTTAATTTTTGCATTTTAGTCTCTTTTAAAAAAAAAAAACCTGTAGTGATATATACACGATATAAATTTATTTTACAACTACAATCAACTTCTTTAGTTTAACACAGACCACTAAAAAAATTCATACTTGAGTGACTCCAGTAAATTCTAGTCAGATTTACTGTGGATTCATTATTTTTAATGGGTAAAAGTTAATGTAATCATGATATATTTAGAATAATTTTTAAGAGTATTTCCCGTCATAGATAATAGATGGAAATTCGATGGCTAGAGGACGGGGCATCCGTGTCTTACAGACACACAATGTCCAGTTCATACATATGTTGAAAATTCTGCATTAGTGAAGGTGTACTTGGCATTATTTGGTATTTTAGGAATTTACCGATAACCAGATGTTAGTTTAAACATTTGAATAAATCCATTACATAACTTACTTGGTTCCTGTGGTGACTTTATATGACCAAGGTCTGAAACACAGAGACAAATTTATATTTAGCAATATTTCATTAGTAGGTCTCGTGGTAGCGTGCTCGCCTCAAGTGCGGAAGGTCGCGGATTCGATTCCCTACCGGGTCAAACCAAAGACATTAAAACTGGTATTTGCTGCTTCTCCACCGAACACGCGGCATATAGGAGTAAGAGCAAAGGTCTGGTCGGCTCGGAGTGGGGTGATATGTCTTCCTGTGGACAGTTACCTCGTGAGCTAGCACATTAAAAATCCGGCTCAGCGTGTCGGTCTAGTACAAAGCAGGGATCGTATTCATTATCATATAAACATGTTCTCGTCCTGACGTTAAACTACAATACGTCCATCTTATTGTTTTGTATTCTCATCATTGATTCCTGATAGCATGCCATGTGATGCACGTATGGCAGGAGACATTAACCTTTTAACAAAATTTAAGGTGGATCCTACTCAAGTACAATTCATGGATTAGAGATAGTTTGATGATGCGACTTTAGTATGCAATGTTAAATTCAACTGAAGATCGAGTACGGCTTCATATATTTCAGTCTGTAAGGTTGACAGAGTAAAGCTTTTTGCCTCATATTGCCTATCAAAATCAATTTATTGGTCCCCATTTGAATATGACTCGAATAACTTTGAAAACTGTAATTTACCTTTCATATATACGACTTTTCCAAAATGAAATTTTAATTTAAAAAGGAATATGATGTATGATTTCCAGGGTCATGCCTGAAATAATTCTAATGTCTAAATCTTATGTCAGAAAAAGATGATAAGTAACTTTTCTCAAAAATTTGTTGATACACCTAGAATAAAGGAAGATGTTTAGAGTACATGTACTTAGAAATGTAACGAATGGACTGATATAACGACAATTTACATGTAACACTGTGACATTAATTAAATAAATTTCTTTTTTATTATTATTATTAATTCCATACTTTCAGTATTTACCTGAACCGCAGCCATAAAGCTTTTGAATTTTGTCAACATCTCTTCTAGAAAGAGAAAGTCTTTGTCCCATTATACCGTCTGGAGTATTCTTCGGAATAATTGTTGGTTTGGATTTATCGATGGCAAACGAATAGGCTCCATAATGCATGATGGACCCAAAGTCATACGGTTCACCAAACGTTTGCATATCATGTGTGGTGTGAATTTTAAAGTCCTTGTGTTGTGCTGAAAATTTAGAAATGAAAATTGTTTAATTGTGTTTTGAACAATTGAGGTAGAGATATAAATTACATATTAGAGGACATTTTTTTGTAGTCTCTAGGATAGCTGATATTATCCAAAGACAAGTTGTTGTGAAGAGATATGCCGGGTATCTCCATGGCAAAACGTTAACTTTAACTGTTAATTTCCCACCCCAAATTAATATATAACACTACAGTGACTATGAGACACCAAAATGAAATTCATTGATATTAACATTATTTTGAATATAATATATTAAATATATCATATCCAAGTTAATTAAAATCCATGGCAAAATCTCAATTAAGAAGCAAGATTTATTTAAATGAAAGAAAACTCTTAAGTTCTTGTTTAATTTGAAAAAAAAAACTTCTTCAAAAAAATATCTCTACTTTAAATCTGATTAGGAAAATTAAGCAAAATTTTTCAAATTCTTAAGAAACGATTGATGATTAATAAACATTAACATGGCTGTATATGTGTAAAATAAAGAAGAAAAAACTGAGCATATTTCAATATTATAAAGGCTACAAAAACTATGCTGAAACGTGCAGAAATCTCAGGGATATTTTTCTTGATTGCAATATACCAACATTATTTGCTTAACAGTATGACAGCTTATCCGACTGTTGGAGGCATGTGTATTTTACCAAGATCACACAGAGAGATTGTTTTTTGCTTTGACAACAACTTCTAATTAATTGGTCGTTAAATGGTCCTAAATCACGGTGAATGATATTTGATTTATTTCTGTTGTTCCTCCCATGAAACGGAACTATTACTGGATTACTTCTGATAGACCGTACCCTATACGGAGCAAGAAGTACTGACCATTCTGGAGCGCTTGCGTTTTCACCTGGTTCTTGAAATGGTTAGTGTTGCCTATAGTGTTTAATATTCTCGTTTTTTTCCGTGTTGTCTTTTGTGTTTGATATTTGAATTACCACTTAGATTGCTTCCTAGATATTTATGGAATTAAGGTTAAACATCTATGGTCTTTCTAATGTGATTTCCTATAAAACCTTTAATTTTATATATCATTAGGATTTACCAGTATAGTGAAATAAAATAAGTTCCGTCATAAGTAAATACTGGTTTCATTATTCCTTATTTACACATGAGTTTGTGCTTTCTTGGAAAAATAGATGAATATAGTCAAAAATATGTATAAAGGACAATCAATGGACAGGGAAAAGAGTGTCCCTTATATAGAGGTTAATTGTACAAACTTTATTTATGACTTAGACATATTTACAATGCCTTTTGTAGAGATCACGTCTATAAAGGTCTGTATGAACATGATTTATCGTACTTCTTTTTTCAATTATCCATGCCGTAAACAAATTAATCAACATCAAATACATATATATCGTAAAGCCAAATTTGGAATTCGTGATGACAAAAAAAATACATAAGGTTTATTAATGCATGTAATTGCACATTCATGTAAATATTTGTAAAAAAAAATACCTAACCTGTTTTGACATTACTTAAGTTGATCGTAACATAACGGTCTCTGTCATAACGGTTTTGTTCGTGCCAGAATCCTAGAACGTGAAGGAACTCATGCATGGCCGTCCCTTTTCTTTCACATCCGTGTCCTAGAGATACCAGCCCTCTACCAGAATGATGTCCTACTGGAGAATGGCACCTATTCAAGGTCAAATTGCATGATATAAAATATTGGTAGTAGTAGCATGTTCAATAGACAATATTGGAAGAAAAATTAAAAAGTTTTCAATGTCCGTTCTGGTTTAATCTTTCTCTAAAACTTGAAGGATGTATAAAAGTCAAAGAATGGTTTTACCATTGTCTTTTAACATTTATTTTCTTCAGTTTCTTATGTCAGTTTTCTAAGCATATTATAATCAAATGATGAAAAATAGTTGGAAGCAGTACTGTATGCTATTAGAATCGAGAATGGAAACGGAGAATGTGTCAAAAGGGACAACAACCCGACGAAAGAGCAGAAAATTGCACAAGGCTACCAATGGGTCTTCAACGCAGCCAGAAAATCCCGCACCCAGAGGCGGGCTTCAGTTGGCCCCTTAACAATAATGCATACTAGTTCAGCGAAATTGACGCCACACTAAACTCCGAAACATAAATATTAACCCATATTTCGCCCTAAGGGCCATTATGGCCTTGGTCATTCTTACTTTGTCTTCATTTTCACCATCTCCATTTTTTAAAACTTAATCAAGATCATGACAAAACAAGACAATTGTCTTGTTGTCAATAAAATGGGTCAAGACAGGATTTGATCAATTAAACTCAGGTAAATTTAAAAATAACATAATTCATTAACTTTTATGAACTGTTCTAATCAGTCTTGAATGCAATATATTATGTTTAGGTCATCTCAATTTCAGAAATTTTGAAAATAAAAAAAAGTCGGGATTAAAAAAGACAGAAATAGCCGTTTAATATCAAAAGGGTGTTATTGGTATTGACAAGGTAGTACTGCAAATTATCAACTCCCTTTTTAAAATGGAGTTAAACTTATAAAAGCTGTGGTTATTCTTGCCAAAAATGCAATTGAAGATTTTACTCGTTTTAATATTTCAGTGATGTAACATTTTATACCTTTTTTTCTATTTTATTTCAAACTATATAGCTAATTATTGTGAACAAAAGTAACCTTACCCGGTTTGTGGTAGGATGTAGATGTAATCATGATGATGGCTTGTTTTTGGTACAAATTTTATACACGTTTTACCATGTACTTTCGTATCTTCTTCAATTTCTTTCATGGCTTGTATATATGTATTTCTTACTGTTGATGCTGTATGAACAATTGAATCAAGAAGATTATAGCTTGAGATTCTATTTTTTATTCTGTATATACAAATTTTTTGTTTCCCTTTCTTTCAGTTTTGGTCATTGCTTTAGTTTTTCTTTGCATGTTACAGATTGTCCCAATTAAGTATATGCGTTTTATATTTTCATTTGATGTGCTTATCAAATTGCATAAAAACTAATCCACGAAAACTACAATTGTTTGAAGCAAAGCTTTTTATGATTGACTCAGAAATGAGCATAATAAACTCAATATGTATTAAAAATCAACATAAAACAGGATCTCATTTTTAAAGCATTAATTAAAAGATATATTAGTAAGTTTTTTCAATGGTTTATGCTGGTTTACCATACATCATGTTTAATCAATGATATATATTGAACCAATTTCGTTCTGCAATAGTTTGGAATTAAAAAAATGGCAATAATTAATTATAAAAGCACTCAGTTGATACTTAAGGTACATTTTTTTTTATAGCTTTCTAATACA
Organism: Mytilisepta virgata; assembly: GCA_028015205.1. Taxonomy (NCBI): domain Eukaryota; kingdom Metazoa; phylum Mollusca; class Bivalvia; order Mytilida; family Mytilidae; genus Mytilisepta; species Mytilisepta virgata. Next base: position 60,616,082 of record CM051518.1, on the reverse strand, counting down.
ATATTAAAAAGATCTAGATAATAAGTAATATACTCACAATAGCTTGAGCTAATTTGATATGGAACAATACCATTTGCCCAAAGAGCAGTGCGATAGTACTTTGTATTTACAGCATTTCTTGTCTGTTACAAAATGAGAATCATTTATCAACACTGTTCTACTGGGCCATTGCCGTGGACATTTTAAACAATTTTATTTACACATTTTGATCATTTTATACATGTCTGATTCCGAATCTCTCAAAATAAAAATGCAAATCCTTATACAAAATATCTTATTATTTATCAGTTTACTTTCTGTCTTATTTTTAAGTATAAAGATAAAACATGTACTTCTTAATTTTTCATAATGAAATTTTAGTGCTTGATAATCAACTTTCGTCCTTTGTTGGAAAAATCACGCTTTTTACCATATTTCTTGTACAGAAAAGTAACGACGCACGATATAGTTAAATGTAGAAAACAAGTAACTATTGTATGTAAGAATCTATATTTTCAAATTGTGAAATCGTGTTTGATGGATGGTTTTAACGTCCAGTGGCCTTGTCAACCATTAAGTGCATATCAGGACGAGAACATGTTGATATGATATGAATATGATCCCTGCTTTGTACTATACCGACACGCTGAGCCGATTTTTAACGTGCTAGCTCACGATTTTACTATCCGCATGAACACATATCACCCCACACGGACATATGATACTGACTCCGAGCTGACCAGTCCTTTGCAGTTACTCCTGGATGCCGCGTTCTCGGCGGAGTAGCAGCAAGTCCCAATTTTAATGTCTTTAGTTTGACCCGGCTGGGGGTTGAACCCACGACCTTCCACACTCGGGGGCGAGCACGCTACCACGAGACCACAGAGGCGGTAAAAATCGTTTTTGAACAAATGTTAAAAACAAATTGGCGTGCACAGCCCAAATAACATACCTCACTGCCAAGATCTATGTCACCCTCGAAGAATCCTGCAATGAAAATTGTAAACATTTCATCCGTTTTTTTTTTCATGCAAACTAGCAATTAAATACAGAAAAACATAAAAATATGAAGTTTTTCATATATTTTGATTCTGAATACTGTCAATGCCTGCTATTATTGTAGTTGTTAAAACTGATTATATTGTTGGTTAAGACAATGAATAGTTGAGTAATTGAAAAATCCTCTCATAATAGAAATTTATGATCACTTACCTTCATTTTCTTCGGGATTGTCGACTGGGGTTTCTAAAATAGAATGAAAACCTATGTCATTTCTTTGAAGTACTTGGAAGAAAAACTAAATGTTATTCGACCTTCTTCATATTTCCAGTATTGGTGGGAATACTTGAGCTAGTCGTCAGACAACAATGACTATACATATACATATACATGTACTAAGCGTGGTTACACGTAAAAATCGATTTATATTAAATATTATTGCATGTCTGCTTTATATGACGAAAAACATGGTATTTATAGAGATGTGTCCTTTTAGTGATTGTCTCTTTCATATATGGAATAGTGATGATTTTCGATCTGCAGTAATGACTTTTTAGGAGGCCATTTGTGCTGCTTGTAATGTAGTTTAGGCTGTTTTTTCACACATAGACTTCTAAATCTTATCAATCTTGACTATTTTTTCCTAATGAAGTCTATTATGATGTCTTATCCTTACATTTTTTCACCATACATTTTAAGAAAAATCAAGAAATACCAAAGGCATCTTTGAAGGAGGGGAAAATCCAAACAACTGACGACCTCCGGAGAACAACGAAGACAAGACCAAAAACAATACAAGCACTACAATCAAAAACTGAAAAACATGGACCCCACCAAAAAAACCGGGGGTAGACTCAGGTGCCCCGGAATAGTAAGCAGTCTCTGCTTCCTGCAGGACACTCGCAATGCTGCCCATGTCAAATCCGGTTTGAGGAAGGGACAACATCAATGGAACAGATCCATTATCATTTGGGAAAATAAAGCTTCTGAAATACTATTCGATTCTATTTCGACTTCTTTTTTAAATATTTCTTTGAATCGCCGTTTATATGAGTATTTGCTATCTTTTCCCCGTTAATGTTGCTCTTGAATATGTTGTTATAAATTAGTATTTGTGGTTGTGGATCCACCGGAAGTGAGGTCAACCGAAAATGACGTCACAAAAAGCGACTTCACCAGCAGTGGAAGTCACGTGGACGGAACCGGGAGTGCCCGGAAGTGATTTGTGCGGGAAGTAGCATGGAGCAAGAAAAGAGTAGTAGCAGCAGCAGCAAAAAGTAAAAACGAGCACGCGAGTATGGTGCTGGGTAGCGATGAGCAGCGATGAGGAGCTAGGAGCAAGAGAAGAACAGCGATGAGCAGCAGTGAGAAGCGAAGAGTAAGAGAAGAGCTGCAATGAGCAGAACGGAGCAAAAGAAGGGCAGCAAAGAGCAGAACGGAGCAAGAGAAGAGCAGCAATGAGCCGAACGGAGCAAGAGAAGAGCAGCAATGAGCAGTGAATAGCAGTAATGAGCAGTGGCGAGCAAGAGAAGAGCAGTGATGAGCAGGACGGAGAAAGAGAAGAGCAGCAATGACAGCAATGACCAGCGAAGAGTGAAAGAAGAGCAGTGATGAGCAGCACGGAGCAAGAGAAGAGCAGCGACGAGAAGCGAAGAGCAAGAGAAGAGAAGCGGTGAGCAGCGAACAGCAAGAAAAGAGCAGCAATGAGGAAGAGAAGAGTAGCGATGAACAGCGAAGAGTAAGAGAAGAGCAACGAACAGCAAGAGATGAGCAGCGATGAGCAGCACGGAGCAAGAGAAGAGGGGAAATGAGCAGCATAGAGTAATGAAATGGACCGCCGTTGCTGATGCGGTTGCTAAGGACATCCCCCATTGACCTAACGTGACAGCATCAGCTGCAGGTAAGGAGACATAATCCAACCCTACCATTGCACTTCCCTTCAACAAACGGAAAACATCACCCGGGTGAAAAGCGCGGGAAAAAGGGAGATAACCAATCCTATTGGCGGTCAAGCATGTACAGACGACACTGCCACGTCCTAGCACGTGACTGACGTCACTTCCGTAAACAAAAAATGGAAAAATGGCAGGAAAATCCACTACTTCCGGTTACACATGCGGACATATCACTTCCGGGTACTTCCGATTCCGCCTACACATGCGCAGACACATCCGGGTCCGAGTACATGACTGACGTCACTTCCGTAAAAAAAAATCATAAAAATGGCGGGAAAATCCACTGTTTCCGGTTGTTCATGCGCCCAAACCACTTCCGGTACTTTCGTTTCCGGTCACACATGCGCAGACGACACATCCGGGTCCCAGCACGTGATTGAAGTCACTTCCGTAAACAAATAAATAAAAATGGCGGGAAACCCACTACTACCGGTTGCGCGCAAACCACTTCTAGTTCCGGTCACATAATTCCTACTTCCAGTGACGTCAGCTGGTTGACGTCACTTCCGGTAGATCCACCCATGATCCATCACCACACCACCACCACAAATACTAATTTAGAACCACATATATACTACTGCTGTATTACATATTGTCTTGGGAAGTCCACAAAATTGTAAACCGAACTTAACCCCCTTACATCCTAAGACTTGTGACAATGGGGATTTTCACCTTTTTTTCTTGAAGAACATTATGCAGTTAATTTTTCTTAACTTCTAAAAAATTAAATTGCAACTTTACCTAGAAGTTCTACTTCGATCTGAAATAAAACACATGGAGTAAAATACATGAAAAAATGTCGATGAGCTGTTCATTGAGATAAAAAGTAAATACCCAAATAGAAAAAAAAATGGTAATAAATGAAAACAACTATGAGTAAAAAATAATTGAAGAACCAACAATGATCACACGCACAAAAAAATGTTTGTACGGTTTTTAATTTTGATTCAACATCTTACCGATCAGTCGTATTTGTCATTTGAGAAGAAGAATAGATTGACATAAAATAAACAGTGAAACATCCATTGATAATAACATGAATATTAAAGTAAAAATTCTGCTGCTTAGGCGAACAAAAAACCCCCCTCCTTTTAAGGCACATGTCATGTTGCCCATAATTATATATCCTGCTTAATCTTTGGCATATTTTTAAAGTTAGCATGATCATGGATCTTTCAACTAAGTCATTTCGAAAAGAACTCAGACTAGAAATCACAGCGAATGATACTTCTAATATAATGTTATCTTTTTTTTGAAGCGTATAAAAGATATAATTTATACTGATTATGACAGTAGAAAGGTTCTGCAGTGTTTGCATAGTCAATTTTATAGTATTTTTATATCTTAATGTACACAGATTCAGTTTATTGTTTCTTTCAGTAACTTTTCTTTGGCTATTTTCCTGCAAAGAACATGAAGAAACGAACTAGTATTTCTAATTTTCCCCAAAAAAAAAAAAAAAAGGAACGCAAATTACTTTACAATGTCTCAGATCTAGACATGACATACACATACTTCTTTGACATGACATAAAAAGGGACTATGTTAATTTTTTTTATAGATCATATAGATGAAACCATAAATTGTATAAAATCTAAATACCTCTGGCAGTGGAGTGGCCCCGAGTAAACCAAGCAAATTTAGTCCCAGGAAAAAGGCAATACTAGACTTCATCTTCATATTAGTTTCGTGAATGAATCTCCATGAAAGGAAATATATTTATCTTTGTATCGATGAACCATATGGCATTTCCCTTGAACCGAGTCACCTAATGATCTATGTTTAGACTTCGTGGTTTATTCAGGCTTCTACGCGTATTCAAAATATTTCACATTCCGGACACAATTCATTACGCAATCATTAATCTTATGAAATTGAATGGTCAATTTGAAACAACTTTTGATAATTTTTTCTTATTTTTTGTTTTGTTTTGATTTTGTGTTTTTTTGTTGTTGTTATTTTTACTTTTCGGGCATACCTGATGAAGATTATAAATTCACGCAGAGAATGCGCATTGTACAGAAGGATTTTGGCACCTGTCCCCGTTAGTATCAGCAATTTTCCTTTCTTCAAGAAATTCTGTCGTCCATTCTGGAGCCTTCTTCATTCTTTATTTTTTTATAGAGTATTTGTTAGCATACTGTTGAAGATCGTATAATGACTTTCAGTTGAAGAACAGCAATAAAATCATTTGGTTTTTCTTTTTAATATTTTGTGCCTTAATTGTGTATATGAATCCAACACCCCGTACACTACCTTATTCTCAATACAACATATATATAGTACAGTGTATTTTGTTTTCTTTTTTCAAATTTTTTAAAGAGTTGGGTAATTATATAAATTAAATACGCATATTTTTAATAGAGAATCGTTCAAATTATTTAAAAAAAAAAACCAATATCAGATGGTCCTCCTGACTAAAGGTTTAGAAAGCCAAAAATTCAAATATCAACATCAAAAATATTTTGATTCTGTTTACTAAACGGGATAAGTAATATCTTGGTAAGACAACATGTAAGATCAACTTTCCTAAAAAGGTACTTTTATAAAACTGGGAAAAAATGTAATCTAACTAAAAATTTATCATATGATCTTCAAATTAATGGCGAAGTATTGACAAAAAAGCGCCTGGCATGTCGCAGAACCTTATTCGTAAATACAAGTTTTATCATTGTTAAAGGTATTTATTGATGTAGTTTGGTGTCGTTTGTACGGATCTTATCATTAGAGTAAAGTCAATATACCACTCAAGGTTAAACAAATTGCAAAGGCAAAAGTAACGAGTTGTTTAAGACATGTGTCATAAAAAAAGGAAATAATAGAAACAAAAATTATTATTACAATGTCGTTTTTTTTCTTCGGGAACATTGGAATTGGGACCATTACTATAGTCAAGGGAATGTCATTATGTATCAGCCAAAATGGTTGGTGTATTTGAGGGGATCATACATGTAAGTGACACTACATTATCACTGGGCGGGGAGAGGGGCTATCACTAGACATAAATGCATATGAAGGGGAGGGGTCAAAGATATTTAGAATTTTATTTTATAAATAGGCGTGGGAAATGTCTTAGTGGAGTTGTGTTGTTGTTTAAGCATAAAAAAATGGCTATATCTATGAAGTAAATCATTACTTTGCTGTTTTTGATAAGAGTTCACATTGCTAATGCTTTAGTTTCTGTGCTGTCGTGTTTAGTTTATTATACTTTTTTTATTCGTTCAGTTATACATGTATCCTTGTGGCTTTTGTTTATTGTGTTCCATTCTCCTGACTTAGTATTTTTTCCTTGGACTTCGAATTTATGGACTTTTCCCACTGTTTTGTCACTAGATGAGCACAAGTGAACCACATATTCCTGAAATTTACTTTGCAATAACTTTTCAGGAATTCTGTTCACAAGAGGAATAAGAGAAAAAATACAGGGTTCTAGCATTGCTGCATATCGACTGTGACATAATATTGATAACTAGCTTCTACAGTCAGTTTCTATAAAATTCAGATTATGGATTGGAATTGTAATTTTTCTCTGAATTGTGTTATTTTTTGTCATCCAATTATTTCAGGCACAAATAAAATGTTAAGGGGAGGATCTGTCATTGATCGTCAAAACTTCTGCTTGTAGAAGTATTCCTTCTTTTGACATATTCAGTCTAATGGGATCTTGTCAAATTGACCCATACTCCATGTAATTTAAACTCATTCAATTCATATAATAATATTTAACCCTGATAAGTCTCGTTAAAATATAGTAACAATGATTTCGAGCTCACTTCTTATTTTCTTTAGTTTTTTTGTCATAAAAAACACCAACATAACAAAAAAGTGTTTATTCAAAAATTACATGTAAACATTACAAAACAATAAACATAACAATATGTGCAGTATAAAGGTACCTAACAATATGTGCAGTATAAAGGTAACTAACAATACATGTACTAACAAAGCAACAAATCCTAGGAATACATTTTCAGTAAGTGTGGAAAAGAGATTTTGGAATTTTTTACAAAACGAATTTGTATAGTAATGCAGAGGGTTTTCATATAATAAAAAAATTATGAACTTGTGATCAAGGTGGTCAGTAATACTTACATAATAAAAAACATAAATTAAAAAAATATTGCCATAAAAAAGGGGGATAACTCCAGGAAGGAGACGCACTGGTTAGTTATATCCCTTTACCAAGCTATCTGAGGGGAGATAATTCTAACTGTCTCCATTTGGTCCTATAGACTATTTTATTATCTGCCATGAATAATTGATCAAGGGAGATACATGACTTGATTCTCATTAATTTTATAATTGTAAAGAGAATTGAATTTCATAGTTTTTATTCCTTCCAAAAATATAAACAAGTTCATCACAAATTATATTTCCTCGGGGGGTCACTTCCAATATATGATGAGGTAGGGATGAGCCGCTGGAATAGGTACCTTTTTCACGCTTCGTCATATATGATAAGGGTGTGAAATTGAGATGAAAATATGCGATAAGGATAGGAAATACTGATGGGATTATGTGATAAGGTCATTACATTACCTGTCATAGAGTCATATCATTAAGTCTGACAGTTTATGTGTATAATCAATCATTGCAGTATAAATCAAACATTGTTTTTCTTGGAAATAAAGAATTTCTGTTCATTATAATCATTTTGATCCAAATATATGAAAAGGTATACTTTTCGGCATAAATGTATGATTAGGTATACTTTTCTGCTAAAAATATGGGATAAGGTATACATTTTTGAGATTTTTAATATATGATAACGGTGGGGGTCCTGGTGTGCCAGCTGCTCACCCCTAACAAAAAACATATTGAGTGACCCCCCCCCGAGTATATTTCCCTCTTTACCTAAATCAACAACTGCATGATATATTCATAAATAACTCTGAGGTTAAATTTTCCCTGAATTGAACAAAGTTGTTTTATCAACTATAACATAACACAGTTTATTGTTTGCAATGTTCCTCTACACACAACTAATTCCATGCAAAGCTATATAGATTTATGCAAATTATCACAGGTGCTTTCTAAAATTTCTTATGTAAAAACATTATAAAATCTATAGTAAATAACCTACAAAAAAAACCTATATCAAATACTAGTACAATGGGCCATTTAATTTAAATGTTCCAATAAATTTGTAATAAATTATAAAATTGTATATGACACTTAAACCAAAATGATTTTCTTTCTTGTTTTTTTTTTATTTCATGTATACCCTTGCCAAAACATAAAAAAATAAAGCAAGGGTATAATGATTTTGTTCTAGTTTTTAACAATGATTATAACAAGAATTTACAATCAACCATATCAACTGTTAAAATTTCAAAAACATTAAAAAAGTTTTAACATAAAACATGTGAATCAACATATACAAAACTTTTATTAAAGTTAAATATATCACAGCAATGGCCAACACCTTAGTACAAAAGGTAAATGCAAGTTTCGTTATTTTCACAACTGAAAATATATGCATACCAAATTCCCTTAACATAAAATTTTACATAAAGATACGAATGTGTAAATGTTTCAAAATTATACTTTTGACAATTCATGTTTTATTTTTACAAAATGGTTACTTCATGAATAGTTACTATGGTTACTAACTGCAAATAAACATCCAAAAGACTTTGAAAATGAATGTTTTTGATGTGTCATTAATATCATTAATCTAAGAGAGAAAAAAAAGGGTTAAAACATTTTTTTTTTTAACATGGAAGACAAAAAATAAAAATAAACAAAAGAAACTATAAATCAAATAAACATTATCACATAAAATTTTGAAACATTTGCTAAAACAACTTGAACATTAAAAAAAATTAATTCAGCAAATTTTCACTTACTGTGGTCAATATTAAGTACAGCAGTAACAATGAACACAAAGAGAGACTAAATGTAAGGTATAATGACAAACAAAACAACATAAAGGAAAGACAAAGAAAATCTGTTGAAAGTCAACATAAAACCTTATTATAAAACAAGTAATACTTGTGTTGCACCGAGAAGGTATACAGAAATTTTTCAGAGGCAAGTGGACAATTTATTACACAGGCAACATGGCATCATTTCCAGTTTACATAAATGTGAAATTGTCCTGTAAAAATTTGAAAACTGGCTATTCATTAGCCCTACAGATGTTTACACTCTAAATAAGTGGTTCACTGAGGCAAAAGTGTTATAATTAAGGGACGAGATCAAAAGTTCAATGTAGGATAAAAAACTTAATTCAGATAGTTTGGGGGTGGGGGGATAAAAATCGCTGCAAGTTTTGTTATCCGACATCGATTTTCTGATATGCCCATATTGCTCAATCAATTTTTCCCAAATTAAGTTAAGACTGGGGGTGGGGGGGTCAGTGAAAAAACTATGCGAATTAAGTTTTTTATCCTACATTGAACTTTTGATCTCGTCCCTAAGACATTTATTGTTGTTTCATTACTATGATTTGATGAAAATTGTATAAAAAATAGAGATGACAAAAAATTAAAAAGGTCCTTGCTACTTTCTCAGATGGACTTTTTTTCCAAAAACCTGACAAGTCCGGCAAATATGATATTTTTGGAATCCCTATTCTGAATCTTGTTATCTTGAAGTTGAAAGGACTGTTAAAAATAATTTGGAAAAAAAAGAACTTTGAGATAAAAGAGTCTGAGATAACAAAAGGTAAATGTGTCTATATGTTTCAATGGGACCCTTTAAAATGAAGTATTGTAATAAGAAAGGCCAAATAATCTTTAATTTCTGATTTTCAGTCACTTCCTCCTCACTTAAAAATTTCCTGTCCGAAAAAAAATTATTTGGTTTCTGCCAAAAATTACCATTATCCTGGTACTTTTTAAAAAAATAAAATTTAGAGATTTCACACCAAACATACTTTTCAAGCGTCTGCCAACCTAGAATATTTTCAAGTATTTTTTTAAAACTGATCATGTTAAAACGAAAGTTAGAAATCAATCATGGCAGACATGTTTTCTTGGGAGTTTAACAATGAATATAAACTTACAATTTTTATAAACAAGTTGTTCTTTCAAGTAATCATTAAATGCTTTTTTTGGTAAACAAGCCTTTTGTATATGCCAATATCACAGGAATAAATGGTTTGAAACGAGATTTGTACATCACCAAACTAAAACCTTAACTGAAAATCCCTTACCTCTTTTGATTGAAAATAATTCCCTACCTATCTTGCCATACTGAAAAAATCAACTGTCTGAGAACCAGAGAATTTATCTTAGATGGCCTAAAATGAAAAACAAGCTTCAGGTATATAGGCAAAGTACAAAGTGTGGCCAAATTCTGGGAATCCTGAAAAATTAAATATTTTGTATGGGAATACAACGAATTAATATCCACTTTACATTTTACAAAATGTAATTTCAAAGACACTAAATTAAAAACTCATTGCAGCACAATGTCAATATATACTAGTACAAAAAATGTATCTGATTAACAAAAGAATTTCTACAGTTAGCAAGTTTAAAGAGGAACAACAAAATAATTTCTACAGTTAGCAAGTTTAAAGAGGAACATATATACGGCCAAAAAAAAAACTCTGTTATCAATTTACTCTAATCTTGAGCTCAAGAATGAAAACTGTTATCCAACTTTTTTTGGTAATTTTCTAGTTATTTATTTTCGATACGTTTGCAAGGAAATGTAAAAAATAAATCATCAAAAACGTGTTTTATCTACCAAAATGTGGCAAACCTTGTGCCATTCATGAAAATAAATTGTCGTGAACTAGAATGAACTTCTATAAATCAGAAAAAAGTTAGCTACAAAAATAAGTTTCCAGTATATGTAGAAGGACACATTTTATTTCTACATTAACTGTGACCTATATTGTACATATCAGTTGTTGTAATAGATAACATATCAAAATTTTATAAAATGCTTAGTGGCAATTTGCAAACCACCAGTTATACTATTGGTACAGTTCTGGAACTGAGCACAATTTTCCTGTCTTTTTTTGTTTTTGAAAGGAAAGCCTTAAATAATACTATAATACCTCTACAATGCCATACATGTATATTTATCTACCTCTAATATCTTTTATATAAATATTTTACTTTTGTGTATGTCACAATAGGACATCTTCTTTAAAATGCAAAAAATAAATGAAAAATGCATTGTATAATTGAGCATGAATAATAATAAGAAACTGTATTCACAGCATTTATATCCTTATCATAAAACTTTCCCATAAAAAAAGATTTTTCATCAAATATTCTCCTCCCAAAGTAAAAGAAGAATTTGAAAAACCCGTTTTAATTGAACAATTTCTTTTTTTTTTCACATTAAGTAGACTCAATTTCAAAATTACCCCAAATTATATAATAACTCTAGGTTTATTTCGTACAACCATAGTTCTCCTCATAATATAATCCTTCTTTCTGTGTTGTAATGGACAACTTTTGAGTGACGTCCATCACCAGAGAAAAACTCTCCAGTTACATATGCATTTATCACATCACTTACCAGTCTTTGAGGCTAGCCTGTATCCCTGCACTATCCGATTTTAGACATAAAACTGATCACTTGTCATTTCAACATGTATCTCGCAAATAGAATTATGTGCATGTACACAAACCCTTTATCATGTAGAGGTTGAGCAAATATATATAAACCTCTCAAAGATTAATTTTGTTTTAATTCCATGCACTATGCAAATACTTTATCTTAACCCGAAGCTTATTTTGCTAATAAATGCATAACTGATGTTCATTAATAAAAAATTTTTTTCCGGTGGTTGTCATAATTTGAAAGTTGTCTATTACAGATAATAATATTTTTCATGACTAGTTTCTGAAAATGGCTGGAAGCTTAAACTTTCCCAAATATCAAATTAAATACTGGGTATGTCTCAATATTTGTTAATAAGTGTGCTATATATGATTATATGCTAAGTTTAAGGTGATATGTCATTCCATTGGGTTAACTTCATGGAGTCTCTACCTGTTCCTACTGACATTTCTCTCACATAATGTGTTCCTTCCCATCCCCGTTTCACCTGATTTTGTAATGCAGAGTACGGCATGTGAGATTTTGGAATAGATGGATATGAAATAAAGTCATCTTCAATGTCATATTCTGCATGAATTGGACGTGTCGTGTAATTAAAGGCTGACATTGACGATAGTGATCTTCTCATTGTAGCAGCTGGGATACGGTTTCCAACAGAATGATTTAAAGGATATCGCTTAGCTCTTCCAAATGGTGAATCTGAATTAAAATAATTATTAAACACTATAAAATAAAATGCATTTTATTTTATACTAATTTTATTTTTTAACATTTAAAGATGGCACAACCGTATACACTCAGTGGACATAGTGAGTTCCCTCTTGTTAATTTCCCTATACAAATCATGTGCCAAGGAAACAAGCTTAAATGAAATATTTGGATACCATCTTCACACATGCCTTCTTGAATGGTCAAAAATATGTATTAATTAACTTGTCTGTAAAACCGATCTGTATGGAATTCCATACTGAACTGTTTGGAAGCTGTATTGCCTTAATGGATGCATAATGGGGCAATACAACTTTCCGTATTGCCTGGGCCTAAAATCTGTATTAAATTAATAACCGGATACATTTTAATATAAATACCGGTAAAGACCAAGGTAACGTCAAAATATTGGCCGTGACAAATTTGCCATTAAGGCTATTATTATCATATTATTTAATAACACACTGTATAACGAATTTATCGTGATTTGTTTTTCTGGTAATTCATGGACTATACTGGATGGTTTAACATGTAAGTGTTCATCAATTAAAAACTTTCATTGTTACAGAATTGTGCATTTGTGTGTTATGGAGGGTATGAATTGTACTGACTGTAGTTTGTTGTCATTTTGTGTGAAAAGGGAGGTAATTCACATTAACTCGATATATAAAAATTGTACTGAATTTTATCAGGCCAATTTTAAGCAATGAAAATGCGAGATGAAAGACCAAATCAGGACAAGAATGTTTACACATTAGGCAAGGTAAAAAAAATACTTACAATCTAATGACTGTCCAATTTTAACCCTTGTTTTCATATCTTCTGATATGACAGAAGGATCTACCACTTCAGGTCCTGAAATAACAAACAAATTACTTTACTTTACCAAAAACAGCTCATAAATGATGTTGATATATCAATTATTCCATCTAGTCTCAAGAATAAACGTGATTTATAACATTATTAACCCCCTTTTTTATATAAAAAATCTTTTAAATATTACACACTTTGACAAAACAAAAATTTGCTTTGAAATATAATTTACCAGTATTTTTTCAACACAATCAGTAGTTTTGGTTCAATGCATACTTTCATTCTTAAAATTCTTCTCAATTATCTCCCCTTACCCTGAGAATAACATTTATTTATCCAACTTTTCAATGACCTCTGTTAAAATTTTATTAGTTTCATCTAAGATTATCTCTAATTCTTAACTCTAAATTAAAGCTGACTGTAACTGAATGAACTATTTTCATAAATTTTAAATAATTCTTAGACACATAAGTACTTGTATTTTTGACAATCGGTAATCAGCGGAAGCTAGGTGTGCTTCATTTATAACATTGAACACCGCAATAAGAATGATATTCACTTTAAACTGCTTCAAAAATGTTTGGATTTTAATGTGAATAATCTTCAGACATTAAAAAAATTAGAATGTGCAACTTTACTAATGAATCATAATAAAGCAGGGCTCAGGACAATGGGAGAAGTGGGAGTCATAGTCTCCCTTTAATCAGAGAAGTCTCCCTGTTATAGGGCTGAGGGAGAAGTTTTGTCTGCATGATTTTTTGAAATGTAATGTGAATTCAGTGGTCAAATCTCCCTATGATTCCATCAATTCTCCCTGTTTTCACCTTGGGGACAAGGGATTTCTCCCTTTTCCCTTTAGATTAAAAGTGTAGTGAGTCTTGATATAGGTATAACTTACGTGGTGAAGATGAGAAAAGAGGTTCATCTACTTCTGCCCTGTCAGCTACTTTATGATATTTATTGAATGTCCTGTAAATAAAATAAATCTTTTAGAATGATTAGTTCAATTGCATAAATTCAAGACACTTTAAATTTACAAGGTACAGCTACAAAAATGTTGCATAGCTATGTCCTAATATATTATTGGTTTTACCCTTTTGTTTATTTTGGCATTTTGGAATTTGACCTTAAACTTTTTTTGTTTTTTTTAAGCCTTACACAACAGATGAGTTGTAAATCAATGAAATGTGCACATCTTTTGAATCAAAATTGGTAAAAAATATTTTATCAGTTTAAAGGCCATAATCTGATTATAGTTATTTAAAACAAAATAAATAGACTTTTAAAACTTCCCCCTAAGTATTAAATTTCTTTAAATTTTCCTGTGAAACAGAAAGTAGAAAAATTCAGCCCTTGGAAACTTTAGTTCTTATTATGATTTCACATGTTGAAATATTGAAGACAAATTACACGAAGTACCTACCACCTAGTAAGTGGGATGAATCTGATATTAATGGCTCTAACAAAGATTCCATGATTATTTGTACACTGGAAATACCTTCTTCCCATTATCATACCATCATTTTCTCCAACTACAAAAAAAATAAATAAAAAAATTTATTCTTTTGATCCAACATAAAAGAAATAGAAAATATGTCTTTAAAAAACAGGTGCAGAAATTTTCAAAAACAATATCAAATTCTGATTAGAAAACTTAATAATTCAAAGATTTTAACCACAAAACAAGAGTATACGATTTCATATTAAAAATATGGGTTGGTCTTTTTTTAAAAAAAAAAATAAAGCTAAATGCTTTGAAATGATTCTTTTGTTTCAATTTAAACAAAATATTTAATACAAAATAAATCAAACTTCTTATTTAGTTGTATTATATTTTTACTTTTGCATGTTGATTTCTAAATGAAGAATAGCAATAAATATGATATACAGTCAACTCTCGTTTTGTGAATCGATTTGGACCTGAAAATGTAGTTCAACTTAAGCAAAAATTTGATATATAAGGAGTAATCTGTATAGTTACTGCTGTTGAAGGTCCAAACAGATAATTTGATTTACCCGGAATTTTGACTTAAATATGTTCGAGATAACGAAAGTCAACTGTATAAAATATTATGTTTCATTATTGCAATTTCATCTACATTTTAACAGATTGTAACAGATCTTTTATAAATTAAAACTAGAGGCTCTCAAGAGCCTGTGTCGCTCACCTGTATCTAATGTGATTTTGGAAATTATGTAAAATTATATAATGATTGAGACCAAGATTGGTTTAATTTGACACAGTATTTAAAATTAAAAACAGGTCATCTTAGTGTAGTCTTACAATAGCTACTGAAGACATCTTATCATTATTATTTTTGAATATGTGGTCAAGTTGTGACCTGCATTCAGAATTTTTTTTACAATTTTCTGATAGACTTCTAAACATCTTGGATGATGGATCGGCAACAAAGTAACAACACTTGGTCAGCACCTCATAAGGAACATTCATGCTATGTTTTGTTACATTCCATTCAGTGGTTCTCTAAAAGAAGTCATTTGTATGCATTTCCCATAGGGTCCAATGTTAAACTTAGTCCCCTGCTGGCGGCCATCTTGGATGATGGATCGGCTACAAAGTAACAACACTTGGTCAGCACCTCATAAGGAACATTCATGCCAGATTTAGTTTCATTCCATTCAGTGGTTCTCTAAAAGAAGTCATTTGTATGCATTTCCCATAGGGTCCTATGTTAAACTAAGTTCCCCGCTGGCGGCCATCTTGGATGATGGATCAGCTACAAAGTAACAACACTTGGTCAGCACTTCATAAGGAATATTCATGCCATGTTTGGTTTCATTCCATTAAGTGGGTCACTAAAAGAAGTCATTTGTATGCATTTCCCATAGGGTTCTATGTTAAACTAGGTCCCCCGCTGGCAGCCATCTTGGATTATGGATCGGCTACAAAGTAACAACACTTGGTCAGCACCTCATAAGGAACATTCATGCCATGTTTGGTTTCATTCCATTCAACGGTTCTCTAAAAGAAGTCATTTGTATGCATTTCCCATAGGGTCCTATGTTAAACTAAGTCCCCCTCTGGCGGCCATCTTGGATGATGGATCGGCTACAAAGTAACAACACTTGGTCAGCACCTTATAAGGGTTCATTCATGCCAGATTTAGTTTCATTCCATTCAGTGGTTCTCTAAAAGAAGTCATTTGTATGCATTTCCCATAGGGTCCTATGTTAAACTAAGTTCCGCTGGTGGCCATCTTGGATGATGGATCAGCTACAAAGTAACAACACTTGGTCAGCACTTCATAAGGAATATTCATGCCATGTTTGGTTTCATTCCATTAAGTGGGTCACTAAAAGAAGTCATTTGTATGCATTTCCCATAGGGTTCTATGTTAAACTAAGTCCCCTGCTGGCGGCCATCTTGGATTATGGATCGGCTACAAAGTAACAACACTTGGTCAGCACCTCATAAGGAACATTCATGCCATGTTTGGTTTCATTCCATTCAACGGTTCTCTAAAAGAAGTCATTTGTATGCATTTCCCATAGGGTCCTATGTTAAACTAAGTTCCCCGCTGGCAGCCATCTTGGATGATGGATCGGCTACAAAGTAACAACACTTGGTCAGCACCTCATAAGGAACATTCATGCCAGATTTAGTTTCATTCCATTCAGTGGTTCTCTAAAAGAAGTCATTTGTATGCATTTCCCATAGGGTCCTATGTTAAACTAAGTTCCCCGCTGGCGGCCATCTTGGATGATGGATCGGCTACAAAGTAACAATACTTGGTCAGCACCTCATAAGGAACATTCATGCCAGATTTAGTTTCATTCCATTCAGTGGTTCTCTAAACAAGAAGATTTTTGAAATTTCAGCCAATCAGAACACATTATTGGGCCTGGCAGCCATGTTGAATATTCGATCAGCACCAAAATTACAAATTCTGTAAAGGACCTTCACAGGAACATTGCTACCAAGTTTGGTTCCATTTGGTTCAGTGGTTTTTTAGAAGAAGATTGAAATGTGAAAAGTTAACGGACGGACGACGGACGACAGACGACGGACACAAAGTGATGGCAAAAGCTCACCCTGGCTTTTAGCCAGGTGAGCTAAAAATGTATTAATATCAGATGAAAAAAGGAAATGTTATCATTTAAAACTAAAGTCACTGAACTGAAAGGTTTTCAGAATTACTAAGTTACATAGGCTGTTTTTAAAAACAAATTGAAAATTAGTAAAGGCTTATTTTCATTTTTTAAATTTTTTTGATAGAGGTGAAAGATCAGATGTAATCAAAAACATTGCAGTATTGTATTGTTTTTTTTATATTGTTAAATCTATTTTAAACATCATTAGTTATCTATATAAATGAACGAATTATTGGTGACTGAGGGAAAAATTAATTAGGTACATTATGGATGGAAGAATTGTTGTTTAACGTCCAGTGGCAACCAGGTGCATATCAGGATGAGAACATGTTGATATGATAATGAATATGATCCTTGCTTTGTTCTGGACCAACACGCTGAGTATGATCCTTGCTTTGTTCTGGACCAACACGCTGAGAGGTATTTTTAATGTCCTATCTTACAAGGTAACTGTCCGCGAAAGACATATCACCCCACTCGGACACATTATACTGACTCTGAGCCGAGCAGTAGATCTTTTTCCTAGATGCCGCATGCTTGGCGGAGAAGCAGCAAATACCAATTTTAATGTTTTTGGTTTGAACCCGCGACCCTCCACACACGAGGCGAGCAAGCTACCACTAGACCACCGATGTGGTTAAGTACATTATGACAGAAGTCTGTAGAAAATTTACATAAAACATAATTATGTACTGATTAAGTATCACACTAATTACTAGATGTAGGTTGACATAGAAAACAAAATTGGTTTTACTACATAATGGAATCAGTAACAGATTGCGGTTCCAATAAAAGCATGGGATTTAACATACACAAAGATCAACCATCAATATTGATATGTCAATTACAAATGTATTTATAGATGACAATATTGTCTGTTTAAATAAAAATAACTTTTTTCTTTAAAATAGACCAAAATGCAAAAAAAAATTACCAAAGTCACTCAAGCATAAAATGGTGACTTTGAATTTGCATCTGTGTTACAAAAGCATTTCAGTGGTATAATATCAGCTGTAACTCAGTTGATTTCTCAGAAATGCATTTAATAACAAAAACTTATAATTAACTACACAACCTTAAATTTATTTTTTTTCATCCATATTTATGGTCGGGGCATAAACATTTATTTTGTTATTGTTGTCTTTTTGTTGATCTTTGCTTATATATAAACATGATAAAAGAAATCATCTACAAATAAATTAAACTTTGGTACAATGAGCTGACAAAAGACAGGGAAATCATACAAACCTGGGGATGGATCACCTACTGTCAAAGTATGAAATTAATGTGAGATATTTATCAATACAAGACAATCATTTATGCTGATTATTCTGATGATATTATAAACAGTGGAACCTCTTAACTCAAAACAGACTCAACCACTATGATAGGTATCACAAAATACTTTAAAACATTTTTAGATCTGTGTGAGTGTGAATTCATTCGTTTTTGTGAGTACATCTAGTACCAATTTCATTTAAAAAAACTTTTGGCCGCCAATTTTAGAAGCATCACAATTAAATTCTAAACAAATTAGAAAAATTTTTCATAAATTTAAAACATAATGCATTGATTAAATATTCATTTTGTTTACCATTCTTTGATCTTATGGTCCGGTTACTTTTATATTTAATTTAATGATTATAGGTTAAGAAAGGTTTCATATTTCGTTAGCTTCTTAAATATTTGAATAAATTATTAAAGTTAGCCCAAAAAAAAAACATCGAAATTGAAGCAACACTACCGGTAACATAATTAATATACATGTATACTGTAATATGTGTTTAAACTTTCACAATATTATAAATACTTACCAGGCATTTCAAGAGAAATTCCAACCCAGTCACCAGGTTTGTGGATGATAGCACCTTTATATTTGACAGTACCTCTGTATATTCTATTGCGGACCTTTACTTCAACTCGTTGTCCGACATTTACATTCTGATGAAGCACCATGATTTCGTGATATCACAATGCAATATGTGTTTTTTTAATTGTCTACAACAAAACAGAAAATTATTAAAAAGAACAAATCACATTTAACAGTTTTTCAATCTTTGTTTACTCAGATAACAAAGTACAAATGAACGACATCGTGAATTTCATTCCAAAATTGAGGATGATTACCTGCATCTGAATTTTTTAACCTGTAATTCGATTGGTTTGATGGTCAACCCTGAAATTTTAGAAATTAATATTTTAAAACATCAACAACCATATTTCTGGAGAGCAAGATGGAAATCTACTAAAAAGTACTATGCATTTGTGGAGACACATGATTTAAGTTCAAGGATGACACATATAAAAATTCTCAAAGAATTTCTCATAAAAAATCACTGGCTTCATCAAAATTTTCACTCCCGGCAGTTTCATTGAAATGACTGATTTCTTAATTACTTTGAAAGACTCTTGTCCAGTTTTGGTTGTTACAGGACATTCTGAAAGAAAATAAACAATTAATAAGCGAAGCTCGCTCTTTAAGGTAGAGATGTCAATCGAATTATACCTACTACTATGCCGGTTAAAAAGTTTCAACAACATGGCACCATCCATGCGTAATCTCTTTCCGCTATTGCTTCCAACGTGATTAAGTGAATAGAGATTATCTTGAACAAAATAAGTTATTTATGGACCTACCTCAACTTTTTTGACATTCAGTGTCATGAAATTAAAACTAAATATGAAAGAATCCACATGGAATCAAATTTTACAAGAAAAAAAGATGCCGACGCAAGTGTCATATTTTCCCGCCATGGTAACCGGGGAAATTGGTCTGCGGACCGCTCGGACCGTATTATTGGACAATTTGGACCTTGTGAAGTAACAACATTGATAATGATGAACTTAATACTTTGAAGTGAGATTGTTACGCCTTTATGTTTTCACTAAAATTGTCTAAATACAGACAAAGCAAACGTAGAAACCATATGCTTCGCTCGCTTGCCAGCTCAAACCTGTTTCATATTATCATCAGTTTTACAAAGTTTACATATTTGAGAAGTATTGTAATGATTGAATTTGTTTTTATCTATTTGTAATAAAAAGGTTCCAGGTGAATTTTATTTAACAGTGGCTAAATTTTGGAGTGCCGACGTTCAATGATGCATATTTTTTTATTAATTATACAATTCGTCTAATTCTCAGATGCCATCCGTTCAAAGAGACCAACGGGCAGTATTTCGTATTACCTGAAAACCGTTACGTATAATTTATGATATTTTGTCATCAATTCATTTTTGCAATAAAATTTTTGTTTTGTTGTTTCTATGAAAAATCCCCGTCTTCGCAATGTTTCGTCTCAATCGTTCAAACGCTTAAAAAACAGGTGCGCCAAATTACCTAAAAGATATCACGAGCTGTTATAAACCCTCTGTTCCAAGGACAATATGTTAATTATATCAAAGAGATAAAAGAAACACAATGAATTAAATAAGATATATAAATATATATCAGGGAAAAGTTAGTATGTCCTCTTAGAGACATTTATATAAATAATAACGAAACAGGCATAAAACATATTTTTAAGAGGAAAAAAACCTTGAAGTTCACAGATTCATAACGGTTCCTAAATTAAAACCGGGAAACAGAAATACATTAGAAGAACTTAAATATTTTTATATGTAATTTAGCGTAACGTTTTAAAGATCAAACCGGTATCTTTGGATTGTTATTTTATTTTTTCATAAATGTATCATCTATTTTTAAGCTATATGTATTGTTTTGCACAATTTCAGTTTTAATGAGTTTTTATTTACTCAAATTAGAGATATGATCCAACTATTACCAAGATTGATCTATTTGATTTTGTCCTACCGATGCCCTGTACATGTACCTCGTTTCTAAGTTATGTTAAATTGACTTGAAAATGGTATTGACGCGTAAAAATTAGCAAGTTATGACGCTTCGATGTACATCAATTGCCTGTCAAAAATATTTAATGCAATTTTAAATCACTGAACAGGTTGAAAAAAATTGTAGATAAGCAACTCGGTGAAAATCAGTTTGGTTTCTGAGAAAATCATCGAACATCTGACAGCACATTTATATTAAAATCTTTAATTAATAAATACATACATAAAAAGAAGACTGAAGAGGTTATATATTTGTTTTGTTGATCTTCGTAAAGCTTTTTATTCTGTGTGGAGAATTGGTCTTTTGTATAAACTATTGAAAACGAGTGTGGGAAAGCATTTTTTCAATGTTATTAAAGAGCAATATAATAATAACACAGAATCTTCAATTAAATATAATGTCAATTTTCAAAATATTTTTATATTTTAATAGGGGTAAAACAAGGGGATTCATTGACTCCTACATTATTTAATATTTTTATAAATGATGTAATCAAAGCGATAGATAAAAGAAATTCAGATCCAGTAACATTGGTTTCTTCAAATATCAAGTCTCTTCTATTTGCAGATGACCTTCTATTACTATCGGAAACTAAAGAGTGATTACAGAATAGTTTAAACAATTTAAGTGTTTTTTAGATGTTAATTGGCAATTAAGTATAAATTTAAATTAAATTTAAACAATGATTATAAGGCAAAACTGTTCTAAAATGGCTCACACATTTGTAACATACAAAAATATTCCAATATCAGATGCAAAAGAGTATAAAGTTTTAGGAATGTTGATTAAAAATAATGGAAATTTTTCTCACAGCACTATAGATCTAACCAAAAAAGCTCAAAAAGTTTTGTTTGCTATGAAGTCATATACTAGTTCATTGAATAATATACCAGTTGAAGTCACAAATAATCTTTTCGATTCGTTAGTTAAACCTTTAGCTTTATACAATCTTTATACAATCAGAAGTAACATTTTTGGATACTTATATAACACATTTTAGAGCCAAAAAGAGAGCAAATAATTCAGGAAAACAATAAGACACATTTTATTTCATTGATAAAACACCTTTAGAAAAGTTACATCTACAGTTTTGTAAATATACATTGGGTATTAGAAAAACTTCATCAAATTTAGGCGCAAGAGCTGATTTGGGGAGACTTCCTCTGGAACTTAATAATAAATTTCAATCTATATTGTATCTAATTATATTATATTCTGATGATATTAACCCTCTTGTTAAAGAATCCTTTGTTTTAACCCAAAACATTGACTCTCTGGGAATTTATTCTTTGTTTTCATATGTTAAACATGTGTTAGAAGAAACAGGTATGGATTTTGGACACATCGCAGAAATATTCCTCACATAAGATAACTAAAAATATAAAGGAACAAATAAATTAATTTCTTTTTATATTGTGATATTAATAGTCATATTAGAAAAGTTTTTTGATTTTTTTTATAATTGAGAACACAAAATTTATAGATTTAAACTATTAAATAAAATTACATATATCTTTAACCCAAGATCACATATTTAGGTAAATAAGCTTGGTTCCTTTTAAAAACAGTCTATAGAACTGAGGACAGAGGACTCTTGAAAATTTACTCCACGTGATAGACGTGATCATGTTGATGTTGTTTTCATTTTGTTATGTTGTGTCACATACTATGAAATTTGGTATGATGACAAAGATTTGAATTTGAATTTGATATTCTGACGTTACTAGATTAAGACTAGAGTGTATTGGTACAAGTATAAGATTTTAAATGTGCAACTGAACTTAATTTTAAAAACACTATTTAGACAATTTATCAATAAAAAAGTGTTTCTTCTGTAACTTCAGAAATTATTGCATGTAATTTTGTGAAAGGTTTACATGGTTTAGTAAATATAAAATTCTATATAAGAGGAAATAATTTAAAAAAAACTGAATTAATAATTTTAAATATTTATAAGGCGGACAACTCGAAGACACCTTGGATAACTGTGCGCTGCATGATTCACTCAAAACAGCACATTAGGACCATCATATATATAGCCACTTCTTTAATATGCAGATTTAAGATGGCTGAGAGTCAACACACTTGCTACAGCTTTTTCACGCACATTCCTGTTATTCCGTTTCAAAGAATAAATCCATTGAAAGTGCTAAGATTCATACTTTTCAGTTCCGAATGTTTCAAATAGTTTTGCAGATGTCTCTTCTTAAAACTGAACGACAGCAACTGATCAGTGGTCAGTTTTTGTTATAAGTTGTTTCAAAACAGCAACATTCTCTTTTGCATTCTGTTCGTCTTAATGTTCGCTCAAATATTCTGTCGTTTTTTTTTTGCGGGCGCGACACCCGCTCCACAGTTTTAAATCAAGTGAATTGCTTTTGACGACACTACAAAGAATAATGAGATTTCCATGTGATTTTCGGGAAAAAGAATTTTACTAGTAAAAGTTTTTTTGTGATTATTTTACTCATTTATTTATAAAAAGTATCATGGAAAAACAGAAATTATTCAGTAAAAAAGAATGAGAGCACCTTTTCCTCATCGTATTTAAACATTCGCTTTACACCCCTCTGGATTCAGAGAGAAGTTATAATATCGTTAGTCCCTTCTAGTATTAGTAGAGAATTATAATATCGTTATAGGTAGCTCTAATATATAAAGTAGAGAACAGAGAACAGTAAATCTATTTGGTTTCAACTTTGAATATGATAGAATGTGAAAAACCCTTTTATGAATGAAATCTGGAAGTTTCCAGATCAGTAAATAATTTATTAGTATTTTGTTTTTAATTCTTTGTATACAAAGTATGGAAGAGATATTTTGTTTTTAATTATTTGTATACAAAGTATGGAAGAGATATTTTGTTTTTTGCTTTCTTTTTACCCTTTATATTTTTTTCTTTTATCTTATTTTTCTCATTTAATTCAATTTTATTTTATGTTTTAGGGCTATCATTTTATATGTAAATACATATTTATTTTATCATTTGCTTTTTCTGGATACATACATTGTAGATGTCTGATCCGATTATTCACGCGAAGATCTTTTTATAGACACATGTATAGACGATATCGGCTATGAATACCGAAGCGACAAAACAGTGGGAAAAGTCCACAAATTAGAAGTCCAAGGAAAAGACAAAGTCAGGACAATGCGGAACATAACAAACAAACGTCACAAGGATACATGTATAACTAAAAGAATAAAAAAGTTTAATAAACTAAACAAAACTAGAACACGACAACACAAAAACTAAAGCACTAGCAATGTGAACTCCCATTAAATCAGGTGCTGCGGAAGGGTAGGCATGAATGGTAAAAAGAATAATAAATTCAAAAATATGTATGATATTAATGGCTGTTGTTTTAGTGAACTGAAATAACACGATTGTCGAGAAAAGCTCCAGTTAGTATGCATTAAACCTGTTGCCCAGTTGCAAGTATTTCCATACTAGTTACGACAATTTTAAATTTTGTGAAAACTAAGAGGTATCTCCCTCGTGCATAGCTATGTCCTTAGATGGGTTTGGCTTTATAATTCGGATATTTGACATTTGGGCATTTTTATTCTAAGAAAGTTCCTAGATATTGTTATCACCCCCACCTGTCTGTCCACCTGTCCGACGGTCACACTTTTCTTGTGACCTAGTAATTAAGCTTCTAATTCAACTTTAACATTATTCATTTTCTAATACATAATTGTCATACACTGTATGTAGATGCGAGGTTTTAGAATTTCGACTTTTAAAACTTGGGGCCAAATTGAAATTTGGAATTTAAGCTTGTGATCTAAACTCCTCTAACTTTCATTTTTAACTTTATGCATTTTACTTTTTTTACACATTATTGTCACATAGTATATGTAGATGGGGTTTTAAGGTTTTATAGTTTTGATTTCCGATACCTTGCACCAACAGGGGTCGAATTTAAAAATTCTGTAACAATCTCTTTTTTATGCATGTTATTTCTGTACTGTATTTTCGTGTATTGTTTGTAACATGTGTAAATGCACAATAAGGTTTTAGATTTTTGATTTTTAAAACATTGGGGCAAGTTTTGCGAATTTAAGCTTGTAACATAATCTCTTCTTTCCTGTTTTTGCTGTATATATTTTATTTCTATATATAGTACTGTCTTGCATTGAATTTATGTAGATTCGCAATAAGGATTTTGATTTTCACAAATCATGAAAATTGGGGCCCGCACTTATCGGTAGCAAAACTTTCACAATCTACACCCTATCTAAAGAGGAATAGTGGGTAAAAACAGACTGAAAGATGATTTGAGTAAAACTTGAATGAGAACAACCGATGAGTCGTAACTTGGCGAAATGTACGCATTTTGTGCACCGAAATTGGTATCAAAGAATTGAATATTAACATTTATCGTATTTCCCCATGCCTATATCGACCTGCTGAGGCCTTCACAACTTCCCGTATTTCGGCACTGTGTAAAGAGTTGACCCGACCCTAATATGAGCTGACCTGAATATATCAGCGACGTCATAATGTTTGACCCAACGTTGACCCGAATATATCGGGGAAACATCCGGTTATAGGCAGATGGCCATTGAAAAGTAAAATTCCATTAACATTGCTAGTTAATAATACGATAAATTTATCATCAAGTTTTCTTCAAACAAATATTATAAAATATAAGCCGCTCGCCACAATATGAAGCTTTTTAGCTCGTTCGCTACGCTCACTCGCCGAAAAAGCTTCACATTGTGTCTCGCGGCTGATATTTTACGATATACGTTTGCAGAAAACCTGATAATATGTACATATAATATCCAGTTACTGTGTAAGTACACAATTGGGTAACTAAGGACATATTGCACCTCCATAGACTTCATTACGGAAAACCCTAACATATATGGTAAGTCGACATGCGTTATCTATGTTACCCACGCTATAAATACTTAAGTCGGATTTCCTTGTGAATCACTTAAAGAAAATTTAAACAGTCTTTATAGTGTTCAATTTGTATAATTTTATAACTTATGAATATCAGTGTCATAGGTCGTATTGTTCCCTATACACTAACGGTTAAACCAATTTTTGCAATTATACAATTCTTATCAAGGTCATCAATGTTCTCTTTATTCTATAGCCAATTAACCTAATTAATTCAAATTTCAAGATTTGGTATTTTACAGACATGAAAATATATCTAAAAATGAATAAGTAATAAACGTGATCATGAATGGGTAACTTTTTACGGAAGTATTTTATGTAAAACTCCATCTTCGCGGTCAGTATTTTATTTTTACTACATTGTTATTTTCACAGATGTATTGTAGACAATGGATAAATGTGAGTATTTTTTTAAAATTTTTTCACCTTTCGTACGAATCGCAAAACTATTAAGCTTGCTTGTCTTTTATACATGTTACGTGAAAAAGACTGTAAAATATTTGATTTGACAGTTTCAACAAGAGTAAAAAATTTTCAAACAGTTAAATTAAAATCGAAGTCTATAGATCTGATGCGGAAATATGTCTACATTCATCTTTCAAATATATGATGTGAACTCCACTATTTTGGACTGTATACCTGTATGGGTAGTTGTTAGCATTTATCATAGTAATAAAGATATTTTGAGTTGGGGAGGGTTCAGTACAAATAAAACAAAAGTCAGCTAATTAATCATTGGAATATAGCAAAACTATATTTTATAAATTCAAAGGGGAACGGAGGGTGGAGGGGTTCAGTTAGTGCACTCTTTAAATCTGCCACATTGGTCTTGGATTCGTGTTTAGTTATAGATTCCGACGTCAAACAGCCTGTTTTAGAATTGGCAAACGTCACTGTACGTGAGAGTATATAAAGCTTGGAGTCCGAAATCGACACTTAGCAGTGTTTTTCAACTAATAAATTTATTTTCTACTACAAAAACCTTAAACATTTGTACATGTTATATGCTTCAATTCTGCAATCATTTTTCTCTTCAAAAAGTTTATAAAGTTTATTAATTTCTAATTATCATTTAGAATGTAATAAGTAACAACTGCTTCGTATAGATGGTCTATTTTTCATTTTGCCCGGTTGAGAACGGGATGATAAAAATAATTTTTGGAGATGATTTTTCAAATGAGTTAAAAATGAAACAAACAAGGTTTTCTTGGAAAAAACATGAAATTCGAAAAGTATTGATCAATTTTGTTTGCAGTGTTTCCAAATGTTATATATGTGAAGCGCACTCCGATGTCACCCGATTTCATTAAGATTAATTGCCGACAATATACATTTATTGACTTTAAACTAGGTTGCTATCGGAATTTAACAACCCGACAAATGGCAATATTCACCGAGACGAAGGCGAGGTGAATATTCATTTTTAGGGTTGATAAATCGATAGCAACCTGGTTCAAAGTCAATAAGTGTTTTATTACATGATTATGGCACAGAAAAAAAATTAATCAATAGTGTATTAATCAATATTTTTTTTATGAATGTTAGGTTGCTATCGCGTGTACTCACAACCTCTTATGCTATTTTCGGCCAATCAGGATCAAGAAAAAATACCATCATGTAATAATAACCTATGACAGTTATAGTTACCTATTTTGTTTTGTTCTTTAGCTATAATACTAATAAAGACACTGTGTTTACTGACCATAGTCTGGGAAAAGACCACTTGTAAATGTTTTACAGACACGTTTGAAGGTAACGATTGTCGTTTTAATTGGAATTGCAGAAACAATGATCACTTGATAACTATGGTCAATGTCATTCTAAGGTGAATATTAAAGCCACAGATATTTTAAACGATACCAATACCAAGGGAGGTGGGGGGGGGAGGGTCTCAAAATCTCCATTCAGTTAATATTTTTCCTATCATTCTGTATTCAGTTAAAAAATGCTAATTCTGTAAAATCTTGTGGGGCCGAAATTTTGTAATCAATATTTCCTCAAATCCTTTATCTATTTTAAAACTTCTTTATATCGAATAAAAATCCTTATTCTTTAGTTTTTAGGCAATTTTTCTCTTTTCTATAGACTCAGTACATAACATCATACCAATGGCATAATTAATTCTAAAATTTTACCAAACTGTAATTATTGACAGGAAGAAAATGTGGAATCATTCTCCCAATTTTTGTTAACTTCCTGGGCAATTATCCAAAGGTTTTTCTAATGCCTTTTACGATCTAGCCTGATTAAATATTTGCTCTTAAACATTTTTAAAAATAATACACAAATAACTAAAGAATTCAGTACATATCTAAAACATCACTTTAGGAGACAATTCTAATTCAGTTTGTGTGTGGCTATGTAGCCGAATAATGGGACACAAAACATTATCTCTTTGAATACCTCTTTATTTTCCTTATCATTCGAACATTTAAAAAGTAATTTAAACTTTCGTGATGAATTCAAAATTGAAACCTTATTTTTTGCGGTCACTACATAAACAAACCTATCTTCAAATCAATTTAAAACGATTTCGCAGGTCTTGATCACAAAAAATGACGTTGCCTTTTGTTTTAGATTTGGCTAACGTCCTCATGTTATCTTGACATCTGCATTTTACACAAGTATAATTATATATAGATAAAAATAATCCTTTACAAGTTTCTAACAGTTAAAAACAATTCACAAGAATATTGTTTGTCTCATCCTAATAAAGAGACAAGAAAAATGTTAACAAAATTTAGAGTTAATGAAAATGATTTGCTTATAGAAACTGGTAGATACAAAAAAAAAAAAAAAAAAAAAAAAAAAAAAAAAAAAAAAAAATACCAAGAGAACTAAGAAAATGTAAAGACTGCAATAATTTGGATGATGAATTTCAATTCTTTTTCAATTGTAAACTAAATTTGCAAAAACGTAGACCATTTTTGAAACATTTCGAAGAAACATATACAAATTTTAAGCACCTTAGCTTCAGAGACAAACTAATAATAATATTAAACCCATCAACACCTGAAGATATTAAAACTGTAGTTTCTTTTATTAACCAGTCCTTAGAGCTGAGGAAAGGAGACTCATAGTTGTTTTGAATATACTGAACTTTCTGTGTACTGTTAATGAGCATTTGCTGATATATGTATATGTATTTTGAATTGTATAACCCTAATGTTTTTTGTCTGCAATAAATAAATAAAGTTATAATTGTGTTATTTCTACTTAGTCAGTACGGATGCCTGTATATTGTAACTCTATAAAGCAAATGAAATCACCTACATATATGTAAGTTGGAATAACCTGTGTCCAACTCTATTAATTAGTTTTGGAATAAAAAATGTTTAAACTAAACAAATGCACTCCTTTCATTTGTACAGATTCGGAAATAATTGATGATGACCAAACTGCCGATTTCGATTTTGCCCAGGCTGGTAAGGCAAAGACAATTAACTGTTGCAGCCAAAACTTTAGCAGTATTTTATGGTATTTTTCGAGCGGAATGTATCCGCAATGGCGCATGTTTCCATGGGAACCATATTGTTCTAATTGCGATTACAGGCCGAGATTAGAAGATAATAATCAGACGTTTCTTCTAACGGAAGCTGGAGAAATGGACTCGGGAGTTTATAAATGCGTAGCCTTCTCTGAAAATAATACAGTGTTAGATGAACACAATACTACAATAGAAGTATATTGTAAGTAAAATCATCACTGTCTTATAACAGGACTGTATAAATATCTACTGTGTATATAGCTAAAGTAAACCATAATTTACCATGCAAGCAAATTAATAAAAGCACTTCAGTATTCCCAGACTGATAAAATATAAATTCATCAAACAGGAGATGCAAGTCTTATAAAATAAATATAGTAAATTCGTTTTTACAAGTGTTAAATGTCAAATTTTGAATTTCCCAGTTATTTTCTTATGGTGTGTGCTCGAGCGTCCTGAGGATCAAGCTATTGGAGGTAACAGTTACTAGCAAATGTATAAATGTATGCAAACGGACCGAAACAGTGTAGGATGGAAGGATAGATTATTGTTTAACGACTATTGGCAATTATTACCCAGCAATATGTTGATGCGATATGAACATGATGAATAGGAACAATGCTTTGTACAAGACAAACAGGCTGAGACTGATTTGTAAGTGTTAGCTCACATAGAAAGGCGTAACACCCCACCAAGACATATTACTCTGATTTCGAGCCGATCAGTTTTTGCTCTTCCTTCTAAATACCAATTTGAAGGTCTTTGGCTTGACTCGATAGGGATAGAACCCATGATCTTTCGCACTCGTGGGTTAATACTGCAAATTAAATCAATTGAAACTTTGAACAAACATGTATATATCGTAAAATTGTGTCGTTGTAGGCAACGACTATGAGAATGATGATTCATTCGGGTACCTTGTACGTACAGTCGAACAACAGCGACACTAGTGTACAAATCAAACTAAAATAAAAACAATAAACATTTGATTTATCTTAAAAGTTATGTTTATTCGTTTTTAACGGAATTATTCAGGTTTTTAGTTGGAGATGTACAACAGGAGGAACGTACCGATTTATTTTTGCTGTCAGTTTGATGGCTTATTTCTTGTATATTTATATATAAAATTATTGATATAATATTATCGCATAGTTCACATGGAAAAGCAACAATTTTTTAAGTTTTCGATGAAGATTCCTTACATTATTGATTCGTTTTGTTATTTTGTTGTTTTCAAATTTAATAGAAATGTTAATTGCTTTATATAAAGCGATAATGGATATGACAAAAAATTAACAAGCTAACATTTCAACAGCAGGAAAAGATTTTGCTGTGTCCTTAAAGGATAACGCTTTAATTAGAAATTCTTTAGTAATTGTCGAGCACTGATTTCATGTTGTAGCTTGTACGGAAAGACTATCACCATTATATATAGAGCCACAGGACCAACACACTAGTTTGGGTGAGACGGTTTCATTTTCTTGTTCTGGTGATTTTGGTTGTAGCAGTGATGGAACTCAACATGTAGACTGGTACGATGAGAACTATGACACTATAAACAGTTCCAGATACATGGTTAACATTGTAACAAAGTAAGTTATAGAAATAACGGTTTTGGTATTGATACCTTTTGTTTATGGGCAATGCTTATGTTTTTAGTCTGAAGGCCGTGGTTTGGTATTGATACCAGTTCATGTGTAATGCTGATGTTTTTAGTCTGAAGGACATTGTTTGGTATTGATACAAGTTCATATGTAATGCTGATGTTTTTAGTCTGATATTTTGATATTGATATCAGAAATGCTAACTTATTAAGTCTGCTTAATTATATGTACTGCAACGGCCGAATGACTAGCTTGAAGCTGTATCTCTCTCGTGCATAGCTGTCTCCTTAGATGGTTTGGTCATTCTGGTATTTTTATATAACTTCCTCGTCAACGTTTTGTGTTATTCAGCTGGAAACATTTTTAGGACTTGATCACAATTGATGAGTCGTAAAATTTCATCATGTGCAATAAAACTAGTATGATGGAATATCTGATACAGGACAATGTATTTACTTGTTTGAAAGGGGGCAAATATGCCTAAGGAGCAATCCCAAAAACGCAATCTATTAGACAAAACCCGGGAAGACAAATGAACATTCACACGCACAACAAATTACCACTGAAAACTAAAAAACAATGAAGAACACGAACTCCTATAAAAACAGGAGTGAACTCCTGCTCCGTATACGGCACCCGTCGTGAAGTTCAACAAAGTCAATTCGGTGGTAGTCACAAATCGGTGGAAGTGGTATTTTTTTTATCACAGTGATACACCGATACTACATATTTAGACACTGTAATGAGTTTTTGGTTTGGATTTTTACTTTTGATGTTTTAATCTATATTTTAAATTGTAGACATGGTAATACACTGGTTGAAGCAACATTAACAATTTCTAGTGTAGACGTAAGTGATTATGACCGAACCTTTATCTGTTTGGTCGCATCATCAGCAGATTACCAGTTCTTTAACGTGAAGTTGAAGAAAAAATGTATGTACTTATAACTAAAATCTGGTTCTGTATATTAAAATATCATTTATGTATCATAATACGAACCCTTAGTAAAGCCAGCTGATTTGGAGTATGAACTCTCTTTCAAAATTAAAAAATAAAAAATAAAAAAAAATATACATATGCTATACGATCACAAATTAGTTAATATCTATACCAATTTTGATAGTTTTCTTTTTGAAATATCAAACTTTTAAATATACTTTTACTTTTCATCATCTTTCGATTCGCAATTGATGTACGTTGTATATGTATTTTCATTTCATTCTGGGAGGGGAAATCTTTCTTTAACATCCATTTATGTATACAATATTAAAAAAACAGTACACACATACATACATATTTTTCAAAACACTTAATACCACACATCGACAGAATTCCCTAATACTTAGTAACGAATTAAGTATTTCGTATTACAATGATGATTTAATAGCTTTAGAACCATAGCTCATGTTCCGTAAAACTTATTTTCTTCAATGTGTGGACCGTCCGCAAATTTCAAGCACTATACGGTTATACAGCTGATAAGTTAACTACGTTATGGTCTCCATACATGAAATTATGAAATTATTCCCTATAAATGACTTGTGAAAATTTAACGCACTGTTAACGGCAAAAAGGGCAATGCAAGTGGACAAATACGGTGTCAAATGCATTGAGTCGGGATATTACTGTATATGAACACCTTTAAGTTTAATATATGTGTTATGTTACTGTTTTGTTCAAGAGAATTTCGAGTCAAAGTCCATCAAAGATCAAGACTCAGAGACGATGGGAAATCGTGAGAATAAAAAAAATATTATATGGAGCAAGTACAGAGAATTAATATGATACAGTCCAAAAGCTGAAATATATTTTACATCTCAAGTCTAGTTTTTGTTTAAGTTAGGAATAGTTATTTACATGCTGTGTATGTTTATATATATTTTCGAAGTAACAACAGTACATACAACAGTGACGACTGGTGTAGTGGTAGCCATTGTTCTGTCAGGATGTATATTTGTGTTTGGAATCCTACTTTTGCTCTTCCGCCACAGAATTCAGTTGTTTATACGTTCAAGAATACCTTACGGTCATCTGAAAGACAAAGGTTTGACTTGTCATTGCCCGATATTCGTATAAGAGGAATATTAATGTTTAAATAAATATTTTCATTTCATTGATCACAATATTGTACAATAAATCAAAACAAGTTAATAAAATGAAAGTTTCAAAAATTTAGAGAAGTTTTGAAAAAAATGATAAAAATGGTAAACAATTACTACTTTACTTTGAATCACTGCTTTTATTTAGAGAGTAAAAGGAGAAAGGCAAACGGGAAAATCAACAAAAGATTAATTGAATTTGTAGAGACTATAACACAGCATGAAATCATCAATGAAAAATTCAAACCAAAGAATCTTAAAGACTTTAAATTTGCTGAATTCCAATTTTTAATTTTTTTTGTGTGTGGAAATTTATGGAAACTAAGGTGGATCTCCTTCATGCATAATTCTGTCTTTGGATAGGTTTTTCTTTGATTTTTGCACTTAAACCAGTTCTACACCGTTTTGATTTATTTGTTTTTGAATTTACACCATTAAACACAATTGATGAGACGTATCATGCAATTTTTAAGGAAACAAAGATTACCATGCTCTGATACTTCATGATGACGATGACCAAAAAACAGCTGAAGAAATAAAAAGGAAACTTGAAGCCGATTCGTACATCATTAAAACAAGTGGCGAAATTAAACCTGGCAGAAGTAAAGTATTATATCTACTTATAATATACAGTTCGCTAAACTAGTGTGCATTAATGTTTAAGGGTCAACCGAAGCCTGACTCCGGGTGCGGGATTTTGTCACTGCGTTGAAGACCCATTGTAGCCTTGGGCTGTTTCCTGCTCTTTGGTCGGGTTGTAGTCTCTTTGATACATTCCCCGTTTCCATTCTCTATTCTATTTGTATTTTCAATTAAAGCAAACTGATTTAATTGATTCACATTTTTTGAAGGATCAGGTATGATAAGGCAACGTTATGTTGTTGAGATTATTACCTGACGAGGTTTTTCGGACATTCGCCATAATGAAATCACAACAAAGTACTGGTATAATCACGAAAACCATTTGAAAACTTGAATTCATTTTCTAGAACTTGCAGTGGCTCATAGTAATTCATTTCTACAAAATGAAGAAATATACAAAACCATGGTTTTATGCATTTCATATTTCATTTAAATGACTTGCTGTAAAAGTCATTTTACATAGATAGTCTTTTACAAACTATGTTTTCTATCATTTTAAACAAATCATATGAATATAGATAATAAATAGTATAAATCACAGGTACTAGTTTCTATCTGCCGATGACAGTAAATGGGATATTTCAAAGTCTGTAAGAGTTGTTTGATTTCAGAGATAAATCAATTAGAAACATAATGATCCAATATAATATAGTTTTCAAGTTCAATAGTTCTGCGATTTAATGGAGTTGTAGATTGATCTCGTCAGCTATGTTCTCTTTTTTCTTAGGAGTTCGTGTGGATAGAAGCAAGTCCCAGTGGTAAAAATATTTAAGATATGACAGAAATAACATTTTCTATTTAATTTTTTTTACAATCTGCTTATTTCACATATCGACATGAAAATGAAACAAACCTTCGTGTTACCGATTTTGATCTACTATATGAAAATTTCTTGTACAACTCAGTATTGACATTTAGTTTGTTTATGCAACATGTTTGTTTTATTTTTGTTGCCAGATATATTGGGTAAAATCAGCAATTATTCAGAAAGAAGCGGGAGCTTGATCATTATTTATCCACACAAAGGCTGCAGTACTGAATTCAAAAGAGCCATAGCTGCTCAGCAGTACTTTGAACCAAGTGTAATCACAGTTGTTAAGAAAAGATCTAGCGTCAAGCAGACTGTCGATACATTGGAAGACAAAGGACTTTTTAAATTAGTTTTCCCGGATACTGTGTACTGCACGCCCTACCGAGAAGATAGATTCTATTGCAAATTGAAACTTAGAATGCCAAGACGCAATTCAAACACTCTATGTTGTACGTCAAAAGCCAGAAGAAATGACTTAGGTGATGTTGGACATGATGTTGGCATTCCTATAGACCTAGGTCATGTCGACATTGCAAACGCTGATTTTATCACACATTTGTGAAAATTTGGAAGTGATGAATGGATCGATTAAAGTGTATTTTATATACTTTTTATAATAGATATACTATTTTAATTTTTATAAAAATTAACATATTATTATATTACTGCTGACACAAACTTCACAATTGTCAATATAAGCCTAGAGGTTTGTGAGAGATAATATTGCAACTACTTTAGTTTTTAAGCTATCTTTTGATGCTTTGTGGTTTGATTTATTTTTTCGACTCCTTGGGTTTTCCATGAAATTGATCTATCAATACGTGATCAGGATATAATAGTAAGACATAAAAAGTACAGGTCGCATTCAGAAATTAATAATTATGTAAATAAGAAAAAAATCAATACATACAATTAACAGTTTTTTTTTTATAAAAATTGCTCTAGTTTGTCTTTGTTCCAGCAGAGAAGGGAGTTAATATCATTGTACTACGTCGATGTATTTAGAGAGGAATTAGATAATTCTAATACAAATATACTTTCCTTGAAATTAACTTCTAGAAAAAGATATAACCGAACAACACATTAAAGCCGCTGAACCGTTCCAATCTCCTACCCAACACCACAATGTTACTACTATGTATTGGTTACCTAGATTACATAGACATCCATACACATATCGTTTCATTTTCTCCTCTAACAAATGAACCCCCACTAAAATGTCTGTCCCTTTTAACAAGTTCTCTTACTTGTATTATAGAACTTGTTATTAATTATTGTAACAAAATTTATGAAAATTCGGGCTTAAATTGTTTTGGATTGGATTGTTAATCATTCTCTCAATGTTTTGGATAAATTGCAAACAGTAAATAATCAAGTAACTGCTGTGGACATTTATGATTTTTTTTCTACATTCGATACAACCCTTCAAAGAAAAATTGAGTGCACTGATTGACTGGTCTTTTGAATATTCTGGTTTAGATTATATTTGTTGTAATTATCGGTACGACAAAACAGTGGAAAAAGTCCACAAATTCAAAGTCCAAAGAAAAGAAAGTCAGGAGAATGGAGAAGAGCAAACACAAGCCACAAGGATACATGTATAGTTAAAAGAATAAAAAACTATAATAAACTAAGCAAAACTAGAACAAGACTTCACATAAACTAAAGAACTAGTAATTTGAACTCCCATTAAAAACCGGGAGTGCGCCGGAAGGGTAAACATAGTTTTAAAAAATATTAAAGAACTCCAAAGACTTAAAGGATATTTTACGATCTCGGTCCATTTCAGTCTGTAACAGCATAAAACATTTGATTTCTCTACCCTCTATACAACAATTCCTCATTCACAACTGAAGGAGAAGTTGAAAGATCTAATCCATCGATGCTTTCAAAATACAAATGGCAGATACACATACCATGTCATTGGTAGAGATAAATCATATTTTGTTAAAAACCACTCTAAATCTAACAAAAAATATACAGAGGACGAAATTGTCCTGATGATTGAATTTTTGATCGACAACATATTTTTTCAATATGGTGGACGTGTTTTCCAACAGACAATTGACATTTCTATGGGTACTAATTGTGCGCCACTACTGGTCGACTTGTTCCTTAACTCACATGAGGCAGACTTCCTTGAGGGGCTTCTTAAGGAAAAACAGAATAAGTTAGCCTGTACCTTTAATTTCAGCTTCCGTTACATAGATTATGTCTTATCACTCAACAATTCACGTTTTGGGAATTTCTTACATCTCATCTATCCCAATGAGCTCGAAATTCAAGATACCACAGACACTGCCAAGTCCGCATCTTACCTTGACCTACACCTCGAAATTGACACCAGAGGAAGATTGAATACAAAACTTTACGACAAACGGGATGACTTTGACTTTCCAATCGCCAACTTCCAATTTTTGAGCGGCAATGCGCCGGCGTATGGAGTATATATTTCACAACCTTCACGTTATTCCAAGGCTTGTGACATATACATTGACTTCCTGGAAAGAGCCCGGCTTCTGACAAAAAAGTTGCTCAGACAGGGGTACGTTGCTCCTAAGCTGAAGGCATCCTTATTAAAGTTTTATGAACGTCATCATGACTTGGTTGACAGGTATCAAAAACCGTTTCCCAAATGAAAATGGACCTGTTCCATTGATATTATCCCTTCCTCATACCGGATTTGACACGGGCAGCATGGCGGGTGTCCTGCAGGAAGCAGAGACTGCTTACTCTTCCGGAGCACCTGATTCTACCCCCGGTTTTTTGGTGGGGTCCATGTTGTTAATATGTTTTTAGTTTTTAATTGTAGTGCATGTATTGTTTGGTCTTGTTTTCGTTGTTCTCCGGAGTTTGTCAGTTGTTTCGATTTTTCTCTCCTTCGAATATCCCTTTGGTATATCTTGACTTTACTTATGAACAGTCTTTTATGAAAAAAACTCCTTAAAGGAGAAATACAGCATTATGATAAATTAATTTATATTTTTGACAACAACTGCAGGTATCTTGAAGATGCACTTAATGTTGATAATCCCTAGATTCTTAAATATGCAAAAGAATTTATCCAAAATGAGCTACAGTTGAGATCAGTTCTAACCTCTCAAGTATTTTGTCAGAGAGGACGGTTCTAGAACCATTCTATGGTAGAACCAACCCTGTCATAAATGGTTCTAAGGTAGAACTGTCATAAATAGTTCTAGAGTAGAACTGTCATAAATGGTTCTAGGGTAGAACCATCCAGAATTGTTCTAGTGTAGAACTGTCATAATGGTTCTAGGGTAAAACCGTTCAGAATGGTTCTAGGGTAGAACTGTCATAAATGGTTCCAGGGTAGAACTGTCATAAATGGTTCCAGGGTAGAACTGACATAAACTGTTCTAGGTTAGAACAATCCAGAATGGTTCTAGTGTAGAACTTTCATAAATTGTTCTAGGGTAGAACCGTCCATTGTCATGTCCAATAACTCAGTATTGATTATGACACGTGCTCCTCGTCTTCGCTTTCTCCAAACTTCAAAAAACATTTTTATGAAATACATGTATGTAGTAACATTTCACATCGATTATATTTTCAATATATGAAATTATGAGAATAATTAATAATATCAAATGTATGACCAATTTATACAAAACAGTAAAAGTACATACATGAACATGTAATAAAGAGCTATGGTGCAAGTTGTTTCCATTTTTTTAACCCACAAGAAAAACGAATTATTTTCTTTGTTAAACATGTTAAAATTAATGTGATTTTTATCGGTAAAGACACGTGTTCTCCGTAACTTGTTATGTATTTCAGGTAATTATAACTAATTAACGTTTTGACATGTATATTGTACCGTGACTGTCCGGGTGTTTATTGTTCCAACCTTTAAGTTAAGGTACACAGATACATGTAAATGTATACAGATAAACCGTTTTGCTGACAAAATCAGCGAGGTTTCAAATTTTTATGACGCTACATTTTAAAATAATTAATGCAGCATTGGAATAAAGTTGGTCCCAGATATTTCAAATATGTCAGATAAGTAACATTTTAATTTATTTTAAATTATTTAACAAATGTTTAATAATTTATCTTTTTTACCATTTTTATATGTCAAACATTTGATATATTATATAATTATATAATTATATAATTAATTTTCTTTGCTCTTATGAACGATATTTATTTCGTTTTGTCAAGGAAGAAGATGAGTACCGCCATTCTGAAATAAGAGGTGCATTTCATCAATTTATCAACAAATTACATAGACATAACGTACATATATGGACATTTTACACAATAATTTCAATTGAGAAGAGACGGTACTAAATTTTGATGAAAACTGTTCTATTGTCGAAACATATGTAGACGAATGTTTTATGAACTAGCAAATATTCAATCATTTAGTTTAAGTAAAATCTTTATTGTGAGTGAATCTTTTTCTTTTTTTTTTTTATTCTATAATATATATTTCAGTATGATAAAAGTTGATTTTAAAATTATGACAACACATCAATTATTTTATTTCTTATAATTTTGATGTTCATCAACTATTGCCAGGATGGATCTAGGGTAGAATAGTTCAGAATGGTTCTAGAGTAGAACCGTCCAGAATGGCTCTAGGGTAGAACTGTCCAGAATGGTTCTAGTGCAGAAATGTCATTAATGGTTCTTAGGTAGAAGCGTCCAGAATGGTTCTAGGGTAGAACTGTCATAAATGGTTCTAGGGTAGAACCATCCAGAATGGTTCTCAGGTAGAACTGTCATAAATGGTTCTAGGTCAGGACAAACCCTGTCAGAACAGTTCTTCTGACAGTTTAGGACCGTTCTAAAGAGAGGTTAGAACTGAGCTCAACTGTTCATTCAACAAAGCTAATACGAAATAGTTAATGCTTTTCCTTTTTAGATCTTACTATAAACATGGAAATGGAGAGATACATACTGAAATATATGATAAAAGGGACGGCATTAATTTTCCAATCACTAACTTCCCCATTCTTGACGGAGTCGTGCCTGTGACACCATCGTATGGTGTGTACATAGCAAAGCTTGTACGTTTTGCACAAATTTGCTCAACGCTAGAAGATTTTAACGAGCAAAATCATACGATTACTAAAAAACTTCTATTACGGGATTATATGTTTCACAAGCTGCTTAATGTTTTTTAAAAGTTTTTATAATAGATATAAACATATTTTAGCTAAAAAATTTTCAAATTAATGTCTACAAATATGAGATTTTGTGTAATTCTGTAAAAATTGTAAAAATAATGTTAGGTTAGCTCGATGAAATTGTTCATTTGAATATTGTACAACTATTGTTGCTCTCCTCTTCTGAATTTCGTTATCTAAATATTATAGTAACATCGTTTTTTATTATACACTAAAGTGCCAGTACAGATAATGGGGAGGTTTGGATACCCATAAAATCGGTATAACCTCACCACTGAACAGTGTCAGTATCAAATCAGACCATCCTGACGCTCTGATGTGTTTATGTTTTTGTTTTGTGCTCTTTTATGTTATTTTCTGTCCGGGGTTCCGTCTGTTGAGTATGTCGATTGCTTGGCAGTCATTGTTGACCTTTCCTGTTATCCATTTTGTTGCTTATCTATAAAAGACAATTAACTTAAAAATTGACATGTTAAATCATTATTCGGGTAATTTTCAAATCGATTGTCAAATTATCTACTGTATTTAAAATGTTGGACAATGTTCCACATGGACCCATAACTGAATCAAAATTAATGAAGCATACAATTCTGTAGTGGTTATGTGAATACATGTACTTCTATTAGGTATCTGCTTAATCGATTAGTATTCACCAGAGCATAAGCGTTCTCATCGAGTTATCCCCAAAGTAAAATCTTGTCATATGTCAGGCGATGTACATTAGGCGGAAGGGCGGGCGGCATTTTTAAATCTTATCTATTCCTTACCGCCTTTTAAATTTAAATTTTAATATCATTGTCTGCATTCATTTATCTATTTTAGATTTCTCTTGTGACTAATTTTTTTTCTATATTTTTGGTAATATATATAAAACAAAAGGAGGCCTGATCCTATTTGTTTTATTTAAATTTTTAAAAGGTTCCCCTTATGGGGCCTTTAAAATTAATATTATTAATACGAGCCATCCAAATTAATATTATTAATACGAGCCATCCAAATTAATGCCCGTGGGTTCTTCTTAGAGTTTAAAATATTAAATACACATATGATTTTGAACTTGCATAAACTATGATAATAAAATGGCATTTGTGTTATTTTTTTAAATTTAAAAAAAATAAACTAGACATAATAAATAAAGGACTTCCTCTTTCCAGACCATCAGAACGTATTTCCGTTACAGGGTGTGCCAACTTTAACCCGAGGGGCTGATACTGCGGTTTAATAACTCAATTCTTAAAATATGTTACTAAACTAACATATCTTACCGGAAGATACATGAAAAATTGTCATTTTCATTTTAATACCCCTTTAGTGCCTCTCACGCTATATTCAGTATATAAATAAGATAAATCATTAACATAAAACATCGATAGTGTATTTAATAAAACCCGCCTTACCTTGTTTACAGTGAACATTTTCCCATTATCCTCAGTGGTTATATATAGGATATATGTGTATTATAGCTAGGTGAAATGGCTTTTAAAAACGAAAGTTATATTTATTCACCAGACGAAAGCGACATTTTCTGTGAATCATTGCCAGACAAACTAGAAAAGCAGGCGTCCATAATTCCTGAGAGGGAAGCAATTATTTCTTGGACATCAGATGGGAAACGACTTTCGGTCACTTATTTCGAACTACATAAAAAATCAGTGGAATTCGGAAAGGGATTATTGAGTTTTGGATTTGAAAGGAACAGTGTCATTGCAATTTCTAACAAGAACTCTCCCGAATGGTTCATTTGTACATTAGGAACACAAATGGCTGGTATGCTACCTTTACACTTCGCTTTTGCAAGTTTTAACAGCGAAACAATCGTAAATCTAGTCAATGGAACAGGGGGCTGTGCGGCTGTAATTATTGGCCCATCTGAAATGGAAATTTGCAAAGAGTTTATCGAAGATGTTGACAACTCGTTTAGTTCGTCCATAAGTAAAAAGATACCGACATTAAAAGCAATATTTGTT
This sequence comes from Mytilisepta virgata, assembly GCA_028015205.1. NCBI lineage: Eukaryota > Metazoa > Mollusca > Bivalvia > Mytilida > Mytilidae > Mytilisepta > Mytilisepta virgata. The sequence continues at coordinate 60,574,452 of CM051518.1, read as the reverse complement.
ATGGACCACTGTAACGATAAACTTCATAAATGTCTAGGACTGCAAGAGATTTGTAACATCGGACAATCTACAGATTCTAAACTACCCTATATATCGCCGGACGATGTAGCAGCAATATTCATAACCTCTGGCAGTACTGGAATGCCTAAAGCAGTGGAATATACACATAGAAGGCTCAGTTGTCTTGGTAGATGGACGGCTGAACTATTTAAAACCTCTCCTGGTGATAAATGCTTGAATTATATGCCTTTCAGTTGGGCAGGTAGTTATCCAGCGGAGGTTATTTGCAACAATATCACCCGCGTGACGTCAGAAGATATCTTTACTATGAGAAATACAGATGAAATCAACAAATTTGCGCTTAGTGTCATAGATAAGGAAAAGTGTGTCTCAGCTTTTTTTCTTACGCCATCTATGAGTGATTTGATTGAGAAATCTGTGCCTTGTTCAAACGTTTTCCCTCTTCGAGCCATTGTTACAGGAGGGATTCCAGTCGATGGGCAGTACGGACAGCTAATTGGTAAATGGACCAAAACTTTCTCTGTCGTATATGGATCCACAGAAATTGGCGCAGTGTCGATGATGTCAGTGAGTTCAAAAGAGGACTATGAAAATTTTGCTGTTGGATATCCATTGGATGGAATTGAGATTAAAATTGTTGATGATAATGGAGTGGTTGTTTCGAAAGGTCAGAAAGGCGAAATCTATGTTCGCCACAGAGAGCGCTTTCTTGGATACATGAATGCCAGAGAGAAAAGTGAGCAATGCTATAACAGAACGGGATGGTATAAAACTGACGACCTAGGATTCATGAACACGAATGGTTGCCTTTTTGTTGAGGGCCGTAAATCCGACACCATGATAATTGGCGGTGATTTAGTGTCGCCATCATATATAGAAGGCTTATTAAAGAAACATACAGCTGTATCTAATGCAATTCTTTGTTCCTTTTACGATAATAAAACATTTCAGTTTGGTTGCGCTGCAATAGTTTTGAAAAAATGCAAAAGTGTTTCAGAAGAGCAGTTGAAGACATTTATTACAGAACAAAAGGGGAAATACTCTGACAGTTATCTTGCAACACGATATGTCCCAAAAAGATTTCTATTTTTTGAGGCATTTCCAACAACTCATAACGGGAAGGTAGACAGGAAGTCTCTGAAAGAAGAAATTCAAAAACGACTGTGAGCAAGTTTGAAGATTCATGTTCGTTTGCTAGAACGAGATACTCCTTGCAATAAATTTGGAGTCGAACTTTTTTCGGGAAAAGAGTTTATATGATTTACCATACTCCAGTGTTATTATTTTATGCAGATCTAAATAAAGTTCATATCTTATTTGCAGATTATCAAGATTACATATTCGTTCCTAAACGGACACCAGGTCCATGGAACTACCTACCATAAATGTAAGAGGTAATGTGGTGGATAAATCCTTGGCACTAAATCAAAAATTGCAGCGAAAAGTTAAATTTACATTTAAGCCTTCAACACCCTATCGTTCCTATCTGCAGCAATGTAAATGGTAAAACATGTCCAATAAAACCATAATATAGGACAAGGAGAAGAACGATTATAGAATCAATTTTACACTACCGAATAAATTGTTCTAGAACACTATCCACATAAAAATGTCTCTGTGTACAAAAGGTTAATCGTTTATCTACGACTTTGTATTAATCGGTTGGTGATGTATTTCTTAATAACTGTGTTCGCTTTTAATGCTATAAGTGGTACTAGATAACTAATGACAAACTTGTTTGAAACGTTCGTAAGACTCAGTGTGAACGCGGTTTATGAAATCAATGCAATTCTTAATTAGTTGACAGTTGGGTAACCGGAAGCCCCAGCGTAGGAAAATATCTAATTATAGAATTTGTCGACGAAGTAAAAATAGCGGCCATTTTTCATTTTTTTTTAGGAGGACGGTTTTTTTGCAATATCTCGTCTCATTTTGTGTATTGCTCAACAGACTGTCGTCTGAATTGTTCAAAATTCAATGGCTCGTAGATATAATCCGGGAAATATTGATCTTTTGTCGAAAAAGGTAATGAAAATAATGTTTTTCTTGTCAATTTTCGGTGTAAGAAATGTGTTGGTTTTTTTTCAAAGTTTCGCGACTCTCATTGTACATAGTTTCAAATTGATTCTGAGATTTTCATCTTTAAAACTAGCCTATTTTGAGGAAAATCCGTGAAACAACATTTTTTTGTACAAATTTAAAGTTGGTAATTTTTTCACGAAATTCCGGATAATGCACCGTCACTGACATTTCCTTCCGTTTCAAACTGACTTATCTCCTTTATTGTTTACAAAATCGCCCTTCTGTGATACTGTCCACTCCAAATTAACACCGAAGAGCAACAAAAACAACACAATACGTCTCGTAGGCATTGACTTTCGAAGTCAGTTGACATGGAACTAGGCATGCTAGGTGGAATGAAATGTAAGGACTCCGACGAATAAAACTTCCTGAGTTGCCTTTGATGCCATTCACACATGTGACATGACATGCTGTTTGATTATTACCAGCTGATGCATGTTGATGTAGCTATTTTTTCAACTGATAAACAAATATCTATCAGAAAACTCTTAGGCCTAATATTTTTCTTCTTGCGTGGAAAAATTCACATTCATTGCATTCAAGAAACATTTCTGTATCAACAAAAATATTTGTACAGTTGAATATTTAAAATATTATGATACCTCAGAGTGTTGTTATTCCCCAAACTTTTGTTTCTCAAACACTCGCATGGCACGCATGCTTGTTATTTTAAAGTTCATCAAATTTTCTTAGATAAAACTAATAGGGACAAATGTAACGGGAGCTAAAGCATGAGACTATAAAATTCCAGTTTCACTGCCAGGGATCGAACCAGGAACCTCTCAATGACAAGCCAGCTTTGCAACCAGTGAGCTAACTAAGGGACCAGGCAATATTTATTACTGGCATGGAACCGGTACAACCTCATTTACCAAGAAAAATAAAATACATGACCATGGTCTAAGAAAAAAATATTTATCCCATGCCTGTAGTTTTCTAAAATGGACAATGTCCCATCAGAAGACATTAAAAAAAACAGTACTATAGAATTGTGTGATAAGCTCTGATATGGTTATGTAATATATATATGCACCATTAATACAGAACTTTACATATACTGCATAGTAAATGTGAGTGGATTGGGTATACTTTTTCTGTATTCATTAAACATGTTGGCCCATATTTCTCCATATTTATTTAATATTACTAACCTGTTCTCTGACGTCGTGATATGGCTTAAATTTCGCCCACACGGCATTTAAACAAATATCAATCCGTTAATTAGTATTACACAATCATTCTCAATTCTTACAAAATTGTCCATTTCCTTCTGTTCAAAACATTTTGGGATTATTTTTTCCATTCTTATTTTCTATAATTTATGGGTTTACTATCTATATATATCCCATTTAGACTCTCGAAGAAATAATCATGTACCAAACTACATAAATTTTTATATATAGACACATGTTCATGGAATATTGATGCAAAAGGTTTGAAGGCCAAACATATATAACTTGGAGCAAAAAACCAAAATAAATCTAATAGAAGCTTTGAAGTTTTAAATATTATAGTTAACGAGTTAATAAATTTATTATTAAAATATTGTTTCACATTTGTATAGGAATTAGGTTCTTTCCATTTGCAACTAGAACTTAGTTAAATAACTCAATGGAGCTGCATTATAACTCTATTCTGCTTTAAATATTATATCCCTTTGTCATACTTCAAAGGAAATTTTATTTCTCAATAAGTGTAATCTAACACTTTACAGCCATGTGCAGTAAATTCAGAAATTCTTTTAGTTTTCAAAATATATATGATTTATTTTGTATATTTAAAAAAGGTAATTGTCATAGTTTATTTAATATTATGTATAAAATTATTTATAAATTCAAATATGTTTATTTGCATAAAGTTTTAGGATATACAATGTAACTCAGAAACAGAAATTCCATTAATTACAGTGTAAACAAAATAAAAATTAAGGCATTGAATTATTTTTTACAAAAAAATTAACTTATCTGAAAGATGACATTTTAAATATCTTTATATGAAAATAGTGATCATAAATATCATATTGAAAAAACAAAAAATAAATTTATGATTTTATGAAATTGATTTTTCATCCATGATTTCACTCTGACTCTCCCTAGGTATGACCGAAGTCACTTAGCTCACCTGACCCATAGGGTCAATTGAGCTTTTCTCATCACTTGGCATCCATCGTCGTCCATTAACTTTTACAAAAATCTTCTCTTCCGAAACTACTGGGCCAAATTACCAAACCTGGCCACAAGCATCATTAGGATATCTAGTTTAAAATATATGTCCGATGACCCCACCCCGCCTGCCAACCAACATGGCTGGCTTGCCTAAAATAGAACATAAGGGTAAAACTACAGTTTTTGTCTAAATCCCAAAAAGCATGTAGAGCAAACCTGACATGGGGTAAAAATGTTCTTTCTATCCCCTCACCCCCCATCCCCCCCCCAAAATAGTGCAATTACATCTCTGAAATTAAAGCACCTAACTCAGCTGGTCAGATCAACTGGAACCTTTCAATGTCCAGTGACAGACTTTCAAACTGCTTGGATACAGCTCCAGGGACCAGTTGCAGTACAGTAAAGTCTTTCCCATACTAGTTATGCATCTGACAAACTATTTTTGAATTTTAACAATCTAGTTTGCAGTGCAGATACTATTTTGGGCTTTGAATTAACAACTGATACAATCATAAAAATGTATGAAGAACTGATATTGTCTACTTGGAGTAAATACACAGTGGATAAAGTAAGCTTAATAAAAATGTAATATAATTTGGATTGACAGAACCTATGAAGTGTAATTTGGAAGAAAGGAAGTTGCAAAGAAGTGAGAAAGTTAATTTGCATCATTAAAATTATTATTTTTGGGCATCAACATTTTAATGGCAAACAGTTTTATACATGTCTGTCATACTATTAACACAATAAATCTGGAACTATTTAAGTACATGTTTGTATTAAACCATGCAATACAGTAAATATCCCTGACGATGTTTTGTGTTGTAAGGGGAACTACTCGTAATGTAAGACGTTACATTTTATCGCACCTGCATGTGCAAGTTATCGAACTTAAATGTTGTCATAACAAAAATGGCGGAAGTAAGCACATTCAAAGAAGACATGAAAATTCTGAATATTTCTGTTATTAGAGAAGAGGTAAAGTTATAAGTTTGATAACACAGATATATGAATGTTTCCACAATGTTTCATAGTGATTCGTGAGAAAACATTTTTTTGTACCAAATTTATTTACACGCCATTCGACCCGCTCCAGTCAATTTTTTTGCACTCGAAAATTGGTCAAGAAATGGTTCCTGAAGAGAAATTAAATATCTAAATCGTACAAAATTTCAGAGAATGGTCAAATTGAATGCGTGGAACGGGTTGTCAAAATTTAGGAAGAATCCGATGGATAGAACCGATGATATAGCTCACTGAACATGACGTGTCGACTTCCGTATGCCACTGCTTCGACGTCGCAAAGTGCACGAAATAGTCCGTTCGACGCGCAAGGTCACTGATCAGAGACTGATCACATTTTGGCCAAAAAGGGACTTCCGGTTACCCGACTGTGAGACACCAATACTCTATAACATTAAACCACTGCTGTGATGTCAGCCTATTCATTTACCGTGGATTCTTTTTCTAGAATCAACGCTTCTTTAATCCGTCACTGAAATGGAGTCATCAAATTATATTCAATTGTTCCTTTTGTGTACTTAAATGTCATTAAGTTTGAATTGGCTAATTTACTGATTTCTGTTCACAGCTGGTATTAGTTTAAAAACTTACCTTTGATTTTTGCAAATTTTTATTTGCCGTGACTTGGGTTCGAACTCCCTCCTTCAAGTAAATTATGTGTCATAGTTGAAGAACACATCGACGAAACCTCTCGGCTACCAATCGTATAATATCTACATGTCGTTTTTACATATATCAATATATGATACGGTACAATATATACATACGGTTTTCGCCTTTATATATTTAAAAACGACGTTTGTATAGTATAAGATGGTAGCCGCAAGGTTAGGATGAGTTGAGAGTAAACTTGTAGGCATAGTTCGAATCTCTGTTTCGGTGTTCCCTTTTTTTCTAAATCTTTGCGCTATCATTGATATAACTTAGTAATAAGAAAAGACCTTTATTTTTTTTATTTGATTATTATCGACAATTTCATATAATTCAATAAAACATTGTTATTTTGATGTTTATGGCAATTTCATCTGTTTCACTGCATATTTTGACATATTTTTATAATATAAAAAGTGTAAATCGAGTGGATTTAAACTATTTTTTCTGTCACTAACATTATGTTTTACTGGAAAATTATTTGGACTATGCTTTATTTTGTCAATAATAGACAAATTTCTGAATCATATGCCTTATACTGTAAGCCCATACGGTTTTGTATTAATTTTCATTTACCGTTAAAATCATCAACGTGACTATATATATATATATAATTGAATAGTAGTATAGAGAATTAAGTTAATTTAAACTCACACATAATAGGGTCTAATTAAGAAAGGAAAGTTAATTGGGAAAAGTCACAACAATAGTTTAAGTAAGAGATACAATGGATAAGCGTTGGTTCATGAAAAACAAACCATTCGCCCTCCGGGCTCATGGTTTCTTTTTCAAGAACCAACGCCTATCCATTGTATCTCTAATACATAATCTATACCGACCTTTGTGGAAAGATAAGATGGATAAATAAGAGGGAGTTATGGCATCCACAAAACCGAGTTAACTTGACCACTGACATTTCGGAGTTCTGTACCAAGTCAGACCATCTGGTGTTTTTGTCATTTTAATATCCGTGTTTTGTACTCTTTATGCTATATTTTGTCTAAATAATCTACCAACAATGACCAATTGGCTGTTGTTAATTGATTGGTTTTTTACCTTTCTTTTTATCCGTTTCGTTGTGCATTCATATACCAGTTCATGTTGGTGACCGAAGAACCTCTGGAATATTGATGTCAGTAGTTTTTTTTTTCTCAAAATCCCTGTTATATTTCTTGAAAACTCAACTGCTTTTGAAATCCTAAATCCATTAATTTAACTCCATTGCTTAGGTCCGAATTAATGTGCAATTTCATCCGGATCAGGTAAAAAAATGTGTGTGCTTTGTTATATATTGTCATAATTGTATGATGATATGCTATTTTCAGTTTTTCTAATCTAGCATGGATGATAATATGCTTTGTTATGGTCAAATTAAAGTACATATTGAGTACTACAAACTACCTGAAGAAACTGTTTACAGAAGTGTGTGAATCAATCCGTGACAGAGTTGTAATAATTGAATAATACATGTATTCATTTTAGTATCTCGCAAGGTGATAAAATGAATTATGTAAATTCTGTTTAAATGAAATAATTTGATAGCTGAAATATTTATATATTATATTTGACATTTTATACTGTTAACGTAACTTAATGTGTATCTTATGGCTTTATGTAATTTATAAATGCACCTTTTACATGAGCAACAGTGCTGGTGTGAATGTTTTGGTTGGAGTAGCTCTTTTTGTGGAGTACCTTCCCTTTTTGAACTTACTACCGGTATTTGGTATTGAAATATAAATTATGTTTATTACTATATTATTAATATTATACATCGTTTCATTCGTCATTTCACTAATAAAAAATATTTTTTTTATCATTCAAAAAGAAGATTAATTCAAATTCAGGCACATTGACAAAGGTGGGAAATTTATGTAAACATTCAATGAAGAATACAACACAGAAACAAGAAATGAAGGAAAAGTCATTTACATTTTGAATGAGAATTCATTCGTATTTTGTTAGGTTTTTGTGGATTTAAATATCCGCATTTGCTGCCTCCTCTGTAGCAGTTGTATTCAAGGTAAGAATGTACTGCAACAGAAGAGTTGACCCTTTTTGTTGGTGTCCCATAAATGATAAGTGATTTTTTTCAATCACTTCTCCCTTTTCATTTTATCAAACTGATGGTAGTTTGAGGCAAGAAATTGTTCTGTCCTTATTCTTTCGTGTACCTTTCTTTATATATATATAAATATTCTATGTATGATTAAATGGTAAAGGTTTTGATGCTGCTGATGAGAGGAAACTCCTTGAAATGCGTCGTATACAGCATAGTATAAATTTACTATATCTAATATTAGTATCTTTGGATTGTTATTTTGAAACCTGGGATGATGCCTCTGCATAGGTCCCCGAGGGTATTCGCCAACCCAGTCGTCAGACTTGTCTGACATGATTATTCATTGATTTGTTACAGAAATTACCAGTATTTAGCAAAATTCAAAAATAATAGAAATACTAAGGGTTCATTCCTTGTATTGCACATGGTAGATCTCCTTAGCTGAAATTTGGCTTCCTATTTCGGTTTTTTTGGTTGAGTATTTCTTGTTTAATATAATTTTGATTTTTGATCTTCCAAATGTTTCGGTTTTAATGCTGCTGATGAGAGGTAACTTGAAATGCGTCGCATACAGCATAGTATAAATTTACTATATCTAATATTAGTATCTTTGGATTGTTATTTTACAACTAACGCAAGTGACAGAAAATGTTGGATTATTACTTTAAAACAATGTGAACTCCAAGTGACCAGCGTAATTACTTAAGACTTATCCGGAAAATTTGCATTATCAGTAGAAAAAATATATAGTAAAAATTTTTTTTTAGTTATTTGACTCTCCTCTGTAGAAGATAACGATACGTATGTCTTTATATTACATGTACTTTTTTTTACCTAACCTACTGTGTTTAGTTTTTAATTTTTTTTCTGTTAAATTTGTACTTCAAGTTGAACATTTACCTCTAAATTGTAATTATGAAGGAAGACAAACTTATCCTTAACAGATATTGAAGCTTTATCACAGCCACCATTTGATCTGGGGTCACATCCAAATGCTTTGAACGAAAAACGTTTAGAGGACTTTCCGGTGGTGATTTGGAGAAAGCAATTTGCGTTAATTTTTGCAGGTAGGTCGGACATTTATGGTCCCGTACGAGGTTTTTAAAGATAATATGAAAATTCTAAGGATCTCATCATACTCTTTAATGATGCTCATATCACATATTAGCAGCGTTTGCACATCTTTTTTTATTATGTTGGCGCTACATTATTTGGAGACAGAAGTTGAGGTGTTTTATGCAGCAGACCGAATTTCAAATCGTGTTTTCCAGAGCGAATCTTTATTCTAAAGGCTTCCATTTGATGACCAAACATTCAAATCACCTTTAATTAACCAAAGTCTTCGAATTTCCAACAAATACGGACATTTAGTGCAATGCTGTGAGGAACTAGATGTGATTTGGAGGAATCAATAATTAGTAAATTCAGTGGGGAAACGCTTTGTACATCAATGATATTTCCCCGCTGCAAAACTTGCATAGTGCAACAGGTTTCAACAATAATTAAATCACATAGACCTATACTGTACACTTGAATGAATCTGGTTAAATTTTGTGTTTAGGGCCATTTCGTAGCAACTATTTGTGGTACATCAATGATAATTAACATCTGCAATGTTCTTTTATACTACAAGAGGTTTCAACAACACCTTGACCTACATTTAACGTTTGTTCGGCTCTGGTGGAATATTGAGTTTAAATAAATTTTTAGCAACTATATGTGATACATCAATGATACCTCACACATGCAATGGTCTGTTATGGAGCAACACACATAACCCGTACCTATATTTTATATTTGATCAACTCGGATTAAAATATTGTGTGATGGTCCATTTCTAACGACCATTCGTGTTACATGAATGATATTTCACAGCTCTAATTTTCTTACATAGCACAGCATTTCCAGTAACAATAAGGTACAGTTGACCTACATATATCAGCTATCCGTCGATTGTAATTTTGTGATCGCTGTTCTAATCGTGGTTCCCTTGATTTCACTCTTATAGCGTCGACCAAGGCTCATAATAAATTATTCAAAATTTCCTTTGTAGATAGAATGGGGTAATTCAAAGGAAAACGAAAAAAAGAACTTTTCCTCATAAGGATGAAACCGAGAACTCATTAATCCCATCAATAGGAGCCAAAAAAATATGTGCCGAACAAAAATCATTATATGTACTGGTAATATCGAGCCAAACAGGAAGTAGGTGTCTGACTCACACGGAAATCCGTTACACATTAAAACTTATCAATATGAAACAGCAGACCAAATATAAAAGCAATACCTTCCATAGAACCGAAGAAATGTGCGATGAAAATTTTCACTATATGTAGATACATATATAAGGAGAATTTCAAAGTCCCCCCAAAACAAGAATTAAGTTGGTTACACCTTAAAACTCATCAATATGAAGCAGCAGACAAAACAATTCAATCCATGCCAAAGGTTCCAAGAAATGTGTGCACTGTATACATACAGTTTTTTGTACTTGGTTTTGGAGAATTTCCAAGTCCACCAAATAGAAGTTGATTTCGGACATATTCTCTTTAAAAACCTCATATGGGACAATAAAATGTCCGAAATACCTGCAGAAAAACAAGCAAATTGTTTCTTCCAAATCACAACGGAAAAACCGGACTTAGATCGATTGGGGCCGTGTTTTAGGACACGGTACAAAGCAAAATTTGTTAAGCTTTTGTTAGTTTAAACATATTATACTGTCAAAAAGAACAATTGGATTGGATACAAGTTATTACAACTTATTAAATCCTCTCCATAGAATAATATTATACATACTTCAAGATGACAGCAAATATATTACACATATATATGTAGATAAATAAATTATAATAGATATAAAAAATATAAATACACATACAATGATACACATTAAATGTTGATAATTATATAATCTACAGATTGATACATTAAAGATGGATTGCATTTACTACAAAATACAAATAAAAGGGATTGGGAAGGGGGTCGAGGACCTTGGATTAGAGTCTAATTAGAGAATCGTTTTGTATGGTGTATATAATTATGAATAGGTAGAATGATATTTTGTTCGTCAGTAATATTGTCCGCTCCAAATAAAAGGTTTTCACTGGAAATTTGAACAAAAGGTCTGATATTTTCAAATAGCTGGTTTCTAAGATTTATATATATCGGAGACTCTAGAAACAAATGTACTGAATTTTCTAACGTGGACCCGCAAATACAATTGGATCATTGACTAAATTAACTATGTAAAGGACTTTAACGATGTCGAAGTTTGGTATGCAATATATTTTCTTTCCTGTTTCCAATAAAATAATAAATAAGAACTTCATTTATATTTCCACGGACAACTTTTTTAAAACTAGGGAGAGACTGATAGATCGCGCATCAGGAGATAGCGAATTCCATAACCGAATGGCAGAAGGGAAAAAAGACTTTGAGAATGTTTCCAGTCGACAGTTGGTGCTTTATACTGAAATTTATTTCTCAGATTATAGTTTACATTTTCTGTATAGTCTAAAAGACAATCAACAAGATATGCCGGGGCTTTATTATTATGAATTCTATGAAATAAATTTCATGTTCGCCTATTTCTTCTACACTGTAAACTTTCCCATCCCGTTTCAAATAATAAGGATTCTTTACTTGCAATTTGTGGTAGCCCAGTGATAATTCTGGCGGCCTCTAACTGAAGTTTTTCTATTTTTTCGGAATCTCTAATGGTATACCCATCCCATAATTCATATGCATATTCTAAAAGTGAGAGAATATAAGCAAGATATATTTTATTGAGATTATTTCTATTCAATATATATTTTAATTTTCTTAAAACAAAAATCTGTTTTGTCGCACTTCGACAAGTATTATCAATATGAACAGACCACTTACAATTACTAGAAAAAGTAACACCTAAATGTTTATGGTATTATCTAATTTTTGAACATTTTCTCCATCAAATACTAAATCAATAGGTGGAATATCTCTACGAAATGAAAACATCATAAATTCGGTTTTGTTTGGATTAAAATCAATAAGCCAAAGTTTTGCCCAATCAGTTAACACATCCAAATATATGCTAATTCTTTTTTCGATATCCATATAATTGTCCAAAGAATACATTAGTGAACTATCATCAGCAAACAATCTGTACAGACGCTGTATTATCTGCTATATCATTTATAAAGAGAGGAAATAAAAAGGGGTCCAGTACCAAACCTTGCGCCACACCCGCTTCCAAGGTTCCTAAAGATGATTCTGTATTATTCAGAAGCATTTTTTGCTTCCTATTGGTAAGATAATCTTCTATTTTCCGTGTATACCATGTGATTTAATTTTCACCACAAGACATTTATTCCAAAGACGATCAAACGCTTTTGAAATATAGCCAAAAACCACACAGGTAATTTCTCCTTTTTCCAAAGCTAACCAAATCTTATGATATAATTCTACCATCAGATGATATGTCGAATGACCCCGAATAAAACCTGACTGGAATTTATATAACAATTTATGCTCTAAGATATAGTTAAATATATATTTATAAAGAATTTTTTCGAATACTTTCCAAACAACTTAATAGAGGGTCGATAATTAGAAACCAAAGATTTATCCCCTTTTTTTAAAAAAAAAGAAAGAACATTTGCTACCTTCCAACAACTAGGATATTTGGAAATTCTCAGAGAGAATATATGCTAAAGGAACAAAAACGCTATGAGCCGTATATCTTAACATCTGGTCACTTATACAATCTTCACCAAAGGCTTTACCAACTAAAAGTGATTGTAGTATGTTCCTCGCCGCTTCCTCCGTAACTTCGAAAGTAAAGACAAAGTTAGATCTTATCTAATATCTAAAATAACAAGCATCGGGCTTTGTATAGTACATGGAATGTTAAGTTCAAGGACGAAACTATTATCTGACTATCATTTAAATCGAACAGACCTAGTCTAACAAACATGGAGCTATTATTTTCATAAAACAAATAATTGGATTAAATTCACACATTCGTGTACAAGTTTGAAGTTTCAAATTTTGTTCACAAAGAAACATCGGCTTTATCCATTAAACAGTTAAATTTTGTAAACATCAGATATACTACATGTAAAATAGTTCACAAATAAGGTGCCTGTCTTAATTGTTTACAAATAATTTTCAGTAAATGGTTACGAAGACAGTTTAAAACTGTAATTACTGCCGAGGAGAATACATTGTAAGTCTTTATTAGTTTGCTTAAGTTTAGAATTTGACACCAGCAAATCTTCAATCATGTTTTCCTGTCACTGAACCTTTGTTTCAAGCACAGATAAATATGTTGATATGGCACTATCAAGACTGGCCTTAACAACATCGGCAAAAATTTGACCAATACATCCATCAAAGTATGGACTGGCTATAGTATATTTTAATACCTCAGTTAAATTTACGGTTTGCCCATCCGTACTAGTAAAGACTATTGGAGGGGGGGTTGGCAATTTGATAGATTCAGATGCATCATGAATTGGTCTAACAGTTGCAGACTCTTCTAATAAAGCATCTTGGGTTGTTGAGTGTCACTTTTATGGCCAGAGGTATATTTACAAAAGCGTTAAGGCTCGGATATGACCTTTTAATAGTCTATATTTGTATTTACAACACTGGTATTTTCAGCCATATTTCTTTACACTTTTTGATTTCTTGTTCACTTGGTCGTAATTTTGATCAGGCGGTCGTAATGTTCCAAGTAATTATCCCAATACACATACACTAGTTATAAATATTTCTCGTTTGTTGCACAGAATATGTATACCTTGTCGAAGAACGACTCGTTAGGTTTGATCAAGTCCAATAATGTTGAAAGGTTAAACATAAACACAAATGTTAAAGGCCTGATTCAAATGCCAATAGGAGTAAAACTGTAAAGACAAAGCTATTTAAGGACAGAGCTATGGGCGAGAGTTATACCTGTTCTGTGATAATAATTTTGACGTGTAAGATAGATATATTTTGTTAGATTTTGTATAGGCCGAATATGTTAAAAGCCAAAAGAAATATTGAAAAACAGATTGAAATGTCAAAATGATAGAAAGGTAAAGTGAAAAAGAAACATCTTAGAACAGATCTTTACATTGAAGAAATTGTCCTGACTTTCCAAAGTGCACTATTTTCATGAAAGCATGAAAAACTCCTGGGACTTGGAGTCAAACAGCACTGGTATACACTCAGTGGAATATCAATACATATTCTGAGTCAAATTTATCTTTGGTCTACTCTTAACATTTGAAATCCAAAAAAGAATAAAAATAATTACACTCGTTTTATTAATATATTATTTTAATGAATGAGTCCCTCGAAATATATTTCCTATACTGCACCTCCAAAATTTAACCTAATTGTTAAAGTTTCATAATTCAATGATTATTTCAGTTGACGAACTTGCATACCATGCATGAAATCTAATTCGAATTATTTTAACACCCCTTCTACTACCTGTAAAATAGAATTTACATTTAAACTGATATTTACTGTGTTAGCTAGAGAAATCCTTGAACAAATAATATCAGCATTACTATAAAGTTTAACTATGGACCTCATAACTTATATAGGACATGTGCAGCTTCCATAGAGATATCTATAAAATGTAAGCTCATGATATACCTATCAAATTATACAGCATTACTATAAAGGTTTTACCATGACCCTGGTGCATTATATAGGACATATGCGTTTATCATGGAGATCACGTTAAAAAGTCATGTGATAGTGCATATAACTACATGCATTTATATCACGTATATATGGTCTTCTACCTTATAGCTGGCTATAATGGCTTTTAAAAACGAAAGTTATATTTATTTACCAGAGAAAAGCGACATTTTCTATGAAACACTGCCAGACAAACTAGAAAGACTCGCGTTAACAAATCCTGAGAGGGAAGCAATTATTTCCTGGACACCAGACGGGAAACGACTTTCGATCTCTTTTTCCGAACTATATAAAAAATCGGTGGAATTCGGAAAGGGATTATTGAGTTTGGGATTTGAAAGGAACAGTATCATTGCAATTTCTAACAAGAACTCTCCGGAATGGTTCATTTGTACATTAGGAACACAAATGGCTGGTATGCTACCTTTACACTTCGCTTTTGCAAGTTTTAACAGCGAAACAATCGTAAATCTAGTCAACGGAACAGGGAACTGTGTAGCAGTAATTATTGACCAATATGAAATAGATATTTGCAAGCAGTTCATCGAAAATATTGACAAATCCGTCAGTTCGTCGATAAGTAAAAAGATACCGACATTAAAAGCAACAATTGTGATGAACCAATTTAATGAAAAATGTCTAGGATTGCAGGAGATTTGTAATATCAGACAATCTTCATATTTAAAACTACCCTATATATCACCGGACGAAGTAGCCGCAATATTTATAACTTCTGGTAGTACTGGAATGCCTAAAGCGGTACCGTACACACATAGAAAGCTTATTCATCTTGGTAATGCGATTGGAGAAACATTTTATATTTCCTCTGGTGATAAATTGATGAATTATATGCCTTTCAGTTGGTCAGGTAGTTATCCAGTTGAGGTTATTAGCAACAATACTACACGCGTAACATTAACTGATATTTTTTCCATGAAAACTGCGGAGGAAATCAACAAATTAGTACTTCGTGTTATTGAAGCTGAAAACTGTGTCTCTGCTTTTTTTCTTGCATCGTGTATGAGTGATTTGATTGAAAAATCGGTGTCTAATTCGAATGTATTCCCTCTTCGGGCGATTGCTACAGGAGGGATGCCAGTCGACGTGCAGTATGGAAAGTTAATTGATAAGTGGACTAAACGCTTTGCCGTTGGATATGGATGCACAGAAATCGGCGCGATATCAATGATTACAGTGAATTCACAACAGAAATATGAACCCTTTACTGCAGGGTATCCATTTGAAGGAACTGAAATTAAAATTGTTGATGATGAAGGAATAGTTGTTCCAAAAGGTCAGAAAGGCGAAATCTATGTTCGCCAAAGAGAGCGTTTTCTTGGATACATGAATGCCAGAGAGAAGAGTGAGCAATGCTGTGATAAAACGGGATGGTATAGAACTGACGACATTGGATTCATGAATTCGGATGGTTGCCTTTTTGTTGAGGGCCGTAAATCAGACATCATGATAATTGGCGGTGATTTAGTGTCGCCATCTTATATAGAAGGCTTATTAAAGAAACATACAGCTGTATCGAATGCAGTTATTTGTTCATTTTACGACAATAAAGCATTCCAGTATGTTTGCGCTGCAATAGTTTTGAAAAATAACAAAAGCGTTTCAGAAGAGGAATTGAAGGTATTCATTACAGAACAAAAAGGAAAATATGCAGAAAGTTTCCTGGCAACACGATATGTCCCAAAGCGGATTTTTTTCTTTGAAGCATTTCCAACAACTCATAATGGTAAGATAGACAGGAAGTCTTTGAAGGAAGAAATAAAGAAACGACTGTGAGCAAATGACAAGATATACAATGTATGTATATCATCCTGCTACAATACATACTCCTCGGAATAATTTTATAGTCGGACTTTTTTCAGTATAAAAGAATTGGAATATTTTATTCAAATATCATTCTTTTTATTACGAGTCTTAATAAATCAAAACTCCAAAAATGAGTAAAATTTTGTTTCATTGATTTCTTAAAAATCAGCCATCTTTAACAGCATATTGCCGCTCTTGCAGAAATTTCCTGTTGAAAACAAAACATGTTCCTGAAAATGTAACATTTTAAAAGTACTTAATGATAGCTGAGAGTAGGTTTTTCATTAAGTTTTGAATATGAAATTCAACGGGCCAAATATCAGACCAAATCATACCAATGGCATGTCCTTTGGAAGTTCTAAGTATATAAAATAATATGAATTTGAACGGAAACCAGATTTATGTACCGAATAAGCACTTCGTATTATAATAGTACAACATGTTATATAACAAATTCATCAAATGAAATTACCATAAAAGTTTAACATGTTAAAGTTAATTCACAATGAGGCCTTCAATACTTCATTCGTCATGTGATTTGAATCGCGTCTAATAAAAGTTTGAAGACAGGGAATGGAGAAAAAGTTTACATCAAGTTTGACAGCAGTTAACAGAAGCTGTCTAGTACTGCGTTCCTGGTCACAGTGAAAACATCAGGTTCATTGTTTACATTCTTGTAATAAAGACTATAAGATAACATAGATATTTTATTTTCCAAATTAGGTCCACAGATGGGGCATTTACATTTAACAATAATGATTTTTTTTACACATTTCGTTTCAGAACAAACAATTGTTTTTTCACATAACAAATACATGTATTAGCATATGACATACTAGTTTATTTTTCAAGTATATAAAGTTCAAATGTTTGATGTATGATTTAATGATTGTGGCTACTGCAGAGATGTGGAAACTGTTTCTTTCCTAATTTGATTTACAATTGATGAATCCGATTGATTGTTTGGCGGCAACAGATACCAAGGGACGGTGCTCTAGGTCTATGGACATGAAAAATTCAAGATCTCATAAATCTCCTCGTACTTGATGCAGAGAAACAAGCAAAACATTAAATATTAATATCAAACAATTAAAACCCGATCCTATGGTTGGTTGTTTAGCCGCAACAGAAACCAATGGACGGTGCTCTAGGTCTATGGACATGAAAATTTCAAGATCTCATAGACCTCCTCGACCTGATGCAGAGAAACAAGCAAAATTCACATCAAACAGTTAAAAACCATCACATTTACAGCCAAATAATAATATTGCATGATTGAAAGTAGTGAAGGTGTCCCTACTGCATCAGACAACAAGGGACGATGCTCAAGGAACTCCTCGTGTCCGATGCAGTCAGGAGAGCCAACTTATTTACAATTCTCGTGTATAAATCTACTGACAGCGATAAAGATGGTCTTATTATCTCTTTTTATTAGACATATTAATTTGTCTTTTGAGTTGAGATTTATAAAATTAGGACAAATTTTATAAGTATATCCTGAAAAAGGTGATCACGGTCATCACTGAATTTATTACAGTAGAATAAAAAATGATATTCATCCTCCACATTTCCAGAGGCACAATATGTACATGTTCTGTCATTTAGGAGAGTACTCTGATATCTACCAGTCTCAATTCTTAAGTGATGTGATGAAATTCGGAACCTTGTTAAATTTCTCCTCTGCTCAAAACTGCCCAAAATTGAAAGATATTTTTCTCTACCAAAGTTTGATTTAAATTTAACATATGTTCTAAGTTTACCATCTGAATGTTTTAGCTGTTCACTATGCCACAAATCTATAAAATTTGATTTTAACATTTTTTGCATGTTATTTTTAAAATTTGTTATATTCACAGAAGATGAAGACAAATGTTTAATTTCTGGAAATTTTTCAAGAATTGTGTCAATACATCCATACCAATATATTTTTTTGGACAAGAAAAGGTTTTTTGATGATAAGTAAGCATCTTTGAGGAGTGGGAATGTTGAATCAAGGTTTTCTAAGCGGTACCAATAGTTAAACATGCCATTGGATTTAATTATAACATAATATATTGAAAATCTTCCAAACTCTGATAACATTCCAAAATTAGTGGATTTTTTGTGAACACCCAAAATATGTTTACAAAAGTTAATTTGTAATCGTTCACATTTTAAACTGGAATAGATTTTATCAAATGGTAAAGTTTCATTTCGAAATCTAGCTGAAAATGTATTAAAAGTTCCCAATATTTCAGATCCATACAGAAGTATTGGTTTAATAGTGTGATCAAATACATGTAAACTTGTACTGACATTTGGATTTAATGATATAAATCTTTATGTAATTTATAATATGCTTTCAAGGATTTTTTTTATATATTTAATTTTGAGCAAATTAGTTTTTGTTTTGATGTATCCTCTCTATTCAAACATTTTATGAATAACTACCTTTTTCTTTTCCACATGTCCAAATGACAAAAGTTCAAGCAGAGACACAACGCCGTTCTAATAATTTTATAGCACGTTGAAGTAATGTTAATTCTGCATTTTATCACCACATTTTCAGCTTTTAGTGGCAGCCTTTTTTAAAATCAATTTTTTTTATCCCCCCTCTTCTCTAAAAATCAAATTGTTGATCTATTGTACAACAGTATACATGAACAGGCCAATCGACTTCAATAATTTTTTTCTCTATTACACTTAATTAAGGAATAGAACTTCATTCCCTTGATAGTATCTGTGGGCTCTATTCTATCTATTTCGTTTCTAAAGAAATGAGACGTTGGTAACAACATGATTTCCCTTCGACATGTGGACGTTTGACTCACTAAAACAAATGGGGATATAACTTGGTCACAGGATTAAATTTCTTCTAGGTAAAATCTAACAAAAATGCGGAAGACGTCCCTATTTGCTCTATTAAATCTTTCCTATAACATATATTTATTCTAGTTCGTGTAGTTTATACAAATTTCAGTTAAACGTCCAGGTAACCACAAAAATGTAAGTAAAAATAGAATGGATTTTTAGAACACCGGATATTACCTTTGCGATTTAACTTTAGACACAACTTAATTTCTAAATCGGGATTTCCAGGACGACATTCGATTTTCATAAAGCAGAATTAGCATGGACATCTTGTGGTATTGTTTACTCTTCGTATTTTCAATTAACTTTGTATCCAGTATCTGCATTCTGAAGTCAAATCATACATATTCGGGTGAGTATACAAATATACATGAACTGTGTATACAGATAAATTCGTTTTAACATGCTGTTGAAGGTGTTATTCAACTGAATCAAGATTCAGATTTTTTTCATGGATTGGGAAAAAAAGGCATATTCCTAGGTTCTTAATCTTGATAATATCCCGTTTTAGATGCATATAATAAGGATGTTTTAGTATATGTGTGCGTGTGCGTTTATATACAAATGGAAGTTATTGTGTGCGATTTTTCCTTCATTCTCCTAAAAACTTACAATTAAATGCAGATAAATGCAGGTTAAATTACAGTACTGTCATTACGTTTTGATATCAGTGATATTGTCTAGGGTCGTCTGGAACAAGATTTTCTTTCTTAACACACACATACACACCACACATCACACACACACACCCACACACACACACACACAGCCTGTATCAAGATCAAAAAATAATTTTATAGGTTTAAAGCAAGTCATGTTTCATTGTTTGAATCTAAAAAGGAAGATATAAATTTAAAGGTTAAAGACATATTTTCTGTATTCTATTGTGTTATCTTTCTATCAGAAAATTCAATTCAAACAATAATGAAGATTCGTCTTTCAAATTTGACAAAAATAGATTTTAGTCATCAAAAGTGGAATAATCTAAAACAATAACCTAGCTTCTCATTCGTAACAAGAGGATAAAAAGTCCATAATTCGACAGAACCTTGTTACTATGTAACAAATCCTTTATCGTGTATGGCGTGTGAAACGTTGCAATATTCACAAAAAACAAAATATATGTTCATAAAATTAAATCATTGTTCGTAAAAACGAATATTTGTTCATAAAAACAAAATATATATTCAATAAATCAAAATATGTGTTCATAAAACATAAAATCCAAACATTCATTCATTAAATCCAAATATTCATTCATAAAATTCATACAATCCAAATATTGATTCATAAAATCCAAATATTCATTCATAAAATCCAAAAATATTCATTCGTAAAATCAAAATATTCATTCGTAAAATAAACATATTCATTCATAAAATCCAAAAAATATTCATTCGTAAAATCAAAATATTCATTCATAAAATCAAAATATTGATTCATAAAATAAAATATATATGTTCGTAAAATTCATAAATACGTTCAATAATTTGCATCTTGGGATAGTCGTTACTTTTGTCACAGTGTATTTGATTGGACAATCAAAAACGAAACTAGGATGACTGGTTGTATGGCGGGGAAAATTGACTCTAAGTTTCATTGAACAAATTGGCTAATGATAGGTGCATGCTATCATTTCATGAGGTTGTGGTACCAGAAATACACTGATTAGACTGTTTATTCAAAAGATGAAGACGACACTAGGTCCTCACAGACTTCAGCCAGTATGCACACTTCAGATCATAATCAATCAGCGACAGCGTTGCATAATTTGTAAACTGTAAAACTTGAGCGTTTAGCCAATCCTTTTCATTAGGTAAGATAGAGCTTGAACTACTCAGGTTTGGATATTAGTTAACCCCTTCCCTGCAGGTCAATTTTGAGAACAGTCTACCTAGACAACTACACTAAAGTACTTATGCCCACTGACAGGCTCCGAGTCCAAATACTTATGACGTCTTGAAAGCACAGGCACTTTTTTCTGTTCGGGGGGGGGGGGTTTATTATCCAAACTTGTACGAAAAATCACAAGGTACTTTTTTGGTGATTTTTCGTACAAGTGTGGATAGTAACCCCCCCCCCCCCCCACACCCGACAGAAAAAAGTGCCTGTGCTTTCAAGACGTCATAAGTATTTGGACTAGGAGTCAGTGTCAGTGGGCATAAGTACTTTACTGTAGTTGTCTAGGTAGACTGTTCTCAAAATTGACTTGCAGGGGAGGGGTTAACTAATATCCAAACCTGTGTAGTTCAAGCTCGATCTTACCTAATGAAAAGGATTGGCAAAACGCTGAATTTTAAAATTTACAAATTATGCAACGCTGTCGCTGATTGATGATGATGTGACGTGTGCATACTGGCTGAAGTCTGTGAGGACCTAGTGTCTTCTTAATCTTTTGAATAAACAGTCTAATCAGTGCATTTCTAGTACCACAACCTCATGAAATGATAGCATTCACCTATCATTAGCCATTTTGTTCAATGAAACTTAGAGTCAATTTTCCCCGCCATACGACCAGTCAACCTGGTTTCGTTTTTGATTGTCCAATCAAATACACTGTGACAAAAGAAACGACTATCTCATGATGCAAATTATTGAACGTATTTATGAATTTTACGGACATATATATTTTATTTTATGAATCAATATTTTGATTTTATGAAGGAATATTTTGATTTTACGAATGAATATTTTTTGGATTTTATGAATCAATATTTGGATTTTATGAATGAATATTTGGATTTTATGAATCAATATTTGGATATTATGAATGAATATTTCGATTTTATGAATGAATATTTGGATTTTATGTTTTTATGAAAACATATTTTGAATTATTGAATATATATTTTGTTTTTATGAACAAATATTCGTTTTTACGAACAATTATTTAATTTTATGAACATATATTTTGTATTTTGTGAATATTGCAACGTTTCACACGCCATAATCGTGCGTTGACGAAACTTTAGTATCTTAATTGATGATATTCGAAAACACAACATCGAAGAAATACACAAAGGTCATAACTGATGATCTATAGAACCCTTTATTGCATGTTATGAACAATTAAAATAGCGGACAGCATGACTGTGAAACTATATCAAATTAGTATACCTTTTTTCAGATGATTTTATTTTTCTTATCCCGAGGGCTCATTGCAGATGTTCTCCATTTCTTTTGATTCTCTTTGTCATATATCTTTGGTACTGGGTAAGCATCTTCTCTGCATCTCTCTGCAATGACATTCATACCATTGGTTGCATGAATTATTTGTGGATCAGATGCATGGTTGTATTGGAGATTAAAAGTAAACTATATAAATATGTATTATTTAAAGTATTATGTACTATTGATGCACATGATCTAACAGAACAATGTCCGAATACACCTTCTCGGTAGTTCTTTATCTGGAATTGGTAGTATTGGTACCGTATTATTTATAAAAAAACGAAAATGCAAAATACTAAGTTCCCAGAAAAATAAATGTATCCATTCACTTAAAACCAGTCCTTACTCGGTAAGGAATTACCTAATTAAATGGGCATTTAAAAAGTCAGAATGTGAATATATATGTTCAAACTCTTTTATGTCATTTTTAGTACCGACAAACAAAAGAACTATGTCAATTGGACCTGCTTTGATATGATAACTGCACTTGAATTTTTACTAGATAACATTTTTGTTCGCCATGGAGATTCCGTATATCGCCAAGTTTATATGGGGACTAACTGTGTACCACTTATTGCGGACCTGTTTCTGTATTGTTACGAATCACAATTTATGTCTAAATCAGCAAAGACCCAACGAAACAACATCTGATACAAAAATTTAACAACACTTTTAGATATTTGGATGATATTTTGGCTGTCAATAATGAAGACTTCAGTTCAGTATGTACACTAAAGAGATTTATCCTGTTGAACTTACTTTAAATAAAGCTAATACTAAAAATGAACGATCTTGATATCTATATCTCTGACGGGAAGCTTAATACTAAAATTTACGATAAGAGAGATGATTTTTCATTTCCTGTTGTTAATTATCCGTTTTTAGATGGTGACGTTCCCTTGGCACCATCGTATGGTGGTTATATATCTCAGCGTGTTCGATTCGCTCGTGCATGTAACAACGTATTTGATTTTCACGAACGAAATCTCTATTACTGAATTATTACACCAGGAATTTCGATATCACAAACTTGTCAAAACTTTTATTAAATTTTATCATCGGTACAAGGACTCCATTCGTAAATATAAATGATCATGGAAACATCTTATATGTTCAGGTATTTCATATCCCATCTTCTAATGTAATAATCTATACCAAGCACAAACATGTCGTCATTCACCTGAAAAGCTAACCAAACCTTTAAATAGACTTATCCACAAGGGGTATATTTACGATACTGCTGTAAAGTCATTAAAAATGGCATTTTTGGAATTAATATTGATTCACTCATAGGGTCTTTGCATCGGAAATAAACACATTAACTCTAAAACCAGTTGTTGGCATGATACAGGTTATGTTCTTCTCGTATAATTTATGATGGCATGATACTAAACCCCTAACGGCAGGGATTGTGGCTGATTTTCTATATGATAAGACATAATCTTTCCATCAGTTTAATTGAGGTCTGGAGCTGGCATGTCAGTAACTTCTAGTAGTCCGTTAATATATATTGATCATTGTCATTTTGTTTAGTTTCTTCTGTTACCTTCTTTAACATCGGACTCGGACATCGTTTGAACTGAATTTTACTGTGTATATTGCTGTGTGTTTGTTTATTCCACTATGGCTAGAGGTATAGGAGAAGGGTTGAGATCTCACAAAACATATTTAACCCCTCGCATTTTTGCGCCTATTCCAAGTCAGGAACCTCTAGCCTTTGTTAGTCTTGTGTGTGTTTTTTTAATTTTTGGTTCATCTTGGTGCGAGGTTTTCTCGCTGCGTTGAAGACCCATTGGTAGCATTGAGCTGTTTGCTGCTCTTTGGTCGGGCTGGTGTCTCTTTGACACATTCCCCGTTTCTATTCTGTATTCTACAACAAGTGGAAAATTTTATACTGAAGGTATCACAAACAATTGACATGATAAAAGGAGAAGTTCTTTTTATCATGGTTCTATTTGTGGTATTCGGAATAACACTTTAATAACTTGCACGTATATTTAACTCTTGTTTTGGCCTATATAAAAGTCTCCATTGGTTCAAAGTTGAAATCTGCCTCTTTGCAAAGGCTTTTTTCTCTTTAAATGCCACATTTAACCATATTTGCAGTTTTTGTTTGCTTGTATCTTGAAACTAATAATAGTTAGAGGAAATTTTCAATTGCTGATTGTTGATTTATCAAATATAATTCAAATAGAGACAGGACACAAAGTGGAACCGCTTTTGACTGCCACTGTAAAAGGCTGGATTGTTAGGTAAGGTCAGTTAATTTAGCTTTCCTTAGCAGCTATTGGCCTAATCTTTTTTGAAAACCAGAGAAGGGATCTTTAGCGTGCGGGGAGCTTGGCATTCTCCAAACACATCACCCACTATGGTGCGCGGTCAGGTTTTCCGTATTATGACCTGACTACGATGGCCCAATGAAACAGTGTAATGGTTAATAAAATAATTTAAGCCACGTTTGGGTGCAAAATGAATTACCGACTCTCATCGTATCTCTTTTTGTCCCTCCCCCAACGAGAAGGTCTGTCCTAACCTATCCGACACCTCGGGACACGCTGGTTGACCTGCCGTGATCCATCACAGGTGCTCAGCTTTCAATTGTTGAAATGTAGAAAATCAATAGGTCTACAAAAGTCTCCATTTTCTATATTTTATGGGTCGAAGTCGTACGACTACGATAATTTTTGTCGTTTTTTGGCTGATATTTGGAACATTTAAGAGGAGAAAAACTTAGTTTTACTTAGCAAAACTGATCAGCACATGAAACACTACAAAGGTCATCATTATAGAGTGTTATGTACCTCCTAAACTTACCTAAATGTCTCGTAAATGTAGCGTAAACAACTACATACATACATCAGTCACATCCCTGTTATGACAAGATCATCCAAGAATGATAATTAGAATATTATATGTTAAACGCTTTTCAACGTTCAGCACTCTTTTCTTCTTCAAATATCTACTCATACCCCTGATGTCCAGGTGAGCGATTACGCAACCCCCCCCCCCCTGGAGTCTGTTGTTTGATATGTGTAATCCTAAATAAAATATTAAAATAAAACAGCAAAAAAAGATACAGTGAGAGTTGGTAATTCATTTGAACATTTTGCACCAAAACGTGGCTTAAATTCTATTAACCATTAGACTCTTTCATTAGGCCATCGTGTATAAAATTGGTAAATTTTCAAACATTAAGATCTATACGTTCGAATTTTGTAACATTTTCACAAATTAACTATTGTATACACTGGATTAATACAACAGCAAAAGCTGTTTCTGTAATGGACACTTTCGGTATTGATGAAAATCATCATGTAATTAACTTAAAATCATTTCTTATTTTCAGAATCAGAAATATTTCTTAGAAATCAAATTGCAGATTTTGACTATGCTAGGGTAGGCAAATACAAAACGATACATTGCTGTGCACATAGGTTTGAGAGGATACTATGGTACTTTAAAAGAAATGGCGAGATAAAATGGCTACCGTTTCCATGGTTTCCTGTTGACAGATGGAGTGATAGACAACCAGAATTGAAAAACAAAAATCAAACATTAGAAATTAAAGACGTCGGATTAAATAACGGAGGGCTCTATAAATGTGTTGCATATTCTGATAAAAATGAGAAAATTGCAGCGCATAGTACAGAAATAGAAGTTTTCTGTAAGTAGACCAGAACTTAATGTAGCAAATTAATTATACGGTGTTCTAATTCTAAACAGAAAAAATAGCAGCTAATTTTTTTTAAAATTTCGAACTACACTGCATAATAATAACTTGAAATAACACTCGAATTATTAAAGCATTTCCCCCTTTTCAAGACGACTTCCTGAAATGAAAGTGTGTGATTGTTAAGATAGTTTTATTTAGATTTTGAAGTAAATAAATGTAAATTCAATGTTGACCATTAACGAATAGATGATGTATATAAAAGTTTATAGGAAATGAGACATAGTCTGAGTTATTTAGTATAATTTCTCTATAATACACCATAAACCAAGTGAACGAAAATGTCAGTGACTCTATTTATCTTTTTGACAAATAAAAATGTAATAGGCATGAAAGATTGCAATAGCCGAGTTTCAAAATAATTTGTATGTATTATTAAAGTATTTAACCATAGTTGTACTTTTTTTCATAAATTGAACTGAGATCTGAGTCTTAGAGCTATTCAGAAAATACATCAAAGATGAAATTTCACTGTTTGAAATTAAAGTTTTCAAAGCAGTTGCTATTTCACAAATGATTTCTTTAATATATGCGTGCTCGGTACTTTTCCCAAAATTAAAAGTCTGAGAGTCTTCCACGGCATTTACTAATGATAAAATTGCAATTTCTGAAATTCAATTGGTACTTCACAGTTGATAACTTTGATATATGATTGTTTAGTACCCCGGCTTGGTACTTTCCCAAAATTTAAAGGTCTTGCGTGTTTGAGAGTCGTCCAAGATACTCAAACTTATCAAAGTTAGAATTCTAGTGTTTGAAATTCGATTGATTTAAGCAATTGTTAATTCACAGGTGATGCCTTTAATATATATTAGCTAGGTTACTTTTCGAAGAAGATAAAGGTCTGAGAGTCTTCGAGGATATTTACCAAAGATCGAATTGCAACATTTGAAATTCAATTGTCCCAAGTAATTGTTATATCACAGTCGATTACTTTCATAAATCTTTGTTAGATATGTTCAGAAAAATTAAATGTCTAAGAGGCTTTCTTACAAAAATGGGATTGGAATGTTTGAAATTCAATAGATCAAAGAATTGCCATTATTAGTATTTTTCTCAAAAATTAAAACTCTGAGAATCTTCCAGGATATTTATCAAAACTGAAATTGCAAACCTTGATATCAATTGTGTCCTTAATCATTAAATTAGTGAAAACTATTAAGTATTGATCAGAATCAATCCAGCAAAGGGCTTTCCAAAATCTAGCTTTGTACACTCAATTCTCAAAAACCATGACATGGATCGATACCAAAATGATATTTTTTTTAACATATTAAAATTTTGTAGAAATCAGCTGAGGCAAACTAAATTTATATTCTCAATTCTCAAAATTTGAGTAAAAATATTAAATTTTCCACAAAAATATGTCACTGACTGATAATAAATATAATCAACAAAGAAAACATATTTTACATGCAATATTTGGTGAAGAGGAAAATAAATTAAGCACTCCGACAAAGAGCCTACTTTGAGAATACTAGTATGTAAAACGTTATCAATTTAATTTTCCTTCTGATTTAACGGCGCGGCCTCTGAACTGGTACGTTACTTCAAATGTGTTTTTTTCAATTATCCATACATAGCCTGCGCCGACAGAATTCAACCGGTGGCTTATCCTCCCAAAACACAGTACAGACGTGTTGGGGATAGTGTAACCTTTACATGTGTAGGCGATTTTGGCTGTAGTACAGATTCCGCCAGAGACATAACATGGACTGACGAAAATTGGGATTCTTTGAGTGATCATTCACTGTTTCCTAGATACAATGTAACTACGGTTGAAAGGTAGTAACCTTATAATTCTTTTTTTTTATAAGGAAGCTGGTAGGATTTCTACCTTTGTTGTATTTTGTTGTTAAACTGATATTTGAAATAAAAATGTTATAAAAAATAAATATCTAATGAAAATGAAAAAAGGACTTTAGTAAGAAGTAATTTACTACTTTTGTTGTAGTATTTAAATGTTTATCACTTGTTTTTTTTATAACCTAGGGCTAATCATACTGTTATCCAATCCAATTTCACAATAATGACCATCAAAGAAGAAGATTTTCTGAAGAACTTTACTTGCTTTGTTTCATCTTCTTATCCGAAAAGTATGATATTTACAGTTAAAGTAAAGAAAACAAGTAAGTATGACTGTTTTTTTCAGTTGATGATAGGTAGTCTCAACACTGATATTGTGAATCCGATGTGTAGGCTTTACACACATACCTATAGATACCATGGAATTTCATAAATACCATTATAACAGTTATGCTAGATGTTTGAAATCCCTTTTTAGATACCATATGAAAAAATATAAATGTTTCTATTCATCATATTAATATAACTATTTTTTTTTAAACTGTAAGATATATGGTATGGGTTTAATTCTAAATATCCGAATAGTATTGTTTAATATAAACTTAAACTATTTTTAAATACTTTTCAACTGTTTATGATTTAAAACAATATATTCTCATTCTCTATTAGGTTTGCATATCAAAACGGAGATAAAACCTGAAGTGGTGGCAGCAGTGGGATCCTCAGTATTTATTGTATTACTGGCATCAGTTATTGTAATTGTATTATTTTACCCCACTATGAAGTTATTTGTCTTATCACGTATACCATGTGGTCATCTTGTTGACAGAGGTATGTTTTAACTGATAACTTTGTGTGTCATGGATGAATTACTGATACCTTTACACTAAGTCTAAATGAGATTAGATACAAAATTAGATAACCGATGCCCTATGAATACTTCGTTGATTTCTGATTTATCTTGTTAACCATGTATGAGTAACATGTACAATGTTGCAAGTCGGCTTATTGAATTTATTCCGAAATATGTTAACTAACATGCATAATTTCATGATAGTTGTAAGAATATTTCGCATTAGGAATCCAAAAATTCTAATCAAAACATACGATAAAGCATGCATCAGGAGTTGTAGTACAAGAGCTTAAAGTTACTTATATGTGTAGTACATCTATATTTGGATTATTTTTGCGTCATGTACAAGCGTTGAAGACTAAAATAAAAAGCTTGTAGGAAATTCAAAGGTGATAAAAAGCCAAAGGGCCAATCAGACATAATACAAATCCAGAGATAAAGACAACCGCAGGATTAGGAAAGGACAAGGACAAAAACAAACACATACACAAAAGAAAGACAACACGGACCCTATCAACAAGCCTTAATGTGTATTTAGGTGGTCTGGGAGAATAAGCAGTTTCTATCTCTTGTAAAAAATGTATCATGTTACTCTTTGTCATGTCTAATGAAAAGATTTGATGATAGGGAAACAACAGATAAGAAAGTCACTGGATTTCAAATAAATTTCTTGTAATGTATTTGGTAATTTCAAAGCTTCTCGTCTAATGAAAGCCATTATTCTCCCCATATCAGTTAGAATGTTGACTGAGGCTTACTTTTATATTATTTAGGTAACAAGTTTAATCATGCGCTCATTTTACATGAGGATGAGGATTTGGAGCTTGCTAGACAAATAAAAGAACGACTGACTGCAGACTCTTACAGGGTGATATTATCAGGCAGTATTAAAGGCGGTCAAGGTAAGTGTATTTACAGTTTTAAATTAAACCGGAAAAAATCAAATCATTCCGAGACAAGCCTAATCAAGATAAGAATTAGTTTTTTAAAAGCTTGCCTGACAATTAATTTGTTTGTTTACATAAAGGATTGTAAGCTTCGAAATTATACTGTTAACGAACTTTTCAACATGTACATTGATCAGACACACCGCTGGAATATACTGGATATCTCCAACTTTCCTTCACCCGAGGACACGCAGTTAAATCCTACATTAGAGTATAACGGAGTAGACAAACTCGTCCCTTAACTACACCATCTTATACAATTAGATAATTAGTTTAATGTAACGATAACCGAAATATAGGTTGATTTTAACTGCGCGATCCATGTGTCCCGACTTTCTGAATAGGTTATTCCAAATTGTTTGAAATAAACAACTCGCATTCTAGCAATTGTCCGAACTGATAATTTGACTTGCTTTGGCCAACCTGTACTAGACTTACCCAGATTCTAATAATATAGATGTCCTTCAATAAACAACAAAATGGATAACAGGAAAAGGGTACCAAAACCTCCCCTTATCTATCCTGACACTCTTGTATATAAAACCAACAAGGTGACCGCTAGCTAGAACTGAAAATTAGAGTGGACGGTACATAATTTAGATAGCAGGGTCAGAATGCTAGCTAAGGCTCTCGTAGCTGCATTTCGGATACTGTCCCTCTGCTAAAATAACACGTCCATAAAGGATTTAATGCTACATGTATCTGTAACCCTGTAATAAAGGTTTTGTAGTAATTGCATGGTTTCGCTCGTTAAAATCTTCTAGCCTAGAGCAAATTCGTGCAAAACTTACAAGCTGTGATATGTACACTCCATACGATGGTACCACAGACACGTCACCATCAAGAAAGGGGAAGTTAGTAGTTGGAAAATTAAAATCGCCCCTTTTATCATAAATTTTAGTATGTATCTCTCCATTTTCTATATTAATAGTAAGATCTAAAAAAGAACAGCATTTACTATTTTTATTAGCTTTATTTAAATGCAGCTCTTTATGATAAATGTCTTTTAAGAAACTCTGGGTTATCATCAGTAAGTACATCATTAAGGAGTTTTTTTTATGAAAGACTTCATAACAATATAAAAATAAGTCGGCAATAAGAGGAGCACACTTTGTACCATAGGAATCCCAATGATACACAGTATTGCCAAAACGAACAAAAAATGTCAGACACCTTAACGTCAGACAATCTGAACATTGACTATTCATCATAAATTACTTTTACAAACTCCAAAAACTAGCATGACTAGCACACATCAGACTGCATTCATTTACAAATATCTTAGAATTTATATTCGCTTAAATATTTACAGATTTTTTGTATTGTAGACATGATAGAGACTGTGCAGGAAATTGCAGGACACTGCAAGAGCCTTATTATTATCTACCCTTCTGAATATTCAAGCAAGAATGTCAACAATATTTTTGAAAGACTGATAGGAACTCAGCAGTACTTTAATTGTAATCTGATAACGGTAGTGAAAACAACCAAAGGAATCCAAAATGAAATTAGAAGTCTGGAGGATAAAACGTTGGTCAAACTAACATTACCACTTAACCAGTCTTGCGTTTCCTATAAACAAAACAATTTCTATTCTAGACTTAAACTACGAATGCCAAGAAAGGATAGTTCAGCAATTTGGTGGTGTTGTACTGAGAACAAAGAGAAAGAAAACGCACCGGAAATGGGAAACTTATTGATTGGAAACTCACCTAATCCGTCTCCAGCATATAATGGTGAATTTTTCCACGAGCATGATAGAAACCTTATTGTGTAGAAGTTTCAGTTCATGCTTATAATGGATATTTTCAACAGTTGATAGACAAGTGATGGTCTTGATAGATATAATTTTAATCTGATTTCTCTGCATGCTATATATCTGCTTCATGGGACATGCGACATTTTCTTACGCGCATGCACCAGATTACCGATAGCACTCGATCAACATTTTAACATAGAAAATATAGAGAAATTGTTTTTAATCTTTAATTGAGGTAGCATTTTACATTTTACAATAATATAATAGTTATATTCAGAAAGAGGAATGTCTCCTCTTTTCGGTGATAATCATTGTTTGGTCATATAATGAAGAGAAACTGATTCCATCTTCGATTCAAGTAGTATATTACCCAATTCTTCAAAGTAACTAAGTACTTTTAGTATGTACAATTGAAAAAATACACAAATCACTGAATTTGCAGTCGTATAAAAAAAATTCCCATTTTTTTAAAAAACTTATAATAGTTATTTTCTTAATCATGGATTTGCATAGATTAAGAATATATAAAAAAATAATTTTTTCAAGGATACAAATTGCTTCCATTTTGAATTCAAATGTGCGAAAAACCTATTTTGACAGTCCTTGGTGCAATTACGACATATGTATAATCTGTGATAGCTGCGATTTTTATACAATAAAGTCAATATACTATATTAATAAACCTTCCATTTTTTGTTAAAAAAAAAAAACATAATTACATGAATTATGTCCATGACTGAGTAATGCAAATTTTAGTCATCTTGCACAAAGTATACCCCGAGTTCTTATATGAATTGAAGGACTCAGAAAATAAAAACAGATCCGTCAATAAATCTATAATATTCTTCACTTGACATTGGTGTTGTCATATAATCTGGTGAAAGGGATTTGGTGGATTATTTCTTGATACAGAATATCTACTTATATGTGGCAAAAGTTCAAGGAAAGGGACGCAACTTTTATTGCTGTTCTTAATTTTAAAAATCAGCGATGGAGAAATATCCATTCCATGAATTAGAATGCTTGGCTTTCTTTACGTCCATCTGTCGAACAAATCATTGATCTGAGATATTACAATAATAGTAAGTCAAAATTGTTGACTAGATGAATTTAATCCATCTATAGTTATATTCAATATCCCATTAAAAATACACAGACTGTAGTAAATATATGTGTTCCATGGTCGTAAACGATTTTGTGTAGTCTGTCGATGCTTTGAGATGAGATTAACTCCAATCCAGTCGTAGGTTTGAATCAAGGACTTATAACTAACATATCTGATATACGTCCTTGTTTGAATGAAATTTCGGAGTTATATCCGAAAATCTATTACTGCGCGATTGTCTTTAAAAAACACTGGAGCGCTCACCCAACTGGCACAACCAAACTGAAGATTGTAGTGGTATCAAGGTTGTTTCTGTGTACGTTTTTAAGTTGATGTAATCGGCCATACTCTGTGGTGTTCTTTTTCCCATACTGAGGTTAATATTTTGACTTTTCCTTTATAGCAAAGCCGTATTGTACCTCCTTGTGTGGTAAGGAAAGTGAATATCTGTATTATGCGTTGATTGCAAAAATATTAAAAATAATCCTCAATAAATTCTAGGGAACCAGCCATGTTGAAACACCAAATTGAGTCTACTTGCACAGGCCAATTAAGTTAGGGGATATCTAAATTGACTGTAAAAAATATTACTTCTTCTGTATATGGCGTTTATTTACACTTTTCTTTAATTTCCTCTGAAAAGTTTTGGATTAATTTATTAGTTCTTTTTCGACAGCTTATATCTTGAGAAAAAGCTGATATCATGTGCATCAAGGTCGATATCAGAATTTTTCAACGGTTCATGCCTTCAGAAAAATTGATCAGTTGTAAATCAACGAAATTTGAACATCATGTACATCAAAGTTGGTATCAGAATTTATTATTATCACTATATACCTCTGATGGTGTATTCAAAGTCCCCTATCGTATCACCAGCTCAGTTGCTAGCTACTATTTCGATGCTAGACCGAAACTGATACTTAAAAGTTTACTCATCCAATTTTTTTTTGAATTTTGTTAAACTAAGGAACCTCCATCTTACAACAGCTCGCTCCTGATTTTGCTTTGGCTTTACTCTTTTGTTTGCTTTGGATTTTAGTTTAATTTGCTCTTCAACGCTTTGGATTATCATTTTTTTTCAACAATCTAGACTTTAGTTTGCACAACTGCTGGAATATAAGTCATCGAGATCGACGAAAAAATCAGTATATAGAATTTATAATTTATAAATACTCGTATAGTAAAAATCATACTTTGGTATTAAAATGTTTTGTATAAACTTGATTCTAAACTTTGGAATGGAAGGTTATTTAATGCTAGAGTTCTAGTGACAACAGCCAAAAAGAAAAAAATACATAAAGGCTCACCTGAGCCTGTACGCTCACCTTGCTTTTATTAGCTCATTTGAAAATGTAAGTCCTGTTCTTACTTCTATCCACAAGGCTGTTAAAGAAATGTAACCTTGACATTCGACCTTTCGACCTAGGAGGTAATTTTACATGGGCGGCAGTTGTCTTAGGGGGCAATTGTCAAGGGTACAGGGATCTACGAAAATCCCCCCCCCCTCGGACAATTGCCCAAATGGACAACTGCACCAAGGACAGTTGCCCCCATAGACAACTGTCCCCAGCTACTAGGGGGGCAATTTTACGGGGATGGGGAAGTTGTCCTAAGGGGAGGGGGTAATTTTCCAGGGGACAGTTGTCCGGGAGGGGGGACAATTGTCCTGGTAAAAAAGATGAAACATTTGCATCTATCCCTCGATATGAGATTCCTGCCAACATCAGTTGCAACCTGCCTTTTACTTCCTGGGCAAATTAAGAACAAAAAAGAGTTGTTTCCGTGGAAACTGAACAGTGCAGCCGTCAGGTGGATCGTTTTATAGAGGGTGTTGTACTGTCTTCATCAATACTACAAGGTTTCAAAACATTTTATAATGTAGTTTCAGAGAAGATTTTTGAAAATTGGCCAATAAAAATCCAAGATGGCCTCTGGCGGCCACGTTGTTCATCCAATCGGAACGAATGATAGTTCGTTTGTAGAGGTCCTACCATTCACCATCTACCACGTTTGGTTACAATCTGCCGAGTAGTGTCAAACAATGTTGGTAAACAATTATATAATTTAATAAAATACCAACTTAGTCAGACTAGACTTTGCTTTAAACTTGTTAAACATAAATATCTACATTCAGACCCATTCAATATACGTAGAGGGGTACCACAGGGAGATTCTTTTTACACTTTTTAATATCTTTATAAATGACATTCATGTGACATTAGTGATCTATTTGATAAACAAGACTCGTACCCAGCTTCCCTCATTGAATCGAAAATAGGTAGCCTTTTATTTGCTGATGATCTGATTATCATCTCAGAACATCCAGAGGTGTTTCAAAACAGTTTAAATAAATTATGTAATTACTGTGAAAACGGGCAACTCACAGTGAATACTAAAAAGAGTAACACTATGACAGTAGAGGAATCAAAATGCCAAAAAAAAAGGACAAGGTCATTCAAAATTAAAGAAGACATATTAGATGTTTCTGAAAATAATTTTTTAGGAAATGTATAAAATGTAATGGTACATTGATACAAAGTTCTCTAGATTTGTCACAAAAGGCCAGAAAGTACTATTTTCTTTAAATTCATATACATCCTCACTTGGTGAGATGCCTACAAATATTTCATGTAATTTATTTGAAACCATGGTAGAACCAGTGTTGACATACAACTCTGAAGTATGTTACATGGACACATATATGTCCTATTATAGAGCTAAAGAAAGAGCTAAGAAAAACAATCAGACAGTTGACAAGTTATCTTTTATTGATAAAAGCCTTACTGAAAAAGTTCACCTTACACTGTTTCATTCTGTAAGCATATCCTCGGTGTGAGAAAATCGTCATCAAATTTAGCAACAGGAGCACAGCTGGGTCGGCTCCCTATAGAAGAGTATATTCTCTCACAAACATTGCTATACTTTTCCCGTGTGGAAACCCAAACTCTAAACTCTCTAGTAAAAGAGGCTTCTGAAATGTGTAAAAAGACGCTCTCAGAAGGAATATACACGTGGTATATTTACCTTGCTGATATCTTAACAGAATTAAATATAAATCCAGAAATACGTACAAGATAAATGTACAGCCATTAATAACACAAAAAAGCAAATTAAACCTTGCTGCAATGACTTTTTCAGTAAATTATTGGAAAAAAAGATAAATGACTTAAATGAAAGTAATAAAAATTTTCTATATAAAATCTTAAAGGTCAAATTGAACCACGAATTCTACCTAAAACATAACCATTCTGACTCCAGAACTAAATTTAGAATTAGCGAACACACTCTTTTAATTGAAAAGGGTAGACATCTTAAGATCCCTAGAGATCAAAGGTTCTGCAAGTTCTTCAATGAGATAGAGGATGAAAAACACTTCTTTCTTAAATGCCTTAAATATAACTCCACTAGGAAGAATTATTTTGACTTTATGAATAACAATCCTGAGTGGGATGATACTGATATAAATGATATAATAAAACTTAAAATAATACTAAACCCCACATCTCACAGTCAAATTAGACAGTCATTAGAACTGAGGACGGGAGACCCAAAACTTTAATTTTGACCGATGATTTAATGTTATAATGATTAATTTGATGTATGTTTATTTGTTTTGTTTGTCACAAATCATATATTAGATTTCTATGTCAATAAAGTATTTGATTTGATAAGATTTGATTTATTACGGCCCTATTCAAAAATTGCCTTAGGCACGGACCATTCATCTTTTGTGGGGGTCATGGGTTTTTTTCTGAGGCCAAATTTTTTTTTTTCAACAAATTTTGGATCAAAATATTTTTTTCAGTATTGACCAGGAGTAAAATATTTTTTTCAACTCATTAAAAAAACAAACTTTCTTTTTTACCAAAACAGAGTCATTTGTGTTTTGGAAATGTTCTTTGTGACCAAAAAATAGATCAAGTTCCAATTCTTTCAGGGAAGCAAACTTTTTTTCAACTAAAACCACCATCAACATTTTTCTTCGCTTATTTTAGAATCACATTGTTTTTTTCGATACAATCTGGAATCAAATATTTTTGACCATTTTATGACGGGGGTGCGTCGGTGAACTTGAAAGCCCTACCCGAAATTATCTTCCTTATATCGAATTTGTGACCCGAAATTATCCAGGAAAGCTAAAATTACATACCCGAAATTATCCAAAAATAATAACATTTTACTTTCAACAAAGTCATATTTTATTGTCAAAAATAACAATATGACAATGGATTAGACACAAGTTTTAAACTTACACATGTACGAGGTCTTTCCGTTACAGTACAGAAAATTACATCAGACAATTTTTTACATAAATGTATTACATAATTGAGTTGTTAAGAGTAACAAACATTTTGTTATGATATAAAAAAAATGGGTCAAAGACACAAATAGCCGGGTTGCTTTACTGGGTGTTTACTATGGCACGCCGTTGTTATATTTATTCAATTTCGAGATATCTTATTTAGTTAAATAAGACATCTTATAAACTAATTGAGATATCTTATAAATTAATAGAGATATCTTATAAATTAATAGAGATATCTTATAAACAAATAGAGATATCTTATAAACTTATAGAGATATCTTATTAACTTATAGAGATATCTTATTTAACTGGTTTTAAAGATATCTTATTAAAATATATAAGATATCTCTATAAGTTAATAAGATATCTCTATTAATTTATAAGATATCTTATTAACTATATAAGATATCTTTTATATAGTTAATAATAGAGATATCTTATTTGCTTAATAAGATATCTTATAAACTAATAGAGATATCTTATAAACTAATAGAGATATCTTATTAACTTATAGAGATATCTTATTAACTTATAGAGATATCTTATTTACTTTCAAATTAAATAATATATCTTATAAAAATTAAAGATATCTTAATACTTAATAAGATATCTTGTTAAATAAATAAGATATCTTGGAATGTGAATAAATATAAAAACGGCGTGCCATAGTTTACTGTAGTGGTGACAAAGGTGATTACAAGATCATATTGCACATTGGCAGTCATGAATATTTATATAGACAAAATCAGACACATTGTATGTTGGTGTACGAGCACAGAGGCAGTCATCAATTTAATTAGAAATAGGTGAAGTAAGCAATATTTGATTTGATTACATACTGATAAACACTAATGAATTGAGAGTAAGATTACTGTTACTCACAAGGACATTATACTGTAATCCAAATACCTTTGTGATCACTCCAGTAAGCCTCCAGAACTCCAGTTTGACAGACTGCATTGAAGAGTATGGGAATGGTGGTCTGTGGTTTCTTGATTTAAAACTTGGTTCAGATGGAATTTGTTGAATTTTTTTGTGAGAATGTTTCATGTCGTCTTTTTTAGATCAATATTGAAGTTTGAAAAAATGGGAAATAATTCCTGAATTTATTCCATAAAGTGAGGTGCACATCTTCAATATGTATTAAAAGGTTCTGCGAAGTTTCAATGATGTGGGTGAAAAATTGTAGGAGGAGTTGATTTCGCAAAATAGGTACCTTCTATTGAAGATGTCAATAAAAAACGACAAAGTTCCAAAGTTTCGAAAAATGGAAAATAATTCCTGAAATAATTCCATAAAGTGAGGTGCACATCTTCAATATATATAGAAACATTCTAAGAAGTTTCAAGGATATGGGTGAAAAACTGTAGGAGGAGTTGATTTCGCAAAATAGGTACCCATTTAAATTCCCTTTTTTAACGCTTTAAATTTTAACGGGTTGGATAGCAAAATATGCTATCGCGTTAAAATCTACGACTTAAATTCATTTATATCACAATAAAGAAGTTTCGTGTTATATCCATCACCGGAAAAGTTCGTCAATTATGCGCGCCTTTATGACGTCATTTACCAGATTGTGGGGCACGCCTGTATCCCTACACTATTAAAGTTCATCTGGAAATAAGTTTATTAATCCCAGAGTTCATCAAGCGTCTTCGTGATCGTCATTATGCAGGATGATCTAGAAATATATTTTGCTCCGTAGATACTTTATCACAATTCCTTCATGACTGCGGACGACGACGGACTTATAAGAATTTAATTTGCCAAATATTTCATGCAACATAGCATCATTTTTTTTTCAACCGTTCGCTCAACACGGAGACGGAAGTGACGATGCCCGTAAACGCACTAAAGACGTTCACTAAAACCAGAGTTTTTGACGGAATTGCAACGAACTCGAAATTGGCGTATTCAAATGTTTATCGCGATAAAAAAAAAAGTATACACAAGCCAGTATTTTACATTTTCTCTTATTTTTAACGCGTTAAATGATCGTTTGTCGCGTTAAATATTCTTTTATCGCGTTAAACATTCTTTTATCACGTTAAACATTCGTTTATCGAGTTAAATATACTTTTATCGCGTTAAACATTCGTTTATCGTGTTAAACATTCGTTTATCGTGTTAAACATTCGTTTATCGTGTTGAATATACTTTTAACGCGTTAAATATACAGTTAATATTTGTTATGTGCATGTTTTAGTTTTTTGTCCAGGTCAGGACCCCTTCTTGTACATTATTATTATATATGAAAAGTAAATTTAGGCCTTTGTTTGTAATATTATCTCTGTGTCGTCAATTTCGAGATGAAAGTCAAGATATGAATTACATGTTAAATTAAAAAAATATTATGAAGTGGTTACATATCTGATTTTAACCAACTAGACACCAAAAGACTCAAATTACGCTGTACTTTATTTGGATTTGATTTTCAAATTTACTGCTTTCAGAATCCGACGATTTAAAAATAATAATGATTGTATTTACTTGGGTTTTACGAAAATTATCCAATGTATCCAATTTCTCCATGTAGATATTTTAGATATATGGTTTTACTCAGAGCTTTTGTGATCTACTGAATGCTAGCCAAAAAACTCAGACGTTTTTATACTGAAATTATCCATACCCGACCAATTCTCGCGACTTTTCGAGACAAAAACGACAAATTATTTCATGGATCTTTGTAATTGGGTTTATTTTTAACAGTTAAAATAGTTCAGAAAAAGTGTCCGTGTAACTAGGCTTAGAGTACACCTTTTCAATAGCTTTGATGGAGGTATTGTCGTACAATGCATGTATGAAAGGCCTTTCATGTCAGAAACGGTATAAACTAACGCGTTAACATTTAACGTGATAAATGTCATTTTAACGCGTTAAATCCTGTTTTAACGCGTAAAACGATAAGTTTATCGCGATAAATAAATTCCCTTTTTAACGCGTTAAAACCGTCTTTAACGCGTTAGATAGCAAAATATGCTATCGCGTTAAAATCTAAGACTTAAATTCATTTATATCACAATTGAAATGTTTATCGCGATAAAAAAGTATACAGAAGCCAGTAATTTACATCAGGTAAAATATTTTTATCGCGTTAAATATTCTTTTATCGCGTTAAACATACTTTTATCGCGTTAAATATTCGTTTATCGCGTTAAATATATTTTTAACGCGTTAAATATACAGTTAATATTTGTTATGTGCATGTTTTAGTTTTTTGTCCAGGTCGAGACCCCTTCTTGTACATTATTATTATATATGAAAAGTAAATTTAGGCTTTTGTTTGTAATATATATTATCTTTGTGTCGTCAATTTCGAAATGAAAGTCAAGATAGGAATTACATGTTAAATTTAAAAAAAAATATTATGAAGTGGTTACATATCTGATTTTAACAAACTAGACATCAAAAGACTCAATTTACGGAAATTATCAGTATGAAAGAAAATTCAAACCCGATAGAAACAGAGAGGTTTATTCTTTGTATTGCACATATAGTAGATGTTCTTAGTTAAAATTAGTTTTCTCTTTCGTAATTTGTTGTGAGTGCACCTTATTTTAAATAATTTTGGTTTTCGGTATTCAAAAAAGATTCTGTTCTAATACTACCGTTTAGAGGCAACTCCTTGAAATACGTATATAGCATACCATAAATTTACAATAACTAAGATAAGTATCTTTGAACTGTTATTTTTTTTATGCTTATGCTCTGAAATTTTCTGTTTGTCATGTATTATTGTAAACTTTCACGTCATTGGATCATATTTGATGTCTGAGCAAATGAGAGGAGCTTGCCAATATGCTTTCTGTCATGATTTATTTCTTTTAAAATACATTTGTGTAATTTAAAATTATCAATAAAAGAACAGAGACATACTGCATTTGCAAGTTGTTTGATTGGTTACCTTACATGTATTTTTGTTTTGTTTTGAAAGTTAGTAATGAAGAAAATGAGTGGACCAAAATAAGGGTCGAATTTAGGTTGTATATGATAGGGCTGTAAATTAATTTAAATTGAAACATGTAGGCCATTAATTGCCACCTATTGCCTATTGCGGCGGACTGGCAAAAAAGTATTTAGACTATTAAAAAACGTATAGATAACACAAATACCGGCCGGGTCAAACATAAAGAAGCTCACCTTTGACATGAATGGCAAGGTGTATTTGATTTTTATTATATTAGTTATCACCGAGTGATAAATTATAATAATTTATTTAATTCTGCATAGTCTCTGAGCATCAAAATGCATGAAAACTCTCACAACTTTCTGTTTGTTTCGATGTGAGGGAACTAACTATTCTATTGATTGATTTGTGGAATGGCGATCAAAGTTATGATATCTATCACATAAAAAGAGGGGTCCATCAATTTTCTTGATAACATTGGTGGCAGTGTTTCGTCGTAAATTTTTGGAAATGTTTACAATTAAAACATTCTGGACCAACCAGTCACAGAAGGGGTGTTAGGATGCCTCTTCATATGCTGAGTAGTCAACTCGACTTTGATCTAACTTCCACTAATCTAATATGAACTTTGTAGGTACAAAATATGAATACTAACATGAATTTTTGCTGACACAAAATATTTCTTTAATCGTTATAAGCCATTTTTTCATCCCTTAATATCACTGTGAAACGTTGTAAACTAAGCTGGAAAAGAGCGAAATGGCAGAATAAAGCATTTAAATCTGTTCAGCTTCTGGGGTCCTTGATGGACTCTAGACCAGAGAAAGAAACCAGTTTTAGCTAAAAAAAAAATACAAAAAATTGTAATATTTTAATATACAACAAAGCAATCCAAACTAAAACACCGTGCAACTTCATTAGATTGATAAATGATGAAATTGATTATCTCAATTAATCACACACTTTTTCCATCCTATTTTCACTCATACTTCACTAATCTATTACATTTATTCTAACATGTTTATATATCCATGTATCATATATTGTATAGTGTATTTATTTTATTTCCTCAACATTAATATTATTATTGTATATGTCTATGTTCTTCTGTGTACCATTGTATCTACATACGTTTATCAGAATAAAGTATATATATATAGACCCCGCCTTATTTACTGGCTCCTTTTAAACAAATCCTCATTTACGGCCCTGTATATGAAACAAGACGTATGACTCTTGATAGACAGAGCTTTTAAATTATATAAAGATTGTTTGAAAGCTATATATATGTTTTTAAAATATCTTTTAATGCGTTAAAATACTTTTTATCGTAGTAAAATACCTTTTATCGCGTTAGAATATATTTTAACGCGTTCAAACATCTTTTATCGCGTTTAAATACCTTTTATCGCGTTAAAATACCCTTTATTGCGTTAGAATACTTTTATCGCATTAAAACACCTTTTATCGCGTTTGAATATATTTTAACGCGATAAAACACCATTTAAAAAAAACGTTTTAACGCGTTAACATACCTTTTATCGTAAATTGACATTTTATCAAGGATCAGGATTCGGCCCTAAATTTCAAGTTTAGTAGAAGTTATATTATCTGGCCTTCTATGTACTAATATCGTTAAATATCAGCCGTGCGCCGCAATATGAAGCTATTTGGACGAGTGAGCGCATCATATTGCTTTTTTTTCCAGTTACAGTTAGTTTTACAGCTTTGAATTAAATTATGCTATCTTTTAAGTAAATAATGATTGTGTAATTCAACGTTTCAGAATCTTTTGAAATTTCGTTAATTTGATTGTTCTCACAAAATTAAATGCCGTACAATGCCGTAACAGGTTTCATTAAAGTACAAAACATGATTCTGAAAAAATAATATTTTTGTACTCTTCGAACTTGATATATTATCCACAATTATATTAAATACTGAAATGCTTATATATACTATTATATATTTGTATTCTTATGATCTCTGTAACCATGTATTAGTTTATGAGAATAAAGTTCATTCATTCATGGTTGGGGTCAACGACAACAAATAACAAATTGAATTAAATTTTTAAAAAATCTGAAACAAATGCTTTCCCTATTCAATATAAATGTGAATGAGTGTTGTTAGGAGTTTGAGGGAACGAACGTGGACTCATAAACCTGACTTGGGAAGATGAGGTCAGGTCAATTGTGTGTATTGTTTACAACAATCAATACAAAGCTCGGGGAATAAGAATAAGAATAAATAGTTTAATAAGACCTCACCTTTAATATAACAAATTTTTTACAATAAAAAAGTATATCCGTATAAAAATATATTATTGCCATTCTTCTTCGGGGTTTGTCGGTCATCTTAATGCCTGGAAGTCAGTAACGAATTAGCTTAATTTTGGCTGACGATTTCGGTAATTCGGAGATATGTCCGAGATAAATCTTTGGATATAGCCAAGATACTGGGCCATGGCAAATTATTGGCACAAATATAATGTATTAATCCAAAAAATCAGCACAAATATAGTGGCTTTCTTTCGTTAAATATGTATTTCATTTTCCTTTCTTTATTATACAATCTTAAAACAACAACCTTAACAAT
The DNA here is from genome assembly GCA_028015205.1 of Mytilisepta virgata. Lineage (NCBI taxonomy): Eukaryota > Metazoa > Mollusca > Bivalvia > Mytilida > Mytilidae > Mytilisepta > Mytilisepta virgata. The sequence continues at coordinate 60,530,911 of CM051518.1, read as the reverse complement.
GTATAAGAATGTTGGCATTCGGGGAAAATTTAACGCTTTAAAATATGTTGTTGTATCGCGATAAATACAATTTTAACGCGTTAAATGTTGTTAAAAATAAATTAAACGCGATAAAACAACGTTTAACGCGTTAAATGTTTAAATGTTGTTTTATCGCGTTAAATGTGGTTAACGCGTTAAATGTATTTTTATCGCGTTAATAGTTGTTTAACGCTTTAAATGTATTTTTTACGCGTTAAATGTTTAAATGTTGTTTTAACTCGTTTAATGTATTTTTATCGCGTTAAATGTTGTTTTATCGCGTTAAATGTTGTTTTAACACGTTAAATGTATTCTTTATCGCGTTAAATGTATCTTTATCGCATTAAAATAAGCAACTACTCATCACAGCCGGTTAAGCCTTCTATAGGTATGTCATATCGTGGGACACCATTTTGGACCAAGGCGCCACCAACTTCCTGTTTGACGACTTTGTTTAGTTTTCGACCTTATCAAAAAGCGGGGGTATTATGAGTGAGCAATGACTCACAGTACATCTTGTTTAATGTAGTTAATGCATGATTTATATGCAGCAAAAACCCAAGAAATACCACAAAATATGGTACTGCTAAATTGTTGAAACCATGTTTTAAGGACATCGAACAAAAGCATGTTAGACTTCCCCATGCATGTTGTATACCTTTTGATTCCTAATTGTATGTTATTCACATTGAACCATTTGTAATTAATGTATGACTTTAATGTTAATTATTCTTCCCCTTTTGATTAAGCAATAAAGTTGTGTGTTTGTATTTGGGGGGGGGGGGGGCGGGGGGGGAGGGGGGAGGGGGGGTTGGGGGGCGTAACGCTGATAATCCGTGGTTTACTGAGGGGGTGGAAAGGGGGTACCTTTCTCCTTTCTCCCGCCCCTCTGCTTCCATCTCCCACCTTAACAACCGTCTTTTTTCAGATCAATCGATTTTAATACAAATTTGAATTAATATATTACCATATATAGGTGGCATAGGTCTTTATTAAAGCATATACTAATTTTATGAAAAAGGCCTGCCTCCGACTCGTACGCAAATTAATACACAATGTTGGAATATTGTCAGTGGTGCATTGTGCATGCCCCAATGTCAAGAAACTCATTTTTGATATGTATGGTCATGTATGAGGATCATGAAATTAGACATAGTTTTTTATTGTGTCATCTCTATTTTTCCCTGTCCTCGAGAACACCTTACTTTGTATGGTCAAGTGGATAACGTAAATATTTTAAGGTGACCTGGAAAATTGTTGAAATATGCATGAACTATCCTGACTCTTTTTTGTGTTCTGTGCTCTTTTATGCTATTTTTGTTTGGGGTTCTGTCTGTTTGGGTGATGTTGATTGGTTGGAATATATTGTTATGCCGCCCTCCCCCCTTTATATTATTGATTTAATATATGTTGATGTTTATAGTTTGATGGTTTATGGCAAGGTGGAAGTCGAAACGAATATGCCAATATAAATATTTGTTGTTGATACATGTTAAAGTTTGTAAATGTTGCATTAATTTAAAGGAAACAGTTTTTGTTGAAAACTGTTCAGGCCGGTCAGTGGTCATATTCATGTGAGAACACTAAAATAACTTCATGAAAAGGCAATATAGTAGCCTATCGTAAATTTGTTAGATATTTAAATATTTTTCTAATTAAAATAACTTAAAGAATGTGAGTAGAAAGTGGTCCGGTGACTCGTATTTTACTCCGGTGACTGTTTTTGAAGTTTGTCACCGGCATCGGTGAAAGCCTTGTTTCCAGTTGTAGAATTGAAATACAAACGTTTTATGGTTGTTTAATCACGAAGTTGGGTACAAGGTCCATGATTAGGTATGAACAGTTGCCTGAAAGCTTCCCCATCATAAATTTCATACTGAAAAACAGTTTTATTAATAATTTCCGTCAGTTTGTTTACAAATGGTGATGCCATTAGGGGAATTCCCCTACTTAGAAACCAGGCTTTTGATTGGTCAAAATATGAATGCTGGACTGTCATTGGATGGTTAGGAGTATAAAAGCAGAAAACTGCACCGGAATAAGTAGTTTTGTTTTATGGATAGTATATGAGCGGCAAAATTCAAAAATATATTAAAAAATGTCCGATTACCAAAATCAAGCAGCAAAAGTAAGAAATTAAATATAAATTATAGCTTGGTATCTATCTCCGGTGACGGTGCTAAATCAAGGTGACGGTGACGGTGATAAATCAAGGTGACGGTGACGGTGCTAAATCAAGGTGACGGTGACGGTGCTAAATCAAGGTGACGGTGACGGTGCTAAATCAAGGTGACGGTGACGGTGTTATATTAAGGTACCAGTGACTGTACCAAGTCAAGGTGACGGTGCTCGATCAGTGACGGTGACGGTGACGGTGATTGTGAGACACTCATTGATCTGGTGTATATTTATAGTTCGATATGCATGTACTTTATAGCTGATGGTGATTATTTGTGTAAACTTTCAATGGCCAGTGACGGTACTAAAAGTTGTTGACGGACATCCCCTAAAAGAAATAATTTAGTATACGAATTGCGTCTGGTGACGGTGGCTTCCAAATTCTCGGTGGTGATAGTTTTCACTTAATTGTATGCCCTATTGCCTTTTCTTGTTGGGTTATTAAGTTGTAGTCATTGGTTAGTTTATTTATTGTAAGACCTATCCAGTCCGAGTGACCCAACCAGTGATGTATACCATAGAAGTCAACCAGCAGCTTTCCGTTTTATTCTTTTTATAATAATAAAGTATTAAACTTTTACTATTAGTAATTTTATTTATATAGCCATAAATACAGAAATATACATAAGTATCCAACTTTCTATAACGGGCAAAGACTGGCGGTATTTGAATTAGACACCGGTCTTGGCAACTTATAGAACTTTTAATTGATGTAACACTGTGATCTTTGGTGTCCGACTCTAACACCCGAGAGGCAGCGTGACATTTATGGTGGCAGCGGTGGGATCTTGAAAAATCTAGAGTCAAAGTTGTACAGAGGAAAAATTGATAAATTGAGTATATAATGAATATAATGGACGATTCAAATGTAGTAACGTTTGGTCCTCATCAGGGAAGCAGGGAAGTTTTAGATAAAACTCTGCAAGATCAAGAACACGAGGGTTCTAGAGCAGAAAATTTTGTACATTCTAATATAAATGATGTGGCTGATGCCACAAAAGTCGAAATGAAAAGGATGATGGACGAATGTGTTTCAGAATTTACGAGTAGAATGGAAGCTATGTTTACACATTTTGAAAACAGATTTGCTTCAAACAAAGCAAACCCCATACTTGGGAGGGGACCAGTAGAGAGTACTCCACGGGTTTCAAGGAATATTAGTAGAGAGGATTTAAATAATAGTCACGTGTTTGATAATGACAGGGGCAGTGACAAATCAGAAATAAATTGTAAAATTAAACCACAAATTTATGATGGGTCCGACGATCTTGAGGAGTACCTTACACAATTTAATTTGTTAGCAGAATTACATAGCTGGAATGCTAAAACTAAAGCATTATTTTTAGCCAGTAGTTTAAGTGGAGGGGCACGGGCATTGTTGAATGAAATGTCAGAATATGAACGTCATAATTATGATAGTTTAGTTGAAGCATTAAAAAGCCGTTTTGGCTCAACAAATCGCTCCGAGATTTTCAGAGCCGAATTGCAGACTCGGGTTCGTATGAGAAACGAAACTTTGCCAGAACTAGCCCAAGCTATAAAAAAATTAACGCGCAGAGCTTACCCCGGGACTTCGCCGGTAGTAAGAGATACTCTAGCGTTAGATTATTTTATCGATGCTATACCGGAGACGGAACTAAGGCTTCGATTGAGGGAAGTTGGAGCTAAAACTATAAACGAGGCGGAAAACATAGCCGTTCGTTTAGAGGCACTACGGGTCGCAGATAAGCAAAAGGGAAAATCAGTCCGCTCAGCAGATGCTGTTGGAGAAACTGCGGACTTGTCTGATGAGATTAATGAAATTAAAGACAGTCTTCACAATTTACGGAAAGACGTTAGTGCTATCAAAAACAATAACCACAATAATAGAGGTTTCCAAAATAAAAATCAGAGACCGTGGAATAATAACGGTTTTAACAAAAATAGACGGAATGAAAATTTTGGAAAGACGGAAAACGTTCAGGTGTCGAGTTCGCGGGTCGGCGCTCGACCGAATCAAACAGGCCCAACACAATAATTTCAAGTGTATCTTGGGGTCAGGATGAGGGATACTTTATTTTAAGTAGTGTAAATACTTTGTTTGTCACAATTTTAGTTGATTCGGGGGCAAGTGTCTCTATTTTAAGAAAGGATATTTTTGATTCTATTCCCTCCTCATCCAGACCACCAATTCAACCTGTACGAATGAATTTATTGACGGCTACTGGCGAAGCCTCTCAGTTTATTGGAAAAGTTGAGTTAGAAATTAAATTAAATAATCACATATTTAAACATGAGTTTTTGTTAGCTGAAATTAAGGATGAGGCCATTCTAGGAATGGACTTTTTCATGAAACACAAAGTTGATTTGCTTTTTAGTAAAGGTTGTATTAAAGTAAAAGAGGATTTCATTCCTTGTTTTACAAGTAGGGGAGACCCTAAATGTTGTAGAATTTCAATTGCTGAAACGGTGGAGATACCACCAGAGAGTGAAAAAATAATAAAAGGTCAAGCATGTGGTATTATTAAATATGACTCGGTTGGACTTATTGAGTCAAATGAAAATTTTGTTGAGAAAACCGGTCTTTTGGTAGCCAAAGCTGTTGTTCAGCATAATACAAATTTGATACCTTTACGGATAGCTAATTTCGGCCCAAAACCGGTGACCGTTTATAAAAATACAATAGCAGCAAATTTTGAGCCTGCAATTGTTAATGGTTTTATAGATCAACCTACGAAACGGGCGAATTGTGTATCGATTTCATCCGAAACGAGCGTTCCCGAACATTTGGTAGAGCTTTATAATAAAAGCTCCAAAGCACTGTGTGAATCAGATAGAATGAAGTTAACAAGCTTTTTGATACAATTCCAAGATGTTTTCTCAACATCGTCGACCGATATTGGTTATACGGATATGGTTAAGCATAAGATCAATACTGGTGACGCTAAACCAGTTAAACAAAGACCATACCGACTTCCACTGGCAAAGCGAGATGCAGCCGAGGGCGAAATTAATGATATGGCAAGACGGGGTATAATTGAACCTTCCACCAGTCCCTGGTCGTCACCGGTAGTCCTGGTGACTAAAAAGACTGACCAGAAAATTCGTTTTTGCATTGATTTTCGTCGAATTAATGATTTATCTGTAGATGATTGTCTAAGTCTTCCCCGCATTGATGATACATTGGATGCCTTAAGCGGAAATCAGTTTATGTCCACTTTGGACTTAAGATCGTGTTACTGGCAATGTGGGTTAGAGGGTAGTGATCGTGAGAAAACAGCGTTTTGTATTCCGGGTAGTGGACTGTGGCAATTCAAGGTTCTTCCCTTTGGACTGAAGGGGGCCCCAGCCACTTTTGAGCGCCTTATGGAGAAAGTACTGTCCGGTTTGACCTGGAAAATATGTTTGGTATATTTGGACGATATAATCGTTTTTTCCAAAACATTTGACGAACACCTTGAAAATTTGAAAGAAGTATGTGGAAGAATAAGGGACGCTAATTTAAAACTTCACCCTGCCAAGTGTGTCCTTGTTCAAAATGAGGTTAAATTTTTAGGACATAAAGTAAGTCGAGAAGGTATAAGTACGGATGACGAGAAAACAAGGGCCGTACGTGATTGGCCCACCCCCCGAAATGTCAAAGAAGTTCGTAGTTTTATTGGGTTATGCTCTTATTATAGACGTTTTGTCAAAAACTTTTCAACCCTTGCAAAACCCTTACATCAGTTAACTGAAAAGGGGAGAAAATTTAATTGGACATCAGAATGTGATAATGCGTTTACAATTCTCAAACAGCATTTAATAACTACGCCTATTCTAGGTTTTCCTATGGATAAGGGCAGTTTCGTTCTTGACACAGATGCGAGTGATGTTGGCATGGGCGCAGTTCTGTCACAAAATCAAGACGGTGTAGAAAGAGTAATATGCTATTATAGTAAAACTTTCTCTAAATGTGAGAGAAATTACTGTGTAACCAGAAAAGAGCTTTTGGCTATTGTTAATTCTGTTAAACATTTCCATCATTACTTATATGGGCGAGCATTCTTAGTACGCAGTGATCATGGATCACTTCGCTGGTTAACCAACTTTAAAAATCCCGAAGGTCAGCTGGCACGTTGGTTAGAAACCTTAGGTGCCTACAATTATACCATTGTCCATCGTCCCGGTAGGGTGCATTCAAACGCCGACGCTCTTAGTCGGAGACCCTGTCCAGAAAATTGTTCCTACTGCTCTAGAATAGAACAAAAAGATAATTTAAGAGTATCTGTTGTGAGGGTTGAGCTAAATAATGAGAGTTCAACCAACAGCAAAGTTGTCTCAGTTAATACTGAATCTGTAGATGCTTTGACCTGGCCAGTCAAAGATATTTGCATTGAAAGTAAGAATTCGGAAAAGGAATCAGAGAAAGATGAGTATGTAGAAAATTCAAACTTAGACCTGGACAAGACATGTCACGAGGTACACAAAGAGGCACCTTCTTCCGAAGGATGCGTGTGTACGGCATGTCTCCCAAATTGTATCGGTAGAATTAGAGAACTTAGCTCAAAACAGATAGACACAGGAGTGACCAACTCACTGGTCAGTGTCTATGGAGCAAAGGTTGATAATAATAGGTTTGCTAGAGAAACATCTCACGGTGTTTGCAAGCCAGGAAAACAATACAAAACGGGAAATAAATATAGTCAGCACAGTACTAATGCTGTAAAAACTAGGAGTATGTCTAATAAAGAATCAACAGTAGACCAGAATTTAATAGATTCTAACCATAATGATACCGCTAATGACGGTTTGAATGAATTAAAATCTGAACAGATCAATGATCCAACTCTGAAAATTATAATAAAGTGGAAGGAAGACAATCTCAAACCCAACTGGGCAGAGGTAGCAAAATATAGCCCAGAAGTAAAATATTACTGGAATAGATTAGACTCCTTTGAAATAAAGGATGATATTTTGTATAGAAAGTGGGAAAGCGAAAAGGGGGATACGATTTCCTGGCAAATAGTTTTACCAGAAAATTTAAAAGGCTTTGTTCTTAAGCAGCTACACGATAGCGCAACAGGTGGTCATCTTGGTGTCAAAAAGACCTTGAGTAAAGTACGACAGAGATACTTTTGGTTTGGACTTCGCAAATTTGTTGAATATTGGTGTCACAAATGTGACATTTGCGCTAGTAGAAAATCTCCAGTTTGTAAACCAAAAGCGCCAATGCGCCAGTATAGCGTCGGCGCGCCTCTCGAAAGAGTCGCTGTAGATATCATGGGTCCCCTCCCCACCTCTGAGGCTGGCAATAAATATGTATTGGTAATAGGTGACTACTTCACCAAGTTTGTTCATGCAATTCCAATGAGAAATCAAGAGGCTGACACGGTGGCCCGAACCTTTGTTGACAATTTCATAACAGTTTTTGGCGTGCCTATGCAAGTGCACACGGATCAGGGCGCCAACTTTGAGTCTCATTTGTTTAAAGAAGTATGTACATTACTTGATATTGATAAAACTAGGACAACTGTTATGAGACCTCAGTCCGACGGGATGGCTGAGCGCTATATGAGAACTTTAGTAAACATGTTGTCCTCCTTTGTATCAGTGCATCAAAAAGGTTGGGACAGGTACGTCCCTTTGCTGATGATGGCTTATCGGTCGTCGGTCCATGAGACGACGGGCGTTACTCCCTGTCAAATGATGTTTGGGCGAGAGATAAACTTACCCGTAGACTTAATTTTTGGAAGTCCCGAAAACAAAAGTGCCGTTTCAAACAGCAAAATAGAATATGTTCACGAGTTGGAAAATATTTTAGCCAATGTGCACGATTTCGCACGAAGAAATATTAACATGTCGAGCAATACAATGAAAAAGAATTATGACCATAAAATTCACCAAAAACAGTATAATGGGGGTGATCCCGTTTGGTACTATCAATATCGACGAAAGGTGGGTCGAAATCCCAAACTCCAGAGACCTTGGCATGGTCCTTATATTGTTGTGGATAAACTAAACGATGTTTTATATAGAATTAAATTGGGTCCGAAAAGTCAAGTCAAGGTTGTTCATCATGACAAATTGAAGCCCTATAAAGGTGAAAATAAGCCAACTTGGTTCTCATGAGTTGATCTGTTTAGTTGACTTCATGGTGACTAAATGTTCTAAGTTAGACTTATTAGTGACTGATTTGTTTTAAGTGACTGACTTGTTACCTATCTTATTGACTGTTTGATTGATTACGTGTACATATGTGACACAAATGTGATTGGTTGAAGACATTATTTGTTTCATTGCCTTTGTATATTTTTGAAATGAGGTGTTAATTGGTAGTTTAATTATTGTATACAACTGTTTGAATGTCTATTGATAATTATTTGTATATCAATGATATACATGTTGTGTGTATAAATACGAGTAATAGTTTTGATGAAAAATACGCATTGAGAAATTAGCTGAAATTGGATAAAATTTTATGTGATATTTTATCCAAACTTTCTTTAGATACTGAGTAAATATATTTGACCAAATATTTATCTTTACCTCTACCTCATACTTACCAGTTTCTATCTTTTATTGTAGAACAAATGGGTTTGCGATATTTGTTCTGATATAACCTTTGAGAAGAGGTGGTTCCTGGAGAGGCATGTTTTGGAGAGACACAGTGATTTCGGCTGGAAGTGTCCAGAGTGCAAGAAACTCTTTCAGAGAAGAAATTCTCCTCATGGATGTAGAGTGCCTGACAAAGACATGATCTGTTTTCAGAACAGCACAGGACTTAGAGGTCAGGAGGCGGAGGCTGCCCTGGACCTATTTAAGATAGACGAATTGCCCAAGAAGATGAAATTGGTTGGAGAAGACGGACAAGAATTGAGCTTTAATAGCAGGAGTAGAAAAGGCTATGCTGTGTCGGAAAGAAGTTCTACGAGTCGTAGTGGAGTAAAGAACAGAAGTAAGAGTCAGATTGATTCAGAAAAACAAGTCAGGAAACGTGCACCAGGAGATGATGATGATAAGGAAAATCATAGTAAAAATGAAGGACCGTCAAGTACTAAGATACCAAAAACCAGTAGCTCAAAAGAGGAGAAGCTGAAGGCCATACGAACAGTCTTGCAGGATTTATCCAGTGAGTTCGGGGAAAATGTCACTATCTGTCTAGAAACGGAAACAGACAAGAATGAAACTGTAAAATGTAGAGAAAATGAAGTAAAGGAACAAAACAAAGAACCTGTTGAATTAGAGCTGCATGCTCCTGAAAAAGACGCTTTTTCGGAGAGCACAGTAGAGAAAGAGAAGTCCGTCAAGGAATCCTCCGTGAAAAGTTCCTCCTCTTCTTCGTCATCGTCCAGTTCGTCCTCCTCTTCATCAGGACAGTCTAAAGTATCAGTCAAATCTGGGAAGAAAAATGAACCTGTAAAAGTACTCAATAAAGAACCTGAGAGAACTGTGGTGATATCTTCTATGGCTGAACAGGTGGAGACATTTTTACAGTTTTTACAGGATACACAAGAAAGCACAATAACATTGAACATTGGGGGTATGAAATTTGAGACAAGCAAAACTACCCTACGAGCAGACCCGTCGTGTGTGTTTGCTTTGATGCTAAAGCCACACAGTCCCTTTAGACCATGTAACAACATTTACTTTTTCGACCGGGACCCAGCACATTTCAAGCTCATTCTTAATTATCTCCGTAATAACTGCTCGGTGGAGAAACGTTATTTACCCAGAGAACATATATATCTGTATGAATTGTTGCAAGAAGCAAAGTTTTATCAACTTTCAGGACTAGTAACACTAGTAGAGGATAGACTAAATGACTTGTGTGCATGTAAACTAAGTGGATATTGAGAAGGATAGTAGAACACTGGTTTCCAGTGATGATAACTGTGTGCTGAAGTAAATTAATTTGTTGAAATTAAAAGTTTTTGATTGATATTTTGAATCTATATATAAAAAAAAATCAAAGTACTGAAGTACTGTTTGGTTGTTCGAATTTGGCAACGTACGTAATTATGTTATCAATGTTCTTAGTAGTTCCCCTAATTAAAAAGCAAACCTTACGCTTATTTTTGGGGACCAAATCCTTAAAGGTGGGGGCAATGTTATGCCGCCCTCCCCCCTTTATATTATTGATTTAATATATGTTGATGTTTATAGTTTGATGGTTTATGGCAAGGTGGAAGTCGAAACGAATATGCCAATATAAATATTTGTTGTTGATACATGTTAAAGTTTGTAAATGTTGCATTAATTTAAAGGAAACAGTTTTTGTTGAAAACTGTTCAGGCCGGTCAGTGGTCATATTCATGTGAGAACACTAAAATAACTTCATGAAAAGGCAATATAGTAGCCTATCGTAAATTTGTTAGATATTTAAATATTTTTCTAATTAAAATAACTTAAAGAATGTGAGTAGAAAGTGGTCCGGTGACTCGTATTTTACTCCGGTGACTGTTTTTGAAGTTTGTCACCGGCATCGGTGAAAGCCTTGTTTCCAGTTGTAGAATTGAAATACAAACGTTTTATGGTTGTTTAATCACGAAGTTGGGTACAAGGTCCATGATTAGGTATGAACAGTTGCCTGAAAGCTTCCCCATCATAAATTTCATACTGAAAAACAGTTTTATTAATAATTTCCGTCAGTTTGTTTACAAATGGTGATGCCATTAGGGGAATTCCCCTACTTAGAAACCAGGCTTTTGATTGGTCAAAATATGAATGCTGGACTGTCATTGGATGGTTAGGAGTATAAAAGCAGAAAACTGCACCGGAATAAGTAGTTTTGTTTTATGGATAGTATATGAGCGGCAAAATTCAAAAATATATTAAAAAATGTCCGATTACCAAAATCAAGCAGCAAAAGTAAGAAATTAAATATAAATTATAGCTTGGTATCTATCTCCGGTGACGGTGCTAAATCAAGGTGACGGTGACGGTGATAAATCAAGGTGACGGTGACGGTGCTAAATCAAGGTGACGGTGACGGTGCTAAATCAAGGTGACGGTGACGGTGCTAAATCAAGGTGACGGTGACGGTGTTATATTAAGGTACCAGTGACTGTACCAAGTCAAGGTGACGGTGCTCGATCAGTGACGGTGACGGTGACGGTGATTGTGAGACACTCATTGATCTGGTGTATATTTATAGTTCGATATGCATGTACTTTATAGCTGATGGTGATTATTTGTGTAAACTTTCAATGGCCGGTGACGGTACTAAAAGTTGTTGACGGACATCCCCTAAAAGAAATAATTTAGTATACGAATTGCGTCTGGTGACGGTGGCTTCCAAATTCTCGGTGGTGATAGTTTTCACTTAATTGTATGCCCTATTGCCTTTTCTTGTTGGGTTATTAAGTTGTAGTCATTGGTTAGTTTATTTATTGTAAGACCTATCCAGTCCGAGTGACCCAACCAGTGATGTATACCATAGAAGTCAACCAGCAGCTTTCCGTTTTATTCTTTTTATAATAATAAAGTATTAAACTTTTACTATTAGTAATTTTATTTATATAGCCATAAATACAGAAATATACATAAGTATCCAACTTTCTATAACGGGCAAAGACTGGCGGTATTTGAATTAGACACCGATCTTGGCAACTTATAGAACTTTTAATTGATGTAACACTGTGATCTTTGGTATCCGACTCTAACACCCGAGAGGCAGCGTGACAATATGTCATTGTTGACCTGTCCTATTATCCATTTGTTGTTCATTTATAAATGTGCAGTAGGTCGAAATTGGCCTATACAGAGTCTACACACATTACCTACTTAAATGCCAAAGTTATATTTTTATCTCTACAAGTTTTAAGCCCACAGAAGTATGGTTTCTGGGACGAAGATGTACTATTCCTATGCCTAAGTATCCCACATCAAACCCACGCACGCGTAAACGTGGAGAATTTAGATTGTCATGCGTAAAGACTTAAGCATGTTAACAATGGTTTGAAATGTCGATAAAATAATTTGTCTATATCAAACCCACGCACGCGTAAACGTGGAGAATTTAGATTGTCATGCGTAAAGACTTAAGCATGTTAACAATGGTTTGAAATGTCGATAAAATAATTTGTATATAGTATCATGTTAGTTTAAGTCAGATTGAACATCAAATTCTTTAATGAAATGATCGGAAATGGCAAAAATGGTTTGGGAAATATAAATGTTGCCTTTTTTCAAAGATTTGTCCATTTATTAGAACATTTAGTATCCAGTTTTTTCGTTTTTTTTACCTCTTTATTTTTTTTTCAACATTAAAGTTCGTCTCCCTTTGATAGTTCTCCCTCCTTTCTCCTGCCCTTTCTCTCCTTTCTCCCGCCCCCTTTCTCCTTTCTCCCGCCCCCTTTCTCCCTGTCTCCCAATACCCTTTCCACCCCCTCTTTACTTGCTTACATATTACTGTTTGTTTATTACATCAGGATTTTATTTAAATATATGGATACAGATAGAGATTAGTGTAGATGCTGATATTTTTTTTCTGTGATATTGTTTTTTTTTGTTTTTTTGTTTTTTTGTTTTTTGTTTTGTTTTATTGTTTTTTTTTATTGAAAACACTTTCATTTGTTATGACTTTCAATCTGACAAAATGAATTCATTAAAATAGTTAATGCAGGGCGGATCCATGATTTTTTCGGGGGGGGAGGGGGGGGGGGGCTGTCACAAATATTAAAAACACAAATGTCCACTCATATCTCGGTTAAAAAAAACAGCGGCAAATGTCCTTCGCACAGAATTATTATAACTTAGATTTCTTCCGTCCCGTAAAACCAATGTCCTTCATGCATACGTTTATTTTTTAGCTCTCACCTAAGAGTTTACACTTTTTCTGTCATTTTGGTATTTGAATATATGCTCTTCGATGTTTTGGGGTTTTTGTCTTGGAATTTCAACTATTTCTACCCAGCGCACTGCAAATGATTCTATAGTAGATGAAATATGCATATAGAGTGCATTTCAAAATGTTATAGATCTGACTGATAGGTGCCTAAAATTGGTCGCCCCGGGACGGTAAATTTATATATCTGAAAAGGGGCACTGTTGGAGTAGACAAGAGAACGTTTTTTTGCCTTCGGAAAATCTTGAGTTTTTAAAAGCTTTTTTAGCGTACAAAGAGTGTGGCTTTTCCCTCAACACGGAACTATGAATTTCCAGTCCCCAATTTGACCGGACCGAATATTGATGCAATTAACACTGATACCCCCTCTGTCATTGGGTTTTGAAACAATAATCTACCGAACAATCAAACGGGCGCATGACATTTACGCAAATTTTTCAAATTTCCATTATTACGTTTCCGCAAATTAAAAGTTTGCGTTACCGCAAATTGATATATATATATATTACTTTTCCGAAAATTTAACTGGTGTTAAAACTTTTTGTAAAAGTTAGATAAATTATTTACTTTATATTTTTAGAGGAAAAAATGGAATTCATTGTGGAACAATATACAAAACAATTTATTATTAACATCCTCCCAAGTCAGGTTTTCGGGTCCACGTTCGCTCCCTCAAACATGGACTCACAAACCTGACTTGAGAGATGAAGTGTTAAGTGCTGATTTTTAATCACATGCCTTATTGATTATACTTTTTTAGACATTCAAATGATGACTTTTCTTCAAGTTAATAAATATCCTGCTGGAAGACCTACTTCCACCTTCTCGTTGGTGAGCAGAGGACAACAGATAATTCTTTTAAAAATTATCTAGCTGACGGAAGAGCGTTTGTTTTAATTACTTTCAAGTAAGATATTATTTTTGCGGAAAATTAAAATATCTTTTCGCTGAAACATAAACTTTTATTTGCGGAAACGTAATGTTTTTTATGCGGAAAAGTAACGCTAATTTGCGGAAACGTAATGCGCCTTGAATCTTGAATCATACAATCACTGACCAATCAAATATATTTACCTTTGAAACTTTAAAAATTAAATTGTAGAAACTTTATTTGTGACACCCAGGACGTTAAGCATTAATCAATAAACCCTATAGTATATATTTGAGTATTTTTTTGTCCAATATTAAAAAAAAATCTAGCTTTTGGATCTGAATACTAGTAATTTGTTATAAGAGTTATAGAATCGACACCAAAATTATTGTTAAATTTGCATAATTTTAAGTATAAAGTTGACAGATAGCGGGGATCCTTAAAAATGAGTATGTTAGCTCTATCGGGTTGTACTGGCATGAGCCATACTAATGAGATGATTGAAAGCTAGGATTCCTAGGTTGTTGCTTCCAGACATTCCAAACACAACTATTAAATACAGTAAAAATGTTGCTGATTGTAAATCTTTTTGTGTGAAGCTCATGGGGATGTCACGTGCACCTGCCACCGCGGTGACACCCCCTTAATTCGCCTGTGTTAAATGTAAAGCATGATATCGATGAAGTTTAGTTGGGTTTGTTCAAACAGTCTGTTTGAAACTTAATCAGACAATTGACTGCGGCGATCGGACCATTCCTCCGTCCATTCGTCCCGAAATTGGTTTCACGGCTCAAATTTTAGTTTGACATGGTCGATTGATTTGAAACATATTAACAATTCTCAAAACCGCAATATACAAATCAAGTTTGAGTTTAGGTATTGCATCTTTTACGGCTCATAAGTTATGACCCTTGAAAAGTTAAAAATTTACAAATTTGTCGTTTCCATGCTCTAACTAGGTTGCTTTGGCTCATTTATTTGAAACTTGTACACACTGATTATTATCACACTATACAGATCTAGTCAGTTGAATTTGGTATTGTAATTGTTACTGTTCAAGAGTTATGCCCCTTTAGAACTTATGTACAGGCGGGGCATCTGTGTTCTATGGAAACTTTCTTCATTTTTTTTTAAATAAGACAAGAAAATCCCAATATAAAAAAATCATGTGTCAATCTACGCAATAATGTGGAAAATCGGAATGGAATCTTCCAGGAAAATGGTAGAACTAATTTGTCTATTGACGTTATAATTTTTGGCTTGATACTTTTAAATTTTGCATCACTCGCTTCAGATCGCTTCCACGTCCACGTATATCATTCGTATGAAGAAAGAGAAAAAGCATACAAGTTTAAAAACACTTGGATTTTATTATTCGATACAGAAAAGGGGATATCCATATAAGTCTTCTAAAACGTCTCTAAATAACTACTTGTAATAACTCGTCCTAAAACGACAAATGAAATCAGTTAAAGTATTATATCTGATGTTCTAGACTAAAAGTTTATATTTTACATTTATTTTTTAACGCGTTAAATAGACGTTTTAAGGCGTTAAAAATGTGTCTTAACGCGTTGATATTCTTCTTAAAGACATCAATGGCCAGTCTGCATCAGAATTTGCGACTTAAAATTTACGATATAAAATTTATTTAAGCCGTTAGTGAATCACGCGATAAAATTTGTAGCATTTTTCGATTTATTTTCAAGGTTCTTATTTTTAACGCGTTAAATGTGGTTTTATCTCGTTAATTTACATTTTATCGCGTTAAAAGGGTATTTAACGCGTTATTTTATATCGTTTTTGACATAAACGGCCTTTCATACAGTAGTAACGGCATAAAATTGTCAACAGTATACAAATGTCATATATGGGTCATTTTCAAAAAAAGTCCTTTTCCTGTCCAACTATGTCAAAAAAAAATATTCAGACACACTGGCATTATTTTTTTGTGCTTAACCAAAAGTTTGAATTTTTTTCAAATCGGCACATCTAGAATGAGAACGATTTTCTCCTTGCATTCCAAAATAATTTGATATTTGCGCATGTCTGGACTGAGAGAACCATGTTTGCACATTATTTTCCAGTGATTTTTTGTATGTTTTCAAATCGGCAAAATGTTTTTTTTAATAGCATATAATTGAATTTTAACAAGAAAGTAAAGTCTTGAAGATATTTATATATCTGTTCATAAAAAAGTAAATTATGCTGGTGTCCATGAAATGCATGTCTGTCCTGTTACGGGTGCAAAATTTGCAGAGCAATAATTTTTGCTTGCAAATACGAAGATCTTCTATGATGAAATCAAAAGTACACAAATTTTCCAAAGTACAACCAAAACAATAGAACGTTAGAAGAAACTCAAGCGAAGTTATAACCAGAAATATAAGTCAAACTGATAGCGTACCCTTTTAAAATGTCTATCATGTTACCAACAAATTTATACATTACTACACCCATACGTTCTCAAAAAGGTCACTAACTGTTTGGAAACAAAGAACGCTAACTGAAAAAAAACACACTCCGATGTAAAGGGAGCTGTTATTTTGAAATATAATCAATAAACATATAATTTTGTCCATCCTGTTACCTTGAATAAAGTAACAGGATAGACAGATTAAGTATAAGAATAAACAAATATGTATCTGTAGACCTTATGAAATACTTTAAAATGAAATGAAACATTTGATATTCCACATGTCTTTAAGTAAAAACAAACTAGATGTACTGTGAGCAAAGCTCACAAAGGATACCCCCGCTTTGCAAAAAAAAAAAAAATAAAAATAGAAGTCCAATTATCTCCCTTGTGTGATATCGGAAAGCAAAGATTTTTCTTCATGCACATCTTTGGATGATGTACATCCTTTCTGTAAAGTTTCACTGAAATCCATTGAGCGGTCTAGGAGGAGTTGCGCTTACAAGATATATGGACAGACGGACAGACAGATGGACAGATAGACGGACAGACAGACAGACAGACAGACGGACGGACAAGGTGATTCTTATATACCCCCCAAACTTTGTTTGCGGAGGTATCACAACTATGCAAGGAGAGTTGTTGTTTTGCAATAGAATCAATAAACATATAATTTTGTCTATCCTGTTACTGTCTGTCCTGTCACCCAACTTGGTAACAGGATAGACAAATATGTATATGTAAACCTTCGATGTCCGTTCCTGTTACCATAGAAAATAGCGTTTTACTAAAATTAAATGTAATCAAAGAACTAAGTGTTGGATTGATTCAAAAGTCCAATATTAGCCGAATATAAGGAAGTGCTTCAGTTGGTTTTGCGTTGATTGTAGCAATTTTTGCAGCATTTGTAAATCTATTTTTAGATAGTTTTTTCAGGACGCAATATTAAGTGATATTTTTATCCTGTTAATTCAAAGAAATTAAATATTATGTTATTGTTTTCTGAAGCACCACTAACGTATCTTTGAGAAACAAACAACATGTTTTTCACATTTTTCCTTTTGATGGTCAAAAAATTCTCACAAATGTGGTAACAGGACAGACAAAATTTTGCACCATCAGTCGAAAATGTGTGAATAATATTTTTATGTTATGTCATTAAGATTGCATATTTGTCTATTTTGTTCAATAAGTATGATATATTTTGCAAGTTTAATAAATATGATGATTCAAGCAAATTGTTTTTTCTCAATTTTGCAATGTTAAAAATGCACATTTTTTGAAAATGACCCATATCAAAACAACCTTAGCTTGGACAGACATTTAATCAGTCCATATTATTAAGCATCTATAAATAATATACATGCATGTATAAATAATCCACATGTCAAATTAAGTAACACACAAGGTATTCAAAGATTCAAAATAAAACATAACACTGATATGAATGCCATTACTGTTATATGCATGAGAATAACACCTATACACATTAATAAGTAACAGCCAAGTATTTTTTTAACCTAATATTATGGAACGCCATGACTGCCTTATGTTAATAATCAGCATTATATGCAGTGCTCACAACATTACATGTAGTGCTCACAGCATTATATGCAGTGCTCACAACATTATATGCAGTGCTCACAGCATTATATGCAGTGTTCACAACATTATATGCAGTGTTCACAACATTATATGCATCGGTCACAACTTTATATGAAGTGTTCAAAACATAATATGCAGTGTTCACAACATTATATGAAGTGCTCACAACATTATATGCAGTGCTCACAACATTATATGCAGTGCTCACAACATTATACGTTTTTTGTCGATGAAGGTGATGATCAGTGATGGTGATGATGATGATTGATGTTAGTGATGGTGGTGGTTCAGATTCGGTAAACATCGGAAATTTTATCGGACATTGCCGAATCCAGTCAAAAATATAAGACAAAAATTGATAATGCACCACCAAAATTTCAAATGGAACAGTTACTGAAGTCCTTTAATTTAGGCAATTTATCCGAAACGTTTATAAGAGAAAAAATTACACCGGATATTATCTGCAAATTGGACAGACATAATTTTTATAATTTAGGGGTAGTTCATTCAGATGAAATGATGAAACTAAGAATTGCGTGCAGCAATTTCATAAAAAAAAAATAATAACACCGACAAAATATAGCTTGGATCCAAGCTTGTGACTGACAGGGTTAAACACCCCCCCCCCCCCCCCCCTTTTTCCTCAATCAGAAATTATTAAAATGTGAGGTGCACAAGACCATTTTTCATCTTAAAATTCATTCAATTCCATATACTTTTCAGACTGATAATTTGGGAAGCCGATGATAATTAATGGAGGCCTAATGTCCAGTGGCAAATTAATATGCATATTGAGGACAAGAACTTAACAGCTTAAGGGCATACGATACAGTTACAGGGGAGGTAATTACGTTGCTAACGTAAATTGTTATTTTCGCGACGTCAAACTATGACTTATCGGGAAAAAATTCAGTTTTCCACTGATTTTTATCATTCAAACTTATCTAACTTCAAAACGAGTTCATTGACCCCTCTGTTTTAAGGCCATTTGGTTTGATTACGGAAGAAGATTATGTGTGCCAATTTTCATAAAAACGTAAATAGTACATTAATTTTTAATTTGATAAATATGCAGCAAAAAATGACGGTTTTTTTAACTACTTTCGCGAACATTTGATAAATATGAGTTATTTGAAAAGAAATTGCACACATTTAAATGACATTTATATAAAACAGAATTTACAAACAGCTTGTGTTTATCTTTTAAAACAAAAAAGTTATGTATTTCTGTCGAAAAGAAAAATACGTCCACAAATCCAAATTATGAGTAAATATATAAAATTTGGACCTCATTTTACTAAAAAAAAGTAGCACATGAAGGTATATTATCTATTACATATTTGATTTAATCAGGCAAAAAATATCCTATATGCAAATTGTGAGCAAATTTTCAATATGGGATCAAAACTGTATCGTAAATGAATATTAACCCTGTTTTGTACTAGACCGCAGTCAGACATGTCACTTTACCAAGACACATTAAATTGACTCTGAGCGGACATTCAGTCTTAATGCCGTGTGCATGCTTAGAGAAGAAGCAAGAAATACCATTTTTTAGGTCTTCAGCAGGGTTCGAACCCATGACTTCCTGCACTCCATGTCAACACGGTACCTGCGATAGTTACAGAAGGAGGACGTCTATCCTCCAAAATTTATTCAAGTAAATATATATGAGTTGGATGTATTAATTTCTCATATAAAAATTACTATACACCAAGGGTTTGTTTTACAGTATAATTGCATCGTAATTGTGTATGCAAATTCTATATGGGTCCTTAATTGGTAATAAAAATATATATCTTATCTTCCAATACAACAGAAATACCAAAGTATATTTTTTGAAACGGGAAATCTTCAAATTTATTCGGAACTTCTCGAGGTGACATTACACATTACAAAGCAATCTAAGTGTATGTCTTGTCATTGAAGTGGGCCGTCACAACATAGTATCCTCAGTGACATTTCATGCTGCTAGCTGGATCATAAACAAAAAATTAACCAGAATAGTTAATGCGTAAAAAAGTCGGTCCCAATGACCTACTTTGTTTCAAGGTCTTTTGTTATTGTTCAATTTGCGGGTCACAGTTTACATGCAGGACACACACAACAGATAGAATCAATAGGGGAAAAGTCACTGTTCCCGAAACAAGAAAATTTAACACCTTCATCACTGAGAACGTGTATCAAATAAACTGACTATAGTGCTGCCTCCTGGCTCAAGTAACCCTACTATCTCTTTATATCTGTTAAATATGAGACTTGTCATCAGTCTACTCATACCAAATTGAATTAAAATCGAGTCACGAAAAATGCACTAATCACGGATAACAAATCCATGAAAAAAAAACCTAACGAATCACAGACAACAAATCCATAGAAAAAAGTCATGGAAAACAAAATTCAACGATCACAAAGAAAGAAAATACCCCATCATTCCCCTCAAAGTAGCATTCCTCTATATATATGACATGTACTGCTGTACTTGCTTATAGATTCCGTATCTTATGCAAAGCTTAACGGACTGAGGTAATTCTGCATAAAATGTAGGTCGAGATTACCCACTTTTATTGGACCATTGTTACTACCCAAGATATGCACATGAACAGTAACAGAATATCTTTCATCTTTAATTCAATTCGCAGTTAATTTATATGTATATATAGACCTTGACGCAAAACTTGACCGTGACGGATGGACGGATGAACGAACGGACGGAGGAAATGCTACATTCATTTCAAAACTCCGATTGACGAAGAGATGATAATTAAAGGGGACGACTAGTCTATTTGATGTCTGTGATATTCTAAGGGATTTGTTTTTCGGATTGATTGTTTATTTTCCTTCTGCTGCTACACATGCTTATTAATTTATGTTTTACCGCTATTGTACTGTGGTAAAATTGTTCATTTTAAAAACTCTCCTGATATTTGATGTTTGATGTAATCTAAGATTACATATATCATTATTATTGATTGTTTGTTTTTTTTACTCGCTTTATTCCTTGTGTATTTCTCTGGACGAACAGTACCATAACTAATGCACGCAATTCTTAGTTTCATCATTTCATCTGAATGAACTACCCCTAAATTATAAAAATTATGTCTGTCCAATTTGCAGATAATATCCGGTGTAATTTTTTCTCTTATAAACGTTTCGGATAAATTGCCTAAATTATAGGACTTCAGTAACTGTTCCATTTGAAATTTTGGTGGTGCATTATCAATTTTTGTCTTATATTTTTGACCGGATTCGGCAATGTCCGATAAAATTTCCGATGTTTACCGAATCTGAACCACCACCATCACTAACATCAATCATCATCATCACCATCACTGATCATCACCTTCATCGACAAAAAACGTATAATGTTGTGAGCACTGCATATAATATTGTGAACACTTCATATAATGTTGTGAACACTGCATATAATGTTGTGAAGACTTCATATAATGTTGTAACCACTGCATATAATGTTGTGAGCACTGCATATAATGCTGTGAGCACTGCGTATAATGCTGTGAGCACTGCATATAATGTTGTGAGCACTGCATACAATGCTGTGACCACTGCATATAATGATGATTATTAACATAAGGCAGTCATGGCGTTCTATATAATATCAGTTCCATGGGGTTTGTCGTCAACAGACTTAGCTTCAACATTATGAGTAGGCGAAACTTTTAATTTATTCTTTTCAAAGGTGTATAATCAATGTTTCTGTAAGCACAAAATGTCACATTTTTTAACACTTGATTCAAATACAGTTGGTTTTTTGAATCATAAATAATACGACCATTGTGGTGCGCTGTACTAATTTTTGTTGAAATTTTAGGTCTACTAATCTTATTAGCTCTCTGATTTGGAGGAAAGATCAGTATAATAAATTATTTCAACTTTTTAGGCATTCATGCAGTTTTAAAACCAGCTGGAGTTGTTTTATAACATTGATATCAATAATATTTGGTATGCACCTTCTAGAAGTAGTGAATTTTCTATAAAACTAGACTATTTACATGCATATCAATGTTGCCCGACGGTTTATTTCTACATATATAACCCCACAACGCAACGAGGATCGAGTAAATTATAATATAAATGGCGTCCGAATATAAAAAATGTAATATTGTTTATTTATATTATTCTGTCTCTACGTTGAAAGTTTGAGTTTTAGTAATACCAAAAACAAATAAACATGTAATGTAAAGCAAATGTCCACATATATATATATGTAGGAGAAGAGGCTAGAACATGATTTGTCTCCCAATAGCTAATAAGGCAATATTAGGCCAAAAAATATATATGTGTGGTTCCAGTTAGCCGACCGAACCTAAGCCTAGTCTGTACCCCCAGGCCCTAAACATTTTTTTTTCTTATTTAAAAAAATGAACATTGATCGACCGAAATTGTACGTTCATTTCTGTTTTTCCGGTTTTTTTTCCATTACCAGGTCCGACCGGGCTTTAAGTTAAACAATCATGGCTGCACACATGTTGATAGCCACAACATATCATACATACTAGATGCACACATTGATCTAAAGGAGGTTTAAAAAAAAAAGGCTTCTTACACCCTATTTTTTTTTCAGGACTTAATGACTGGAACCACACACATATACTTTTTTTGGCCTTATCTACTTCAGCAACTTGGTATCAAACATGGAAATTTTGGGTTCAGTAGTCCACCACTTTTCAGACTGAGCTAAAGGAGTATACCACTAGCATAGCTAATGGATGGTGGTCATAAACCATATAAAGGAAGTCCTGTTACACTACACCCCACCTCAAGATTATTGTCCTACCATGACGACATACCAGCATAAACCCATTTGCCAAAATAGCCCCTTTTGCTTGTTTGCCAATTTAAAGTGGAGCATGATTTGTCTACAAAAATTACCTACAATACCGAGCTAAAGGAGTACTCCACTAGCCCAGGTAGGAACTACACGTGTACTAATGTTAACAAAAACAAGAAGTAAAAGGTTAGCCAGTTTCATATGTGCAGACTTGTCCTAGTTTCACAGACATTCCTACGATTATAATCTAGACTGGTTCCAGGACATCAGTAGAACAAAGAAACTTTAATAAGACCAGAAATGTCAGGACTACTTGTTGTTTTATGAATGTTTGTGAAACACAGGACCCATAGAACTGCAGAACATCCCCTACATAAACTACCGGTAGAGATTTTGTGACCAGCAATAGAACTGCATTGACCAAACCAGTAAACTTTAAAAAATGATGCCAGTTACCTTCCTATATGAAAACTGATTTCTTTATATGAATTCATATTTTTCATTTTATTATTTTACTTTCAACAAGCTTTATTTATAATATTGTAGTAAACATTATGATGCTGTCTTTGACTGGTGTTTTTATTTAATGTTTTTAGATATATTCTTTTATTAAATATACATGTCATAATACCTTCTTATATCAAATTTTAGCTCAGATTGTATGGAAGCATACATGTAACAAATTCAGAATGTGTATGGGTAAGATTTTTGTTGACATGGAAATATTTAAGCTTTGGTATTATTTAAATTTTTTTTTTATAATTGTTACTTCGAAATACGAAAATTGTCTTTTAAACAAAAAACAATTTCAGTCATTTAATAAATTTAACCAATTTTTAAACATTTTTGCATAATGGAAAATATTTATTATAATTTTTTGAAATTTTGACTTAAACAAGGGAGATAACACAACACTGTATACAAAAATAATAACAAGTTAACTATGACACCTGTCGCTATTGAAGGACACAAGTTAGCCAAAAAAGATAATTTCAGTATGAGATAATCAGCAATCAACAAACATTTCTGTAATTTTCATGTCAAGGACGATATCAAAAAGACAAACTATTCCTTTACCGTTTTAATTTGGATGGCTTTTGTCACCGAAGTTGAGGTAAGCGTGAGATATCGTTGTCTGCGTGTGAGGTAATGAGATTGGTTCTAAATGCATGACTCTCACACCCAATGCATAGTATATCACATGTATGTGGAAGTGAAAGGATAAATAGTATGTATATATATATGTCAAGGGGATAATGTCGTGCATCTAGACAGTTAGCCAAATATAGATATTAAGACGTAAGACAGAAAATGCTTTTTCAGTTTCCTCTCTACCGATAAACTTCTACCTTAAAACTTACAGACCTCAGACCAATATAATTGTACATGTGACAGCCTCCTTAACAATGGGCAAGCAATTTGAAATTCTGAATGAGGATGAAATACCAAAAGAAAGGTAAAAAAGTATCCCATCAAAAACCAAAAAGGCAAATTGAAACAAAAGGGCTGCAAACCTGCTTTACAAACACAGCTGAAAATTATGATACATACTTTGAAAGCTACAATGTTCACTGATCTGTGAAACAATATAAATTGTCATTTCAGATACCAAATGGACTCACTGTGGCTAAAAGTCTTTAACATTTGAGATGACGCCTAGAGTGCATTAGGGTTTTTCTACATCAAATATTTTCTGAAATTTAATTCTTTAAGAGCAGTTTTGAAAACCAAGTTTGATTCATTAACACAGGAAAGGGTTTATTTTATAAAATTTAAGAAGGCATAAAAATAATTTTCATGGCACATTCAAAATAGTATCCAGAAGACAGCATGGTGCAGCACCTTGTTAAAAATCCTAGGGATACATGCATGTGTATGTCTTATGTTCATTATTTTGTATGGTTTCCTTTGTTCCTAGAAGTGTTTTCAGGTAATTCTAATGTATGTATGTATATTTGAATTTCTATATATGCCCCATGGCAAATGCTGAGCATTTAGAGGTTGAAACGTTGTCTTATTGAACGCAGAAGGAAACCATGGAAACCATTGGAAGCAAGGATTTTATTTTGAAAAAATCTTTGACATTTGTAAAGTTTGCAGAAAAGGGGTATTTTTAATGACACCCAGCTGGATACCAATGAAGATAAATTGTCTACCTGGTAAATATAATTGATTTCTGAAATTTACATTTTGAGTATTTCTAAATACCATGTATTTTAAAACCTGTACTGCAATTTCAGATATTGTAACGTGTATTTGTTATGCAAATCTAAGAAAAATCAAATTTATTTTTTTTTTTTGTATGAATATTATGATGAACTTTGTAGATAACTTACATTTGCATGTTGTACATGTGAAAAAAATATCAGAAGCTTCATTTTTCTTTTCTTTAAGCAATTAGCACAATTCTTATTACATTAGGATAGTCAAATATTGAGTATTACTGCCTTTCAAATTAAACTTTTTGTTTTTGTCTTAGATATATGTTGTTATGTTCAAATAAGATTGCTTTATATATTTTTTTTTTCAGATTTTTTATATTATTGAAATCTTTGAAAGACAATGTATTGGAAGAAGAAAGTCTGCAGGAAAAGTAATGCAAAAAAATGAAACATTGGTGCCAAATCATATGGAAAATAATTTATGAAACAATAAGATTAGCCATATTTGGCATTAGATAGAGAAAGCCAAATCGGTCTTTTAAAGAAATTGTGAAGTTACAAAAATACATCTCTTGATTAGCTGTCATATGCTTGTTGAATTAGAACAAGTTTGTTTTTTTTTCAGGTGAGAAAATTATAATGAAGGAAGCCATATTTTTTACCAGTTTCAAGTTTTCCATTATGATTAAAACATTTTATGCAAGTTTTATGAAAAAAAATTCAAGGTGGAAATTAATTTGTTTTGAAATCATTTATAACAATGTTATTATAGAAGATTTTCAAATAAAAAACCTGTTCATTAGTTTGGCATTGTATGATTATTCAGTTTTGAGGAACATTGTTCAAAACAGTACATTTTTATGAAGTATGTTCTTTTCCCTTGGTTTATACAGCCGTGAATGCCAACTTATGATGATAACAGCATCATAACTAATGATAGATATCTTCTATTTTTTTATTTTTTCTAGGTATTGACTGGAATCTCATCTGGTTTTTGTACAACATTTTAAGCAGTTGAACAACCTTTATAAGACAAGACCACCATACTCTATGAATATTCAGCAGATGACAAAGAATTCACAGAAAATGAAATACCCTTAAAGAGAAGAAAAAGATGTTCAATATATTCTACGAACATTCGACAGATGAGATGACAGGGAATCCAAAAAAAAAGAGAAGAAAGTTGATCAAAGTTACACCAAAGATTGGATGTTTATGTGGAAATGTGTATCATTCCAGGCTGAATTGAACAAATACCTTACAACGCTTTTGACTCTAATTTGCTATTAATGTAGATTTATTTATGTAATTTTTTATTTTATGCACATTGTGCTTACAAAGAACAGTAATAAAAACAACTTGTTTTATGGGATATTTCTTATCTGCCCTTCCTTATAATGCATGGTTGAATTTATGAACGTTTTAGTTGGTAAAATAATTTTCAAGAACAGTAAACTATGTAATTTTTCTTGAACTTTACCAAATTAACCATAAAAGCCTGCAAGCCTTTAAAAATATGAACTTTATGAATATATGAACTGAATAGTTGGTAAAATAATTTAAACAATAGTATGTAGTTTTCTTGAACTTTACCAAATGAACCACAAGCCTGCATCCCATTAAAAACTATAAAATGTATGAATATTGCCCATATTTATCTGTTAGAATTGATAAAAATATTCCCTCCCATTGGGTGAAATTTTCGCAGAACCTTTTTTTAAATATCTTAAATGGAAATCACCAAAATCAGACATAATAAATTTACTCTAGAATTAATCAACCAAAAATTTTATGTTTCTAAAAAATGAATTAAAATTTAAGCAACATGGTAAATAATCATTTTCATTCATACTTAAAGAAAAAAAAATTAAATTGAAAAGGATGAAAAATATCATGATTTTTGAGTGAAAGAAAAGAATAATTTAACAGTGAATATAAAAGTCATATTCCACCATGTTAACTGTAGGAAACTCTTGCAGTCACCAAAATCTTTGCTATATAAATCTTAGCATGAAGTCGCATAAAAAAGTAATTTTTCATTTTCCATTTTTATATCTTCTAGCTCTGTTAATATAATAACCAGAATAATTAATCTTGAATTTTCAATATCAGAAATCCACAACTCATGACTGAAAATCCATAATAATTTAATATGGAAATTATTTTCTGCAAAATTATCTCAGTAAATTTTTTAGAGTTGTCATCTCATTCACTATCTGTTCAATTTCTCTACCCATATTTGTTACCTGCGTCGCCAACAGCGAAAGCAGGTCTAGTAACAGTTTGACTCATCTGTCTGTCCATCTGTCCGAAAACCTTGGGTAGGAAACTTGCGTCCTTTATATTTTGCCTGCAGCTTCATAATGTTGAGTTGTAGCCTGGAAGCAATTTTTGGATCTGTTGTGCAGCCATTTCCTATTTGCCGATAGTTAAAAATTCAACAATACTCAAAACACTACAAAAATTTTCGTGAAAGTTTTCTTGGCTTCTACAAAAGTGAATGATTTTATATTTTGTTTCCAGCTTGATAATGTTGAGTTGTAGTGTTAAAGAAATTTTTTAATCTGTCGTGCAGCCAAATCCTGTTTGCTGATCAATGAATTGCATGCTGCGATGCAGGTCCAGACCCGGTTTTGGTCTTGTTAATTTATGTTCTGTCAGTTGCATGATTCATAAAGGAATTTTTTCTAATTGAAATTTTTTTAACAGTGTTGCTTGCATTGTTTTGTCTTCAGGAAAAATGGACTCTTTTCTACTTGGAAATGCAGTCCAGAAAAATGGTCCAGATTTAATACGGCATTTACAACACGAACAACAACAGTTTCCAGAAAATGTGATTCATTACTTGTCAAAATATAGAGAAAAACCTCCGGAATTCCAGTAAGTAAAAATTACCATATGATGATACATGTATAAAGGCAGTTCGGTTCCATCATAGATAAACTGGATAATCGTCTTTCAAAATTTCTTTTTTCAGAATGTATGTTTTACGCCCCTTTTGACAGCTCACCATTTCCATTTATTTTTCTTGTTATCTATTGTCGTATGAGCTGTTTCGCAACATACTTAGTTTTTTTTTCAGAATGGTTGGTTATTTTATCTCCAACTCAACTAGCTCAAAAATTTCAACTTATTTATAAAGAATGATTTTAGCAAAGGTTTTGTGGTAAATAATGCCAGATATGTTATCTGCAGTCACTGTGTGTGATGTTTGGTGTGATACGGTAATTTAAACCATCAATGAACGTCATGAGAGACTTGTGCAAGTGTAATTTATCCTGAAATGAATAAAACCTTAATTTCATTTAATTAAACTGCAGTGTAAATTCTATCCAACTCCTTGACAATTGACTTTTCTACAAAACTACCTTTACTGGTTTTTTTTTTCGCCTTTGGTTTTTGAGTAATTGAACTTCAAGTCCTTATGTATAATTTCCTGGTACAGTTATTTGTACTGCAGACTATAAATCTTTCAACTGGCTTAGATTTTATGCCAGTATGGTTCAGGAAAAAATTATATTAGGAATCAGAATACTTGTTGTTTTTCTTCCAGAGATCTGGATTTGAAAGAGAAGATATGTAGATTTATTTCAAAGAAAGCGGATTTTTTGTTTCTGTCACCATCAGAAAAGGAAGATAAAGAGAAGAAACAATCAGACATTGAAGGTAATTTTATGAGACAACTCATGTAAGAATTTCATAAAATTAAATTTTTGTATGCATGTACATGTATATCTTAAAAATAATTTATCGATAAAAACAAAAGAAATTATCAAGGTATTTTTTTTAGCGCTTCAGACCTATAATTGTTAAACCAGTAGCTTGAGAAATAAAAACAAAAAAAATTTGGCAAAATTAATGAACAAAATGACTTCGTATTACACAAAAGTCAATTCTAAAGCCAGTGTATAACAATTTGAGATTGTTTTCCTTTCTATGGATTTAAATTGATATATTTTTTGTCTTATATGAAGATAAAACATATTTTTCAGAACTGATTATTAATACATTAATTTTTTACACACAACTGGATCTTTCTTTAACTTAGATACATTTGCCAAGATGCCACCTTTAGAAACATTTATGGGAATTCCAGAGACTGAATGTAGGAAGAATTTCTTTAACGTGAGTAACAACAGAAATCATTAGTCCCTTTCTTATTCTTTGATAATAAGTTGTACATTATGATTTTTAAACAAATTTTCTTGGGCTATAAAGTTACAGCTGAAGAATTTGTACAGAGCAAACTTTGTTAACTTGGAGAACAGTGGGACTATATTTAAACAGTTCATGCAAGGAATTATTCATCATTTACGTATTTGTCAATTCAGCAGTTTTAGATTGAACTGTTTTGTAACATTATAAGATTACATGATTATATTATTTTGATTGACAGAGTGTAGAGAAACATGACATAGTGGTGGGTGTGGTCAATTCTGTGATGGACAGCGGTCTTGTGATAACGTTACTATGTCTGGACAATGGAAAATCAAGAGATATTGATGAATTGAGAATATCTGTAAGTTTATAAACAAGAATTAAACTCAAGTTTAATCATTGTATTTAGATTTTTGATCAGAATATAAATCATTTCTTTTCGCACTGTCATCTCTGTTTCATTTTCAGGCATTTTGTCCTGTCAAAGAACTGCCGAAGTTATTCCCCAATCAAGATGCAATTGAAGGATTTCAAGTGCGAGACAAAGTTAGAGGTAATTTTATAATTTATTATAGGTTTATTTCAGTCTACTTTAATATGGTAAAATAAACCATGAGTTGACAAGTCAACAGGGAAGAAAGAACATTTTGAAAGGAACTACACTATTGAATTTTACAGTGTTTTGATGATCAAAAGCTCTCCTGACGACCAGACAATCTTATTAAAACAAGACCTATTTAACTCTCCAACTAAGTTTCCGAGCAAAGCTTGGTTCAGAAACGTAGTTGGAGAGTTACAAAGATCTTGTTTTAATAAGATTGGACAACCAGATTGAATAATCCTTTTTAGCTCACCTGACCCAAAGGGTCAAGTGAGCTTTTCTCATCACTTGGCGTCCGTCGTCCGTCGTCCGGCGTCGTCCGGCGTCGTCCGGCGTCGTCGTTAACATTTTACATTTTGAACTTCTTCTAGAGAACCACTGAATGGAATGAAACCAAACATGGCATGAATGTTCCTTATGAGGTGCTGACCAAGTGTTGTTACTTTGTAGCCGATCCATCATCCAAGATGGCCGCCAGCGGGGAACTTAGTTTAACATAGGACCCTATGGAAAATGCATACAAATGACTTCTTTTAGAGAACCACTGAATGGAATGAAACTAAATCTGGCATGAATGTTCCTTATGAGGTGCTGACCAAGTGTTGTTACTTTGTAGCCGATCCATCATCCAAGATGGCCGCCAGCGGGGAACTTAGTTTAACATAGGACCCTATGGGAAATGCATACAAATGACTTCTTTTAGAGAACCACTGAATGGAATGAAACTAAATCTGGCATGAATGTTCCTTATGAGGTGCTGACCAAGTGTTGTTACTTTGTAGCCGATCCATCATCCAAGATGGCCGCCAGAGGGGGACTTAGTTTAACATAGGACCCTATGGGAAATGCATACAAATGACTTCTTTTAGAGAACCGTTGAATGGAATGAAACCAAACATGGCATGAATGTTCCTTATGAGATGCTGACCAAGTGTTGTTACTTTGTAGCCGATCCATCATCCAAGATGGCCGCCAGCGGGGAACTTAGTTTAACATAGGACCCTATGGGAAATGCATACAAATGACTTCTTTTAGAGAACCACTGAATGGAATGAAACTAAATCTGGCATGAATGTTCCTTATGAGGTGCTGACCAAGTGTTGTTACTTTGTAGCCGATCCATCATCCAAGATGGCCGCCAGCAGGGAACTTAGTTTAACATAGGACCCTATGGGAAATGCATACAAATGACTTCTTTTAGAGAACCACTGAATGGAATGAAACTAAATCTGGCATGAATGTTCCTTATCAGGTGCTGACCAAGTGTTGTTACTTGGTAGCCGATCCATCATCCAAGATGGCCGCCAGCGGGGAACTTAGTTTAACATAGGACCCTTTGGGAAATGCATACAAATGACTTCTTTTAGAGAACCACTGAATGGAATGAAACTAAATCTGGCATGAATGTTCCTTATGAGGTGCTGACCAAGTGTTGTTACTTTGTAGCCGATCCATCATCCAAGATGGGCGCCAGAGGGGGACTTAGTTTAACATAGGACCCTATGGGAAATGCATACAAATGACTTCTTTTAGAGAACCGTTGAATGGAATGAAACCAAACATGGCATGAATGTTCCTTATGAGGTGCTGACCAAGTGTTGTTACTTTGTAGCCGATCCATAATCCAAGATGGCCGCCAGCGGGGAACTTAGTTTAACATAGGACCCTATGGGAAATGCATACAAATGACTTCTTTTAGAGAACCACTGAATGGAATGAAACTTTGCTGACCAAGTGTTGTTACTTTGTTGCCGATCCATCATCCAAGATGTTTAGAAGTCTATCAGAAAATTGTAAAAAAAATTCTGAATGGTCACAACTTGACCACATATTCAAAAATAATAATGATAAGATGTCTTCAGTAGCTATTGTAAGACTACACTAAGATGACCTGTTTTTAATTTTAAATACTGTGTCAAATTAAACCAATCTTGGTCTCAATCATTATATAATTTTACATAATTTCCAAAATCACATTAGATACAGGTGAGCGACACAGGCTCTTGAGAGCCTCTAGTTTAAGTTGATGTCTCATATAAATAAGACTTGCACCATTGTAATACAGTGCATGCCACATTAAAGATTGTACGTGACATGTATGTAAAGAATATAAACTAGTTCAGTAATTCTGAGACTTGATTTTCTAAGGATGAAAAGATACTCTCTCGGAGTTGGATATTTATGTGACATGATAAACTTTCACAATGTAGTAACAGTATGTATTATGATACCTTAAAAGGAATTTTAATGTAAATAATACCTTAATATAGAAATAATTTATCATGAACAGAAGATAAAGGCACCTTTATAATTTTATGTAAAAATTTTTTTTTTGTTATTTGTGACAAAAATTACAATACCGGATGTCTTATTAATACTGATACTGTTGAAATCTGATTTGTAGCTGTTGTGTTGAATGTAAACCCAGAGACAGAGAAACTGATTGTATCTATGGTGGAAAGATCTTTACCAGAAGAATATACAGATATTAAATTGGTAAGGACTGTCATTGTTAAAATAGTGTAATGACTCGAACTGATTTCTTTTGAAATTCTATTCTCAAGATTAAAAAACGTAATTCAGTAAGGAAAGTTGAATTTTTTGAGTAATGGACATCTTTCATATTTGTATATTGAGGTTTGGGTATTTGTGCTACATGTTTGGGTATTTTGTTACATTTTTGTGTAAATGTTTAGTAGATACAGTATAAAAATAACTGAAAGTTTTTCTAATCAGTGAACTTAGATTGTTCTGGCTTGACCCGTTTGGTCTCTTAGAATATTTATTATTTACGTTAAAATATTTCTAAAATTTTGGTTTATTTTCAGGCTTTAATTACTGAAGATGAGTTTCCAGTTCAATACAGGTAATAATTGTACATTCTTTGCAATTAATTATTTTATGAATTTATGCTGGTAAAATATTACCCAGGAAAACAGAGTTTCAGTGTTTTATAATTTCATTTAGTACATGATATGTAAAATTAGTACATTTGATTGGACAATGGGCATTCACTATTATTTAACAGTCTTTTGTTAATCCTGACAAATCACAGGGAATCAATCAACCATGAAGTATAGTGCCGCGGGAAAACTTGTCACATGGGTATAGTACCCGTTGCAGGTATAGTCTCCCATAGTCAAGGTAAACAAATCTTCATGTAAAGTGAATGTAATTTTTTAATGAAAAGATTTTTACATTTTATGTACTATTAAAATGTATTATTAACTTCTCCCTCAGGAAAAGTTTTTGTAAAGTGTTGTCTGGTGAGGCATAGTTCCCTCGCCTAAACAGCTTTGGTATTATACCTCACCAGACAACACTATAGGAAAACGATTACTGAAGGACAAATGCATAATAGATTGATACTCTCCATTTAAAATCATTTGAAAATGGAAGAGGATTTTTTTATTTTGGTACACTTTAAGAAGTAGATTGAAATTATGAATTTGTGACATTTAAAAAAAAATCTGTACAAAGAGCTTATATTTTACTGTATAATTTATGAATTTCTACCATTTTAATTACTATTTAGTAGCAATCATAGAAATGTTGTATGATTTAATAACAACTTATTTAAATAAAATTGTCTTATACATTGTAATTTAGATATTTTATAAAAATTGTAAAAAAAAATCAAACATACTAAGAATGAGAAGGTTATTTTATTTTTAGGAGAAAATTACACATAAGAGGTCTGACGTTCGATGAATTGCTACATTCTATTCTTGGATTTAATAACAGTGGAAATATAGATTGTTTGCTTAAATACCTTGACCAATCAGAAAACTCGTCATTGATGAGAGGATTACATGGGTTTGTGTTTTAAATCACTAAAGAAATTGCTTGGATATTTTATTGAATATAAAATTTGACTTCATCAATGAATGACTTTCACAAAATATAATCCCATATTTCAAATTTTGCAGTAAAAGTTTTTCTGTTTTAAAGTAATTTTGGGGTATTTTTGAAATTTTTTCTCTCGAATCAAAAATTGGGACATTCATATCATGTGAATTAAATATTAGGACCATATCTCAATTTTGTCAAAAGAGTAACCACATTGCACTAGTCAGATGGCATTTTATATATAAACGATTTTATGGGATAGAGCCCTCAGAATTGGTGAGCCCTGTAATTTTTCCAATTCAAATGCAATGTTAAAACATTTACCAGAAAGAATAAAAAAAATCTGGGACTCATTGGAAAGTTATAAGTACATGTAGGTTGTGTATCCCATTTACTAGTCAAATTTGCTTTACTTAACATGGCCTTAAATGAAGATATAAAAGAATATAGAATATTTTTATTTGTTCAGAAACCTTTATTGATTCTAGACAATATTTATCAAATTTAAGTGTTGAATTTTGAAAATGTTTGATGTCTCAGAACTGTTTACTTCCGGATATCATAGGTAAGTGATTAAGTATAGAACTGTGAAAGTTGGATCGTTTTAACAGTAGAATTTGGAATACATTTTTAGTTTTACTTTGCCGCTAATTTCCAAGATATGTATTCAGGATTATTTCAGTAATTTTTAATGTCCTTTAAATTCTCGATAAATATGGTGTAATCCATTGAATTTTTGTTTGTTATGATGAAACGGTCATTTTTCTGTGAATTGAAATAAATGCAGAACATCAAAAGTACTATTGCAATGTTCACTCAGAGTACTTTACCATAATGTTAGGAACAAGAGAAACACATTAAACACTGTCAATATAAATACACTCTACAGCTAAAAATAACTGATTTGGTTGAAAGTTAGATTTATATTTGAACAATCAATCTTAAAGGAAAGGGAAGTAAAATAGTGTATTCCCATAGAAGAAATACAGTTGGTAAACAAGCTTCTTTTTCAATTCAAAATTATATTTTAAAGAATTCTGAAATTTGAATATATTTCTTAACTTTTAATTATGGTATACTTTGTAGATTAAAAATTCCAGAGAGAGATATGGCTGAAAACCTAAGAAAATATCAGTCACAAAAAATGGCACATTCTAGGTAAATACCATATACTAAACTGTACATCTTTCACAATTAGGTTACTTTGGAAGGCTCTGTATCATGGGAACATGGGGAACTTTTAACTATACAGTCAAATAGGTTCTAGTTTAAACTACATGTATATAATTAACATCTCAAGTGTATTTTATTTTGATTTGAAGAAAGAAGTATTTTAAGCAGACAGTAATGAAATTTGGTAGTTTTCTACCTGTTCATCAACATTGTATGAAGGTGATTTGATATTCTTGTTTGTTCCTTGCTTTATTTGCAGTTTTAAGGTTATATGTTAGAATTTAGAAAGCATGAGACTATTAATTTACTTACATGTACAAAGTGTGTACATATAATAAGTTTCTTACATAATTTTTCAGTGTTGCACAAGGAATAACTTACTTCAAAGCTGGTAAACAGCCGGAAGCCATACAATGTTTTAATAAAGCTTTGGACATTGACAAGACCAATGTGGAGGCATTTGTTGCAAGAGGAGCATTGTAAGTAAACATTATATATATACAGTGTTTTTCGTATGTATGTGTACATGCATTTCACATTGACAAAGGTTTCTTGAAAAAAACACTGTACATATTGGTCTAATTGAAATTAATGGATAGGTTTTCATCCCTCCCCCCCCCCCCCCCCCCCCCCCCCAAAAAAAAAAAAAAAAAAATTATTAAAAAAAATGTTGATACTACAAATTTGAATTTAATTTTAGTTAGTGGCTATGTTTAACATGATTAAAAGCATTTTAATGTGGAAGTAACATGTTCGCAGTATAGGCAGCGATATTGAATTTAAGTTGTAGCTCAATAAAAAGTATCTTTTTAACTTTCAGATATGCTAACAATGAAAGTTTTAACAGAGCTATAGATGACTTTGAAGATGCTTTGAAGATAAATCCAAGCCATGCAAATGCCAGAAAATACCTTCATGACACATTGTTGGCCTATGGAAAATCGTAAGTGTCATGTTATATCATGAAAAGTCAACTTTTCATCGGTCATGTCCATAAATTGTTAAACTAACCATACAATTGTTTATATTGTTGAAAATTTAAAAGTAACACTGTAATAGTAGATTTCTTAAAATAAAATAAAATTCATAAATAATTGGAAACATTTGAAAAATTAATCCCCAATGAAATTAGACCCCTTAGTTAATCAATTTTTGTTAAATTTGAAATCCACAAAATTTTATCTCCACAAAATCATTTTCAGAAAGGAATCCACAAACTTTTAAACTCTAGAAAATTAGTTATTTTACGGTATGAATAAGCTATAACTGTATAAAGTGAACATAAAATTGCCTAGTTGTATTTTTGTGATCTTGGCTATCAGAGCTGTTTACTTGTACAGATTTTCCACTGATTTGCTATTGAAAATATTTACAATGCATTTATGACAAAAACCTACGGAATCCTGCCAACTGGAAAAAAATCGTAGTTGCTTCCGAAAATTGGTCGATGGGTGTTAGAGAGAAGCTTCTTGATAGAAACGATCGTGATTTAAAGCGCTCAATTGATATCGAATTATTTAGAGCAGCAAAAAACATGGTTCCCACAGCTAGCTGCATCATGTGGACGAAAATAGTAGACGGGAAATTGATCAGTTATTGCTTCTTCATATGACCAGGAGGTCTTCAATAATATGAAAAAGGTGTATTCTTACTGCAAGTTGCCTGTTATATTCTTTTAAACTGACAAAATGCTAAAAATATGCACAAGTCACTGCCGGAATACTAACACAAGTCAGGAGGGGTAAACAGCTCTGGGTTATTCTTGGAATTTATTTCTGGAGAAAAAGTATGTACAGTGTAGCACCCAATACAGGAGACATTTAGCTAATTTGCACATATCTTTCTTATTCAGAAATGAGGATATAGAAAAATATGATGAAGCACAAGAGTTGTATACTAAAGCCATGTCTTTGAACCAATCATCAGTGGAAGCAAGAGAAGCATTAAGATTTCTGCATTACAAACGGGTTTGTATTGTAATATTTTTTCTTGTTATATTAAACATAAAGGCAGGAAAACTCTGGATAAAAAAATATGCCAATCATGTGATGGATCAACACCTACTGTCTGAATTTTAAGGTTTAAAGATCTTTTTTTTCAGAAATCTTAAATGCTGTAGCAAATAATAAATTTTTACAACAATTTTTAACATATTTTTATACCCCTTCTCCAAAGGAGAGGGGGCATACTGTTTTACCCTTGTGGTTCCGTGAGTGCATGCATCCGTCTGTCTGTAACAAAATTTTTCGTCACACTTTTTTCTGCAACTAGTCATCACAGCCACTTGATATTTTGTCACAAGCCTTCAATAGGTACCCCCATATCATGGGATGCATTTTCGGACCAATGCAATGTCAACTTTCTGTTTGACGACTTCGTTTATTTTTTGACCTTATGGTTTTGAATAAAAAATTTTTCGTCACACTTTTCTCTGCAACTACTCATCACAGCTGCTTGATATTTTGTCACAAGCCTTTTGTACACCATATCACAGGATGTGTTTACAAACCAACTTCCTGTTTGACAACATCATATATTTTTTTACCTTAATGAAAAGAGGTGTATCACTAGTGAGCAATGGTTCTCAGTAGATCTTGTTTGCTCTAAATAAGCAGTTTCTGTGAAGATATTTTGGAAAATTGATAAGAAATTGTAAGAGATTATTTTTATTAATTGATGATATGGACTATTTTCAGTGTCAGAGAAGACAAGACGAGATGAGAAGGAAGTCTAGTCCTAGGATAGAAAGAAATGAGTCACCAGATAGATTTGAACAGACAGCCAGAACATTGAAGAAGTTAATCAAGGGAGAAGATAAAAGGCACAGGTGATCATTTTCCTGATGAGTATAAATTAAAAACTGGAAAATGAAACAAAGAAGCATAGGGGATGAGTATAAGAATTTGTCATTTAAAGGAGAAGACATTATGCAGGTGATCATTTTACTCATCTCTTACCGGAACTGAATTAAAATAAACGTTATGAAATACTGACATTTGAAAACAAAAGAATCTTCCTTCTACCAGGGTAGACTTGCTCTTTTTAAGGCCTATCATCCAGCTATC
The DNA here is from genome assembly GCA_028015205.1 of Mytilisepta virgata. NCBI lineage: Eukaryota > Metazoa > Mollusca > Bivalvia > Mytilida > Mytilidae > Mytilisepta > Mytilisepta virgata. The sequence continues at coordinate 60,493,216 of CM051518.1, read as the reverse complement.
TATATGTATATGAGCTGTTTTCATTGTTTTTTCATTTTCATCTTCTCCACTAACACAATTAGACCAATTTCAAGCTTAATATAAAGCAGTTTGGGAAAGGTATAGACAAAATTTCCTATAATTGTAGGTAGTTCTTGTACCTGCATGTTCATCATTTAAAATTTCTTTGTTGTGAGCGTCTGTGGTGGCCGAGTGGTCTAGCTACACAAATTTACATGTAGTTTCTCAGATTTACTAATCAGCACCAGCACCAGCCTATCAACGCTGAGTTTGTGTTTTTGATTTCAATCTTAATATTTTAATTGACATGGATTGCCATTGGTCTGTGGTTCTATCTCAGTAGTCTGATGCCTTGCAAAAATAAAGACTTGCTGCCATGATATACATTGTAGCCAGTTGTAAAACCCCATTAAATCATGGACCAAACCTTTGTCATGACTTTGAAACCATATAAGTAATGATATGGACCATTACTGCCATACTTTGTAGATGGAAAAGTTTTTAACTTTTTGAATTCAGTTTGAGTATGATTTTAGTACATAGTTCAACAATTAGAATTTTAAAAAACTATAAAGTTGGTCAGGACTAAAAATTAAAACAAAATTTCTTTGTACACAAAAATGGCATCTATACTGGTACATTTAAAAACTATTATATTAAAAAAAATTTAAATTAGGATCCATTTCTTTTGTTGCAGAAAAAAGAAACGAAGGTTATCAAGAGAGAGTTGTTCTTCATCATCCTCATCTAGGTCTTCGGGAAGTAAAGATTATTCTAGTGACAGAAGAAGGAAGAGACGTTCCAGGTCAAGGGACAGAAGTCAGAGAAACAGAAGTCCACCAGCTGATCATTCAGTCAAACGAGCTGAGTATGAAGAACCTGAAGTTTTACCACATCAGCAGTATGGTGTTGATCCTCAGTCATCATTCTTATCTGGAGCAGGAGCATCTTTTTCTGACATTTTTCGATCCTCTTCACAAGAAAGTGATGTTGGTCATGGACAAGTAATTCCAGCTGTTCCAGTGCAGTATGGGACAAATCCGTATTTGTATGGAAATCCTCATGCCACCTGGTATGGAATGCCAGGTGCAGATCAGACACAGATGTTTGGATATAACAGTCAGATATTTGGTCCTGGGCAAATGTTTCCTGATCCTCAGCAGGTTTTTTATCAAAGGAACCAGATGGGAGATCCATCACATGGTAATCGTTCAAGAAGTAGAAGTTCTGGCATAGGGCACAGAAGTCGAATTGATGGAAGAAGTAGGACACGAAGCTCAAGTAGGAGGAAAAGTCCAAGTTTTGATAGAAGTCCGAGTTTAAGTCCTGATGGAAGTGGAAGTAGAAGTAGAAGCCCAAGTCATGGTAGAAAACATAGTCAAGGAAGAAGTAGGACAAGAGAAAATCCCAGGCAAAAAGATGGTTACAGGTCAGGATCACACAGTCCAGGACATAGGAAGGGGAATATGTTAGAAGATCATAACAAAAGGTCAGGTTCGAATCAGAGAAGTGAAAATACAAGAAGTAGCAGCAGGTCTTGGAGTAGAAGTCCCGATGGTTTTGAAGAAAGTCAGACCATAGCAGAGAGATCAAGAGTGAAGGACAGTTCAAATGAAAGATTGAATAGGAGTGCAAGTCCAGAGAGTGAAAGACAAAATCTACAAGAAACTTTAGAAAAAGTTAACAAGAAAAGATCATCAATAGGTAATAGTAATGAACATGAAGAAATAAAAGGAAACAAAACTAGGAGATCAATAGATTCTTCTAAAAGTTCGGAAGAAATCAAATCAAAATCGGCTAAGAAGAAAAAGGATACAGCTGATGAAAAGGGAAAGAACAAGAAGAAGAAGAAAGAAAATGGTGAAGTAAACAAAAAATCAAAAAAGAGTGTTGGAACAAAATCTCAGCAAGATAAACCAAATGATTTAGATAAGTCTAAGAAATCGATCAGCAAAGAACCATCTGCAGTAAAATTGGAAATGAATAGGTCCAGCCTCATATCTTCATCTTCAGATAGGAAAAAATCGAAGGAAGGTCATTCTGAAAATAATATACAAGATGGAGAAGAACTTATGAAGATGTCTGGAGATATCCGCAAGGTTATCCCAAAAGATGCTCAAGATATTCGTATGGTGATCTCAAAAGATGAATTAGGTGTCCAGAAAACAAAAACAGAGGACTATGTCCCAGATAAGACTAAAAAGAAAAAGAAAAGAGAAGATGAAATTGTGAGTCAGTTTTTAAGGTCTAAGTGGGACAGTCCAGATGAAATGCGTTCTTCTCCAGTTGTGAAACAAAGAAGTGGGGAATATGCTTCAGAAAACCCTAGGAGCAAAAGGAGTAATTCGAGGGAATTTGAGGGCATTAGAATTCATATTACAAATGACAAGTTCGGAAAACAGATGGAAAGCAAGGAAGACCTTGGAGTTGTTGAAATGTTTCATGTAAATGAACAACCAAGAAAAGCCAAAAAAGAGGTGGCTGAGAGCATTGATGAAAAAAGTAGCACTAAAATTCCAATGACAAATTTGTCAAACGAACCTAAAAGAAAAAAGTCAGACATCCCTGATAAAACTGTAAGTAAGTCAACTAAAGAACCACCAAACCCAGAGGTATCAGAAAAAAAGAGAATATACAGGAAAAGAAGTGGATCTTTATCACAGTCACAACGAAGTTCATCTTCCAGTTCTAGGTCGAGAAGTCAAGCGTCAACATCACCAAAGCAAGGAACACGATCATGGAGCCGCAGAAGATCACATTCGCATAGTAAAAAAATATCTCTTCCTAGAAAAAGGTCAAGATCTCATAGTAGGAGAAGGTCAAGATCTCATAGCAGGAGAAGGTCAAGATCCATTAGAAGAAGGTCAAGATCCAGTAGAAGAAGAAGGTCAAGATCACACAACAGAGGAAGGTCAAGGTCACGAAGCAGAAAACGATCATTTGGTGGGAAACCATGGTCTCCAGTCCAGAGGAGACAAGGAACAGAAGGCTTCAAATCAAGACCAGTTATTAAAGGTCGAAATAAATTTACTGATTCAAGATCACCTTCAATTTCACCAGGAAGAAAATATTCTGGAAAAATAAGAAGATCACCAGATCACCATAAAACAAGTAACAATAGAGGAAAGGATTCTTTCAGGGGGAGAAGTTCAGATAGAGGTAGTTTTAGAGGAAGAGGACATTGGAATTCTAGAGATCGCCATAGATCTCGGAGATCACGTTCAACATCACATGGACGGTCGAGATCTGGGAATAGGAAAAGGTCATTTGAAAGACGATCAAGGTCCAAGTCTCCTCATAAAGGCACTAATAAAAGTGGTACAAGTCAGAAAAAAGATGGTGAAAGCAGTAAGAAATTGGTTGAAATTGAAGACTTTTATCACCAACTAAAAGAAAATAAAAAGAAACAGATTGAGAAAAAATGATTTTTATGTAATGGAATTTTTATTGAATATTTAATGTTGTATGCATAGCAACTAAAAACCTTTGAATACAATATTTGTTAAAAGGAGACATTTTTGGCATCAATATCTGCAGACAAATTATTTGTAAGGACATTCATGTTTGTTGTAAAGGACTTTACCAGTCTTCTCAATTTTTCAGGAAAGGCCCAAGAAAAAAGTTTGGTATGGCACTTGTTACCTTATTTTAATATGTATTGCCTTCCCTGATTTTTAATTATGATCATGCATGTGTAAATGTATATTGGATCATGTAATATACTTTCTGAATTTTACTTGAATGTATAATTTGAAAAAACCTATTGACATATTCCAGTTTATCTCATGCAGGTAAACAATAGGTATATTGTAATGTAATACATATCCTTGGGTATGGAGATAATATTTTGGGGGAAATTGGTCAGTTTTCTTATGGATGTACAGTTTAGTATAGGGATCCTTCAAAGTGAAAATTACTCAATGTGGACAATTATCTTAAAAGCACGAAGTATAATATGGCTTATTTTTTTACCACATTTTGTGGGCAAGGAAAACTAACAAAATTCGTGAAGACACACAAAACTTTTGACTTCAAAAGTAGGTATTTGCTGAATTCCAGTTTACAAATCAAGTTACTGAAGACCTTTCTATGGTAATTAGGACTTTACTGAAAAGCTTAAGATTAATCTAAAGGTCAATCAGGATAAAATTAAAAGTCAGGTTTTATCAGCTTTTAGTTTGGAATGATGTCTTTTAAGGATGTTCGCTGCTCAGTTTCAAAATAACAAGCTTTTATAACACTGGTCAATATTGATAGTTAATTAATAACAAAAATTATAGGTCCGTGGGCTTGTTTTCAAGAAAGCCATTGAAAATTTGGCGTGAAAAATATGCTCTCTTGATTTTACATAGCTTTATCATTGACAAGTTTTATTTTTCAAAAACTTAAATAATAACAAGGATTTTATAACGTTTTTACAAATAGCTTATTATTCTGCATGCAAAAGATTTATGAAAAGAAAAATTTGTGTTAGCAGGAAAAATAATTTATGTCATTCAAATTCTTAAAACCAGATGGTTTTGCACATCTGAAAAAATTCAATAACATGACCAGCGAACATCCTTAAAGCAATTTTTGATGACTGTTTCCTTGGAACAGGTTACTCTATCGTAATGTGCTTGTCATTGTCCCAGCAGGCAAAGCTGGTGATACCTATTGTATTGGGTTTGTTCATATTGGAACAACGTATAGGAAAACCAATGGCCATTATACTTTTTAATCGGTAATATTGAAGAAATTTGTTAATAATAAAAAAAAGTAACCCTTTAGTGCACGTGACGATGTAGTACTTGCGCGGTTTCATGAATAACACGATTATTTCATTCCTCCATTGGTGGGAAACAACGTCATCCACACTCAGAAATTTCATAACCGAGGTTTTTTTTGACACTTTACATACTCGTATTTACTTCATGATTATGAATACAAACCATATTATATTGCAAGGTCTTCGAACCTTGTTAAGTTTTCTTGCTTTAAGATTAATTTTATCTTCACTTTGCACATACTGTTTTGTTCTCAATATTTCGGTGTTATTGGTATCCAATACGAAAATGTAACGATATGGGGTAATTTTCAGTAAGACAACATCTCTTATAGGGTTGAATACGCAGAAAGATTTGTTACAACCAAATTCGTTTTCCGAATTATTCCAAAAGATTCAACGTTTGATTAACCTTACAACATATGCTTGTCGATTTTTCCTTGGGGGGGGGCTTTTAAATTGTATCATTTCGCTTTGATGTCACATTGCTTTTTCATTGAATATTTGTACTGAGCAAATCCACAAGAGAATTTGATTTATTTCAGAGGAATCTATAGAATATGTAGGAAAATTAAGCCCACGAAAAAAGAAACGTAAAGCTCTGCCCCGTTATGCGGAGGAATAGCGGACAACTCAGCCATGGACCACACGGATCGTATCATCGGACAACTCGGACCGTGTCATCAGACAACTCATCCCGTACTTCAGTCATCTCATCGGACAACTCGTTCCGTACTCGGATGGTCATATCACAAGACTAGACGGCCTGTAGTAGGATGGGAAAATCCGACTACTCGGTCCATGTTCTTGTATAACTAATTATTTTTTTCTATTTTTTTTTTTATCTATGATTTATTTTACTTTTTTTAGCAGAAGAAAGGTATTTTTGAATATGTAACATGAATAACCATAATTAATTAATTTAGACTATGTCTTCACTCGATTTGAATTATCGATTACATATAATTGACTGAATGATTGTTTGGTAATTAGCATAATTATTAAAAACACTAAAACTTGTAAAAACTCATCAGATGTAATTAAATGTGTGAATAGTCGTTTGAACATGGTGTGTTTACAATCATCAAAGAAAAATTGTTGGCTTATGTGTTTCTAAATGAGTAGATGAAGACTAGGGTGATACTGATGAGACCCAAGGGAAGCTGATTCAACCGTGGAAGGACTGTGCTGAAAACAGACTTTCTTTGGTCGGGCTGTTATTACAGATACAAATAAATTGCATATCACATCACAATGCCGTTCATTTAATTATATATTTCTACATCGAACGGTCTGAGTTGTCCTATAAACCGTTCAAAGTATAAATCAAGCACTCTCGGTCAATTTTGGTGGTTCAATTCAAAGTATCAAGGTCATCATTATCAATGCTGTTACTTCGCACGGTCCGAGTTGTCCGATGACACGGTCCTAGTTGTCCTATCAACCGCTCCACAATCTTACTTTGGTTTTTACTTCACGGTGCGAGTTGTCCGATGACATGGTCCGATTACGGTCCGAGTTGTCCGATGATACAGTCCGAGTGGTCCCCGGCCCCGGTTACCATGCGGGGGTATGGGGTATCCCTCACTTAAGATTCTTTCTTGACCCCACACAGTAAATGCTTTTCCATAACAGTTGGACATATGCGAGTTTATACCAGCAGTTCCATGATGAAGTTCTGCGTTCAGGTCCGTTTTCAGGAACATTTCCATGGATTTCAATGACAATAAATTATATTCCAACACTTGTTATCATCGGATACTGGTATGATGTGGTACTAAGGTTGTTTTTTATGTCAGTTTGTCAGGAATATATGATTATAAAGCGATGATATTCCACAAATACAGATCCGATATGGAAGTTGCATTGGTAGAGCGTTATTTTCTTGCAATTTTCATTTTATTTCACGCGTTTTCGTGTTGGAAGGCCGTAAAACCTGCGGTATTTACAGCAAATTAATAAAAATTCATCGTGCAGGTCAATTAAAAAAAAAACAACTTTCGTTTATCTTTAACGAAATTTTCATTTCCCGTTCGATCGTGTTCACAGCCCCCGCCTTCCAACGTACGGCCCTCGGTATAGACGAAAGTATTGGAATCGCTGTTACCTCTTTTTGACGTTTGGTTAACTGTCGCATTGTACTATTTTAATGAGAAACCAAGCAAGTATTTCATGTATATTATAATATAAAATATTTCCTTTATAATGAAACACATCCAGTTTGGTTACATGTGAGTTATCACGACATACATTTATAATGAATGATTAAATTCTGTTAAATTTACATGGGTCTCTTTCTGTGAACCCTGCAAGAATTTTATTATACCGAAATTCACGTCGCAAAAAGGTCAACAGTACTTAGTCAACGTGAGCGACAGCTATTTCTAAGACGTATATAACGGAATTGATTTTTTTTTCTATTTCAACAATATTGAATTTTTAGCTAACCTGGCCTAAAAGGCCACGTGAGCTTTTGTCACCACTTGGCGTCCGTCGTCCGTCCGTCAGCATTTCACATAAAGATCTTCTCCTCTGAATCCACAGTGCCAATTTGAACAAAACTTGGCAGCAATGGTCCTTAGGTGGTCCTCTTTCAGAACTATGTCCGATGACCTGGTTCATTCTTCACAATTAAGAAACATCAAATCCTATAATTTCATTGGTCGAGAACACTTTGCTATATTCTAACATTTGGTAAACATTTTAAATTTCTATTGGTTTTTTTTTGGAAAAGGGTGGGGGTATTAAGAGGACCTCTCCAAAAACTTAAGAATGCTACTACAATACAACAATAATATATATAATCCAACAACCATGACAACGTTTATAACATGTATAGAAAGTGTCTATTAATATGAAATAATTCAATTATCTAAATATAATTTCAGGGTGAAGATGGAGATGTATTTACATGTATTTGAGATAGAATATATCGTTTTAACTTAATTTTTTTGGGGAGGGGGAGGGATTTTTAATTAAAAAAAAGTATATATTATTTGTATATTAGATTTTTTTTGGTTCTTTTATTCCATTTATAATTTTTGAACTACCGGTTTGATGAAAATATTAACTCAAAAGAAAATTTTAGACAAAATTAAAATTAGATTAAAAAAACTCACCCAATCCCATTAACTTTTCAAACGAACCCAGAAATCCAGACTTGCGTTCATTCAGTTGTAATAGCATTTTACATATGTTTGCACAACACAAAAGTACTGTGAACAGTTTTTTGCCAACAGAATAAGTTTATTTCATCACTTAGGAAATTTTACGGTCGTCATCACGAGTTGACTGTATCTAAGATGACGTTGGATCTGTTCCCACTGTCGTAACATTTCATGTGCCACAACCGGATTGACTTTGTTGAAATTCACGACGAGGGTCGTATACAGAGCAGGAACTGCTTGCCCTTCCGGGGCACCTGGGTTCACTCCTGGTTTTTATAGGAGTTCGTGTTGTTCATTGTTTTTTTTTTAGTTTTCTGTGTTAATTCGTTGTGCTTGGGGTTGTTCATTTGTCTTCCCTGGTTTGTCTGGTTTGTATTACGTTTTTTTTTATTTGCTCCTTAGGTATATTTATCTTTTTAAAGATCTTCTTGTCTGAAACAAATTGGAACAAGAAAATTGGTAGCAATGGTCCAGTTAGGTCCTCTTTCAGAATTATATCTGATGACAGCCAGCGTCGAATATAGTTTAACATAGGACCTAATGGGAGAGCTCACTGAAAGATCTTGTTTGAAACCAGTCAGCCAATTGGAACGTACCAGCAGTGTTCCAATCAAGATGGACAGGTGGGCGATACAGGCTCCTGGGAGTTTTTCATGATTTTTGGTATTAATTCGGGGTATGTTTAAAAAAACTAATATTTAGTCGGGTTGTATTTACACAAACTTTGAGCGCTATTAAATTCTTCAGATATTTGTAATTAAACCACTGCTGTGACGTCAGCCTATTCATTTACCGTGGATTCTTTTCCTAGAATCAACGCTGCTTTGATCCGTCACTGAAATGGAGTCATCAAATTATATTCAATTGTTCCTTTTGTGTACTTAATGTCATTAAGTTTGAATTGGCTAATTTACTGATTTCTGTTCACAACCGATATTAGTTTAAAAACTTACCTTTGATTTTTGCAAATTTTTATTTGCCGTGACTTGGGTTCGAACTCCCTCCTTCAAGTAAATTATGTGTCATAGTTGAAGAACACATCGACGAAACCTCTCGGCTACCAATCGTATAATATCTACATGTCGTTTTTACATATATCAATATATGATACGGTACAATATATACATACGGTTTTCGCCTTTATATATTTAAAAACGACGTTTGTATAGTATAAGATGGTAGCCGCAAGGTTAGGATGAGTTGAGAGTAACACTTGTAGACATAGTTCGAATCTCTGTTACCGAACACCGAGTTCCCTTTTTTTCTAAATCTTTGCGCTATCATTGATATAACTTAGTAATAAGAAAAGATCTTTATTTTTTTATTTGATTATTATCGACAATTTCATATAATTCAATAAAACATTAGAACATTGTTATTTTGATGTTTATGGCAATTTCATCTGTTTCACTGCATATTTTGACATATTTTTATAATATAAAAAGTGTAAATCGAGTGGATTTAAACTATTTTTTCTGTCACTAACATTATGTTTTACTGGAAAATTATTTGGACTATGCTTTATTTTGTCAATAATAGACAAATTTCTGAATCATATGCCTTATACTGTAAGCCCATACGGTTTTGTATTAATTTTCATTTACCGTTAAAATCATCAACGTGACTATATATATATCTAATTGAATAGTAGTATAGAGAATTAAGTTAATTTAAACTCACACATAATAGGGTCTAATTAAGAAAGGAAAATGAATTGGGAAAAGTCGTCACAACAATAGTTTAAGTAAGAGATACAATGGATAAGCGTTGGTTCATGTAAAACAAACCATTCGCCCTCCGGGCTCATGGTTTCTTTTTCAAGAACCAACGCCTATCCATTGTATCTCTAATACATAAACACCAGTAGTAGTTCAGGTGTGCTTTTTCGAGATAATCCATTGATATACATCTAAGGCTTTATATCCTACCCAGGCATATACTTTATGGCTAAAAAAAAGTAGATCCATTCCAGCCGCACATCCATATATACTGCTGCATAGAAAGTTAACCAATCTAGCCATTCTGGTTAGAAAGTTCTGCTCATCTTCAGTGAACTATTCAGCAGACGGACTTGTTTCCACATAGCAAATTTAATTGACACCTAAATTATTCACAATTCTGGATTTCCATAAATTATAATAGACTGAGGTGAACTTCAAAACAAGTCAATGCAAAGGGGACTTCAGTTGACTAATGAACCATTTTACTTGAATGTACATTTACATGACTTGTTTTACAAAATATCTCCGAGATAGGGACCGCCTCGGTGTCTCGTGGTAGCGTGCTCGCCCCGAGTACGGAAGGCCGCGAGTTCGATCCCCGGCCGGGTCAAACCAAAGACATTAAAATTGGTATTTGCTGCTTCTCCGGCAAGCACGCGGCATCTAGGAGTAAGAGCAAAGACTGGTCGGCTCGGAGTCAGTATAATGTGTCCGAGTGAGCTAGCACATTAAAAATCCGACTTAGCGTGTCGGTCTAGTACAAAGCAGGGATCATATTCATTATCATATCAACATGTTCTCGTCCTGATGTGCACCTGGTTGCCACTGGACGTTAAACAATAATTCATCCATCATCCATCCATCTCCGAGATCGGAGGAGTGCTTTTCCTATTAGTTGCTGAAACTGGTCACCACCTTGCGCTTCATTTAGATTAGATACATAACATTATATATAATTTGAAGATTTTGAATTGTTATAGCAAACATCCAGTTTCAGCTTCCAGATACTCATATTTGAACAACTTATTTTCCATCATTAGAGCTCAAGCCACATACTGGCATACAAAGATCAATATGCACATTTTAATATGTCCAAGACATTATTTCCTATTGTGATTTGTTTGTGGGGAAAAATAAAAAGAAATAAAAATAACCAATACAAATAAAAGCACTTTATTCTCCTGTTCAACAATAAAAATAACAATATGAATTCTATATATAATGATAACCAGAGGCTCCTAGGAGTCTGTATCACTCACCTGCTTTACAAATAGCCCAAAAAAGAAGACTAGCCTGTCTATTTTGCCCTTTGAAGATGAAATGATAAATCTTTGTAGAAGACCTCAAACACATCATTTGTACCAATTAACAAAGCTTTGGATTTGTTTAATTTGGAAACAAAAATTGCCAATGGCAATATTTTACCATATCAAGAAGATTTGAGGACACTTTGTGGAAGACTTGACAACAATCCTTTGTACCAAGTTACAAATCATTTGCACTTGTAGTTTCAGAGGAGATGATTTTTAAAATTTCAGCCAATCAGAAACAAGAATTGCCCATGGTGGCCATGTTTTTCAGCCGATTACGAAATGACGAATCTTTATAGAAGACCTCACAAACATCATTTGTATCAATTTACAAATCATTTGTAGTTTCAGAGGAGATGATTTTTCAAATTTCAGCCAATCAGAAACAAGAATTGCCCATGGTGGCCATGTTTTTCAGCCGATTACGAAATGACGAATCTTTATAGAAGACCTCACAAACATCATTTGTATCAATTTACAAATCATTTGTAGTTTCAGAGGAGATGATTTTTCAAATTTCAGCCAATCAGAAACAAGAATTGCCTATGGTGGCCATGTTTTTCATCCAATCAAAATGAAATGAGGAAATTTCATAGAGGACCTTTAGTACATCATTCCTGCAAGGTTTGGTTCCAGTTACCCCAGTAGTTTCAGAGGAGATGATCAAAATCTGAAATGTTAACAACGACGACGACAGACAGACGGACGCAAAGTGATGGCAATAGCTCACATGGCTTTGCCAGGTGAGCTAAAAAGTCCATGATCTATACATGTACATAGATGCCAACCCCTTTTTGGTCCTACCAGTAGAAACAATCTCAGTTGTCAGTAATTTGCAACTTTTTTCAGTAATCATAATTTTTCATAGAAAATTATTGCGTTTATCAATATATCCGGATTCGTACAAAAACCAAATAATCCTGAGACATCCCGAAAGTATTTAAAAATCATACTCTCTATTGCGCTTTATCTTTCCACGATAACCTGTAAAGAAAGATTAAAATCTAAACCAGCAACGGTTTTGGACTGGTAATGAACGGAATTCCGTATTTAAACTGTAACACCTAATTTTGACCTGAAATTCGTAACAATTGCGGAAAAACCGTGACAGTTGGCATCTGTGCATGTATACTAAACAAAACAAGAAAATTCACAACTTCTTTTCAGTAACATTTTTGTACCCTATGAAATCTTGTAAAATAATCTGAAAAATGTGCCTCTTGCAATTAACTCATGGTTGCTGAAGAATTTTTTTTGCAGAGCCATTGCAGTGCTTTCTTCCTTTAATCTCTTAAATAAAATCGGATGTTTTCAAAATTATCTCCAGGAAAAAACAGCATGCATTAACAAGAGTGGACACACTACATGTCTCGCCTGAGTATGCACATGGACACAGAATAATGATTATCTGATATCCAACATTTTGCAAGTCAAAGGAAAAAGTTAAAAGATATTGAGGTCAAGGTCAAAAGGCAGGTGTCATACCGACATGAATCCACTAAGAACTATCTATTAACCAAATATGGTGGGTCTAGGTATTAAAGTTGCAGAGAAATGGATCTAATCTCGAAAATGTGATAAAGTTACCCAAGCATGCAATTGAGGTCAAGGTCCAGAGACAAGTGTCAGACTTGCATGTACCCACTAAGAACTATCTATGACCACACACGGATGGGTCTAGGTATTACAGTTGCTTAAAAAAGGTCTTAATCAAGAAATTTGGATGAAAGTCACTCAAGCATGTAATTGAGGTCAAGGTCCAGAGACAAGTGTCAGACTGGCATGTACCCATCAAGAACTATCAATAGACCAAATACAGTGGGTCTAGGTATTACAGTTTCTGAGAAATGGACTTAACCACGAAAAATTGACAAAGTCACTCGAGCATGAAATTGAGGTCAAGGTCCCAAGCCAGGTGTCAGAATGGCATGTACCCACTAAGAACTATCTATAGACCAAATATGGTTGGCCTAGGTATTACAGTTGCTGAGAAATGGATTTAACCACAAAACTTGAATGCAGATTTTAAATTCATGTTTATGAAGTCAGTGAATCATGAAAATGAGGTCAGGGTTATAAGACAAGTATACTGGGAAACCTTATAGGATATGCTACCTTGTGGACCATAAATCTTAATTGTAGGTATTACATGTGCAAAGTTATTAAAGCTTTAAATAAAATGCTCTGCTGGGCGCAGCTTGATACGACCGCAGAGGTCGAACCCTGAACAGTTGGGGCAAGTATGGACACAACATTCAAGCTTGATACAGCACTGAATTTGGTTGATTGATTGATTGTTGCTTAACGTCCAGTGGCAAATATTTCATGCATCTTCATGACGAGAACCAGTTCAATTTATCAAACAATTCAATTAGGGGTGGGATGGGACACAAAGGGGAACCAATTTTGACTGCCACTGTAAAAGGAGGATGGTTGGGTAGGGTCGGATAATTTAGCCTCCTGTAGCGGCCATCAGCCTACTCTTTTTCGAAAACTACAGAAGGGGTCTTTAGCGTGCAGGGAGTGTGGCATTCTCCAAACACGTTACCCACTATGGTCCGCGGTCAGGCTTTCCGTATTATGACCTGACAACCCCCCCAACGAGACTGAATTTGGATTGTGAATAAATATTTGACACAGCATAGGTTTCTGACACAGAATTAATGTGGTCTAAGAACTTAAAATTTTTTAATTTACCTATTCAAACAATATCAGTATTATTTGTTTTTATATATAAATCAGAAATAACCAATTTAAAATTTAAAATTGGGCACACATATCAATTTCTTGCTATTGCGCAATACACTATGAAGTTGCACATTGACCCCCCCCCCCCCCCCCTCCCAAAAAAAAACCCAAAAAACAATAAAATTTATTGTAACCCCCCTTTTTTTGCTAAAAGAAATTTGAAATTTCCTTTTTAATTTATGAAATATGAAATGAGAAAAAAATTAAATGTGTTTGGATTACCTCCCTTAGCCCACCAAGATAAGATCATACATTTCTATTTACTTATACTAAAGTTATTGTGCAAAAACCAAGAAAAATGCTTATTTGGGCCCTTTTTAGCCCCTAATTCCTAAACTGTTGGGATCAAAACTCCAAAAAAAGGTCATAAACCTTGTGTTAAAATTTCATAGATTTCTATTTACTTATACTAGAGTTATTGTGCGAAAACCAAGAAAAACGCTTATTGGGCCCTTTTTTGGCCCCTAATTCTTAAACTGTTGGGACCAAAACTCCCAAAATCAATCCCAACCTTCCTTTTGTGGTCATAAACCTTGTGTTTAAATTTCATAGATTTCTATTAACTTATACTAAAGTTATAGTGCGAAAACCAAATGTCTACAGACTCCGACGGACGACGACGACGACGACGACGCCAACGTCATACCAATATACGACCGCAAAAAATTTGCGGTCGTATAAAAAGTTTACGCCGCCGCCACAGGAAAGTAATACCTATATCTCCCCCCCGCGACTTCTCGTCGCAGGCGAGACAAAAACCAAGTTTTTTTACTTTTGATTTCTCAAAAATAGATATTTTTCATTGTAAAATGTAAAAACATTTCCAACTTGTCAAAATTTCAAATTGTATTTGGCAGAAAATGACAATAGAATAGAGAATGGAAAGGGGGAATGTGTCAAAGAGACAACCCGACCAAAGAGCAGAAAACAGCTCAAGGCTGTAATGTATTAAATATATACATGTACATGTATATACATTTGAAATTTTTACTCCAAAGGAATAAAAAGAAGGTTGCATTTCTTTTATTGTTGAGTACACATGTGTATTTTTTACTAGTTGACCATGTCAACTGACTACTTAAGAATAAAACATGCCATTTTCAATTTGTGAACACTTTTTATTCAGGCGACACAAGAATTTTTCAATAATGTAAACTAACTGCGAATTTATTAGCAAGGAAATCTAGACAGGAAAACTGAAATTATCTTGGGGTAATAATGGATTATAAATTCCTGCAAAATTATCCTAATACTGGCAGGGCTGCTGTGTTGGAGAAGGCTAGAGAATTTGCTGCCTACTTGCGTACATAAGCCAGTCAACAATGAGGTTGCAAGTTTGAATCCAACTGTTGGAGAGGAGTGTTGGACAAGCATTACATTGTACCAGTTTTCCTGTCAAAGATAGGTGGTTCTCTGGATTTCACCGCAAAACTGGCTACCATGATATTGCCAACTCTTCTTAAAGTGGCACGAAACCCTACTAAACCAAACAAAACCCTAATACACATGTACACCCAAAATGTAAAATTAACTAAAGTTTCTAAACAATATTTTTACATAAATAAATGCCAAATGAATATGGATATACAAAAAAGATGTTATTCTTCCAAAAAAATAACATTTAATACCTATTTAAAAAATATTGCACTACAACAATCGTTCATGGATATTATACAATGTATATGGGGACATTAAAACAATATCACATTTGAGGTAACACATTTTTGTACATCAGCATAATACCTCTGATAAAAGAATTTAAATTAATCCAATATGATGCACATATAAATCCTTTTCGAGTATCCATAAATAAATGTTAGCTTATGGTTCTGACCAACTAACCTTATTTAATGTGTATTTTACTTCACATAGATGTCATCTAACCTGTATCACTGAACACAATAACTAAATGTACTGATCAATGTACAGACTCCTGTTTAAATATTTAATGTATTAAATACATCTAGTTTGATCCATCTTTCACAATATTAAAACTTGAGTACAACACACCTCGAGCAACACACTTTGTCAGTTTTTTTGTATCTTTAGAAATTGCTGAGATTGTTGTAAACTGTTTTGCAGTTTCATCTGGTCATATTCTGAAAAATATTTATATTATGCTAGAGCTCCTTTTGATAGCTTGAAACAAAATCAAGATAATCTAATACATTTAATGTTTATAATTAACATCACGTAAGCAATTTATTCCATGCCTAAAAAAAAATTAAGTATGCAAAATGAGGTGCAAAATGAGGTGACATCCTTTGACCTCTATGAAATAAAAACAACTTTGAATAGAAACAATGAATTAAGTAACATACATGTACAATTAATATCTATATTTGTTTCTTTGAACCATTTGTTAAGTCCTCAGGTCTTTACATATACTACCAGTGAAGTGCCTTTGAAATACCGGTATTATTTTTTGTGCTTAAACAGCCTCGGTGTTTCAACAAATGTTTTTCGCATGGCATATATTTTACTAGCACTGTCTCTTCAACAAAAAGAGAAGTTTGTAATTTCAGAGAATTCACTGATTTTAAAACAAGAGGCTCCCAGGAGGCTGAATCGCTCACCTGGTCCTTAAGCTTTAAGGGAGTCTTTCATGAGCTATTACCCCTATAATGGATCATCTGACAACTTCGACCCAATTCAGACTTTTGTAGAGCTCAATGAGCTGATTGTTTAAGCAAACAACAGCTTTTCTCTATCGACAATAGTTTTCATTCTATAGGGCAAAAACAAGAGAAAACGCTATTTTTGACATTTAAAGGGTCATCTATAAGGCATCAACAGTTATTTTGACATTTAAGGGACAAAACTTTAACTCCTAAAGGGCTCATTTAAACATTTTGCAAACTAAGGGAAATGCTGTGAAAATGGTCAATTTTGGTGTTCTAAGGGGAATAACTCCTAAAAGGAATGATCATACAACTTAATAAGTACAAATTTTAAAAAAAAATCAAGAAAAAGGGCAATAACTCCTACATGGGTGGTTACATCTTCTTCAAAATTTCAAAACCTACAACTTCGATCCTGTTACAAATTTTGTAGATCTTTGTGTGCCTAACAATATGAAATTTAAATTTTTCAAATTTCCTTTATAGTATCCAAGATATTGAGCTTAATAAGTGCAAAATTTGGAAAAAATGCAGAAAAAGGGCAATAACTCCTACATGGGTCGTTGGATCTTCTTCAAAATTTCAGGGCAGGTAGATCTTGAGGTGCTGAACACTTTTACCCTCAGCCAGAATTTTGATATCTGTTATGGTTTTTGAGTTATTTGCAAAAAACTGCAATTTACCCCTATGTTCTATTTTTAGCCATGGCGGCCATGTTTTTTACGAATCAAAAATCCAAACGATAGTTTTGTAGCACATATACCAATAAACAACTGTACGAAGTTTGGTTGCAATTGGACTTATGGTGTCGGACGAGTTAACGTTTGAAAAATTGTTAACAGACGACGACAGACGACGACGACGACGGACGCCAAGTGATGGTAAAAGCTCACATGGACCTTTGGTCCAGGTGAGCTAAAAAGCTGATTAAGGTACAATAAAATAAAGGATGTATGAGAAAATGAAATACACCTAATTTATCAACTTTAAGTATACCAATATATCATTAAATATTATTTGACATACTAGGACGAGGAATGGGCAGGAAATATTTTTTAGATATTATGTTCATCTACGGCAATTAAAACTCTATTAAGCACTTTTATCTGGACTTTTCAATAATTTTTTTTTACAGTTGTAGAGTCCAGATGATTATTTTAAAGGTGTCGTCGGACATTTCATAAATCTTATTTTCTGAAAGGCTATGTCGATTTTTAGATTCCTCTGCCCCCTCCTGGCCATAATATCAAACAGCTGAACCACTGTTTCAAACAAAAATTACTTCAATCATTTATTCCTTAGCTATTGTGATGTGTTATGAGTTGATATGAAAGTATCTTTCAGGGAACTGAGTCTCTTAACATTTGAAACGTTAACTGATGGCATTTGTACAAATACTAAATAATTCAGGAATTTAAAACTTCAATAATTTTAATGTCACGATTGCACACAAGCTTTTAACACATTACCTCTTATCTCCCTTCTCAAAATTGACTCCCTGTTTCTACCCCTTTGTCTCCCTGTTCCTAGTCTTACAACTCTGGGTTCTGGTGCTGCACCATGCCTCCATCTTCAAGCACTATGCTGTCCTCATCATAAATTTTACAGGTAGCCATATCTAACTTTCAATTTTTATTTCAATCTTATCTTTTTGAAACTGATTTTCATTTAATCATATACCCCTGTTGTGTTGGCACACTTTTATGACACGTTTACACCATCACAGTAGGGTGAAGGTTGTTTATTGCTGATTTTGATAAATATACTGCCCTTGTGTCAAGGTTGGGTGCCCCCAATATTATCTTTTTTAACCATTGAGTGCCTTCAAAATACGAAATTAACCATGCCTTCACAAATTTCTGGGGAAAGCACTATATAGTGATCTAATTTTCATGAGAATCATTCAAGTAATGTAGGAGAAGTTGCAGACAACACATGGAACGAAGTTTCTTAAAAAATTGCCCAAGTCCAAACAGCCGTATCTTTTACATTTCTTGTCCAAACAGAAATTCAAAGTTATTTCGGACAGACAGACTGAAATCTATATACCCCCCCCCCCCCAAAAAAAAAACACTTCATTTGCCAAGGAGGGGGGGGGGGTGTTATAATTACAAAAAAACGAGACTCAGTTCAATGCAACATACAACATACCTAAGATGTGTTTCTAATGTAGAATGTGCTAAGTTGTAAAAATAATTTCCTAAATGTAGCGAAGCAAAGATATCTTTTAAGACACTTTTTTAATAAACAGCTTGAATTCTTCGTAAAATTCTATCATATAATCCCAGTTAAATGCTTACCTAAGCAAATTATCCTTGTGACAAGTTGTACTGTTGTATTTGTTTCAACCAGAATACATTATGCTCATCTTCTTTTACAACTGGTCTTCTATAAAATAAATCAAAATTTGCAGTTATGTAAAAGCAAAGTCATGCTTTTGATACAACCCAGACCTCTATCCACAATATCAAATACAATTTTTAATTAATATGTTAGGGCAAATTAAAACAAAGAAATATTTTGAAATATATAATTGTATTAATCAAATAAACTCCTTAGTATGCCTTCTACCATAATGTTATCCCTTTTATCCAAAATTTTTCCATTAAAGGTTAATTTCAAACATTACGAATGTCTGACAGCAGTATAAGGAGTTCATCAAACAAAAATGTACATCTGATAAATGCATATTAATTGCATCCCAGATTTTTATCTTGTCTTTATCTTTACGGTCAAATGAAAGCAAGATTTTTAAATATAAGAAACTAAAATATGTAGACTATCTCCCCTTCACTAAACTCTCTAGGGAAATAATTTGATTTGCCTCCTTTTGGTCTCCTTGGATGAAATTCAGATTATCTTCTATAGATAATTTGTCATAATATAGGAAATTCAGAAATTTAAGCAAAGAAACATTGTACTGTAAGATATTTGTTTATTTTATAAAAGTTTTGCATACATAAAGTTGGAGTGGGGGTTTGATGTTTTTTTAATGTTTAACATGTAATACTGAGACACTGATACATACTCAGCTAGCAGATCTTTTACTTCTTTAGATGATGGCTCAGATTGTCTGGTGAAGAATGGAATGTGATCGTCTTCAAATTTCACAGTTGTTGGGTCAAACTTCAAAATATCTACAAATTAATCGTACAAATTAAATAAAAAATCGCTGGTCATTTAAAAGGCAGAGAAAAATGTTCTTTAATTTACATAAAGGGTACATTGTTTTAAAATACTGAACATTTATCTCTGGTGGATTCATTATTTTTAACAGATACCAAGTTTTGTGGGTCAAGTGAAACAACAACTACCATTGGATATGTGGTATTACCGAATCCTTTGTGATTAAAATTTGTTTGGATGAGACAGGTCTACACAGATTAAATCACAAAAGAAATGCACTGTATCTTCTGTCACAAGAGTTCCATAAAGACAAATTTCTGGTTTATATATAGGGTTCAGTTCAGACAGATTTCAATGTACCGGTACTTAAAAATTACAAAACCATAAAATTCAGTTCTTATTACTTCCTGCAAGCCTGTCTTATTGATAATATGAATATCTTAAACCAGACATTTTATGGATGAATAATACAATTTACATCATGTAATGTTGACTGATACAAAAATAGCAAATTCAATTTAGAAAATATTACTGCACATATACATGTATTTTATTATTTGCTGGCATCAATTTTTACAGATACATGTATTTGCAAAAAATCAAATCTTAAGCTGATGCTGCCAAATAATAAAATACAATACTGTTTACACAACTGTGTAATTTTTTTTTATATAATCAGATTTTTAAATTCAGTTATATCCTTGAAATGCTGTGTTAGAATTTGAGTAATTTATCCTCACCTTTACTGATTGGTCCGAGTTTTTCAGCTTGCTTAATTAATTGCTCAGATGACCAAAAACTTGGAATCCTGGGAAAAATCATGTCAACATCTTGTGGAGTGTGAAATCCTAAGTAGTGTAACAACGTTATAAAATGTTCGTCATGTAACAAGGCTTCCTGATCTTCTTTGTATAGAACTAATGGAACAGAACTTCCGCATACTGAAAAAAAAAACATACAGCTTTTCAGTTTTAGTGTAATATATATGACAAGTGAATATTTCAAAACTGCTAGCTCTCTACTTACACAAAATTTGTCCTTATATTTGTATGTTATTTGTATGTTATCAAAGAGAGCAGTCAATATCACTTTTGATTACAAAATTCATGTTTATTTCAAAACTTACAATGTATATAATGTTTACAAACTTAAAACCTGTCTGATTGCTTATTTTTCTAGGAACAATTGTATGAAAAATTTCTAGGAGTAAAATCGTGTGAAAAGTTGTTAAGTGGGATAGATTTATTTATTAATGGGGAAAGGAAATTTATCACGACTTGTTAATTCATGTACCCGTATACACTTATAAGATAATAATGTATAAATAATTTGCAGACTTTACTCTTTGCAAAAATTAGCACTTTACATGTATAAGAATACAAGTTATTATCATTTATTGACAATTTATAATTGTTTCAAAGTATTTATACTATAACTAATCTTGAAATGCGAATACCTAAAAATCAAGTTACCCAACAACATATTAATTCATGAGTGAATTATTAGTGTTTTTCGGTCATGAGTTGTAGATCTTTGGTATTTGAATTTCGAGATTAGTTATTCTGTTTATTACCTTGAAATATTCCGTGTATTCATAAAATTTAACGAGAAAATACAAGAGATTATGTTTTTATGCGATGAAGTTTGTATAGCAACATCGTTGGCGACAGCTATTGTTATGTCACTTCCTGGAGTGAAATATGACTTTCGATTTCACTGGGTGAACTATCGGATTTTATTTCACTCGGAAATCCCCGTAATTCACCACACTCAATATAATAAATGAATTTATCATTCTTTTAAAAATTTATCATAATGAAATGTAATATAAATTCTTAACTTATGCATTATTGATATGTATTGAACTTAAAATAGGACCATCACTAATATATGAATATCAGAAAGTACTTCTATGGCCTAAAAATGGCTACACAAATACTCACCAACATGAAACATGGTAACAGGTTCTTCATAATAATTTCTTTCACAATGTTTTCCTGTAATATAGAAACAAAATTATTTTAATTTATTAAGCATATCACTATTAAAATATATAGTCTATAAATAGACTAATATTTAAGAAATTGTTTCCAATATATTATGTAAATCGACAAAATGTGCACATCTTGTGCATCAAAATTGGTATCAAATAATTTTATTTTTACCACTGAGTCGATGCCACTGATGGTGGACTCCAAGTCCACGAGGGTATCCCCAGCTCAGTTGCTAGTATTTCGATACTAGCCAGAAACTGATACTTAAAATTTACTGTTACAAAATTGTAAAACTTGTGAAAACTAAGGAGTATCTCCCTCATGCATAGCTCTCTCCTTGGCTGGTTTTGACCCCTTTTGGTATTTTTGAATTTGCTCTTCAACTTTTAGGATTGTTGTTTTGGTTTTAAACATTTTAGGCCATGAGCACATCTGATGAGTCGCAAATTAAAGAAATGTGCACATCTTGTGCATCAAAATTGGTATCAAAGAATTTTATTAACTGGGTTATGAAGAGAATACTTACCAAGTTTGACATAAGCTGTCTCACAAAGTAGTGTCTGTATCCACTTGAGATTATCTTCCTGATTTTTCTCTTTCAGATTTTCTATGCACCACTGTACAACATCCTGTTCTTCAGGTTTTACCTGCTGATTCATGCCATCTTTCTCTATTTGTACCAATTCCTACAACATATTTCACAGTTATCAACAAGAAAAAATGCCGCAAGTTGCATTTATTTTTTTAGTTCAATTCATGGAACTGAAGTGACATAAACAAATTATTTAAAGTGGCTTTTCGATGATATTTTAGGTTTTCCCTTGATCCCAAGTTCATGGCAACTTCTACCATTTCCAGTAAAATATCTCTTCATTCAATATTTTTATCATAAAATATATAATTGGAAATAATGCCTGGGACTAATACATTCCAGGAAATGAATGCATTCCCTTAAGGAAGGAAAATGACAAAACATGTTTTTAAGATTTCCTTTACATGTTTTCAAATGTACCTCATGATCATTACCAAAATGTTTCTCCATTGGTCAGTAGTATGGTAAAAATACACAAAAATATACCATTATACAGTTATTTCATGACTGTCAGGGAACAGTATACAATTACTGAACATTGTTGAGGGATATAGCAATTTTATTGGTCCTGAGACATTGACTATTTTCCAGAACGCGTTAGTGAAGAAAATAGTCAATATATCGTTGGACTAATAAAATTGCTATATATCCGAAACAGCTGTTCAATAATTGTTTTATTATACCGAAAATTGCAAATTTCTCCAAAATGTCAGAAAAAACACTGTGATTACTTACAGTTATGGACAAAATTGAAAGCATTAAAATCTTTTTGACACACCCACTATCGTATCGTACCCCGGGCAATAGTTCTTCCAACTTGAAAAGCGATTGAACAGTTACTTTACTGAACAAAGTTATACATACATTGTAGTAAAAACATACTGAGGTATAATAATCAAAACTATTGACCCGAAGTGCTGGAGATCACTTGGGAACTGTTGCTTGATGCCGAAGGCTGACGGCAACAGTTCCCAAGTCATCTTCTGAGCACCGAGGGACAATGGTTTTGACTGTTCCCTGAAAAAATACTGTTTTATTAACTTTATATATAAATGCACATAACCACAAAGCCACTGAAGATGATAATTTCAAATCTCTCCATCTCGGCTGCACAACAAATGTAACAATCGTGTGCTTGACAGGAATGATGTACTGTGAATCGATTTTGCGCATGGAACAGTTCGATCCGAATGTAGGGGAACAGTGAACTGTTTCACTCCGTCGACTACTTTTAAAATTTTATTATAATTAGTTAAAAATATTACATATGAAAAATATATACTATAAGTTAATAAATTTGTTTTTCTGATGAAAAATTGGGGCTAATAAAACCTTATTAAATAAGTAAAAGTACTCGATACAATTGGAAAATTATGCCTTATCTACAGTCTGCGATCAATGGATGGGATGTAATTGTCATGTCCATAAGGCCTTTGATGTTTTCATTACAAACTAAGATACCATTAGTACATGAATGTTTAACTGGAAATGAATCATTCAAGTTTACAGAATATTACATTTACTCACCTTATTAGCTAAATATTCTTCATCTGAGATCAGACCATTTTGATTTAGTTTTGACCATATCTGTCAATGAAATAAACATGATAAATAACAGCAATTCTGCATATGTAGTTATTTTATATAAATATTGCATAAAACATTGCTTAAGGTCAAAGTATGAATTTATAAGCACACAACACCAATGAGCATAGTATTTCACTTGTCCAATATTGCATCATTTTAAAACAATATCATTAATCACTGTTCAGAGCCACCAGCCAGCAGTTCTTTGCCACCCTAATAACCATTTTTTTAATTGAAAAGTCCATTAAATATTAATTCATCCTATACTAAAAAAAAATTATCATTTGATTGACATATTGCTGAAATATGTTCTGCTAAAAGTTATTTGGAGTCCAATTTTCAATAGAGGACTGCAAGAATTAATGTGTCAAATTATTTAGACCTTCCGAAATAATAGACCATTCAGTATGAAAAACAAGGAACCATACCTCCTGTAAAGTAACTGTTATGCCAACGTCTGCAAATCTTTCTGCCATTTTCTCAACCATTTGTTTATCTTTCTGTAGCTCAGTGTACAATGAAAACAACATGTCATCAATTTCTGCAGAGTCTGATGTTCCACTACTGCTGCCAGTACTGAAAAAAAAAACAGAAGAATAAAATATTTTCAATAGTCTACAAATTTAGTTTGGTTACTACACATACTACAGTGGAACCCCCGAAAACCGGCCCCTCTGAAAACCGGATTCCTCTGAAAACTGAACTTTTACTTTCGGTCCGGAATTTTTGCCTATATATTCAAGTAAAAAAATCCTCTGAAAACCGGACCCTCTGAATTCCGAACACCGGCCGTACTTTCCGGTATAAAACATATATATTCTTGTCAAATTAACCTCCAGAAACCGGCCGATACAATGTATTACATGGAAAATCAGTGAACCGTAATACATGGCATCCTTAATCGATCGATGATTGACATCATTAAACTAAATAACCATTTTAAATAAAGGTGTGAAAGTCGTTAATCAAACAATCAGGCATCAATAAAAACGTCGGATTGAAATTAAAAACAATTAATTGTAGTAAAATAATATGCGCGTGGTACATGTACATGTGTAAGCACACGGCACAATTTTACAACATCGTTATAATACATTGTAATACACTTCCGGTTTCACTCTCCGGATCAGATACGTCTTTTCCGGAACCTCCTAAAACCGGACCCTCTGAAAACCGGCCGATTTCTCCGGTCCCACAGCTGTTCGGTTTACAGAGGTTCCACTGTACTTCATTAAAGGACTTTTTCAATGAATTTAAGTGTCTAAGCTAAAGGTTTAACTCAAATTATATTATAGCTCTTTTTCAGAAATCTGACTTTGTTTTTTTTCAACAAGCCCTTATTTCTATGAAAGAAATCACAGCTTTGCATTTGTGTAAAGTGTTCTGACTTGTTAGATAAACCTTTTGACAATACAATGTATACTTTAAAGTAAAATTTAAAATTAAATTATCATTTGAAATTTTCAAAGTATGAAAAACAAGATTGCTACATGTAGCCATATGTCCCCAACTGCAATAGATAAATAAGCTAATAAAATTTATTCACACCAATATGACAATTAGAATCTGCCTGTGGACGCACGGACGCATACCATTACCAAGTCCCAACATTGCATTGCAGCTGGGGGACAAAAACCTAGTTTAATGCTATTACCTGTGATCATCTGTATCAATACCATACAGTTTCTGAGCAGTTAGTAAGGGGTCATGCTTGGCCAAATTCATAAACTTATTTAAAACATATTCTGTTAAATCATTCATTTCCTGTGAAATAAAAAAGATTATGCAGCATAACATGTGTAAAATACTTTTATCCAAAATATTTATCTCCTAATATTAGTGATTTTAAATTTTTATAAAGTGCACTGTGAATATTTCACCCTTGTTCTTCATAAGAAGCATGTCTTTAGTAACTTACTGACAATGTGAAGACGTAACTTTTCATTTTACACTTAAATTATGAAATGTACTGCAGTCAAAGGATGGATATGCTGATGAAGCCATGAAAACCAATTCAAACAGAATAGTGTAACTAGTTCAATAAAATGCTCTGCTGGGCGCAGCTAGATACGACCGCAGATGTCGAACCCTGAATAGTTGGGGCAATTATGAACACAACATTCAAGCTTGATACAATACTGAATTTGGATTGTGAATAAATATTTGACACAGCATAGGTTTCTGACACAGAATGAATGTTGTCTAAGAACTTAAAATTTTTTAATTTACCTATTCAAACCATATCAGTATTATTTGTTTTTATATATAAATCAGAAATAACCAATTTAAAATTTAAAATTGGGCACACATATCAATTTCTTGCTATTGCGCAATACTGTGCAATTGAAAATTTCTTCAAATATTTGACACATAATAGGTTTCTGACACAGAATAACTGAAATCAAAGAACTTAGAATTGGTCATATGAGTTGAATTTATATTCAATTTTTTGCTTCTTGTGCAATACAATATGCTGTGGAGAATTGCCCCCCCCCCCAAAAAAAAAAGAATAATTTACCCCTTTTTTTAGCTTTTGTGCAATACACTATGAAGTTGCACATTGACCCCCCCCTCCCAAAAAAAAAAAACAAAAAACAATAAAATTTAATGTAACCCCCCCCCTTTTTTTGCTAAAAAAATTTGAAATTTCCTTTTTAATTTATGAAATATGAAATGAGAAAAAAATTACCCCCTCCCCAATTTCTCATTTCCCCCCCCCCCTCTAAATTTTGTTTTCAACCCCCCCCCCCCCCCCCATTTCTTTATACTTTGCAACCATAACAGCCCATTTAAATACACCATAACATATTAAAATAGAAAATGACATCATAGTCATGGAATTTATTAATAATAAGGTTTTGATAGTAGAGCACACATATCAATTTCTTGCTATTGCACAATACTGTGCAATTGAAAATTTCTTCAAATATTTGACACATAATAGGTTTCTGACACAGAATAACTGAAATAAAGAACTTAGAATTGGTCATATGATTTGAATTTATATTCAATTTTTTGCTTCTTGTGCAATACAATATGCTGTGGAGAATTTCCCCCCCCCCAAAAAAAAAAAATTTACCCCTTTTTTAGCTTTAATTTTGGACCCCGATTTGGACCAACTTGAAAACTGGGCCCATAATAAAAAAAACTAAGTACATGTTTAGATTCAGCATATCAAAGAACCCCAAGAATTCAATTTTTGTTAAAATCAAACTAAGTTTAATTTTGGACACTTTGGACCTTAATGTAGACCAATTTGAAAACGGGACCAAAAATTAAGAATCTAAATGCACGGTTAGATTCGGCATATCAAAGAACCCCAATAAGTCAATTTTCGATGAAATCAAACAAAGTTTAATTTTGGACCCCGATTTGGACCAACTTGAAAACTGGGCCCATAATAAAAAAACTAAGTACATGTTTAGATTCAGCATATGAAAGAACCCCAAGAATTCAATTTTTGTTAAAATCAAACTAAGTTTAATTTTGGACCCTTTGGACCTTAATGTAGACCAATTTGAAAACGGGACCAAAAATTAAGAATCTAAATGCACAGTTAGATTCGGCATATCAAAGAACCCCAATACTTCAATTTTCGATGAAATCAAACAAAGTTTAATTTTGGACCCCGATTTGGACCAACTTGAAAACTGGGCCCATAATAAAAAAACTAAGTACATGTTTAGATTCAGCATATGAAAGAACCCCAAGAATTCAATTTTTGTTAAAATCAAACTAAGTTTAATTTTGGACCCTTTGGACCTTAATGTAGACCAATTTGAAAACGGGACCAAAAATTAAGAATCTAAAGGCACGGTTAGATTCGTCATATCAAAGAACCCCAATAGTTCAATTTTCGATGAAATCAAACAAAGTTTAATTTTGGACCCTTTTGGCCCCTAATTCCTAAACTTTTGGGACCAAAACTCCAAAAATCAATCCCAACCTTCCTTTTGTGGTCATAAACCTTGTGTTTAAATTTCATAGATTTCTATTTACTTATACTAAAGTTATTGTGCAAAAACCAAGAAAAATGCTTATTTGGGCCCTTTTTTAGCCCCTAATTCCTAAACTGTTGGGACCAAAACTCCCAAAAACAATCCCAACCTTCCTTTTGTGGTCATAAACCTTGTGTTAAAATTTCATAGATTTCTATTTACTTATACTAGAGTTATTGTGCGAAAACCAAGAAAAATGCTTATTGGGCCCTTTTTTGGCCCCTGATTCTTAAACTGTTGGGACCAAAACTCCCAAAATCAATCCCAACCTTCCTTTTGTGGTCATAAACCTTGTGTTTAAATTTCATAGATTTCTATTAACTTATACTAAAGTTATAGTGCAAAAACCAAATGTCTTCGGACGACGACGACGACGACGACGCCAACGTCATACCAATATACCATATAAAAAGGGATCTTATTTTAGAAATTCTTTGCTTACACATTGTGACACAAACTTATGTTCTTGACAAAATTCATGAACTAATATTACACAACAATCATTGACAAACCTTTGTGACATGATTTTTCGTACTATCCACTTCCATCAGTGCCTGTATAATGGGCAACTGCATCAAAGCATCTGCTCTATCACAATCTCCTGATACATGGTGTAACATTGTAAATAGACAGCGGTTCACTTTTGGACTATTGTTTTCAAATTTTTCTAACAAAACTCCATAATATTCCATAATTTTATTTGTTCCATACCTAAAAATTCAAAGTAGACTGACATTTTTTGCTAAAATAAGGCAACTAGAGTTCTCTTAATAAAGCTTGCTAAAAGTTATTTTGCATTTTGGTGAAGTCATAAGAGACATTCATGCTCATGTCAAATATTATATAAATATTAAATTTTCAAAATTTGATAATTCCTTCCATCACTTTCATTTTTGGCCTTTGAGTAAATCTATTATTATACATGCTAAATATAGAAAATCTTCTTTTAATTATCTTGCTTACATTTTTATATGCTCCAGCATGTCAAAATCATTATCCATCCACCCATTTCTGCTCCATGTGTCAACTAACTCCAAAAATGTATGATTAGTCGTAATCAGATCTTCCAGAAAACACAGACTGGTATCCTCTGACTGATAGTGACGTAATAGTAAAATAAACACCATTTTCAGATCTGTAATGTTGGCTAAGTCTTCTGAAAACGTTCAAAAAGAAATGTTAATATATTATTTGATAACACTATGAACTGTAAAATGTAAACTGACGCTCCTAGTGTCTTGAAATGTTTTTATGTAACAGGTGTTTGAATAGTGTATATTTCAAAACCACAAATATGATTTTGCATTGGATGTTTCCAACAGAAAAAAAATAAATGCACAAAAAAAGTGAAAAATTAGGGTATGTGAATTTAAACTAAGCTTTTGACCTTAACCTTGCAGGTACATGGTTAAACCTTTTCCAGAACACACCTTCCGGTGATGGTCAACAATATCACCTTTAAGGTACATCAAAGTTCTGAGCCAAACATGACTTGCACAGACAGACAGACAAATTCATTCCTACATGCCCCCCTTTATGAAATTGATAGGTACAAGATATAAAGATATACATTTTTATTGACAACAATATTTTGTCACATCAATAACTTACTCTGCAATCCTATCAAATATTCTCTATCATACTCATCAATATCAGGATCAGAGAAATACTTCACCAAGGTCTTCAATAATTCATTGATCGCACTAATGGTCAGATGAAGTCTACAAAAGAGATACATACAAAATAAAATTTTTAACTATCATTGATTCTTCAAATTTTCTTTAGAGTCTGTTTTTCAGATGACAAATACCTACCTTTCTTCAATATTTTGTCTATCTAGAAATACTGTGAGCAAAGCTCAAAATGTATATCCCGAGCTATGACTACAATACTATAAAGAAATTCATAAGTCCATGTTTGTCTATAGGAAACCCCAAAAATCAATTTGATCAAAAAACAAAATAGGTGTACAGTGACAATGAAGATTCCATGGGGCATACCCCTCCCCCCGCTTTGAAATACCATGTTATGAGAGAAATGGCAAAGTCCATGTTTGACTGTCGAAAACCCCAAATATTATTCTGATCAAAAATAAAATGTGGTGCACAATGCCACTTTGTACTGAAGATTATGTGACAGTTTCAACGAAATACATTTACTGGTGTATGAACAGTTGCAAATACATGTAGTAGGTGTGGATGGATGGACAAATGGACACCGCCGCAAAGTGGGGGATAAAAGAGATGAAAATATATCACTGAACCAACAATATAACAGGAATTGTGTTGTAAAGAAGGCTTTCAATTATATGAAAAAAAATATAACTAAAAATTCCAATAAATTTAGGAACAGGAACTTTTCTATGTAGCTGGTGTATTACTTGGAAAACATTTATACTGGAATATCAAGTTTCTCTGTATCTTATAAATAAAACAATAAAGATGTTAACCAGGCCTTCAAGTCACTTTTGGTCCAAAAATAAGGCTTTTTATAGGGCCGAATTTCTTAAAAAATAGGGTGTAAAAGGGCAAATTTAATCATTTATAGGGAAATAATAGGGATATTAATTTCTACTTCTCCCCTTTTCTACTTAAAATACTATATGAAATACATACCTATTTGTGTGATAATTAAAAAGAGGCTTACCAATAACATCATGCAAATTATACACACTTTAATCAAGTCTTGAAGATGACTGCACTACAGTATACCCCTGAGGAAAACCAAGACAGCTTTGATATTACTTAACCAACCAAGATTGGTGAACCTAACCACCAGTATTTTAATTTTCGACCAATTAATTCTAATTTTTAGCCTAATATATGGAATAGGGCCATTTTATGCCAAAATATAGGGATTATAGGGCATTTTCAAAAAGAGAGGGTGTTTATAGGAAATATAGGGCCACTTGAAGGCCTGATTAACTCTTTATTTCATTGAATGTGATGTCACTGATGTTAATAATTTCTTGTCCTATATTTACCTCCTGATATTGTTTTTGACATCATTTTTCTTCTTCTTTGCTATTAAAAGTTGTTCTGTCAACGTGACACCTTCATAAGCCAGAAAACCAAACAATTCTGTTGTCATGACCAACCTGTCAAACAAATAATTTTCCTTTAATTATATGTGTACTGTATATACATTTTTTCAATAATATATTTCAACATCGCTAAAGCTAGATGATTAAAAATACTTCAAAATTAATGGCAAAAGAACACATTGAAAAACAGCGTAAAACGTTTTTTGTCTTAGAAAACAAATTCCGGTGAAATAATATATTTCAGAGCTCTTATTTTTCATCTATGAAGAAATAACCTTAATCACATGGCACACACAAACTGCAGAGCAGGTTATTTCAAAGTGTGCACATGTTGCAAGGTTTTCCAAATTAGACCGAAAACAAGAGGCTCACCAGAGCCTGTATCGCTCACCTGGAGTCTGGTTTTCATTGGACAATTAATCAACTATTTGACCAAGTTTGTTGCAATTGGTTCAATTGTTCAGGGAAAATTTGTTGAAGATTTATTTTTCATAAGGTTGAATGTTAAAATATGTTCCCTGATGGTGGTAGTCCTGGCAGGAAGTTGACAAAATTGACCAGGAATAAGTGTGAACCTTAAATAAATGTAACAGAACCCAACCTCAAATTACACAAACCAATAACTCCTAAATAGAATTTGGGATTCCCTTCAAAATTTCAGGGTAGGTAGATCTCAACATGGCAAACATTTTTCAATTATATTTCACTTCTATCTCAAATAGTTTTGGAGATAAATGCAAAAATGTTAAAATTTTGAAAATTTGACCAAAAAAGGACAATAACTCCTAAATGGGTTTTGGGATTTCCTTTAAAATTTCAGGGTATGTAGATCTCAACATGGCAAACATTTTTCAAATTTACATTTCACTTCTATCTCAAATAGTTTTGGAGATAAATGACGAAAAATGTTAAATTTTGAAAATTTGATGAAAAAAGGGCAATAACTCCTAAATGGGATTTGAAATTTCCTTCAAAATTTCAGGGTAGGTAGATCTTGTCATGCTGATCAATTTAACCCCATGTCAGATTTTTGATATCTGTAACGGTTTTTAAGTTATAAGCCAAAAACAACACATGCACCCCTATATTCTATTTTTAGCTACGACAGCCATGTTTTATGTCAGATCAAAATAAATTGAGGATCGTTTGTAGAGGACATGTTATAGACCATTCCTATTAAGTTTCAAACTAATTGGCCCAGCGGTTTCAGAGGAGAAGATTTTTTAATAAAAAATTTTTTAAAATTTAACAAAAAAAGGGCAACAACTCCTAAATAGGTTTTGGGATTTCCTTTAAAATTTCAGGGTAGGTAGATCTCAACATGGCAAACATTTTTCAAATTTACATTTCACTTCTATCTCAAATAGTTTTGGAGATAAATGACGAAAAACGTTAAAATTTTGAAAATTTGACGAAAAAAGGGCAATAACTCCTAAATGGGTTTTGAAATTTCCTTCAAAATTTCAGGGTAGGTAGATCTTGTCATGCTGATCAATTTAACCCCAGTCAAATTTTCGATATCTGTAATGGTTTTTGAGTTATTAGCAAAAAACAGCAATTTACCCCTATGTTCTATTTTTAGTAACAGCGGCCATGTTTTTCGACGAATCGAAAATCCCCATATCAGTTCTATGCAGGGTACCCCAAGGAACATTCATACCAAGTTTGGTTCTAATTAGTCAAGTAGTTTCAGAGGAGAAGATTTTTGAAATAATAACATAAAAAAAGCCAAAAATGTCAAAAAAGGGCAATAACTCTAACATCAGTTGACAGATTTTCACGAAAATTATCACACAGGTAGCTCTCATCATGCTGAACACTTTCATCCTGCCAGAATTTGCCGTAATCTAATGATTTTTGAGATATTTGCGAAAAACTGTTGTCTGACCCCTATGTTCTATTTTTAGTAACAGCGGCCATGTTTTTCGACGGATCAAAAATCCCCACATCAGTTCTATGCAGGATACCCCAAAGAACATTCATACCAAGTGTGGTTCCAATTGGTCAAGTAGTTTCAGAGGAGAAGAGTTTTGAAAAATTGTTAACGACGACGGACGACGACGACGACGACGGACGCCAAGTGATGGCAATAGCTCACATGGCCTTTGGCCAGGTGAGCTAAAAAGTTAGTCAATCCTTCTAATTTCAACGGCTGATTTAAAGTCTAAAACAGAGGAATTATCCTATATGACGTCATGGTAGAAAAGAAAAATTAAGTCTATGATATGACGGATGAAAAAATTTAAACCAATCAAATGACAGCTTACATCAAATATTAAATTATTACCTTATAACTCTGAATGGAACATTTTCTTTTCTGGCAACTTTCAAGAAGAAAGCCAATGCCCAAAGGAAGTAAGTATCATCAAGATAGTCCTTCATGTCAGATATCAGTACATTCTGCCAATAAAATTAAATTTCCTTAAGATAGTTTACAATCATACATACATCTATATTTTTTTAAAGAAAAAAGATATTAACTTAAAAACTCACTCATTATAGATGTATTTCATAAATCATATCCTTCCAGATAGTTACAATGTCATTTGTGAAAGAAAATTCAAAATGATTTTCTTTTTCAACCTTATCTGAAACTGTTATAATCAGAATTTTTATGACACCTTGGCTACTAATATATTAATGTAATTTCTCTAATTTTTTGTCATTAAAAACACCTAATTTTGATGAAATTTGAAAAACTGACAAAATAAAATGCTCCGCTGGGCGCTGCTAGATACGACCGCAGATGTCGAACCCTGAATAGTTGGGCAATTATGAACACAACATTCAAGCTTGATACAATACTGAATTTGGATTGTGAATAAATATTTGACACAGCATAGGTTTCTGACACATAATGAATGTTGTCTAAGAACTTAAAAATTTTTAATTTACCTATTCAAACCATATCAGTATTATTTGTTTTTATATATAAATCAGAAATAACCAATTTAAAATCTAAAATTGGGCACACATATCAATTTCTTGCTATTGCGCAATACTGTGCAATTGAAAATTTCTTGAAATATTTGACACATAATAGGTTTCTGACACAGAATAACTGAAATCAAAGAACTTAGAATTGGTCATATGATTTCAATTTATATTCAATTTTTTGCTTCTTGTGCAATACAATATGCTGTGGAGAATTGCCCCCCCCCAAAAAAAAAAATAATAATTTACCCCTTTTTTTAGCTTTTGTGCAATACACTATGAAGTTGCACATTGACCCCCCCTCCCAAAAAAAACAAAAAACAATAAAATTTATTGTAACCCCCCCCCCCTTTTTTGCTTAAAAAAAATTTGAAATTTTCTTTTTAATTTATGAAACATGAAATGAGAAAAAAAATTGCCCCCTCCCCAATTTCTCATTTACCCCCCATTTTTTTATACTTTGCAACCATAACAGCCCATTTAAATACACCATAACATATTAAAATAGAAAATGACATCATAGTCATGGATGGCAAAATTTTAAATATACATAATTTAAAAGCAGTTTAGATGAGATAATATAAAAAGCTTCATCAGCACATTTTATATTGGCAAATTTCCAATGAAGTTCATTAAACTAGAGTTATTGGCAAATTTCCAATGGAATTTGTTAATAATAAAGTTTTGATAACAGGGCACACATATCAATTTCTTGCTATTGCGCAATACTGTGCAATTGAAGATTTCTTGCTATTGCGCAATACTGTGCAATTGAAGATTTCTTGCTATTGCACAATACTGTGCAATTGAAAATTTCTTCAAATATTTGATGCATAATAGGTTTCTGACACAGAATAACTGAAATCAAAGAACTTAGAATTTGATCATATGATTTAAATTTATATTCAATTTTTTGCTTCTTGTGCAATACAACATGCTGTGGAGAATTGCCCTCCCCCCCCCCCCCCCAAAAAATAATTTACCGTTTTTTAGCTTTAATTTTGGACCCCGATTTAGACCAACTTGAAAACTGGGCCCATAATAAAAAAACTAAGTACATGTTTAGATTCAGCATATCAAAGAACCCCAAGAATTCAATTTTTGTTAAAATCAAACTAAGTTTGAATTTTGGACCCTTTGGACCTTAATGTAGACCAATTTGAAAACGGGACCAAAAATTAAGAATCTAGATGCATGGTTAGATTCGGCATATCAAAGAACCCCAATAGTTCAATTTTCGATGAAATCAAACAAAGTTTAATTTTGGACCCCGATTTGGACCAACTTGAAAACTGGGCCCATAATAGAAAAACTAAGTACATGTTTAGATTCAGCATATCAAAGAACCCCAAGAATTCAATTTTTGTTAAAATCAAACTAAGTTTGAATTTTGGACCCTTTGGACCTTAATGTAGACCAATTTGAAAACGGGACCAAAAATTAAGAATCTAAATGCACGGTTAGATTCGGCATATCAAAGAACCCCAAAAGTTAAATTTTCGATGAAATCAAACAAAGTTTAATTTTGGACCCTTTTGGCCCCTAATTCCTAAACTGTTGGGACCAAAACTCCAAAAATCAATCCCAACCTTCCTTTTGTGGTCATAAACCTTGTGTTTAAATTTCATAGATTTCTATTTACTTATACTAAAGTTATTGTGCAAAAACCAAGAAAAATGCTTATTTGGGCTCTTTTTTAGCCCCTAATTCCTAAACTGTTGGGATCAAAACTCCCAAAAACAATCCCAACCTTCCTTTTGTGGTCATAAACCTTGTGTTTAAATTTCATAGATTTCTATTTACTTATACTAGAGTTATTGTGCAAAAACCAAGAAAAATGCTTATTTGGGCCCTTTTTTAGCCCCTAATTCCTAAACTGTTGGGACCAAAACTCCCAAAATCGATCCCAACCTTCCTTTTGTGGTCATAAACCTTGTGTTTAAATTTCATAGATTTCTATTAACTTATACTAAAGTTATAGTGCGAAAACCAAATGTCTTCGGACGACGACGCCGACGACGGACGACGCCACCAACATCATACCAATATACGACCGCAAAAATTTTGCGGTCGTATAAAAATTAGGTTTTAATTGTTATTGGAACACACAGATCCACATATATTCAATGAATGGAAATAATAACAAGAAGAAACTAAAAGTACAGTGACCAAAGCTCACAAATGTATATTCCCCTATACCTACAATAATATATAGAAATGTACAAGTCCATGTTTGTCCATAAAACCCCAAAAATCATTTCGATCAAAAAACATTATAGAAGGTGCACAATGGCAATGTACAGCGAAGATTACCTGAAAGTTTCACAGAAATCCATTTACTGGTTAAGGAGGAGTTGTGGATCTGGCAATCCTAGCTCCATACATTACCATATTATGAAGAAATGGCGAAATCCATGTTTGTCTGTGAAAAACCCCCAAAATCACTCTAATCAAAAATGAAAAATAGGTGATACACAATGGCCATGTACATTGAAGATTCCCTGAAAGTTTCACAGAAATCCATTCACTGGAGTATGAGTAGTGATTTAAATAGGTCAGGATTGATGGGTGCAAGGATGAAGGAAGGAACAAATGAATGGAGAAATGAAACCCCCATTACTATATATCCCTGCTTGGTTAAGAGAGTTGTTGCTTCATTTGTTTTTTATGAACTGATCAGTAATATTCACAAAAATTGCGATTTTAAATCCAAAAACAACAATGATGACATGCTGTCGTAATCTGGATTCGGAACCGAACCTAATGATTATCTATTAGATTTGTTTCTGTCGTATTTATATACATGTAAGATGAATGTCAATTCAATTTCAAGGTTAAATAAAAGGATATATGAAGTAAAATTTGTTTAATTTTGTAATATTAATTTAAACTTATTTCTGATTAGATAACAAGAAATCAGAATCATGATTATACTGAACTTAATTTTTTTGTTATACTATCTTAACCAAACTTCCAGGTGCAAAAAACGATTAAAATTGTTTAAAATTTTGTTTTTATAACAATTATTTTCATTTTTGGATGAATTAACTTACATGTTCAAAGGAATTAAAGATTCAATGATGACAAGAACTAATTCAGTTCAGGAATAATGTTGAAAATTACGACTTCATGACGAATGCGATTTGAAAATTTTGAATGTGACGAAAAATTAAGAGATTTTATGGTAATCCTTTTACATGTTTTATTTCTAGTGTTTTTTCTGCAACTCGTTTCTATTTTTTTTAAAGCTGGGATATGATCAAATGTCCATAAATGCAGTGCCTAATCCTTTGACATATACATCCTTTGACCCTGTAATTGTGTCCTCTGATTCCAAAATTAATTGCAGACATCCTCTTATAATGAACTTTCATAGATAATGAACATTTATACAAAACCCTACCTTAAGAGCTATGTCTTGTAAAAAGCAGACTATTTTCTAACCTACTAACTGACAAAACAAACTTATGTATGTATGAACCTCAGAACAATATCAGTAATGGTTGGAGATTCTAACTTACTTTCAAATCATGTACAAGATATCCAAATCCTTCCAGAATGAAATCACTGGTAAACTTCAGTAGAAGGTACCTGAAAAAAAATAGTGTGGGCATAAATAAAATTTCCATGTCTCTTTCAATACTATTTCTTTTTGAAATGAAATACATCAACTTTAGCTAAATAAACTAAGCATACATATGACCCATTGCAAGCTTTTCCATTTATGTGGCTACTGAACACCATAAAATTTGTTTTAAGATGTCTTTGTACAAATACTTTCGATTTCTTTTATCTTACTATTTATTCTTTCTAAAAACTGTCATTGCTTAGGCCAAATAAAAATATATGTGTGGTTCCAGTTACGTCCTGAAAAAAAATAGGGTCGGTAGGTAGGCTTTTTTTTTTTGCAACATCCTTTAGATCAACTTGTTTATCTAATATGTATGATATGTTGTTGTTTGTAGTATGCTTATTCATATGATTTCCTTTTACCTTCTAGCACTTTGCACCTAAAGTGTGCTGGCATTCAGGGTTCTCACTAAGAATTTTTCATGATGAGTCCCAGGCCCCCAGCAAATTTTTTAATATTTATTTATCGATGATCATTATATTATTTTTTCTCAAAAATACTCTTAATTTCTCCCATTGACCTTGTTTTAACATATTAATAATCAATATTGTCAAAATTTCTATTTGTGCATAGATAAGTCAAAGTACGTTAAATTTATTTTAAAGGAGGTCTTCATATTGTTACCTGTTGGTAAAAAACAGTGTGGCCAATGAAAA
Organism: Mytilisepta virgata; assembly: GCA_028015205.1. Lineage (NCBI taxonomy): Eukaryota > Metazoa > Mollusca > Bivalvia > Mytilida > Mytilidae > Mytilisepta > Mytilisepta virgata. The sequence goes on along the minus strand of CM051518.1, from coordinate 60,455,323 downwards.
ATCACGAGAATTCTGATTGCCGCCATTTTCAAGCTGACTTTTTGTCGTTTCCTTCCCCATCCCCTTTGATCTCCATGAAAATAAAAATGGCAGCACAAACTTTTTCATTAAAATTGCGGTCTTCGGACTCAGCTGATTAAATCTACACGCATCCCAGGGAGGTATGAGTTTAAAGCATGATGCGTCCAGGACAAATGTACGTACGATTACGGTCGGTTGATAAGTTTATTTTTTGGGTAACAGGAACCACACATATATTTTTATTTGGCCTTAACATCAAACTACATGTACCTGATTTCAAATCAACATTTCAACATATAAATGTTTAATATCACTAAAACATGATTTTGTGCTCACAACCTTCTTTTGACATATTTTTCAATTTCTTACATGTTACAGTGTATATACATTTTTGTTTGTTTCATGCTAATACTATAATAATGTTTTAATTCTAATCAAACTATTTTAAATAATTTAATAAAACTTAATATTTTCACAAAAATTAATTTATATACTTCTTGCCATAGTTTGAAAATCTTCAAAAAGCCTGTATCGCTCTCATGTATTTAATTTGCCGTTCAAATTGTTAGTTCAGGATCAAAAGAGAAATCTCCGAAAGAGAACCACCTAAGATACAAACTCCTGCAGTGGCTTTCATCAGCATCAAAGTAAAAATATTTCGATAATATTGCATTAATGATACATGACAAATGTATTTCTGGAAAAAATGATATTCATAAAATACCTTAATTTCTCCAATTTTTTGTCCTCTTGAGTTTGTCCAATACGCATATTCTCATCGGTTAATGTATGATCTGGATCCTGATCAGTTATCCCACTACAGGCATCCATTCTCTCTTCCCCGACACAAAGAGATCTGCCAAACAATCCAGGTAATTCAGAGAATGATGAGATTGTTTTATCGGTCTGGTCATCTTCCATCATGTTATTATTTTGCTGTAAGTAGTGGTACTCTGGGTCATCACTGTCATAAATACTGGCCTTATCTGAGATGTCATCCAGAATCAAACATGGTTGTAAAATTTCCAATGTCTGTAAATAATGAAGAAAGGATTCATTGCCGTTTGTTGAAGAAATTATATGTAAATAAAATATCTGTTGTTGATCATAGCTAACAAAATTTTAATTGTTCATATATACATACGTATGTGTGTGAAATACACTTTATAATAACCAAGATCTTTTGATTCGGAAGATGTCCTTTAGATTTTTTATGCTTAAGTAATTTTATATGGATTAACCACAATCATGCTAAAGAAGAATCTCTTACAGAACAAAATATGGAAGGTATAAAAGGATAGACTAGGAGGTTTTGGTACAAATAGAGCTGGTTTAATCTCATCACTGTTAACCCTGTAAACTATCCCAATTCCAGGTTATTTTTTTACGAATGTTTTACATGTATGTTGTCTGTGTGAATTTTGATTCAAATTAAGGTTTTGTGCTGTTGTTTATAGTTGAAGACCTAATGATGACCCTTAAGTACATTCATTTTTTCCCATGTTTATTTACAAGGATGTTGTTTGTTGACTGCAGGTGATCTGTCATTATTGAATGTTTTGCCAAATGGTTTTAAAATTTCAGACTATTAAAATTTTGTGTACATCTGACCTGCAACAATGGTACTAAAACCTACATCTCAGATTTCATAAAAAAATTTGAATATACTTACATGTCTTGTATACATAAGGGAAACCATCTGTACAATTGAAGCACTCCAGTATTCCTGAAAAATAAAACAATTTTCTTTGATGCTAAAGATCTGAAATTTATCAATAAATATATTAATTTTGAAATTCTGTGATTTTATTTAACTGCATTTTAAAAAATACTTTCATTCCAATTCCTTTACTGTCAAATTAAACCAGAATTTATTAAAATTTTCATAGAAGTCAGATATTTAATGATGGACATGGAAATATGACCAAAATCTAAGTTAAGTATATTGAAACTGCTTTTTATTTCAATTTAAATAACATCAGATGAATTGATCAGAGCTATTTTAGCCACTTCTCAAAAATCAATTTAAACAACAACAAATGAACCATCAGACTGACAACGAACAAGATTTCCTGCATTGTTATTTGGAGCTGTGTGCCCACTCACAGTCAGACCTTATTTTAACAATAGAGGGAAAAAGAATGGAAATGTGACTTCGGTGGTCATTTTACAATGTATAATAAAGGAACTCTAATGGACAAATCCAGACCTCCAAAAGTGGAAAAAAAAAATCAGGTCAGCAGAGTACATCTTCAAAATAATAATCAGGAAAACTGGGTTTTAAGAGATGGCTATATACTGTATTTAAGTTTCATTTCATTTTCAAATTTATTCCTCCGAGAAAGGTGAATACGCATTTCCATTCTGAACTTGTTTCACATTTCTTTTCAAAGGTAAACATCCAGATAGGAAAGAATCAATAAAATTTACTTAATCGATCTTGTTTCAATCAATTTTATTAAGAAAGACAGTTAAAATGGTTTAGAAAGACGAAAATAAATACTCGATTAAAGACTGAGCTGGCAACAATGATCGTAACTTTGACAATTTTGAAAGTATCGAAAAATAAGGGTTATCAAAAAAATTCAATTTTCCTTGATTTTTCAAAATTGTCGAAAAATTAGAGTTATTACAGTATGTACTTACAAGGACTCATTTCTTGGTTGTTTTTTTTCTTTTTTAGAAATAAACACTTTAATACTAAATACAGGTACATCATGTACATCATTATAAAGATATACCTAAATTCCCTACTGTAAATTAATAAAAAGTTTTCCTTTAAAAAATTAAAAACTTACCCTCTGTGGTATCTTAACCAGTTTGTTTATCACATCCCCAAGACCACACTCCAACAAATACCTATTGAAAATAAAGTAATATATTATAGTATGTATTGGTTCATGAAAAATACAGAACTGCAATATCTATTTTCATTGGACATTAAAGACAGTTAAACAGGCTATGTTTAATCCATATATACATGTAGATACAAGATTAAAATTGTACAGCAATTCGATCAGCTTTCTGGTATTTAACTTCCTTTTAACTAACATAATTAATTACAACAATATTACAAAAAAAATATTATCCTTAGTTTTTTACTTTAATAAACATCAACTAAACGTACAAAATAATTTGCTCCTGAGTGACTTGACTTTCAACATCGTATAAGTACAACAGATTCCTGAACAACAACAGACACTTGTTAATAAAGTCACAATCTTCTTCAGACATTGGCTGACCATCATGCTGAAATCAGAATAAAATTGTTATTTAACATAAATAGTCATGATTTTGAACCCATTTTTCACCTTGAGACAGGATAAAATGTTGCAAAAATCAATTTAACAATTTACTCTAGGAGTAGAGGGGCATCAACAGCCAACTGATCTAGGTACCAGTAATTCTTTGTAACTACTAATGACCACTAGCCTTTCAACACTAAGACTGGGAGTTTTAATGTAACTGACAGCAAAAGTGTACATGACTTAAATCTTAACAGGGATTGCCAGAATTCTTGCTGAAGGTTGGTGGTCCTCTCTGGGTACTCTGGCTTCCTCCAACAACAAAAAATTGCAGCTATAATATAGCCACCTGAACTGAACATAATGCAAAAAAAAAACAAAACTAAATAATAAGAAATCTTTTGTTGTTCTAACATGCATATCAACAAATAAATAAAAAAAAGAAACAAAAATAATTTTATAAAACATCTGGCATCTTACATCATCAATAACTGTTGTTATTTCCGTGGTAACCGCACATATCAAGTCTTTGTCTGTGCACAATTTTCTTGTGTTCAATAACATTCTTTTGACATCGCCTAACCATGGTAAGCTTATATCAGGAGGCATACCTAACGTTAGGCACTCTACTGGCTGGATCAGCGTTGCTAAAAACCTACAAAAGAACACAAGATACATGTACAGTAGAGTTCCTTTACAATGCACAACAGGGTTCATACACCTTTTTTGTTCCATTTTTCAAGGACTTTTCCATGACTTTTCAATGATGTTTTATGAAATTTCCATACCCAAAAAACCAGGAAACCAAAGGGTAAAATGTCAAACTCTTTCTGCATTTTGCCTTCGCATCGCTACTCCCCCTCGCCAGCCATTTTTTTGTACTCTGGGTTTTCCAACCATTTTAACTGAAAATGGCAGTTACCTGGCATTTTTCTCTTGTATCAACTGATCAATGACAAGTCATTTTTAAAAAATATTCTGATAACTGGTATCTTATACTGATAATGTTATTGAATGAAGCAAACTGCAACATTTACGGGAACCAGATTCGGTCAAATATTTTCACCAAACATTATGAAGAAACAAATTTTTAAATCCTTACCAAGACTGGCTATCAAACTGGGACCTTGTTTGTAGCTCTATTGAGGAAACAGTTTCGACAACTACGGAAAATGATTATAGACACCTAATAAAGTTTACAGTTCAAACAATAATAACTTACCAGGACTTTTCAAGGACTTTTCACTAAAATATAGCTTTCCATGACTTTTAAAGGCCTTTTTGCCCCAAAATAAAAATCCATGACTTTTCCAGGATTCAAGGACCCGTACGAACCCTGGGCACAAGCTTGTAATGAAATCAGGCATATAACAAAGTGCAGATAAATCCCTGGTCCCGTTGCTATTTAAACAGTGTATTTTTGTGGCTTATTACCAATTTTTTATAACGAAATCAGGCTTATAACAAAAAGAATTTTAATCCCAAACAACGTTTCTATTACTATTAAGTGAAGAAAATTACTGAACAAACAAACTGTTTACCTATCTTCCATTACACACAGATGATCACATATGACAATGGTAAATGGGACTTGACATTTCTGTTATCAATAATTGATGGATGGATGAATTATTGTTTAACGTCCAGTGGCAACCAGGTGCATATCAGGACGAGAACATGTTTATATGATAATGAATATGATCCCTGCTTTGTACTAGACCGACACGCTAAGTCGGATTTTTAATGTGCTAGCTCACGAGATAACTGTCCGCAGGAAGACATATCACCTCACTCGGACACATTATACTGACTCCGAGCCGACCAGTCTTTGCTCTTACTCCTAGATGCCGCCTGCTTGGCGGAGAAGCAGCAAATACCAGTTTTAATGTCTTTGGTTTGACCTGGCCGGGGATCGAACCTGCGACCTTCCGCACTCGGGGCGAGCACGTATCAATAATTGAAAAGTAAATAATCCCATCTTTGTTGCTATTAATGATGTCAATCAAGAATTTTGTTTTAATTTCAAACAAAAAATGGCTATTTATGATGTGATTAATAAGTTCCCAACTAATTACACACATGCTTATTTAATTTTAAAAGGGGAAGTCTCTGCATTCTTTCTCTTATAACAAACGATGCCTATAGCGAAATCAAATCGAGAGTCCTCTAGATTTCGTTATAAACAAACTACAACGTATACTGTATGTGTCAATCAGATGAAAATCTGCAAGAATGACGGCAGAATTGTAGGGATAAGTTTATCTGATTTAGCTTATCTACAGGCAATGTCTTTCTATGGACTTTGGATGTAAGAAAAAACAATCCTGTCAAAGAATCACAATAATCACAATAATAAACACAGGCTCTAATTTCTGAATTTACAGTTTCTGAGATAAAAAGAATGAAAATGTGCTGATCACCTAAATTCCAAAGAAATGTGCTCTGAAGTTCGTTCCGTGGCCACAACCAGCCCAAAAAAGATTATTACATCACAGGAATATGAGAAAAAACAAACATTTAAATGAACCTAAAAAGCTTTAAAATTACTAATACTATCAGTTGAAAATAAAAAACACATTATGAAAACTCACCTTATAGCAGCACTGAAAATCTCTGGTTGATGTTTTACATGTTTTACCAGTGGAATAACGTCCTGAAAATAGTGAAAATATATAATTGTCACCTGCCAATCTCTATATATTTTAATTGCATCATTCCATGTTTGACCTCCTATCATTTGGTAAAAAACATTTTTTTAAAGTTTATATTAAATCAAATTTTCAAAAGATAAACTTCCTAATGAATATTATCTAGCAAATTATAAATGATTTATATCCCAATTTAATGTTACAAAGTAATTAATATTTTCCCAATTAAGTGATATGTGACAAATACAGGAGATGTTTATTCCCCTTGGTCATGTTGGTATAACTTCAAATGTTTTTGTTCATCCATTAATTATCATGCACTGTTAATGTACTGCACTTTCATTCACGGAAATTTCTAATTAATATATGTCATGCAGGTACAAATAATACATATTAAGTTTAATAGAGACACGTGAAACACTTTTTCATGTAAATGAAATTGTTCATACTAGCAACTAAAGCCTCTCATGAGATTGCATTGCTAAGCTCACCTGGACTAAATTTGCCATTTAAGTTTGTATTTGGTGTCAATGGACACAATTATAAATGACAAATACCTATATTGCAAGGTCTATGTTTGCAAAAAAGTCCAGCAATTGTAATCATCTTGGTTTTCAAATCAGCATCAAAGTATCAACACTTGAGAGAACCTTGCAATGACCATTCAAAACAAGTTTCAAATCCATGAGTCAGGTAGTTTCAGAGGTTTTGGAAATACAACCATTCAGAAAAGTCCATTTTGGTGCCTGGAGGCCATGTTTGTAGATAGATCAAGAATTATCTACCAAATTTGGTATCAATCAATCTCACTACTCTTCAGAAGAAGAACTTTGATTACATTTTCCTATAGGGTCCAATGTTAACAAAGTCAGACTGTTGATGGCCATCTTTGATTTCCAATCTGCACCAAAGCAACAAAACTTGTTGAGAACAGGGGACAAGACAACCGAAAGCAAATTGTAATCAAAAGCCATTGCACACTTTTACATGTACGTCCATTAGAAATATATAAAAATATATCAGGACAATGCATCTGTATTTTAAAAATAAACAGAGAATGATTCTAAATGGGATATGCCACTAAAGAAAATTGCCATTGGGTTTCTATAACATGAGACCACTCCTATAACCCATGCATCAAAGACTTCAATCTGAATATGCCTATGGGGTATAGTTTAGTATGAGCATGTCAACACAACAAGTGGAAGATAAACATTTGTTTTGGCCAGTCTAACATATAGAGATGTATGTTAGCATGGTGTTTCTTCAGTTTTTAATGGACCACAACAATTTAAATAAATACTTATTTCATTATAGGATTTGTTTCGTTCTTTTGAACTTTGCCCCAGTTAATAAGAATATGAAATTTGTTTGACTGCTGCTAATTTATCAGAAGTAAATATCAATCTTCCTCCACCCATGAATTCTTTTCTTTGGTGATCCCTGTATGTACCTTTATAGAAATATGTATTTGTACAGTTTGGGTTCGATTGGGTTAGTTGTTCTTGACAAGTTCTTCAAAATTCAGCCAATCAGAAATTAGAATAGGCTCTGACAGGAGGGAGGGAAGGGGGGGGGGGGGGGGGGGGGGGGGGGGGGTAGGGGAATGGGGGTTGACGGATGACAGGTGCCAAGCAATCATAATAGCTTACACTGGACAGGTGAGCTAAAGAAAGGATGCAAAAAAAGCTACATGTATTGTGAATTCAGATATTTTCATTGACATTAAAAATGTCTAGCAAGCACCATTAATTATCAATTCAATGGTTACTACATTATTACTCCTCAAAAGACAGTTCAATATTCAATTTCCCTTGATTCTGACCTTTCAAAAACATCTAAGTTACTTACCAACTCGACTACTCTGGAAAAACATAGCTGTCTCCGGAAGGCTCTTTGTACTGGATTCTCTTCTTGTAAATTTTTTAAAAGTTCTACTAACAATTCTAAATAAAGAAAGGAACAATAAAGAATTACAATGTGCCTATTTTGTATTATATTAATAACAATTATAGTGATTTTTTCTTTTTGTTTTGCTTTAATACAAATTGTAATGTTACTACATGTACAAGTTTTGAACAGTAGGCAGTTTTGTTTGTTTGTTTAGTTGGGGTTTTACGCCGTTTTTAGCACATTTGGCTATTTCGCGGCAGCCAGTTTTTATTGGTGGAGGAAGCCGGAGTACCCGGAGAGAACCACGACCTTCGGTAGGAAAATTGACAATCTTTGTCAATTTTAGATCGGAGTCGAACACACCCCGCCACAGGTGAGATTCGAACTCACAACCTCAAGTGTTGACAGGCTAGTGATCATTAGTAGTCAATACGAACTACATAGACCACACGGCCACCAAGGCCCCCCAGTAGGCAGTTGAACTAGATTTCTTCAATGACCAACAAATGTACAATGACTGGTTTTGGGTAGAAATTTTGGTTAAAACATCCTTGTATTACCTGTCTGTAATGATGTTATCACAAAGACAAGTATGTTATTACCTTCACAATCATCTGATGCTATATATTCCCCATCCTCCACATAACCAAGGTTACTGCATATACCCGACACACCAACATTCATAATACATTGTGACCCTCTTGTCCAATCCATATTTTTTCCTATTCTTTAAATTTATAATCTGAAGAAAAGTAAAAATTGCTTCAATAATTACGTTTGCGTAAAAAAATAAATAAAAATATATAGTTCATTATAACAACAAAAGAACCAAAATGCCTACAATAACTTGTGATATTAAATTAAACCAATAAAAATGTTCCAAGCTCTTTTTACTCACTTTTTATTTCATTTCTAAAATGTACCTAAAAAATGACCATAATAATATTAATGTTTGACATTGTCATAGAAATAAACCTTTGCTCTCCAAAAATAGCACTTTCTTCAGACATGTCCTCAGAATTCCAGTGAATAAGTAGATCAACACATATACTCTCCCACTCAACACCCCAATCTGAGATGAGGGTAACCTCACTCGGACCATTCCTACAAAGGTTGTCACAAATGGCCCAGTGGTTTCAGAGGAGTACATTTGTAGGTTCTGAATATGTTTTGCTGACTTATATCTCTCATAGCCATAGACACAATTCTGAAAATAGGCTACCCGAGGAAGATTCTACCAAAGTAAAGTTCCTACATTTTGTAGCTGTTGGTGCAAAGTGATGGCAATAGCACATGATGCCTTTTGGGTCAGTTGAACTAAAACCAACTACTCAACATATATAATATTTTTTCATGTTCTACAAAAATGCTTGGGGCATCATACCTAAAATCTTCTGAACTATGTCATGGTTTTAATTTACAAAGTTGAAATCTGAAATCGTTGCTGACACCTTCTAGATTTTCTCTTTATAATGGCACTGAAATTTTTTTTAAAATTTACTAAAATATGTTTTATTATAAACTATTAAAAGAGGATTGTTATACACTAAACATGTTAAACCCATACCATCCTTTAGTCTGTCAGGGTTATCCCTTTTGAAGTAAGACACTTGTGAGGTTATACATCTTCAAAATATCCAAAAATATTCTGCAAAGTTGTCAAGATCTGGGTTAAAAGCTGTGTAGGAGGAGTTGACAAAAAAAGATACAAAGTGATGTAGGTACTATCCAAAGAAAATTTTCATGTGATTTTTGCACAAAGTTATGATGCAAATTTTTCAAATGGAATCATATTCTTTCAATAAAGTACAGTCATTATAGGTAATTTTGCACATCGTCCTATTCGGTGAATTAACATGAAAATGATTTGAATGGACTTAATTAACACTGCGCCGAATTACCCGTCAACATACATTTTTAAAAACCTGAAAAGCCAGAAATACAACTGCAGGAAATGCGGAATGGAACATCTACCAAGAAATTGTCCAGCTTTCGGAAAAACGTGCAACCAGTGCAAAAAGCATTTTAAGATGTGCAAAAGCTATTGAAGAAGAAGGCGACAGCCAAGACAAATTCTACATTGGATGTATCGAAAATCAGAAGAATAGTGAAAATTCTTGGATGGTAAATTTGAATTTGAGTTCAAATTGGATACAGGTGTGCAAGCAAATGTAATTCCGTACAAAGTATTGAAATTAGTGAAAGGAGATCTTAAAATTATTAAAAGCAAAACAACATTAGTCACATACTCAGGGGAAAAAATGAATGTGCCAGGAAAATGTTACATAAATGTATCTCATAAAGATAAAATTGAAAGAATGGAATTCGCAGTTGTATATTAGTGCTTGTGAAAAATTAAATCTAATTAATAGAATTATGTCAGTTGAGAAAAGTGCCGAATCTTTTTTGAAGAAAAAAAATTATTTATTTCAAGGAATACATGTAGGTGAATTAGAAGGATATCATCATATTGAATTAGATAAATCAATCAATCCTGTTATTCATCCACCACGAAGAGTACCGATTGCTCTGCAAGAAAGATTAAAATCAGAAATAGAGAGAATGGAAAAATTAGGCATTGTGGAAAAAGTGGAATATCTTCCTGAATGGGTTAGTTCAATATTTCTTGTAGAAAAGGCAGATGGTAAATTTAGGATATGTTTAGATCCTAAAGATCTTAATCGAGCAATAAAGAGAGAGCATTTCATATTGCCGAGACAGGAAGAAATAACCGCTAAGTTAGCAGAAGCGAAATATTTCAGTAAGCTTGATGCTTCCAGTGGATTCTGGAACATAAAACTCGACGACGAAAGTTAAAACCTATGTGCGTTCAACAAACCATTCGGAAGATTTAACTTTTTGAGATTACTGTTTGGAATATAATCTGCTAGCGAAGTGTTTCACAAAGCTGTATGTAAAATTCTTGAAGGATTACATGGTGTCGAATCATTTATCGGTGATATATTAGTGTGGGGATGTACAAAAGAAAAGCATGACAAGAGATTAAAAGAGGTTCTAGAACAAATCCGTACTGCAAATTTGAAGCTAAGGCGTGATAAATGTGAAATTGGGATTTCAAGTGACATATTTCGGTCACAGGTAAGTGAGAGCGATAACCAAGATGAAATCACTGACAAGAAAAAAAGAACTTGAACGATTTCATGGAATGGCGACGTATATAGCCAAGTTCGTACCAAATTTTTCAACACAGCAGTATTGAGGGATTTACTGAAAAAGGATGTACCGTTTTAATGGGATGATAATCATGTTAAAACATTAAAAGATCTGAAAACATTGATCACAAATTCTCCAGAGCTAAGACATTTCAACAGTACAAAGCCAGTGAAGTTATCCATACATTGTAGATGCATCACAAAATGGACTAGGTGCTGTACTATTACAGAAAGAGTTGCCAGTTGAATATGCATCGAGGGCACTGACTACATCGCAAAAAAATTGGGCACAAATAGAAAAAGAGCTGTACGCCATCGTATTCGGGTGTGAAAGACTTCATCAGTAGGTATACGGAAGGAAAATTGAGGTAGAAACAGACCATAAATCTCTAGAAGCAATATTCAAAAAGCCACTAGTAAATCATTTATCTTTGTATTCTAGGAGGCATTTAAAAAAGCATTTACTAAATGCTTTTTTAAATGCCTCCTAGAATACAAAGACTTACGCTACAACTTCAGAAGTATGACATTTATGTAGTATAAAAACCAGGAAAATTGATGTACATATCGGACACTTTGTCAAGAGCTTACCTAAATGAGTTTGACAACTCGTGTGACAAGGACATAGATGCTCAAGTACATTTATTGGTAAAACATGGGTCTGTAAAGTTCAAGGTCAACATCCTTAATATGCGACACAACATCTTGAGGAAACCTACATACACATCAAATATCCAAGGCCTAGGTCTTAAGACAAGAAAGTTACAAAAATGACCAATTTACTGACCTTGAGGTCAAAGGTCAAGGTCAATATCCTTGGAACGTGAAACATCGTCTCGAGGTAACCTAACTACATACCAAAGATCCAAGGCCTAGGTCTTTAGACAAAAAAGTTACAAAAATGACCTATTTATTGACCTTGAGGTCAATGGTCAAGGTCAATATTCTTGATACACGACACATCATCTTAAGATAACCTACCTACACACCAAAAATCCAAGGCCTAGGTCTTAAGACAAAAAAGTTACAGGCCGGACACGAAGATGATCTAAAATGACCTATTTATTCACCCTAAGGTCAAGGGTCAAGGTCATAGGTCAAAATTTTTGAAACATGACACATCGTCTTGAGGTGACATATCCACATACCATAGATCTAAGGTCTAGATCTAAAGACAAGAAAGTTATAGGCCGGACACGATTGGAAGCTGCCCGCCCCACTTCACCAATTCAATAACCGGATTTTTCCAGAGGAAAACCCGGTTAAAAACAAAAGAACTATCAAAATTGAACGTTAATGACAATATATATGTTCAAAAAGAAAAGTGTTGGGAACCAGCAGTCGTTGTTAAAAAAAAAAACAGACAATTCGCGTTCGTATATTGTAGAAACAGAAAATGACAAATTGTAAAGAAGAAATACAAAACATTTGATGGAAAACAAAAACAATGTCATAATTGAAAATGACGATTTAGACACCGAACCGAATAGTGTACAAAATGAAATGAAAGATAATTACCGTACGGATAGTGGAAGAATTGTGAGAAAACCAGACTAATTGAAAACATGAATTAATTTGTAGGAGTTAGGTTAATATTTAGATTAGGACAATTTAGCTTTAGACTTAGAGACAATATTTTCATTAATTACATACAAATCATTTCAACATTTCATTAATACAATTTACTTGTTTAGTAAAGCAAAGTTTTACATGATGTCATTTCATTTCATTTAAGTAAAGAAGGGAGATCTAGATGTCATATCATCATATATATAAAAATGATCAATATAATCTGTTCTCAGGGTACTCTGATCACAGACTCTTAATTGCTTTAATACATGTTATCTGAATTAGTTATGTTTACTGTTGTAATATAATATCTTGATGTGTAGCTTGTAATAAAGTGATATGTCTTGAATGAATACAGACCTATATATGCCCCATGCTAGAATATATTCAATTCAATTAATATATAATGGATAATAATATGTTTACAAACAATACTACGTAATTGGTGTAATCTTTTTTTTCTCTGAAAGACATAAATGCAATATTGTGAAAAAAAAACAGTTTAAACTTAAAACTTGAATTTCTTATCATATTGCAATGATTTACCTTCAAGAGTAATTCTCATGCATCTTCCGACACATTTGTTATGTCGGGTAGGTCAAGGATATCCAATCATAAGTTTTGAGGAAAAATTAGAGGAGCTCCGAACAGGCTTATTTCTCTAACACGAGTTTGGTAGTCACGTTTAGCATGGTCACGCAGGCAGACACGCGAGAACGTAAAATTGGGAAGACATGTGCGCTAGACGTGTTTTTTTGTGTTGAAAATATCAAAAATTTGATAAATTCAGTTAATCAAATCAAATATTTTATTTGAAAGAGCACATAAGAGGCGTGATCCAAACACATTTACATAAACATTTAACATATAAATATGTAATCTAAATGTATATAATAGTATACCAAACAATGAGTAGCCATAGTCATACAGTCATAATTCATATATCTCAACAATGAATATTAACCACAAATATTTTATTTTTTATTTCCAAATCGATGGGGCATTTCAATTACAATAAAACAGTATAAAGAAAAAGAAAAAGACAGAAAAAAGAGACAATTAAACATTGGAGATGATTAGACAATATAATCTGGCTAAAAAGTGTTAGGGGAGAGAGGCTGGACTAAGGGAGATGACTCAATTTGTTTGATCAGTATTATGCTTTTTCCTTATATCATAGTTTAAATTTATATAATCACATAATGATGAAATAAAATTTACATCATCATTTACCATTATCCATATAAATAAATCCTGTAATTCTAATGACGTTAAGTTAGGGTATCTTTAAAAAAGTTTATCTATAAAAACAATTCTGATATCAATTCTTTTAGTGTTATATATTGGACATTAGAGAAGGAAATGCAATTCATCCTCTACAGAGTTACTGTTGTGGCAATTCTGGCAGGGTCTTTCACATCTTGGAATAATTTCATTTTTGCTGGACAAGTTTATCCTGCATTCATGATGGCCAGTTTCAACCCACAGGACGTGATTACTGAGTCTTAACCTTGCCAGGGTGTGCCGTTTTTTTTTTTTTTTTAATTTTTTAAAATAAATAATTTTCAGCTGTGAAAGAGGACTTGAATTTAAAATAGGTACTTAGTTTTCCTTTATCCTCCAATTATGAGTCCCAAATTTTATCCCATGTATCAATAAAGTTTCTTTTTAAACGGGTTTTTAATGAAAATTTTAATTTATACTTACTTAAATTTTTGCATAGAGGAAGTTTAATTCCTAATTTATCACTATAAAAAGTATATTTGCATACCAAGAATTATGGCCCTTCCGAGTTTTTAAGTCTATGCCAATACATAAAATGTTTCAATATATCTCAAGTTCAGTAATAACACCAAGTATATATTTACAAAATTTAAAATTTAGTTTCTCAATTTCCCAATCTTTAAAAATATCATACAAATCATCTGATTTTCTTTTTTGTGTTATGTTTATGGACCCCCCTCCCCCTCCCCTTTTCACAACCATGTAATATTATTGGTTTGATACAATGATCAAATAAATGCAGCATTGTTTTGACATTAGGATGTGATAACTTTAGAACTATATAAAGTTTGAAACTGGCCTTCATGCTTTTTTTTAAATAACTGATTTTTAGTTTCATTAAATTTCCCTGTGTTTTCAAAGATAATTCCTAAGTATTTATATTGTTTAACACATTCTATAGTGTCATTACCAATTTGAAAATCACCACTAAGCAATCTACCATTATTATTAAATATTATCACTTTCGTTTTATTTATATTTATTTCAAGGCACCATTCACTGCAGTATTTATAAACAGTGTCAAGTTTATTTTGAAGTCCAGAATTTGTATCTGAAAATATGACCAAATTGTCTGCATATAGGAGGCATGGTAATTTCTTATTACCTAAACTTACTGAATCTATTGTATTTTCTAATAAACTTGGAAGGTCATTTAAGAAAAATTTAAATAGATTTGGACTTAAAATCACCTTGTCTTACCCCAACTTCAGATGTGAAAAACTCTGTCATTTTATAGTCTACCTTTACACATAATCAGTCATTTGTATACATGTACATTGATTTTCAATATTTTATAAAAATGACTAAAAATATTATATAACTGCAGCTTGTACATAATGCCAACATGAATTTTATCAAATGCTTTACGAAAATCAATAAAGCATGCAAATAGTTTTTTGTTACCAGACTTCAAGTATTTTTCTATGATGCATCTTAGTACAAATATACATGATATATGGTCAGAGGTGTGTGCTTTTTTTGAGAACCCAATTTGAGTTTCATGAATAATATTATTATCATATATATATCAAATCTATTATTTAGTATTATATTAAAAAGTTTTCCTATACTGTTATTTATTGCAATTCCTCTGTAGTTTTCTGGTTTGTTTCTATCTTCCCCTTTTAAAATTGGACAAATAAAACTGGATTGATTTTTTCAATAACTTTCAGTTTTTCTTCAGTTTTATTTATCTGAGCTAGTTTAGAGGACAGGGCAGAGAAATATTTATATATATTATTTTCTGGTTTATTCATATGTTCATTTCTTAATAATTTAACCAATGACCAGTATCCTTTGGATTTTCAGATTCCAAGTTTTCAAGCCTGTCCAATATATCATATTTTGGAAATCTCTTTTTGCAGTTTTTCTGAGTTTTGCATATTTTTTATTTAGTTTAAGAACCCCAAATTTTTGGATCATGTGGGAATCTATTCATCAATTTTGCTTTTTCAGCTAATGATTTTTTAATAAAACTGAGGTTATTGTTAAACCAGGGTTTATTCTTATTTACCATCCTATGTTTTTTCTTTAAGGAAACATCACAAACTTTACTAAATGAATGTTGTTAGTTGCTTGGTTAATTTATACCATTCTGGTCCAGAGCAATATCTTCCTTTAAAAAATCTTTTATTTCATTTTGAAAGGCAGGATGTGTAAAAGATTCTTGAAATTTTGTGACACTTTCCGCGTTCCATATATAGCGTAATGGAAAATCTTTCAAGTTATGATTATCTTTCTGATATTCAAAAGATGCTAAGACCTAAAGTGAAAGTTTACAATGACAGTCTGAGAAATTTGTCATGAAGTCTGACACACACACATATATAAAATATTTGAAAGTAATGTTTCTGATGCTACAACATAATCAACAACACTGTATCCATTAGGTTTATAACATGTATAATGTCCTGTACAATTACCAAATATTCTACCATTTAAGGTACGTAACTGATTACAAATAAGTCTAGTAAATCTTTCCCTCTAGAATCAATTACAGTGTCACAGCTTACTCTCCTCCCAACAGAACTATCAGTATTATAAAATTAATTATCTATTGGAACATGTTGAGTAATATCCTCTTGGATATAATCATATTCATTTCCCGTTCTAGTGTTAAAATCACCCTATAACAAGATATCCCCCTGGTCCCCATATTTCTCAGTTAAATCTTTTTCTAAGATTTCTATAATATCAGTTCTTGATTTTGGGGCATAATATACTACACACAAGAAGATATCTTTTTTTTCAAATTAAGAATTCTTTGGACAGTTTAAGCCATTGGTATTCACTTGAACCATTGTTCATAAATTTAATTTCTGTTCTGATACTCGTTGTAATCAAAATACGTAATCCTCCAAAATATCTATTATTTTTGGATTTATTTCGACAGAATGGGTAGTAATAAAAGTTTTCAAAATTAATTCCATAGTCATATCCTACACGAGTTTCTATTAGAAGAACAATATCTTGGTTATCAAATTCTGCTATGAAATTTTTATCATTTGTATTGTCATATGTTTCAGAGGTCAGGCCCACATTCCATGTAGTAATATTCAAAGAAGTTCTCTTACTCATGATATACAATCAAAATATTGGTACTTAAATTGAGATATTTTCAGTAAAATATAAGTATGGGTTATAGATAGAAAAAAAAATTAATATTAAAAATAATAAATATCTCACTTATACAGAGAAAGTTATTTATACAATTTTCAAGTTCTTACACACAATATTGATTGACTACTTACTTGAAATTATAATTTGATTGTCTCCCTTATAGTATCTCAGAGTATATTAAAGTTTAAATGATTAATATTTATGTGTAATTCAGTGTATAACACAAATTCCTATGTATTGCTCTTAGATTTCACAATTTAAGAGGCAACTTGAAAAAGTCCCTATTTCTAATAATTAAGCACAAAGTACAAAATGTATGTAGGTTATACTTATACTACAATATATATATAAAAAAAGAAGAAAAAAAGAAGTGAATGTTTAATTTTATATGAATGTAGCTGTAGAAAAACAGTCAAAATTATTCTCTTCTAAACCCATAGCCACGTCCATGATGTCCCCCTCAATAATTTGCTGCCCCTCTTCCTCGATTTGTGCTCTGTCTATAAGAAGGTCGTCTTGGTGTTCTTTTTGAAAAATCTAAGACAGAGTCGACAGTGTCACGAATATTCGATGCCAGTACAGATATTCCGCTTGGAGAAAGATGGAATCCATCTTTCGTGCTAATAAGTCGTGTTAATACTTCACCAATATTGACTAGACAGTGGGACGGTCCCTGTTTTCAAACGCTTCATTAATGAGTAAACATAGGTTTCGTATTTTTTTTTAAAGACTTTGGATTCAAGAATTCTGATAATGATTCATCTGTAATATTATCGGGGATTTCGTATTTAATTCGTAGAAAATTAAAACGAGGACAATTAAGCAAGAAATGGAATTCACCCCCACTCGATCAACGCAGAATTTACAAAATCTTTCATTTGATGGAGTTTTTGGTTTAGAGTATCTACCACTCTCAATAGCTAATGAATGGGCACTAATTCTTATTTTAGTCAAATGAATTTATTTCTAAGTTCTATTGGTATGCTAACATTAAGCATTGTTTTGTAAAGATTCTACCGTAAAACAGGAGTTTTCCCGATGCCTCTTCTTTAATTTTCGAAAATTCAAATTTAATTTTTGATTTATAGTAATCTTGAAGTTTTGATTTAAACAGTTGCTTAGAAATATTAAAGGTATCAATTTTTGTCTTTTTAATGAGTTCTATCAGACATTTCGACCATGAGTTTCCTTTGTCGGAAAAGGATTTATCCGTTTCAAAAGCAGCCAGTTAAATAGGCCTGATATTTGAATTTAACATTCAGAAATGTAAAATGCCTTTACAGAGATTAACTTTTGCAATTGGTGAGCATTTTTTTTATAATAATCTTTATTTGAAATGCAAATTTTATAAATTGCAACGTGAGGTTTGGGGCCCATGCATCCACTGCATGGGGCCGTCTGACAAATTTTAAAAGTATGCACGATTGCCCTGGTAAAACATGTAAAACGTCAGACGATCACCAAAAACATATACCCTGTTCACGAAGGCAATAAAGAACCTTTTTCTGGTTATAAAATTATAAAAAAACTTTTCCAAAGCTAATCCTTAAATGATTTACAGAATACAGCATTTTATTGATCACTATTTTCTATTGTATTTATCAAGAAACCAGTGCGCTTATGCTTTTTTGCCATGCATTAGATGCTGATGAACATTTTGATCTGTCAAAACATTAAAATTTGATTACTGCTATACATGATGATTTATTTCGAGTCTCTCTCGGCCTAAGAATTTTAGTTCAAGTACAATGTATGTTCATGTATATCCTTATAGGGACTTGACTTTCTTTGTGATGCTTCTAGTTGAATTTATGGATCCTATGCTTATAGTATTAACCGGATTATCCGGTTATCAGTTTGACGGTGTATGGCGGTCGACTCCACTAGCTACTCTAACATTGATGGAGGCAAATCCGATTGTCAATCAGACAGCTGTTCTTTTTTTATTGTTGGTCGAATCATTTTCGAAATGTACGCGCATATGCTGCATTTAAACATAGTCCGCACACGTCTACAAATTTTTATGCATTTAAGGTATAATTATGATTTGTAAGTTTCATTTGAAGAACAAGTTTCCTTTTTTACTTTACAAAATGCATATACATGTACACGTGCGGGTAATGATTACAAAAAATTAAACTAGGCTCGGATGAACATATAAAATCACGATTTACTTAAACATCAAGTGAGCCCATTTGGGCCTTTTAGTCCGGGATTCGCACTACCTTAGACCTTTTACGGAGACCATTTTACTGGATAAACTTAAACCGTAGTCCAAAACGCGTCCAAGGCGTATAAGTTCTCCACAATTTACATAACCTTTAACCTTTGGAATTTCATACTTACTCTTAGAACGTTGCGGGTAATCTCTGGTGTAGCTTTAGTGGGGGAAGGGGGGGGGGCGTTCGGTTCTTCCAGCACATTGCCTAGAAAGGTGAAATCAAAACCAGTTGATTCAGCTTTTTACAGTTGCATCGCTTTGATCGATCAAATTTCCATAAATCAGCAGTTCTTTTTAAATAAAATATTTCTACGGGTATTGCTTATATATAGTACGCCAATATAGTACCACATCTATAACAAAACAAAGAAAACAATGCCGTGTAATAAAATGTACTATATTAGTGATATTATTGCTTCATTTACATTATTATTACATATTTATAGAAACATTGTCTAATATACATTGATATGACGTCAATAAATTATGATTACACCATATATTCTAATAACAATAACGTAATTTAGAATTTATAGCATGAAGTCCTGTCCTGTTCCTATTGACATACAGAAATATGAAAATTTCTATACAATAAATGCGAATATTTAAAAAACTACAGTCAGATTATGAATTTCACAGAAAACTAGAATACCGACAATGTCAGAAAGGGCCCCGCCGGCTTGTGCGATTGAACTCATGGGAATCAAAAACGCTTCAAAATCTATATATTCCCCAAACAGTGTTTTCCGATTTTCCAAAAAATCGAAAGGACCTTCCTCTGATCATGTCCAACACTGTGTATAAAATTTATGAAAATCTGTGAAGGCAATCTGAAGTTATCATACGACATAGGGTTAATTCTCAAAATATTCATTTTTTTTCATATAAAAAACTAAGTTTTCCCCATAAATTGTTGTCCGATTTTCCTCAATACTGAAAGGGACCTTCCTTTGGTCAAGTCCAATATTGTGTATAAAAATCCGTGAAGGCAATCTTAAGTTATCGTTCGACAAAGGAAATGCTGACGGACAGACAGACAGACGGACGGACTGACTAATTATTATAACCATTCTTTGATCATGTCCAACACTGTGTATAAAATTTATGAAAATCTGTGAAGGCAATCTTAAGTTATCATACGACATAGTGTTAATTCTCAAAATATGCATTTTTCATATAAAAACTAAGTTTTCCCTTTGGTCAAGTCCAATATTGTGCATAAAAATCATAAAAATCCGTGAAGGCAATCTTAAGTTATCGTACGACAAAGGAAATGCTGACGGACAGACGGACGGACAGACTGATTACTATAGGGCGGCCGCCATTTCATGGCGGGGCCCTAATAATTATTTTGAGAGGTCAGTAATTTTGAGAGAAATATTGAATGATGCCAATTTTGATGTACAAGTTGTGCACGTACCCGTCTATTAACGACTCATCAGTTGTGCTTTCGGTACTCCATATGTCCGCCATTTTGAAAGGTCCTCATTTCCCACATATATTACTACTCTCAAAGCCTTAAATATTGAAAGCCGAAACAAGAACCAAAAACGTTGAAGAGCAAATTCAAATTCAAAAATGAGAAAAGGTAAAGGCCAAACCACCTAAACTATGCTTTTAATGTATTAGATACTCCTTAGTTTTTACAGAATTCAACATTTTAAGTATAAAGTATCAATTTCACGCTATACTACCGAAACATAGCAACTGAGCTGGTAATACTTTCGGGGATTTATAGTCCACCAGCAGAGATATCGACTCAGTGGTAATAAACATAGCAACTGAGCTGGTAATACTTTCGGGGACTCGTAGTCCACCAGCAGAGATATCGATTCAGTGGTAATAAACATAGCAACTGAGCTGGTAATACTTTCGGGGACTCGTAGTCCACCAGCAGAGATATCGATTCAGTGGTAATAAACATAGCAACTGAGCTGGTAATACTTTCGGGGACTCGTAGTCCACCAGCAGAGATATCGATTCAGTGGTAATAAACATAGCAACTGAGCTGGTAATACTTTCGGGGACTCGTAGTCCACCAGCAGAGATATCGATTCAGTGGTAATAAACATAGCAACTGAACTGGTAATACTTTCGGGGACTCGTAGTCCACCAGCAGAGATATCGATTCAGTGGTAATAAACATAGCAACAAAGCTGGTAATACTTTCGGGGACTTGTAGTCCACCAGCAGAGATATCGACTCAGTGGTAATATATATTTTATGACACCAACTTTGATGCATTTCCATTTTCATCCACCAAGTAAAATCCAGTATCACTTAAAGAATGACTAAAGTACTTTTACTTAAATTTTGCAGTGTCACTTGTGTCACTAATCAAACGAATCGCAACCACTAAAGGCCGCACAATACCCTTGTGTATTTGATTCCTAATTGTTGATTTTCAATCCATGCAAACCACCTGATTGCTCCTATGTGCTCCTATCTGTCACCTTATTATAGTCCAGCTGGCCATGCTAAGTGGACTAAGTAAAAGAAGGGAGAAGTGGAAACACTTTCAAATTGAATAATGTCGATAAGGTAATTAATTCTTGCTCTTGTGCGGTGTCTTAGAACGCCTGTGAGTTCTAAATGAAATAGCTTTTTACGAACCCCAAGTTAGAAAAGCACTGTCCCCACTTCGTGAGAATTATGTGATTGTACCAGCTGACAAAGCCGCAAACATCATCGTTTTCATTCAGATTGACCGTCTAATTAGTAAGGAGGTGGATTACGATTCCAAAGGAAGACAATAATTGTATTCTGTTCTATATTCCTTCTGTATTGCTATATGTAAGTGATGAAAATAATAACCTCTCTTCAATTTACTGCATACCGAAAACTTGTGAACAAGTGTCCATACAAGTTAAGGAACATACTCTACCAAGTGTTTCAAAATCTCTTACTGCTTTACTCAGAGCAATTAAGAACGAACTCAAGAGCTACTTAATGGTAATCAGATGTGGACTCAAAAAATTCCAAAGACTTGGAGGAATATCTTTCTTGTAGTGATATTACCTACTCCAACAGTATAAAAATCTTGGTTACTCTAGCTCTGTACACTACCCTCCCACATAAAAAATAGAATACATTTTTGGACTGAACAAGGAATACAAAGATATGTATTTCGTTAAGAAAACTCACTAACTCTAACAAAAAGTACTCTGACATTTGTTGCTAACATGCTAGAATTTCTCATTGACAGTAACAATTGTTGAATTTAGAGGAAAGATTTTTCAACAGATAGTCGGACAAACTGGGACGATAGTGGTAAGTTTGTTCTTATTTTCGTTTTAAATTGACTACTACAGTGTAAAGAAAACAAACTACTCCAATCCTTTAACATCATTTTCCGCTATAAAGATGATTTACTGTCACCTAATAATACTAACTTTAAAATGTCATAACAAACAGGTAGGGGATCGGTTCCTTCAACACAGTTCTCTCGATAAACAAATATCAAATGTCTGGTTCTTCAGTTTTTTACAGTTGCATAGCTTTGATCGATCACATATATCCATAAATAGCAGTTTTTTTTACATATAAAATATTTCAAAAGGCATTGTTATATAGTACGCCCATCGAATCATAAGCAAACAAAGAAAATTATACCATCTTATTCAATGTTCTAAATTAATGATATTGCCTCATTTACATTATTATTGCAAACATTTATATAAATCTTCTTTAATTGGCCGGTTTGGTCTTGTTTCCCTACGAAGCTCAAGTTTTACAATGGCTACTACAGAGAAAGGAAAAAAACCCTATCCCAGTCCTTCAACTTCAGTTTCCGGTATATAGATGATGCACTGTCACTTAATGATCCTAAGTTAATGATACCTATCCCAGTGAACATTATCCATCGATTTAGTACCAGCAGACATGAACAATGAAAAAAAAAATATCAACAGCAGATTTTGAAGAAGGTCGCTGATAACACAACTAATACTTGAATTAAGGTTTCGTCTAATAAAATGGCCTGACTAACGTCATCCAGTTCTCACAATCATGTATAAATGACATTTCATATTATATAGTAGGTGCAAACAGTTTTTTCTTCTTGAAAATGTATAAATCAATAAGAGACTGATGAACAAAACAATTGTAGAGTGATGCTTTCTAAAACCCGCCTTAGCAGGTGAAATAAGATAAATGCATCTGAGAAATGAGGTAACCGATCATTCAAAATGCTAGTAAAAACTTTATTTAAACAAGTAAGAAGCGTAATTGATCTATAGTTATTTGCAATGTGAGGAAACAAAGCAGTGCTGGTTATGAATCTGATCGACATTTTTATGGCCCAATTAAAGACGTCACAATACTGATCCGATATGGATTATTGTCCCTGATACGGATCTTTTTTGTAAGTTGGATTTGGTTGTGAAATTTCTTATTTTAAGTGACCTCACTGATTTCTTGACAATGTGGCAGTTTCAGAGTTCATAATATTCATATACATACATGTATATATATATATTTATTCAGAAATGGCAAAATATACTGGTAGCACTTCAAACTAAATAATCAAAGTACTGAAGTACTGAACATCAGAGGACCTCAAGTTATGTTGGATTATTGATAAATGACAGGTGTTTATACAGTACCTGCCAGACAGATGTTCACCTTACAATATAGTACACATAATATAATTTGCTATCATATCTGAGATACTGTCTTATAGTAAGAATTTTATCTTTGTTATAACATCCATGAAATGTTGACGTGGTCAAATGAGAACTGCTAGATTGGCATTATGACCGTATAGTTGCACACTTGCAAAAATCTTTAGCTTATTACTTATGACAGAGAATCAACATAGCAAATATTTTTTTGACTAGTCACTGAATTATGAGAAAGAGGTCAAGACAATCATATTAAAACAGTTAAACAGATAAATTGTAATATTTGGGTGAAAGATACCACATGAACAGTAAACTCATATATCGATAATATTATGTTTAAAACTGAAAAAGACAAATAAGAGTACACTAGAAACAACATAGAAAACTAAAGCCTGAGCAACTTAACCCCACCAATAGTTGGGGTGATCTCAAGTGCTCTGGATGGGTAGTAGAAATGAGATGATTTTGCACCATACATATAGATCACAACTACAATATGAATGCGTCGGTCCTCAGAGGCCTGTAAAACAGGGCTTGTAATTCTTTGGTGTATATCTTTTGATTTTCTGTTTGTACACTGATGTGGCCATTAGTTTTCTGATTTATATTGTTTAATATTTGTCTTTTCATGGCTATTTCTAACTGATTTTAGTATAGTTTTTTTCTGAGATGTTGTATGGTTAGCTTTATTTCTTTTTCATCATTTTGTTTCGGTGTCTGATTACCAATCATACCTCCCTTTTCGTTTCTTTTCTTTAATAATGACAACAGTTTGGTTTCAATTTTCATTTATATATGTAACAATATAAAACAGTATATATATAATCCCATATTACATCATTAATATTGGTCATTGTTGGTATACTTAGTATTATGGTTATTGTGATGTCACTTATTCAAAGGACACAGTTCATTTATAGCCCAAAACGGTCTAAAATATAAATCTTACAATTAAACTCCAAATAGTTCACAATTTGGTTCGTAAATTGGTCGATTTCAAATGTATTAACGCTCAATAAATCAGTTATTTCATAATAGTACATTACATTCTCCAAATTAGGCCCATTTTGTCCAAATATAATGATTTGGTGCAATTTTCAGACATGAAAGCTTTAGGAAAATTTGGCCACCATCTACAATCCAAAACATTTTGTAAACAAAAGACTCAAAATTTGATAAAGAATTCATCAAAATAAAAACTTTTCGGAATTGTATGGCGGCCATGGTTAATTATGCCAAAACATTGCAGACAAAATTGACCAAAAATACAAATAATGTATAATTATGGGGTCATAGCTTCAAGATATTTAATAGTAGGTGCCAAAATAGTATATTTTAGTCTTAATAGAATTATCACAAGTATTTTTATTTGAAATTTGTAATCGCTTGACCAATTTAGGGCCATTCTAACCCTTCGTGAACCTCTCTTTTCCTATAATATGTAGTAAATTTCTATTTGATATTCCTTAAAATATTCATATATACCAAAATACATTTTTTTTATATTACATTTAACGAGAAACATTTTACATGATCCCATATATTTGATTTAATCCAGTTATATATATGCTAAGCATACAGTTATAATGACTTTCAAATTAGGACTATATTATATGAACAGAATTGAGCATTTTATTATTTATTTAGCATATCTGTTATGTTTTCAAATCATTTATCTGTATGCTGAGCTAACATTTGTATAGTCTCTTAATATTCTAAAATGGATTAAAAGGATCACATGTGTTACAATCAAACTTTGGATTGACCATTAGATAACTTTAAAAAATGTCATAACTAGCATATATAAACATTTGGATTTATTATTGTATTATCCATTGAATTCATGCTATTTCCATTTAATACAGTTCAATAGACTATCTATACCTATTATTAATAGTAAAAAATGCAAAAAACTATAAATATATACATGGACTAACATATATACATTATTCATAAAAATTAATCATTTATCAAACTTCAAAAAGTTCATCACATCGCATAGCATATACATGTATACATGTAGTTGTACATAACTCTAAACTATATATAACAGTAAATAATTTGTGAATGTATAGTGGTACTTGCTTGCACATTAGTTACTATGGGACACGTCTCTAGAATAGTGAAAGAATCACCATTCAATTTTGCGTTTGATTAATTTTTTTTGTGAGAATGAGCACTTTAAAATAAATAGTGTTTTGTTTAACATTTGTCTGCGGCAAATAAGAGTTCGAAATATTATTAAGATAGTAAAAATATTTCCACATATAAATGGAAATATAACTATAATGATAAGAGGGACACAATCCAAATTTTAAATTTATCTGGGTTTTTTTTTTGGTGATAATAAACATTGTTTATATATTTAATAACATTCAGTTGAGCCATATTAATATTATAAAACGGAAATCACTTAGTCATGATGAACAGAGATTTACATACACACAGACAACGGTAACATTGACTGCCCCCATCGGCTTAGCAAAAAGGGCATTAACATTGTAATGACTAGTATAGATGCAATGGGAATGAGAGCATTATTCATGTATTGACAATCTTGTCTGCATATATATATCCAAACAGTAGTTCATAGCACACAGTTTTAGTTCAAAAATCTATATATATATTTATATATATTCATCCGCAACAACAATTTTTCGGTACGTCATTGATATTAAAGATTGTTTGATTAATATACCAAAATTTCTAACGACAAAACATTTTCATATCATTAATTTGGATTAAAAAAAAAATCTGAGTATTCATTGAAAACATGAATTTAAAAGAAGCGATAAGGAATTTTATTTTGCACTATATAATGTCCGCGGGTCTATAATTTTTATAAGTCGGTTATCATTCCAAAACTAATTTAAATATATGCAAATAAGCGGGAAATTTAGGCGATGGCAATACACCCGAGGCCCTGACGGTCCTCTGATGTAAAAATGGAAATTGACCATAGAAACAGAGTTACCATTGCAACTTTTCATTTTTTTGTGAAAGATGGTAAAAAAAGTTGCAATTTTACCAATGTTCGACTGAAAATTAAGTTCTTAATTATGAGATGAGCCTCAATTTTTCAGATTCAAAATAAAAACGCATTATTTTTGTTAAGAAAAGAAAGGACATTTTACCCGCTCATTTTCTCGCACTTTAACTTACCAGTTCGTGTCACAAAACGCTAAATGTATGATAAAAATATAATACTTTACATACAATATATTGTCAAAAGAATGCAGTTATGGATCAGGAAAAGTCATCAAGATAAAAAAAATCAAAGACTAGTTGATTTAGCGCTAATACCGGTAGTAATTATATCAATTGAGTTTGAAAATAAAAATGGCTTTATACGGTAAACTGCAAAATAAAAAAAAAATACCTACATACCCTAATTTATAAAAATATGAAACACTTACCACACCTTTTTTTCAATTTGGCCGAATTAGTTACAGTCTATGTGTAGAATAATTGATGATAAAAAACGTCATGACTGCTTTAATATATAGAACCATACTTATATTTATATTGCCTTTTGTGCAATATCACTCTCTGTTACTGCTTTATATACTGATATAGCTTCAGATAGCATGACAACGTGAATTTCATATGTATGTCGTCTGCAATGTTATGCAATTGGTTTTGTGTAAGGAAATAAAAAACGTGTTTCAGTAACTATGGAAAATAAAATTATGTACACCATGTACATTCAATTCACGTTGTCGCATTGTCAGTGTCCCTTGGCAACGTTAAGCTTAAATAACAGAAATTAGAATTTATTTAAGCTAACATAAGGTTTTTGATCGATTATAAATAAGAGGATGTTTAAAGAAAGCCACTAGAGTTCTATATTTTCTTTTCTAACGATTTCAATATGGCTTTCGATAATAAGCAACCGTTTATTCTACTAATAATTTGTCTTTTTGCATTTGATTAATTATATATTAAAATGATGTAGCAATCGGGTATTATACATGTTATAATATAGGGATACTTTTGTTTGTTTTTACATGTTGTCTACGTTGTCCATTTAGTCATTGCACATATTTTTTTTAATATTAAGGTTAAATATGATTATTTGAGCTTTTGCTGTCCATCTGATCAAATAGAGAATTTTTTGTGAAAGATGGTAAAAAGTTGCAATTTTACCAATGTTCGACTGAAAATTAAGTTCTTATGTGGCGTTTCAATGGAGTTGAGCCTCAATTTTTCAGATTCAAAATAAAAACTCATTATTTTTGTTAAGAAAAGCAAGGACACTTTACCCGCTCATCATATATATGCAACTATATCGGTCATAATTAAGTTAGGTAACTCTGTTTAGACTTATTAACTGGTTACCCAATATTGTGACTGTACTGGTCCCATTCATGCCTGGCATTCATCGTACTTCGATAACTCTGTATTGATTATAGCACGCTCTCCTAGTTTTCACCTTTTATTTGAAATGTGTAGTAACATTTCACATGGATTATAATTCCAATATATGAAATTATGACAATAAGTATATATTATTAGGTTTTCTGCAAACGTATATCGTAAAATATCAGCCGCGAGACACAATGTGAAGTTTTTTTCGGCGAGTGAGCGTAGCCAACGAGCTAAAAAACTTCATATTGTGTCGAGCGGCTTATATTATACAATGTTTGTTTGAAGAAAACTTGATAATAAATTTATCGTATTGTTAACTAACAATCTTAATGGAAATTCTTTCTTTTCAATGGCCATCTGCCTATAACCGGATATTTTCCTGATATATTCGGGTCAACGTTGGGTCAAACATTATGACGTCGCTTATGTATTCGGGTCAGCTCATATTACAGTCGGGTCAACTCTTTACGACATCACAGTGCCGAAATACGGGAAATTCCGAAGGCCTCAGCAGGTCGATATAGGCATGGGGGAAAACGATAATTAATAATATTAAATTTATCACCAATTTATACAAACTGTCAAAAGTACATAATTACACGTGATAAAATGTTATGGTGCAAGTTTTTTTTAAATTTTTTAAGCCACGAGAAAAGCGATTTTTTTTTTTTTTTGGTAAAATTTATTTGAGTTTTATCTGAAGTAAATTTACATGTTAAGAAATTAGTTCTGCGCAATTATGTGTGTTTCAGGTAATTATATCTAATTAACGATTTTGACACGTATACTGAACCTTGACGGTCCGGATGTTTATTGTTCCAACCCTTAATTAAGCTACACAGGTACATTTTATCAAGGACGTATGTTAGTTATACGTCCTTGATTTTATGTACACAGGTAAACTGTTTGCTGACCAAAAACAGCGTGATTTCATTTATAACGCTACATTTTTTGATAATTAATGCACTATTTTAATAAAGAGGTGTGTGTAAGGGGGGGGGGGGTCACAAAGAATGCAGAGATGAAATATAATTTCAAATGTCAGATAAGCAACATTTTAATTTATTTTAGATTAATAATTTATCTTTTTGGTATTTATATAATATGGAGTAGGCTTTAGCCTAAAATCGGGCGAACCCAATATAGCAATCTTTTTTAGTCCGTCGTCATGTAAACACGGCCATATTGGAAGCCATTGTTATGGTGTCAGATTTCTAGGTCATTGAAGAAATTTTCGAATAAAGTTCCCAATGCGCACAAAAACTCGAAAAAAAGTCGGTGGAAAATTATATCGTATTGAAATTATGTTTTGGCTATCGCCAAAACATAATTTCTTTTTAAGTTTGTGCAAGTGCGAAAATATTTTAACCGGAGGTCGAGCTGTATTTTTGAGGGTTTCTGGGATAGATTTCCGGTTTGAAACTACAGTCTACTTGATATCTGGATTTGAGACCCATAATCTACACTTAGTCGGGCTTCGCCCGATATTAAACATTTGACATATTATATGATTAATTCTATTTACTCGTATATATATTTACTTTGTTATGACAAGATAGAAGCTGGTTGGATTGGGCGCCATCTTGAATAATAATAGTAAAAAAATAACACATTTCAAAATATCTAATTTTCAAATCAATTTGGAAGGGATCAAGGACGTTATACTAAACTAACAAGGATTCGTGTCTCGCGGTATCTCGTTAAAATATCGCGTATCGTGAGACTTGTATTTACTCACTACTATAAATATTTCCGGTTAGTTACGATAAGTAAACAACTAGAACTCCTATAGTCTCGATCATCATGACAGAATTTCTCTCATTTGTTTTTAACTTAAAAAACTTTGTTTATTATCTTCGATGTTCAAAAACCAAAGAAACAAATATATAAAAAAATGTTCTATCAAATATGTCTTACAGGGCCGTTAAAATCGTATAAATTACAAAGTTTTAACATTTTTATTATTGAATAGTAAATGTCTTCTAGAAACAGTGATTAATTTGATTAAAACCTTATTTAGTTTGAGCATTTACCTTTGCATTTCTAATTCCTGTGATGATTTATAATTAATTATAATAAAAAATAAATTAGTCCTGATTGTATGTTGTTCATTTGATGAGCTTGTGCGGTTTCCTTTCTACTATTGAATTTAGAAAAGCTATGAACCAAGCTACACTAAAAGAGTCATTGTCTACTTTCAAAATGACCAAAGCTGATTTGAGAAAATTAATCTTGAGAAATATACACGAATATGTCATAAAAAGAACGAGTTGCAAAATCTGCTATTTATTTTTTGATTTGAACTCTATTAACATGTCAGATTTTTTATCTTGGGACACTGATCTTGATTTAGAACTATTGCTAGGGGAATATACAGAATATAATAAATATATTTATTTGTCTAACTATTTCTCTACTGAAAAACAACTTAAATGACATACCTTAGTAAAATTATAGAGTCTAGTTGTCATAAAACTTTTATTGCATAATCACATCTTTAAAACCACATTTCTATCCAAATAAAAAACTTTTTCTCAGCTGGGCACCTGTATATTCAATTATCAATAGCACCTTACCTTCCGAGGTTCACCCGGCATTTGTTAATTACAGGTGTTATGATTGATTGTATAAACATGGTCTGTTAGTTAGCCCGCCACATAGGTAATTGTTTCAGTCTTTTACACATAAATTCGTACATCATCTACATCATACTACACTACACAAAACCATTCTGATATCGACTTTTGAGCTGCAAATTAACTGCGTCGCCCCGGTTCACAGTTATTTTGAGAATGAAAAAAAATGAAAATTAATTTAAGCAAAGAAAGGCTCAATATCTCATTCATTTTCCAAAATAGGAAGCTCATTTTTTCTCTGCAAGTCTAGATATATGTAATGAAAGGAAAAAAATAACTGTAATGCATTTTTATGCAATGTGCATGGACCTTATACCTGCAAACTAGCAGCTCTGCTTTGATAGATAGATATTATGAAACAAAATAGAGCAGTTAAAAATTTGTTCATTTTGTAGCTCAATATCTAATCATATTCTCAGCATAAGAACCTTAAATTTGCTATGCAAGTGTAAAAATGTCATAGAAATGGAAAAAAATCATGCAATATGTGATTGTGTAGCATATATTCAACAAGATAGCTGCAAAATAGCATCTCTGCTCTGATTGATAAATATTTGACAAAAAAGATGGAGGGGGCGAAATAACTTCAATATTCGACTAACCTCTTAACAAATAAAGTTGAAACTTACTATGCAAACGTTAAAATATAAAAGGAAAGGAACTCATTCAGTTTAGAGCGTCTTTTAACACCAAAAATGCAAATTTAGCTGCAAAAATACAAGGCCATTCTCCATGGAAGTCGACATTTTGTTTACCGAAAAGGGCTGGTTTATATGTTATATTACACGTGAAATACACAACAAAAGACGCTCTATTTTCATATGCAAACGTAAAAATTATCCAAAATTGTAATCAAATACCTTTATACAAGTAAATGCAATAAAATTTAAAAAAATCAATGCAACATGACGGGTCATGCCATCTCGGTCCCAGAATCATGGGCAGCATCTGGCATCCTTACTTATGATCACTTATTGTGATGTTTATAAGTGTTTGTTGTTGTTTTTATAGTGAAAAATCATTTAATACCATAAAATAACTTCTACTAAATATGTTTTTAATTATTCATATGATGTTTTTACACTTAAAAATTGATGTAGAAATCTCGAAGCGGCGATTCCCGCTGAAGCTTTCTGCAGATCTCGTGTTTTCTCGCGATTCGCGACACTTCTCGGATATTATCAAGGCGGTATCGGGAGTTTCCTATCCTTCTAATATACGTCCTTGGAAGGGATATAATCAAAATTTAAACTATTGCAATTACGATATTTCGAAAAGTTATGAATGTATTAATTAGTACATAGCACCAAAATTTTCCCATCGGTGTTGGTTAAATCGCAATTTTATGTTTAAAAACGGCAAAGAAGCCAATTTATCAGAGTTAGATCAGAGACAT
The DNA here is from genome assembly GCA_028015205.1 of Mytilisepta virgata. Taxonomy (NCBI): domain Eukaryota; kingdom Metazoa; phylum Mollusca; class Bivalvia; order Mytilida; family Mytilidae; genus Mytilisepta; species Mytilisepta virgata. The sequence continues at coordinate 60,423,127 of CM051518.1, read as the reverse complement.
ATATAACAATATATATATTATTTAACAGTATGGACTTAACCAGAAAATAAGACAAATTTTCAAAAGCATTTGGAAGGGATAAGACCAACATTTAAACTTTTCCAAATAGCATAAATATATTTCTAAATATATGAGAAAGTACTATATAGCACCAACATTTTTGAGCATGAACTGCAAGTAGTTTATTTTCTCAATTCCTGATCGCCCCAGTGCATTTCTATACAGTTTAATTTGGCAGGTGATATGTGACGTCACCAAAAGTCACGTGATGATTTCTACAGTTGGATATGATTTTTCTCGCAATTTAACATACCAGTTCGTGTCACAGAAAGCTAAATGTATGATAAAAATATAATACTTTACATACATTTTTTGTCAAAAGAATTCAGTTATGGATCAGGAAAATTCATCAAGATAAAAAAAAAAATCAAAGACTAGTTGATTTAGCGATAATACCGGTAGTAATTATATCAGTTGAGTTTGAAAATGAAAATGACATTATACGGTAAACTGCAAAATAAAAAAAAAAATACCTACATACCCTAATTTATAAAAATATGAAACACTTACCACACCTTTTTTTCAATTTGGCCGAATTAGTTACAGTCTGTGTGTAGAATAATTGATGATAAAAAACGTCATGACTGCTTTAATATATAGAACCATACTTATTTTTATATTGCCTTTTGTGCAATATCACTCTCTGTTACTGATTTATATACTGATATAGCTTCAGATAGCATGACAACGTGAATTTCATATGTATGTCGTCTGCAATGTTATGCAATTGGTTTTGTGTAAGGAAATAAAAAACGTGTTTCAGTAACTATGGAAAATAGAATTATTTATGCACACCATGTACTTTCAATTCACGTTGTCGCATTGTCAGTGTCCCTTGGCAACGTTAAGCTTAAATAACAGAAATTAGAATTTCCTAAAGCTAACATAAGGTTTTTGATCGATTATAAATAAGAGGATGTTTAAAGAAAGCCACTAGAGTTATCGGGTATTATAGATGTTATAATATAGGGATACTTTTGTTTGTTTTTACATGTTGTCTACGTTATCCATGTTGTCATTGCACATATTTTTTTAATATTAAGGTTAAATATGATTATTTGAGCTTTTGCTGTCCATCTGATCAAATAGAGAAGGAAAACGGGGAATGTGTGAAAAAGAACAAAAACCGACCAAAGATCAGAAAACAGCCCAAGGCTATCAATGGGTCTTCAACGCAGTGGGAAAATCCCGCACCCGGAGGTGGGCTTCAGCTGGCCCCTAAACAATAATGCATACTAGATCAGCGAAATGGACGTCACAATAAACTCCGAAACATACAAATGAACCAAAATTAAAAAAACACACAAGACTAACAAAGGCATGATGTATGGACGTCATTAATTGATAATCTCAGTTAATGTTCGGTGAACAATTAAATTTCAGAATTTTGACTGAAATTTTATACTATGTATAACCAAAACGAAACAATCTTAATTTTCTGTTTTTTTCTTGTACATTGAAAATTATTGGTAATTATTTTAAATCTTTGGTTCAATCATATTGTTTATCTTTGTCCCAATCGACGACGGACTCACTTCTAACACTAAATTATATTAGCATTTCATATAATAGTGATATTATAGCGGTAAGAAGTTGTGTAATCTTCAGTTTCACAGTGGCCTTTCTTAGAATCTGCTGTTAATATTTTCATTTCTTTAGCTATAGACCCAACCCAAATTCGCCAACTCATATTCTTAGCTATAAATCGTCAACCCCTTTTATTAGCTCACCTGGCCCAAAGGCCATGTGAGCATATGCCACTACTTGACGTCCGTCGTCGTCCGTCGTCTCTCGTCGGCGGCATCGTCGTCATCGTCGTAAACTATTTCAAGAATCTTCTCCTCTGAAACAACTGGGCAAAATACCTTCAAACTTTAACTGAATGTTCCTAAGGGTATCTAGTTTATAAATTATATCTGAAGTTTTTATCTATAAACAAACATGGCCGCTGTTGCTAAAATTAGAACATAGGGGTCAAATGCAATTTTTGGCTTATATTTCAAAAACCAAAGCATTCAGAGCAAAACTGACATGGGTAAAAATGTTCAACAGGTCAAAATCTACCAGCCATGAAATTTTCAGATGAATCGGACAACCCTTTGTTGAGTCATTGCCCCTGAATTGTTAATTTTAAGGAAACTTTACAGTTTTAGGTTGTTACCTTGATTATAATAATAGATAAAGACAAACTGTAAACAACAAAAATGTTCAGCAAAGTAAGATCTACAAATAAGTCAACATGACCAAAATCGTCCCTTATAGGAGTTTTTGCCCTTGAAAGATTATTTGCATGTAAACAGAAAATGATGGTCTGACATTGTCACAGACGTTTAGGGCGTTACTTGAAATAAATTAAATGGTAGCAGTACAAGTACAATGGAGCGTCAAGGGTCAAGGTCATGGAAAAATTCCATAGCAACAGATGAAAAAATCCCTAGCAACCATATATATTTAAGTTAAGGACCTTATAATTTACCTGTACAAGTCAAAAAGAAAGGTCAACGGTCAAGGTAATTGAAAAAGTCCATAGCAACCGATGAAAAAGTTCTAGTAACCATATATATATTTGGGTTGAGGACCCTACAATTTACCTGTTCAAGTCAAAATGGAAGGTCAAGAGTCAATGCCATTGAAAAAGTCCATAGCAACCTACGAAAAAGTCCCCAGCAACAATATATATTTAGGTTAAGGACTTTACAATTTACCTGTACAAGACAAAAAGAAAGATCAAGAGTCAATGCCATTGAAAAAGTCCATAGCAACCGATGAGAAAGTACCTAGCAACCATATATATTTGGGTTCAGGATCCTACAATGTACCTGTTCAAGTCAAAATTGAAGGTCAAGAGTCAATGCCATTGGAAAAGTCCATAGCAACCGATGTAAAAGTCCCTAGCAACCATATCTATTTGGGTTCAGAATTCTATATTTTAGCTGTACAGGTCAATATTAAGGAGAAAACTTTCACGGTATGCATTAAATAGCAAAAATAATCATTGATGCAAGATCTACTGGTACACTAAAGATAACAGGTGAGCGATTCAGGCTCTTGGGAGCCTCTTGTTTAGTATCATATATTTCATTGTATTTTACTATATTTTATGTGTTTTTATTTTAATTTACAAATCTCCTTCTCACTCACTTACTTGGTATATTCAACAACTTCATAATTGATCGTTGCCATGGTAATCAATCGAGTCAATATCCGATCCAGATGAAAGATCATGAATAAATGTGATGGTCAACTCGATTGGTTTATCATTTTGTCAACACACGAACTAGTCATTACTAATTGACCCTTTTCCAAAAACCAGATGACAGGGGCAGATAATCCAAATTTACCTGTAAAACTTCTTTTAGCTATAATAGATCGTACAGTGAAAGTACGCGCGTGTTTAATCTCAGATTTAAACACTTATACTTTTTATAAACATAAACAAATTTGGTTTTGAATAGTTAAAATATTTTTCTCTATGCTTACGAGTTTTTTAGGTATGAAAATTAGTTTAAAATAGAGAAAATAAAGCTTAAAAAAGCATATACTTGCTTGAAATATTTTGAGTATGTGCATTGAAAACTGAATATTTTATTGACCAAACACCTTGTGATGTGATGCCAAAGAAAAAGGTAAAATGTGTTTGTTGTTTGTAATATAAATTGACCATATGTTTTGTTCCAATTGATTGGTGTTACGGTAGGTGTTACACGTGAGTTTACCTAAGGGAAAAATTATGACATTACACAATCAAAGAATGATAAATCTCAGCTGGAAATAATAACTAATTCTGTAATATAAACGACAAAATCACAGACCAAGAGGTCTACACTCAAGAATATCACTGTGACAAAAACTACTATGACAAAATGCTCACAGTCAAACAGATACAGTACCTATATCCGACTCATATTGTGAGTGGGGGTCTTTAGAAATTAATTCAAACAAGCCTATTTATATATTCTGTGTAAAATTCGAGTTGATTTCGAGCATTTGGGATGAGACATGCAACGTATTTTAATGTACTAACAAATTATTTGTTTAAGAAGAAGTATAAAACATTCCCTTACCTTTGTCAAAATTCTTTCCAAATAATAAAATTCAGCTCATCAGTAAAACTGCAGTTTCTATTTTGTCTTGAGCTGAAACAATTGCATATATTTATATATATATATGAATACGTATCTATATTTAGAATACTGTAGGATTTGATTTACTTTATCAGTTACAATGTGATTTACTGTAACATGGCGTTTCACCGTATAAAATGACAATAGTGTGGTTATGCAATGCATTTTAAAATAAATTACAAAATAAATCAAGTCGTAACTTTCAAATACACAGTCTTTAAAAGTTTAATTAATGGAAACGTATTAAGTTGAACTTGGTTTGAAACCTTTTTATTTTCGAACTAAATCCACATTTATTAAGTAAAATTTATAATTATAATGCAAGTTTATTTTGTAGACGTCTGAGAATTTCAATTGTCACATATAACTATTTTTATGTACCCATTAAATCATATAGAAATTAAATATTAGCCGCTTACTGGGAAACTTAAAAAATAATAAATAAATTTTTTTAACGATTACTCTGATACCCGGTACAAATTTGCCACATTAACGTCTCTAAGACATTTTTTTTTAAAGTAAAGAACACTGAGAACCAGAACGATTTTTTTGCGGTGAGTTGATGTATCTCCTTTCATATGAAAATAGAATGGTATTGCTCTGAATGTCCTTCTTGGCAACATTCCAAAAAGTGATTCATTTAAATTGACCCAAATCGTTTATATACAAAACATTTGGGGGTAGAAAACTTGAACTTATTAATGATAAAGCATTAAATTTCTGTCTGTTAACACCAAAATGCAATGCATTTGAAAAGTTTCCGATAAAAGGTAGCTAAAGGGTCAATGATTATGAGTGAAACAAATATAAGGGAAAGTGGCCGTACTGTGTTAAAACAATTTTTTTTAAAATACAAGGTATCCCTTCGTACATAACTCTTACCTTATATGGTTTTAGTACCCATAAACCCGGTTTAACTCCACAACTTCTCGGTGTCAGTATCAAGACAGACTTTTTTCTATGTTTGTATTTTGTGATCTTTTATGTTATTTTTGTCTGAATTTCTGTCAATTCGATGGCGTTAATTGAATTGGTATGTCATTATTGACCTTATCCGTTGTATTGGTTATTGTGTTTACCCTTTTGGTCGTTTGGCAGCTCATATCCAAACAGATCGGTCATCACGTGACCTCTGGTAGTACATAGGCACATGTTTGTGACTAAAAAGCAGTCATTAGCACTACGAAAATAGTGGCCACATCGGTCAAAAATCATCGACTTTATTGTATTTTGAATTTATAATTGCTTACATGTTCATTTTGTTTGTATTGCTGTCAATTTTGTATGTCATGTTTGTATTGCATTGACTCCTATGGGTGTATTTCTTGTGAATAAAGTCAAATAAGGGCTGCCGATTTATCAATACAAATCAATGTGGCTTATCAACTTATTTGAACAACTGATTTAATTTTGTTAATTACTACTAAATGCCCATAACTTATCTGTTATCGTGTGGATGACACCACCCAACCCCTCATTGTATAGCTTATCACTTGGTAGTTTTCGATGTGTACTTTAAATCAGTCCAGGGCATACAAAGTTTGCTTCAAATCGCATTTGAATTTTTCGTGTTTAACGCCTAATAAATACATATCACATACGTTACACCCCAGTTCTATTGTTACACTTCATAGTTTCCATTTCTGAAACAAGTGTAAATTGAATAGATCTATTGTTACGAATAACAATGACAACATTTTGACAACAGGGTGTGACGAGCGGAGTTTCTGGAAACCCCTACTTCTACAACCCGAAAGCACAGTCCATTATTATTCATAACAATAGAATTATTTTTTCAATAGCATGACAGAAGTGATTACTAATAGTGTTCACTACAAATTGTCTCAAGACATGTTAAAAAAACATATTTCAGGAAATCACGTTAATGTGGCAAATTTGTACCGGGTATATAATTATATTTAGCATCTATTTTGAATTAAAAAATATTCATTTAAATATTCCTTAAATTTTAAAAAAAAGGGGGGGGGGGGGGGCCATAAAAAGCAATATCTGCCCCAAAAAGGGGGTTGATACATATGTTATCTGTATTTTTTTTGTTAAGCGTGTATGGCCGTCGGGGTTTCTAATCCAGACACACCTATCCCTCAGTATGTTTGAATATAAAAGTTTGTTTAATGTTGGGAGGAGGGTTGATAAAACATGTAAAACACATTTATGATTACTTTCATTAGACTGATAAGTACTTTGGGTTATAAATATTGCGTTATCTTCTACCAAATCCAACGCCTGACTCAAAATGTCGTCCGTCCCATACCCGTCCATATTCAACTGCATACTACGAGCGTGATGTATTTTTTTTATAAGAATCTTATCTTATCTTATCTTATCTTCAATATTTTTTTTCTAGTCAATTTAATTTCCTGGAAATCTTTTGAAAGTGGTTAAAAGTTACAGATAATCGACAGTTTCAAAACAATATACTTAATATTTTTGGAAAATCTCAACTTATTTGAACAACTAATTTTTAACGCTGTGATAGACTTACTGCGGGGATTGTTTGTTTGTTTAGTCGGGGTTTTACGCCGTTTTGAGTACATTCGGCTATTTCGCAGCGGCCAGTTTTTATTGATGGAGGAAGCCGGAATACCCGGAGAGAACCACCAACTTTCGGTAGGAAAATTGGCAATCCTTGTCAATTAATATCGGAATACACCCCGCCACAGGTGAGATTCGAACTCACAACCTCAGTGTCGACAGGATAGTGATCTTTAGTAGACAAGACGAACTACCTATACCCACTCGGCAACCGAGACCCCTCTAGGGGGGATTGAAAAGAGCGATGGATATGGGGGCTTTATCGGAAGCAAAGAGAATGAAATCTATGAGAAGATGGTGCTTAGTTAAGTAGTTGCAGACTTAGTGGTATTACAGTATATACTGGGAATTAAAGGTAACTTTTAAATACACTTCGTACAAGTATTTGAATAGTACTATTTTAATCCTTGACTACGTAGGACTTCATCGTCGGAAACCCACGGGCGGTCGCGCTTACGCTTTGCTTCCACTTACCGACCGTGGGTCAATTCATTCATTTTTTCTCGTTTTCATGAATATTCATGAATCAAATTGACCATTGAAATTACTGCTAACAATAATTGAATTCTCCACTTTGGAGATTTTAACAATACTGACGGTCTCGACTTTGGAGATTAAAAAGTTCTTTGAAAAGTAAATCGGTGCCCACATGCGGAATGCAGTTGATGAATTTTTGTTGTGTAGTGATTTTTTAATGTGGTCAGTAATGCATTGCCTTTGAAAGTATGAAAACTTGTTTACTTTTGTAATAGGAGGGGTTCGATTGGATAAGGTTTGCAAAGTTCAATGTATGATACACTTTAAGCCTGACGAATGCCCAGTGATAGCTCAACTCACTAAACTCAAACCTGTATGCTGTTGATAACTTGTATTCTATATTTTTACTCTATATTCTTTAAATGTGTTCTCTTTTCAGACTTCTATTTTTATCCTGTATGTTTATTTGTACTCTATCTGGAGCTAAAAGAGACTTAATGCTGTTTCAACAATAAACTTTTATTAACAAAATACAACAAGGCAAGCAAATTCAACAAGTGTAAAATAGTATCAAAAAATGTAGACGAAAAATGTATCAAAAGTAACTGGGGAGTATAATTTAGCAATGTAAACTAATATCAAAAATAGAGAGGTATCAAGGAGCAAATTAGACTACATAAATTTACTCTAAATAAACATGGATCAATCTATAAATTGAGCGTTTAGAACAGACCAGGTTAACTTATCAGAAGAGGGGAAAGCTTCACCATATCTGACAGGAAACCCGTCTTTAGACATATTTAAACATACCCCGGTAATCGCAATATATATATTTGCAAGTTTATAAATTTTTAATTAAGGTATGATAAGAAATTTGGAAGTACATCAACTTATTAATAAATTATAACAACTTACACATGAATAACTAAAAGATTTCAATTATAGACGATCTTATTATAAATTAAATGCCAAAGATAAAACTGAACATATGATAAAGTAATTAGTGAAAAGTTAATTAAACATTTGTCATGGAACATAACTCCGTTTTCCTACACTTTGTTTGAAAACTATATCGAAAATACACTGGAATTGCGTACCGGCGATGACATATATCTTGATCCAAAGCTCGTCTTTTAACTGTCACTTGATTCCATAATCCCTTTTGGGATTGCGTCAGAAAAATAGCTCCGGACACAGAATCCCAAAAGGGATTATTGATTCCAGTGTTCCCAATACAGAATCATAAGGAAACCAATAAAAATGGTTCATGACTATATTCACGGGAACGAAAAAAAAATGAATGAATTGACCCACGGTCAGTAAGTGGAAGTAAAGCGTAAGCGCGGCCGGTCGTGGGTTTCCCTGGTAGGACTTTGACGTAAATTAAAAGTCGAAATTATAAATACATGTGTGATTTTTGTAATTTTTCTCATTCTCGATCGTGGCGAGTTTCTGAATGAATCTGTCATTGGGTCTGTAGGCTTGGATTGTGATTTACTGTTTTAAAGTACAACGAACTATGGTACGATTATATAATGTATTTATAAAATAAATTACGAAATTAATCAAGTTGAGGTTGGTTTGAGTCGCCATTATCGATGTTATAGATTAAGTTTTAACTACAGCAAATTATTTAAAGTTAAACATCGCTGGAAATGCATACTTTTATTCCACACTGGAATCCATATTAAAGTTTTATCTTCAACTAAAACTAAATATACCACTTTGGACATTCATGACATTGGTGGACATTTTTTTTTGTCCCGCCTTTAAATATTAACTAAAATTTCTCATTACTCTAAATATTATTTTTTTGCTTGCGAACTGCCACAGAAAATAGTATTGTTATATAAATGCAGGTGCAGTAGCTTAGGGACGAGATCAAAAGTTTAATACAGGATAAAAAACTTAATTCACATAGTTTTGTCACTGATCCCCCCTCTCTTAACTTAATTTGGGAAAAATTGATTGACCAATATGGGTATGTGCTTTGAGAGTATACTTTTTGTATCATGGGTCCTGTTTTTCCTCAACAATGTATGTATGATGGCTTTTATTTGCTTTAAAAGTCCAAACATATGTTAGCGCCGAACATGAATCCGTATTTTACAATCCGAAAATCTATGTCGGATAACAAAACTTGCAGCAATTTTTACCCCCCACCCCAAACTATTTGTATTAAGTTTTTTATCCTACATTGAACTTTTGATCTCGTCTCTTATTATCATAATTACACCTTATAAAAATGCTGTAATCTGATTGGTTCATTAGAGGGGTATTTTTCAAAAATCGGGGAATTTGCCAAAATGTACATGATGTATTATTACATACTCATATAAATATCTATTATTTTATTTGTTTGGAGTATGTACACCGAAGCGAAGCTGAGGTCCATATAATGTCCTTTTTTCTCCGCCCGAACACACCTCAAAGTTATGATGTTTATTGGAAAAATCTAGATGGTGGATGTCATGCTTACAATCAGTAACTCTTATGTACACAAAAAATACATCAAAGTTTATTGTACCCTTTAAAAAGTAGCCAATTAAAAATATAATACCCCCTCCCCAACCATTCACTCCATAATTCACAAACCAATCGAAAAGAAGGACAATCTGCACACAAGAAAAAGAAATGGATTAAATCGTTTACACTGTAGTTTCTCCCTTTAAAATCATATTTAAAAAATCAATTATTCTTTGAATTGTTCATTTGTCTGAGAATCGACCAGAATATGGCCACCAGACGAACATGACGAATGTTTAACTTAAATTAAAACACAAAACAAACCCGTTAGCGATTCCGGTAAAAATTCGTATATTGGTCCGGAGCTTCGGTCCATATAGGATTATATGGACCGAAGAAGTATACTTAGATAAATAGGAGAAAAAATCAATAAGTATAATATTTGTAAATTTGCCCAGTCTGTCGTGGGATTTGCGAAAAATACTCTTATTCGACTGGACGCTTGAAATGTCTACATCATCACTGCATTTTCAAAATGGTTTTAGTATAAGCTTTTGTAGAGGGAACATCTTATTTTGATATTAGGTGTAATTAAACATATATATCATGTTCGGGAGGGGTATTTGCGAAAAATACCAGTCAAGAGACTTGCAATTTCCCGAGCCTTGGTATTTTATTGCAAGGGTCCTCAAAAAACGTTTATGTGACAATAAGGAAAAATTAGAGGAACATCATTGTAGAGGTGGACTTTTAGATTACTTGTTTTTACGAATGTGTTCACTGTTTCTATTTTGATTCTAGAAATGACAAATTGTAAACATATCTAGGAATTTTGTTTCAAGAATTAATCCACCATATATATATTAAAAAAGGGTGAGAGTGAGAGAATTATTGTTACAGTTTCCTAATTACCTTAGACGTTAGACACTCACGCAGGAAGACGACAACAAACAATGACTGATTTAATAGATTTGATGTCCCAGATTAGTTTTTGTGATTTTCATTGCAAGAAGTGACTGCCTTAATTCAACATTGGTAAATATCGGTTTGTTCCTGTTCTGCCCACATGTCTATAGTTGTTTTAGTAATTATAGTTTATTTCCTAAAAAATTTCTTGATAAAAGAACAGGTAAATTTTATCAATCAATTTATTTACTATATTAAATTACATAATAAAACATCTGCAATTTAAAGAAATCAAGATGCAAAGTTTTGATGTTTTTTTATTTTTTTTTATTTTAATGTTTAAAAAAAATCATACTGAAGACCCATTGGTAGCCTTGAGCTGTTTTCTGCTCTTTGGTCGGGTTGTTGTCTCATAGATACATTTCCCGTTTACTTTATCTATTCTATTAAACAAATATTATGTAAGAATTCTCTCTTTGAATTGAATTTGAATGCATTTTTTGATTGATTTGTTCCTAATTATAATTCTATCACATTACATGTACTTAACAATTAGATTTTAACTAAGTATATCTAATTATATACATAAATATTGATTTTGGCCAAATTTGATTCTAATATGACACTAAGTCACTATCAAAGTTAATGAATTTGTAAAGAGTTGAGTACCAAAGCTAAGCTCATGATATGTGTTCAGCATCAAAGATAACCTACTTAATAATGCTATGGTAGAAAGTAAGATTTCCCTTCGTATTTGCTCTACGTCCAGGTAAAAGTCAAAGTATAGATCAGACTACTAACCAAACTGAAAGACATCATGGAACCGATTCAACACTGACGGCCCACGCACAACAAACCACTTGGAGGGGTGGCACAACAAGCTAAAGAAAAGAGTACAGAACGCGCCAAACATCTACACCATCATCAGAGTTATCCTATCCTATCTACGTTCAAATGTTTTATTCGTCCTGTTATAAAAACAAGAAAGACTTTAAAAGAATATTAAAAATATAAATAAGAGTTAAACATTTTCATTATTATATCAACTGAACACGTGAGTAAAAACCCGTGCCGGGAAATGTGTTTGATGGAAATTGATTTTTTAAGTTCAACTAGACTGATTTGTTTAATAACATATTTTTATTGGAGTGATCTTATTCACAAAAGAAAATAAAATGTTACAAGACAATAAAATAAAAAACTTAATGTTAAATACACAATGCGCGTAACACAACGGATGAACAGAAACTGAATAGATGAAGATAATTGATGACCGTTGGTGTTCTGTAGCCAGATAATCGATTTAACAAATTCATAATCTACTGTTATCGGTTTCAAAGAAATACATGTGTTTAACTACCCATATTTGCGCACCCAAGGCTAATAACACATAATTCAAGTACTATTCGAATGTAACCGGGCGGATATGGTCATGTCAGACCGGAGGCGTCTCATGGGGCAGTATATGATAAACATATTAATACATGATCTAATATATATCGGATTGGGTATCATTCCTTGACCCATATTGGACGTTGGTCAAGCCCTCGGTCCGACGTGTTTGTCTTGTGACAATCCCTGTTCACTAGGGATTAGGCCATGTATTTATCTATAATTATCGCATATTGCAGCCCTATGTTTTATTTGCAGTTTCCGTTCCATGAAAACAGCATGCACTTATATTAATTTTTTGTTCCTCTTAGTTAATTAATATTCTAAAACATTAATTTTGATGCGCAAGATGTGTTATTTCTGTTGCTGTGTGATTCATTATTTGTAATCAGTGCTTAAAATGTTGAAACTAGGACAATAAACGGTGGATGCGGAGCAAATTCAAATGCCAAAAATGACCAAAAGGTTAAAACCAAAAATTCTAAAAATACAAGATGGAGATACTCCTTACTTTTCACAAAATTTCAGTTTGCTGTATATTAAATTTTCGTGCTAGTATCGAAATACTAGCAACCGTAGTGGGCATTCCATACTTAGTGGAACTGAAATTCACCAAAGACAAAGGTGTCGACTCAGTGGTAATAATAATTAAAATTTATTGTATGATACCAATTTTAATGCACAAGATGTGGACTTTTCATCAATTTAGTGGTTTATAGCGGGAGTTCACTAGTACTATTTTCTGTCATGTCTTGTTCTAATTCTGTTTACTTTAGGCCATACCAAAATTATCTTCAGTTCTTTGGATTTTGCCACTCCGACTATGTACATTTTAAGGAGAAAAAAAATAATTGCCGCCTCATTTTGCAAAAATCCTAAAAATTCGCCCCAAATTCTCCACCTTTCAAGAAATTAAGAATAAAGATTATTCGCCCGCTCCTAAAATTTGTAAAAATTTGGATTTTTTGCAATACATGTATTTTATTTTAATTTTTTTGCCGCACGTAAATTTTATCTTCGCCCCTGAAAAAAAAAGTTTTCAAGAAAAAAAAATAAAAATTAAAATTTCGCCCGCTCGCCCTATTTTTGATCCAAAAATCCAAAGAACGAAACATTAATTTGATGTGGCCTTATTACCTTTTTATTCTTTTTAGTTAACATGTATCATTGTAGCATCCATTTTTTGCATCCTTATTACGAAGAATCTTACTGTAACTGAAGAATGGGATTGTCAAGTATTAATTTAAGCAAACTATTGGTATGAATTTGAAATCTTACCTTTCGCAGTAATTTCCAGATAATTAGTTAGGATAATCACCGATCCTTTAACTTCGTTTGTTAAGAAATTAAAAAAAAATATGTCTATATGTCAAAGCTTAGAAATATATGATTAGGTATATCTGGATTTCAATAGTATCGGATTAATCAATACAGCAACCTATTGTCTACACAGGTAAAATTATAATTTAAAGATACAGAGTGTCAAGTTGGCAATGAAAAGCGTATCATTATAGAAAATATAATGTTAATGAAGAAAGCAAAAGGGTTTATGGAATAAAGTGAAGCGGAATAGAAACACCCAATCTCGTGACCGGTATCTCCTTTGTATTCTTCACTGTATAAGATGTAGGTAATACTGATATGACTGAGAGAGAAATCTTAAATGGGAGGCAAGTGACATTGGAACCTGGAAGAAATTGCGTGCACATTGTTTTCTCATACTAAACTCATTTGTAATAATCAGTCCAACCTTGTTTTTTTTCAAATTCCTTCCATTCCCGCTCTCTAACAAAAAATACATCTTAGATAATTATAGATTTAAGCATGGCCTTTTTCACATTGCCCTTGTTATCAGCACGAGACCTTGGTATCGCCCCCGAGGGCTTTAGCCAAATTCCTTCATGACAAAATTCAAAGGCAAGGTGAACCCGTGAGAACACAATCACATCAAAATAACACTATAATATGCTAAACCAACCCGTGTAGCGAAACTGTAGCCTACTCATTTTTGACAATAACCGGAAAATGTAAAACCAAAATTCATCCAAGGGCAAACATATTATATTTGCACGAAGAAGTAAAAACAAAAAACAAACCAAACAGAATCAGAAAAAGAAAACACAAAAATAAACATGTAATGTGAATATCCACCCAAAATCGGGAGTGAAATCAGGTGATCCGGAATGATAAGCATGAACTGTTCCGTTAACGGTATCTGTCACATTACATGTGATTCGATAGAGTGTCATTTCTTATAAACTGCTCCGTAGTATAATTCCAAGTTACATATAATTTATGAATTAGAATAAAAATGCAAGTGCGCAAACATTTGCTAGAAAGACAAATTTTAAAACATTAATTAAATGTACTTGGTCGAAATTGGGGATTTATCTTCTGCAGCATCAATTCAGTGAAGTTTAGGAACTTGAAACGCATGTCCAGTCATGACAGGGCTTGATGGAATCATCTTTTCTAGCTTGACACAATGGTAGGTTCTTTACGGACAGCAGTACTTTTATAATTTCAGTCTTAAGATATTGCTTTGTCTGAAAAATGTTCAGATATGTACTTTTTGGAAGTCTTTGATTTAAAGTGAAAGATAGCAGAATACACCTGATTAAAAAACACGTGCAAACCAACAGCGAATGCTTGAGCGACGTAGGACGGAAAATTAATCATTAAAAATAGAAATAAATTAATCACCGCCTAGGTACAGACTGTCATGGCAAATAACATCAATAAACATAACGCCGTCATTTTTTTTTTAAATTTCCGTTTTTATCTTATTGCAGTGTTGGAATTAAATCACGATTGAAACATCTTAATCTGTTGCTACAAACGTGAGTGAACAGTTGTGCTCAGTAATCCGCATGGGAAAGAATATTTCGTAATTATTACAAAACAGACTGATGAATAATAGTGAAGATGAGAATAAAAAAATAATAATTCTGCCACTGAGATCACGGATCTTCAAAATGCAAAACAATTTGAAGTGGTAATATACCCCCAAGAAAATTGTTAATGTTGATTAGCAGTAATAGTTGCTTTCAGAAATAGAAAAAATGTTCATGGTTCATTTAAATTGCATATTTGAAAATTAAATTTCTAATAACTTTTGTTAGGATGTAATGAATATGAAACAATGAAAGTTTCCATTAAAATTAATATGCAGCTGAAATAATATAGCTGTTTAATTTTTAAAATTAAAATTTAAACAGAATATTATATCATCAAAACTAACAAATTATCCCAAAATATGCAAGCATTAGCATTATTCAGCAGGAAGGGGACATCGGAATAATACATATATTTTTATATAAATTGCTTGGTATATTATGCACGGAGGATATTCACATATAGTGAAAAAAATATAGTATTAAAACTTCGAATTACAACTTCGTGGCCAGTACCAAAATCATGCAGCTATTCCACCAACATCTATTAGATCATACTCTAAAAATTCTGTTCGGTTCTTACTTTTCAAAGGTCAATGTACCGTAGGATTGTTTGTGAATGATATCTACATTTCTCAGCACACCTGAGCATACCCGAGGAAATGTTATCGTGCCTCCCAAGTGATATTATGTCTGTCACAAAAATTACAAAAAATGCTAAATATAGAAAAAACATTAAAAAGGACGTTGGAATTGTACATTATGTAACAGCATCTCCAACTTTCTGTCTAGACAGTTATCAGATTGCACTGCGATTCCTTTACAATGAAAACGAAACTGCTGATAATTCATGTTTTATTTGTTGATATTTATAGATATTTGTATAATTTATAGCTGTTTTTACTTCTCATTATTCTATGTAGTTAATTTTATATAGGTTTGTTTATATTTCCGAATATGTTTGTTTTTATCCGAAAAAGAACATAGAAGAAATAAGACAGTGGGCAAATTCCTTCATGACAAATTCAAAGGTAAGGAGAACCCGTGAAAACACTATCACATCAAAATAACACTATAATATGCTAAACCAACCCGTGTAGCGAAATTCTAGCCTACTCATTTTTGACAGTGACCGGAAAATGTAAAACCAAAATTCATCCAAGGGCAAACATATTATATATGCATGAAGAAGTAAAAACAAAAAAAAAACCAAAAAGAATCAGAAAAAGACAACACAAAAATAAACATGTAATGTGAATATCCACCCAAAATCGGGAGTGACATCGGGTGATCCGGAATGGTAAGCATGAACTGTTCCGTTAACGGTATCTGCCACATTGCAAGTGATTCGATAGAGTGTCAATTCTTAAAAACTGCTCCGTAATATAATTCAAGTTACATATAATTTACGAATTAGAATAAAAATGCAAGAGCGCAAACATTTGCTAGAAAGACAAATTTTAAAACCTTAATTAAATGTATTTAGTCAAAATTGGGGATTAGTCTTCTGCAGCATCAATTCAGAGCAGTTTAGGAACTTGAAACGCATGTCCAGTCAGGACAGGCCTTGATGGAAAAATCTTTACTAGCTTGACACAATGGTAGGTTCTTTACGGACAGCAGTACTTTTATAATTTCAGTCTTAAAATATTGCTTTGTCTGAAATATGTTCAGATATGTACTTTTTGAAAGTCTTTGATTTAAAGTGAAAGATAGCAGAATACACCTGATTTAAAAACACGTGCAAACCAACAGCGAATGCTTGGGTGACGTAGGACGGACAATTAATCAGTAAAAATAGAAATAAATTAATCACCGCCTAGGTACAGACTGTCTTGGCAAATAACATCAATGAACAGAACGCCGTCATTTTTTTTTTAAATTTCCTTTTTTATCTTATTGCAGTGATCTAATTAAATCACGATTGGAACATCTTAATCTGTTGCTACAAACGTGAGTGAACAGTTATGCTCAGTAATCCGCAGGGGAAAGAATATTTCGTAATTATCTAAAACAGACTGATAAATAATAGTGAAGATGAGAAGAAAAAGTAATAGTTCTGCCACTGAGATCACGGATCTTCAAAAGGCAAAACAATTTGAAGTGGCAATATCATATACATTAATTCCAATACATTTTTTTTAAAAGGTTTTGTATCATGCTAGAGCGTTTTTTTTTACATTTAGTACGTATAGAAACCTTTTATATTCTCAGTATACAACATCTAGTCTTCATTGTCTTCATTGTCCACTGACGTCACTGAAATTCTAAATCTAAAGATATAATGAATCGGAATATAAAATAATAAAAAAATTAAAATAAACTAAACAAAAACAGAACAAAACCCAATACAAGACAGCTCAGAAACTAATACACTACCAATATGATCTCCAACCAAAAAAACCGGGAGTGACATGGGCAAGCACGTCCTGCTTCGCAACTGTTATTTGAAATTCAAGAACAGAAGTTTTGTACTATTCTACCGAAAATATATAGATCTGAAAATCTGCCAGGCCAAAAAAAAAAAAAAAAAAAACAAAGTCGGAACCGCAATATCTTGAATTTCATTTGTTCCATTTTATTATTTCGTTTTTTTCCATTTTATTTCTAAATTTCGTCTGATTCTATAAATATACTTGTATATGAATGTTAGGTACCAGTTCTATAGTATTATGATCTGATATACGTACAAGAAAATTTCCGAATTTGGACATCTAACATAATGAATTCTTTAACATTAATCATAGTAAATGTATTCATATGCACACATTTAAGGACCGCTTTGGACCGACTTGTCTAAGCCCCAGAATCAAAATAACAATTCAGAATATGGCGTGTCAAATGTTGCAATATTCACAAAAAAAAAAAAAAAACCAAAATATATGTTCATAAAATTAAATAATTGTTCGTAAAAACGAATATATGTTCATAAAAAACAAAATATATGTTCATAAAATTAAATAATTGTTCGTAACAACGAATATATGTTCATAAAAACAAAATATATATTCATAAAATTAAATTATTGTTCGTAAAAAGGAATATATGTTCATAAAATCAAAATATGTGTTCATAAAATTAAATAATTGTTCGTAACAACGAATATATGTTCATAAAAACAAAAATATATTCAATAAATCGAAATATGTGTTCATAAAATAAAATATATATGCATAAACATAAATATATGTTCATAAAAACAAATAATTGTTCATAACAAGTAAATATGTATTCAGGAAAACAAATTATGTATTCATAAAATCCAAACATTGATTCGTAAAATCAAAATATTGATTCATAAAATTCAGTAATTGTTCATAAAAAATATACATGTTCATACAAATAATAATTGTTCATAAAAGTTAACGAGTAATAACTGTAACAGTGAACTGTTACGAAGTCTCCCAAACGAAGTAACTGATATCTCGAATTCCTTACATTGTATTCAATAAATTATTTGTTTTTTCAGAGACTGAAATTGGGAAATTGTTCCTATACAACACAACAAGAAATTTTATGACCAAACAAATGAAATAATATCTATTATTACATATTATGTCTGATACATCTCCCTTGTATCAATATTATGTTAAATTTACAATATGATTTAAGGACAGAAAATAAAATAATTATAAGATAAAACACCACATTGGTAACAAAAAATATCCGAGTTGCATATTCAACCAATAAAATAAAAATATATCTATAAAGAAAGACAACTCTAAATTTCTGTTTAAATGAAGAACACCTACAAAAAAGACAGTCATGATCCCTGGCCAGAAGCAATACTTTGCAAAACTGAATTTAACTGGCTAAAAAAATATACATGTATTTCCATTTAAATTTGAGATGGACGGGTTAACTGTTTAAAAATTAAGCTATAACACACACGCGAAATCACAGATCGAAGTCAGTGTCATCTTTTGATAGATATCATCCTCAAACAAAATGTCTTCTATTAGTAAGTGACCTTGTCGAGTTTCTGAATGAATCTGTAGGCTTTGATTGTGATTTACTGTTTTAAAGTACAACGAACTATGTTACGATTATATAATTTATTTATAAAATAAATTACAAAATTAATCAAGATGAAGTTGGTTTGAGTCGCCATTATCGATGTTATAGATCAAGTTTTAACTGCAGCAAATTATTTAAAATTAAACATCGTTGTAAACACAGGGGCCCGACTTCTGGAAATTTATTTCTTTTTTATTGTCTTATTTCATGAGTACTTTTAATAAATATTCACTGTAACAACGAATATTCTGCGTTTATTATCAATGTGCTATACACTATCCACGTCCTTTATAGGATTTTTTAGTATAAGGACGTGATAGTGTATAGCACATTGATAATAAACGCATAATTTGCGTTGTTATAGTAAATATTTATTAAAAAGTACTCATGAAATAAGACAACAAAAAAATAAAGTAAAAAAGAAATATCCAGAAGTCGGGCCCCTGTGGTTGTAAATGCATACTTTTATCCAACACTGGAATCCATATTATTTTTTTTATCTTCAACCAGAACTAAATATACCACTTTGGACATTCATGACATTGATGGACATTGTTTTTGCCACGCCTTTAAATATTAACTAAAATTTCTCATTACTCTAAATATTATTTTTTTGCTTGGCAATAGCTACAGAAAATAGCATTGTTATATAAATGCAGGTGCAGTATCTTATTATCATAATTACACCTTATATAAAAATGGTGTAATCTGATTGGTTCATTATAGGGGTATTTTCCAACAATCGGGGAATTTGCCAAAATGTACATGATGTATTATTACATACTCATATAAATATCTATTATTTTATTTGTTTAGAGTATGTACACCGAAGCGAAGCTAAGTTCCATATAATGTTTTTGGAGCGACCTGCTGGTCCATATATTGGCATTTGGCCCAAAGTGTTAGGAATTATTTCTTAAATTATACTGATAAATCATATATAGATTGCCATACTGCATTAGCCTTAATTATCTGTATATAGGTTCATTATTTTTTCTCCTGCCCCTTCAAAAAAGTAGTTTTTTTCAGATATAACCTAAAATACCAGTCGAAAAATTTTTTAAACGCCTGGCAAAAATTCTGAACCCCCAAAATATCTATCTAAGAACATTTTGACGCTCCCTCTTTCCTCCGCCCGAACTTACGTCAAAGTTGTGATGCTAAATGGAAATATCTAGATGGTGGATGTCATGCTTACAATCAGTAACCCTTATGTACACAATAAAATACACCGAAGTTTATTATAACCCTTTAAAAAGTAGCCAATTAAAAATATAAAAATATAATACCCCCCCCCCCCCCCTCGGTACACAATTATATGGACCGTAGAAGTATACTTAGATAAATAGGAGAAAAAATCAATAAGTATAATATTTGTAAATTTGCCACTCTTTGTCTGTCGTGGGATTTGCGAAAAATACTCTTATCCGACTGGACGCTTGAAATGTCTACATCATCACTGCGTTTTCAAAATGATTTTAGTACAAGCGTTTGTAGAGGGAACTGTTCAACATCTTATCATAGTTTGATATTATGTGTAATTAAACATATATATAATGTTCGGGAGGGGTATTTGCGAAAAATACCAGTCAAGAGACTCGCAATTTCCCGAGCGTTAGTCTTTTATTGCAAAGGTCAACAAAAAACCGTTATGTCACACTAAGGAAAAATTAGAGGAACATCATTGTAGAGGTGCACTATGTCTTTGAGATTAGTTGTTTTTACGAATGTGTTCACTGTTTCTATTTTGATTCTAGAAAGGACAAATAAACATATCTAGGAATTTTGTTTTTCTAGAATTAATCCACCATACTTTGCTTTTATATCAAAAAAGGGTGAGAGTGAGAGCATTTTTGTTACAATTTCCTAATTACCTTAGACGTTAGACACTCACGCAGGAAGAAGACTACAAACAATGAGTGATTTAATAGATTTGATGTTCCAGATTAGTTTTTGTGATTGTCATTGCAAGATATTACTACCTTAATTCAACATTGGTAAATATCGGTTTGAATGGAAGAAACAAAGAAAACATCCTCGAATTTTCTTTCGAAAGTATACGTACACCTTTTACAAACGTTGATTTGGAGAATTCACTTGTGGTTCGATACTTTATTATTTTTGCACACCTTTGCAAAAAGAAACGTCCACCCATAAAGTGCATTAAGGTTTTTAAGGCAATAAAATCTATGATTAACCTTCTTTTTTATTTATCCAATTAGTTTCATGCTAAACCAGAAACTGTAAAACAGGTATGAACATGTTTATTAAAAGTAGTTCTTTAAAATATGCCTAATTGGGTGTTAAGAAAGATGTTTATATATATTGTATATAGATGTAATTGTTGAAAATCAATTACAAACCGTTAAGACCTAGTGTATTGTATATACAATTTAAATGATCTATTGTAACAAGATTATCTATATTATACGTACATTGTTCTGAACAAATAAGATTATTTTAATAATTTAAAACTCAAATTTTATATATAGTATGTGTATATGTCGATGTGTTTGTGAGTTCGCTAGTCAGTATCGTCCTAAAACTTTCTTTTGCCAGATAACCAAGGAAAGCAAGTAAGTAGTTTTTGTTATTAGGTTCAAGAATTTATCGTCTTTTATAGCAAACAAATTTAGAAAATGATTTGTCGAAAATTACACAGATTTTGAGAACTATATCCAGTTCAATACAGTGCATTAAAAAAGACACAAATGGGGAGGGACGGGCATAACAGCGTCCTTTTTTAATTTAAACCGGAAAAATTAGGATATTTTTGTACAGGTTTTCTAACAGAATTATTTTCTGAATCTCTTTCCACACAACAATAGTCAGATTGTTGACTCTATAAAACTATACGAAATATTTTACTACTTAAAATTGGTACAGTAAAGAAATACTGATAGAGGCGAAAAAATAAGATAAAGAAAAAATGAACAATTTAATTTCAACCGATATCTGTAAATTTTACAGTTGCTATAATTAATAAAATTAAACTTTAATTTGTTTATAGATGGACAGTAAAGTTTTACATATTCTCAAATCTACACTGAAGACCAAAAATACCGATGGAATAAGCGATATTAGCAACGACATACGACAAACTAGTTCATCACAAGAAGAATCTGGTCCAAACCTGTTCCAGATTTCAATTCTGGGAACAAAATGTGAGAGGGTATGTCCCAAATCTCCAAGTACTAAGCATCAAAATAATCACCTGAACTCATTAACCTCTGCTTCTTCGGGTAAAGTAGAAGAAGACAAATCGCTAGAAAATCTAAACAAAAACCTCCAGAAGATTCGAGAAGAAGGATTCAGTAAATTAAGTCGCCTCATTAGGGATCTTCATGTGGAAAAAAGTTCTTACAAACAAAAAATCGATGACGTTGGAAAAATTCTTGACGACCGTGTGGCCAATGTAAAGTCCGACATTGATGAAATCCACATAGAAATGAAAGAAAGGCTAAACGAAATGAAAAATAAAATGTCAAAGAACATAAATTTAGAGATAGAAACTTGCAGAAAACACGTAAGAGAAATGAACAAACTCGTTCAAACAGGACTCGAAGCATTCCAAAAAACCAGTCATGACTATCAATTTTTGTTTCAACTTAATATTGAAATATTGGAAAAACTAAATTATATGAAATCATTGAATAATTCATTGAAATTATCTCCCCCTGTTCTTGTCGGCTGTAAATATAAAAGAGAGCATTTGAAAAATATAATTGGAAAATTGGATGAAAAAGATGAAGATTTACAAGACATGTCAAATGTTAAAATAAAAGATCGAACAGTGATGGAAGATATTTCCACAAGTTCTACCAAAAAACGATATAACTGTAAAAGCGGACTAGATATTGACCATGTATCTTCACAACACTTGCAAAAACGACATACAAACGAAGATTTTTTAAATTGATTAAAATGACAAAAGATACGTCTTTCGTTTTTATATTTCTTTGATATCCAATATGGTATTATATATAAAAAACTCATACTCTTAAATGATGAATCATCTACCGCGTACAGTTCTCAAATTTAGCAGTTTTATTAAATGTAAGATCCCAATAACATTATCAGGATTCTGGTCATTTGCTGTCATTATGATTTGGCCACACCACATTTGCACTTATAGATTTTGTTAATCTTTGTCGTTTTAAAGCTTTGGTTATTAGTTATTAGTTATGTTTGGTGAAGGTTAATCCCAAAAGCGATTCATGATATGTACTGTACATGCTGTATTGAGTGTAAAATACTTTAGTACTGACTAGCCGAAGAGCCGACTAGAGTAATGTCTTTTAAAGTTCATGTTTCTTCATGTTTCAACACTATGGCAAGCCGTTTTACTATTTATTCTAACTTCAAGATATCTCATATAATATATAAGATATCTTATATAATCCAGTTTTTATAAGATATCACATAAAGAATATAAGATATCACATAAAGTATATAAGATATCTTATAAAGAATATTATATGAGATATCTTATAAACTATATAAGATATCTTATAAACTATATAAGATTATAAACTATATAAGATATCTTATGAACTATATGAGATATATTATAAAGTTTATTGGATATCTTGAAGTTAGAATAAATAGTAAAACGGCTTGCCATACAACTCGCTCAATGAGTGGTTCTTACACGTGTATTTAGAAACCTTAACACTCGTAAATGTCTTTTTCCCTTATACCCCACCTTATGATTGAGATCTTACTGGTGTATTTGGAAGATTCAGACTTGGTGAACCTCTTTCATCGAAGTAGCTGGGTTACACAATCATACATAATATAAATTAATTTACGACCGTTTGTTCCAGTTAAGTATTCGGAATTCACAAATATTGTTATTGTGTTATGTTGTTCTCTTCCACGTGTTCTCTTTGGGACGTGCAGCTTGTCAGTCCTATTGTGTCTACAGAAAGAAAATAAAAAAAATAAATAAATAAAACTACCGTCATATTCATGTAATATTGCAACCCTGATCAGGAAGTGCGTCACTGTTTAGGGCAAAGACGTATTCATTTGCTCGGCATTTTTAAAATGGAAAAGTTCAAAGAAATGTCGAACAAAAATGAATTTATGATTGCATAAACCATAAATACAAGTCTCATTAGGAATATTTACAACTTCGAAAGAACTGGGAATTAATTTATAATTTAAACACAGAAAAATGGCTAGTTAAAAGACTAAATTTTGCATTAAATCATTGTTCTTGCACGACTAAATTATTGTAAATGTTGTTTTGTTTTATGATGATTCGGTGGATGTTTATGTTGAATCTTTACATTTGGAATCATGTGCAAAGGTACTAATTTTATCAATCTGTAATTTTCATTTCAGCGATATTTAATTTCCGCAGATGATGATCTCAACATCCCTGTATTATAGCTACCTATTCACATTCAAAAACATCGGGCTACAAACGTTTTTTATAACACAACTGACTGTATAAAAAATGGCCATCGTGTCGCCTGCATTGCAGTGATGACACATAGGGATCACTTTTTGTCATCTTGCGTCGGATCTTCAGTCACAATGCTACTGTGTACATCTTTTTTATTTTTTTCATCTGAATTTTTATTGGGGTTTCTTAATCAAAACATGGACTTCAATGATCATTTAGTATAAGGGAGATAACTCCAACAAGTCATAAGGATGGTCAGCCGTAATAAAATCTTGTGTTCTAATAAAATACTCTTCATCAGCTTTTTTTGTTGTCTTTTTACACGAAACATAATTAATTAAGAATTTCCATCATAAAAATACTTAAAATGAAATTCAAACCAACACGAAAATAACTGTCCTTGTGCATCCCCTCTAAAAACTTCACAAATGTCCATACCGAGATTCCTTTAACTATTTCAATTAAAAAAAAAAACAAAACAAAACAAAACCATGATTTGATATCTGAAAATAACATAGTTGATAATTCATGTAATTGCAGATCGTAAGTTAATAACGCTTTCTGTATAAATGGTATTTTGTGCGTAGGTTTTGAAGTTTAAATTACAAACAGAAATATATGTGCTAATTAAATTTGTAGGGTTATTTCTATAAATGACATTCTTCGATACAGCGACTGAAATAAACACGTTTATATAATTCAAAATGACGCAAATCTATGGTGGCCGGTTAAGGCCATTTCGCGTTTTCGCGTTTTCGCGTTTTCGCCCATCATATTATATAGGGCGAAAACGCGAAAACGCGAAATCGCGAAGTCGAAAACGCGAAAACGCGAAGTCGAAAACGCGAAAACGCGAAAACGCGAAGTCGAAAACGCGAAAACGCGAAGTCGAAAACGCGAAAACGCGAAGTCGAAAACGCGAAAACGTATGGTGGCCGGTTAAGGCCATTTCGCGTTTTCGACTTCGCGTTTTCGCGTTTTCGACTTCGCGTTTTCGCGTTTTCGACTTCGCGATTTCGCGTTTTCGCGTTTTCGCGATTTCGCGATTTCGCGTTTTCGCGATTACTTTTTTGTGATGATTCAAAATTTTATTTTAGAGTTTTCGGTAAAAAAAAAAGGAGGGGGTTTTCACATGTCGCGCCGTATCTCAAAAACGATTTATGATTATTGCATAAAACTTTACACACTTCTTAGTTATATTAATCTAAAGATCTGTATACTTTTTCATGATGATTCTTTATTTTATTTTTGAGTTATTGAATTTTTATTGAGCTTTTTGGTAAAAAAGGTAGTCTTTTTTGGTCACATTTCGCGCCATATCTGTATTGAATAAAAGTTTACACGCTTATATTTTGCCAGGTTTCCATATACATCCCACCAGCAGCTCCACTAAATAAAGGGGGATTCCAAAAACATTTATTATGTTTTTTTCACTAGATGACTGGCGTATCATGCGCTCGTGGCGCAGCTGTTTAGTTAATTACTGATCCAGTATTATGTGAATCTTAACAGATTCAGTAATAGGGTTCAGCATTGATATAGGGAGTTGTCATAAAGATAATAAATAATAAATAAGGCGAAAAGGCGAAATCGCGAAATCGCGAAAACGCGAAATCGCGAAAACGCGAAAACGCGAAAACGCGAAAACGCGAAATCGCGAAAACGCGAAAACGCGAAATCGCGAAAACGCGAAATCGCGAAGTCGAAAACGCGAAAACGCGAAAACGCGAAGTCGAAAACGCGAAAACGCGAAGTCGAAAACGCGAAATGGCCTTAACCGGCCACCATACGTTTTCGCGTTTTCGACTTTGCGTTTTCGCGTTTTCGACTTCGCGTTTTCGCGTTTTCGCGTTTTCGACTTCGCGATTTCGCGTTTTCGCGTTTTCGCCCTATATAATATGATGGGCGAAAACGCGAAAACGCGAAAACGCGAAATGGCCTTAACCGGCCACCATACAAATCGGCAATGTTTTATATAAATAAAATTTGGAAATGAACAAAAATATAAAAATTGAATACGTTTAAACCCAATGAATATCGAATACCGTCGACAGCGGACCAAAACCTCAAAGACAACAAAGTAAAATATCACTAAGATATAACGAAATATCAAATGAATAAAAACACTTCTGGTATAAGGTAAAGAAGAGGCTCATTTTGTTAAAAAAAAAAACGCACGGATTCTAACAAAAAGTACTCTGAGATTGATGCTGATAGCATGTGGCGTTTGGAGAACATGTATTTCAATTTCAATAAACAATACGATTTTCGTAAGGATCTTGTTAAGCTTTTTACGAGGGATAATACACAGGGATGAAAAGAAACCAGTCCAGTCCTTTAATTTTAGCTTCAGCTATACCGAGTATATACTGTCACTCAATAATCATAGCTTTAAGGATTACCCACATCTTATCTACCCCAGTGAACAGTGACTTGAAAGAAGAAACCAAATGCACACCCACTTCTGCCTCATAAAGTAAATCAAAACTTCATGATAAAGGTGATTATTTTAACTTTCCAATTGTGAACGAACATCCCCTTTTATGGCAGAACGTATCAAGAATCTCACAAATGAGACTCAATTAGATTTCACGTCCTCCTGGAATTGACAACTGACACTTGACACTTCAACATCAATGTAATGGGTGATGTTAACACAGCAGAACTTGCTTATAATCCTTTCGCAACACCCCATGTCACTCCCGATTTCCACGGGTTCACAGTGCGAGTGAGTGCTTTAGTTTATGTCTTCTATTAATTGTTTATATTCCAGGAGCGTGAACTATAACTGAAGATACTTAATCTCGTTTGTATGAATGGAAAGGAAGTTATCATTGTCACCATTTTCCCCGGAAGATAGGACAGTATGTGATTATTGATAATACCTTCCTCCAGTATGGTAGTGAATAAAGGGCATTGTCATCGGCACACGTAAACCGTCGACGTTAACGTTATTTTAAAAGTCGTCTCTTCAGAAACTACCGGGTAAACTGGAATTCTAATGCAACATAACATATAACGTCCTTTTTGATTGGATAACGTCAAGCGTAAAATCCACGGTTTACCGTCGGAACCATTGACGACAACGTTGCGCAAACGCATTTGACGTTTCCTGTTTACTTTTTATTCTATTTTTTAACGTTTAACGGAGGTTGCATTAGACTGGGGATAACTGTATTGTATTTTATCAGTTGCCGACATAAACCGGTGGTTTTACCATCGCAAATATCCGTTTACCTGGCTCCGCTACGCCAGTGGTTTACGTCGGCAACTAATAAAATACAATACAGTTATCCCCTAATTTGACCATCGTGACCTAAAAAAGAAGATATTTACATGTCATCTTCTTTGAAACTTATGTGGCATTTGTGATTACGCTTTGTTCAGGGGTTCAGACCTTTGACCAATATGACCGTCGTCATAAAGAGTTATATTTAAAATCATCTGCTCTGAAACTCCTGAGGCAATTGTGACAAAACTTTGGTGGAAAGAATCCTAGGTGGTCCGCCCACCAGTTTCAAAATAATTTCCAAAGGGTCGGACCTTTTACAGTATGGTGGCTGTTACCTAAACATCTCCGTGATAAACTACAGGCAAATTTGACACCAAACTTAGAGGAAGATCCTATATTCTTCACTTTCAAATTGTGTCCAGTATTTCCGCTGTTACTGGAGACAGAAAAGAAGTCCAAAAAGATCTTATATTCTGAAATTACTTAAGTAAATGATGCCAAAATTTGGTGAAATGCCGGTTGGCTCACCCGGTGGACCATTAAGAGAAATAAAATCTACAAATGGCACGAAGAGACTTTGCGTTTGATTAATTCTAAGACCTTTTTATGGCCTTCCAATACAAATTAATTCCAGACGAGTGATATAGGCTGCTGGTGCCTTCAGTTTTCATTATTCAAGAATTACTTTATTGTTTTTATTATACAAAATAATACAAGAAATGATTCTTAATTAACACAATTTAACATACTGAACACAGGATTAAAACATTGTAATCTGCAAGAAAGAAATGACACAATTTTAGCACTTTAAGCTTAATTGATAACCGTTTAATTAACCAAGTAGAGCTTTTAATGTGGTGTCATCTGACTATTTGTATTTGTATTTCAAACCAAAACGTTGATGTTATATAGTTTCGCCATTGTCTACATGTACATAGCTTTTCATGTAAATTAGATAAACTGAAAAAAAAATAAAATTAAAATAACGTTAGAAAGATATTTTGATACTACATTCTAAAGTAAATTTCTGTTTAACAATACAAAATATATATATGTATATTTACAATAATTAATTAAGTAACAAAATAAACCGAAGTGCGCAAATATCACTTCATAATAATTTGAAATTACATGTACACAATAAGTTTTATCACACAAATATATCATTATTTTAATAATTGGCAAACATAGGTTATTCAATAACCTCAATCCTCCTTGGGTGGTTTCAAAAACAAAATTGAAAGTTTCCTAGTTAATTCATTACAGGACATGATGGCTACGTTAATGTTTCCAGTAAATTTATAAAGGATTTATTCCAGCCTTAAAGTATGTAACTTGTAATAAATTTATCAAAAATATAGCTAACAATGGTTGCTTGTTTTACTTGGATTTTGCACGACTTTAAGCTTAGTTGGTAATACCGTGTTGAAACTAAGACTATATATACCCGCCATTATCATCGGCAAGAAACTGGCATTTGTTGTCAGTCATTATCAAAGACGAACATCCTTCGCTAAGAGGTGGTTCTTACTCAATACCTGAGTGTTGACAGGTTAATTTGATCAATAGATCTAGGCCATTGGACTTCCGGAGTCCCAACATTAAATGGTATTTACAACTCAAAGACCACATAGATAATTTTAGTAAAGGTATATATGCCAAAAATGTCCAACAAATAATTTATTCAAATTCTCTCGGACATATAAAAGTCAACTACCATATTTATTAAAACACTTGATGCACAATCATTATTTTAACACTAAATTCCAAGTTACCTATTAAAATTTACCACCAAGAAACATTTTTGAATAGAACATGCATTTACTTAAATGTAATTACTTACTGAACGTCAATATAGTGACACAAAATTCATATCGAATGTTGTCGGTGTATCGTAAAAATCGCAAGTTCCGTAAAAAATGCAAGCACGCATGTGCAAATATTTAAAGCACTTCCTGTGTAAAAATTGGAAGTTTCACTTTCACAAACCGTTTCCGTTATATTAACAATTGATAGGAAAATATATACTTTTAACCAACATTTGAGCAAATAACTCAAGATAAATTCCCGAATGTTTAATAACTTGAGGACAAAATTTTGAAAAATTGTGGTTTTATATGTAATTTATAGGAAAATTTCTAAGCGGGAACTCATTTATGTCAGGGATCATATAATACTATCCTGTTTATGTGTACTGACTGTATGGATGTAATTTAAAAGAATTGTAGATTATCTGGGCTTTTATAAACATGAATAAAATACTGTTGATAGCTATGTCTTATAGTGGTCAAAATAGAATTTAATATGTTAATTGATTGTACTGTAGTTGTTTACTTGGCCAAAACAGAGACATATATATGTTATATATGTCTCTGGCCAAAATAAGGCAAGTACAGCTATTATTTCACGCATAAATTGATTAATGGTAATTAAATTATCAGACACAGAAATAAAAATATATCAAGTGATATCAATAATAGGATAAACTTAAAAAAACATTTTTTCCTTTCCCCATCTCTGCCTGTACCCAAGAAAGGATCATGTACACTATGTGACAAGTATCCAGTTGAATGTAGTACATGTGTACTCTTCACAATTAAGAAATTGTATGTAAAACATTTCTGCCATCACAATTTGCTTAATGTCATCGTGTTAGCCACCTAGCATGCTGTTTTTGGCTTCTTTTGCATTTTGGGCATTGCTTACATTTTCATGAACTTCAAGAACCATGTAAAATGTAGCTTTTGACTTATTAATACAGATTTTGTCACTTTTAAATATATCTCCATCAAACTGTAGTTAGGGACCGGGCAAAATTTATCAGGGGATTGACACCGGTTCAAAAGGCCATGGGGACAAACACTTTTTTGGTTACTCTATTTCATTGGACATTTTAATTTTTCTCATTCTCATAACACATAGGACACCAACATTTTTTATTACCATATTTTTATAAATTTACACAAAAAAATTGCTTTAAAGCACACATTGTACCTTACTGTCTATGAAACATTAACACTATTGGAATTACTGTATTTTTGTCGTATATTAAAAGTTTTTTTCTTACATTTGCAATGATTCAATTAACCTGGCAACTTGTATGGTATAAGTACATAATATAAGCAAGGTTTTTTTTTTCAATTTATATCAAAAACCATAGAACTTTCAAAATTTAAGAACAGTTTTAATACTTGACAGACTTCATGCATGAAATGCCTTAAATTGCTCAGTTTTGTCAAAACAAGAAGGATAATTATTTTCAATTCTTTTATCCAAACTGTAGGACATATTGTATATCCTAAATACAATACAATTCCAAATTTTTTACCAAATTTTATCAAATTTGCTTATAAAATGTTTTCTTTATGGCAAAAAGTATACCTTACTGTCTATGAAACATTAACACTATTGAAATTCCTGTATTCTTACCATATATTAAATTTTTTTCCCCACATTTCAATAATTCGATGAACACAATATCTTGTATGGTATAAGTACATAATATAAGCAAGGTTTTCAACAAATAATATGAGTAACCATAGAAATTTCTAAATATTAGAACAAATTTAATACTTGACAGATTACATATCTTATCCCGACAAAATTGCAAGTCTCCTCTTGAGTCACTAAATTTCTAGGTGTATGGACATGATATGCTTCAGAAATTAATTATAATACCTCACTATGTATTAATAAAGGGAAGTAGTATACTTCTCAACATGTTTTGGTCATTCATTGTTCAAAAATACTCAAAATCCCATCTGAGTTACAAATCTTAGGCCGTAAAAATTGCAAGTCTCTGCTTGGGTCTCAAAATACCTAGATGTATGGACTTAAAAAACATCAGAAATTAATTATTATACCTCACTATATATAAATAAAGGGAAATAATATACTTCTCAACATATTTTGGTCATTTATTGTCCAAAAATATTCCAAATCCCATCAGAGTTCCAAATCTTAGGCCGTAAAAATTGCAAGTCTCCTCTTGAGTCACTAAATTTCTAGGTGTATGGACATGAAATGCTTCAGAAATAAATTATTATAGGTCACTATATATTAATAAAGGGAAATAATATACTTCTCAACATATTTTGGTCATTTATTGTTCAAAAATATTCCAAATCCAATCCGAGTTAAAAATCTTAGGCCGTAAAAATTGCAAGTCTCTCCATGGGTCTCAAAATACCTAGATGTATGGACTTAAAAAGCTTCAGAAATTAATTATTATACCTCACTATGTATTAATAAAGGAATGTAGTATACTTCTCAACATATTTTGGTCATTTATTGTTCAAAAATACTCCAAATCCCATCTGAGTTACAAATCTTAGGCCGTAAAAATTGCAAGTCTTTCCTTGGGTCTCAAAATACTTACATGTATGGACATAAAAAAACATCAGAAATTAATTATTATACCTCACTATATATAAATAAAGGGAAATAATATACTTCTCAACATATTTTGGTCATTTATTGTTCAAAAATATTCCAAATCCCATCCGAGTTAAAAATCTTAGGCCGTAAAAATTGCAAGTCTCTCCATGGGTCTCAAAATACCTAGATGTATGGACTTAAAAAGCTTCAGAAATTAATTATTATACCTCACTATGTATTAATAAAGGAATGTAGTATACTTCTCAACATATTTTGGTCATTTATTGTTCAAAAATACTCCAAATCCCATTTGAGTTACAAATCTTAGGCCGTAAAAATTGCAAGTCTTTCCTTGGGTCTCAAAATACTTACATGTATGGACATAAAAAACATCAGAAATTAATTATTATACCTCACTATATATTAATAAAGGGAAATAATATACTTCTCAACATATTTTGGTCATTTATTGTCCAAAAATATTCCAAATCCCATCAGAGTTCCAAATCTTAGGCCATAAAAATTGCAAGTCTCGTCTTCAGTCACTAAATTTCTAGGTGTATGGACATGAAATGCTTCAGAAATAAATTATTATAGGTCACTATATATTAATAAAGGGAAATAATATACTTCTCAACATATTTTGGTAATTTATTGTTCAAAAATATTCCAAATCCCATCCGAGTTAAAAATCTTAGGCCGTAAAAATTGCAAGTCTCTCCATTGGTCTCAAAATACCTAGATGTATGGACTTAAAAAGCTTCAGAAATTAATTATTATACCTCACTATGTATTAATAAAGGAATGTAGTATACTTCTCAACATATTTTGGTCATTTATTGTTCAAAAATACTCCAAATCCCATCTGAGTTACAAATCTTAGGCCGTAAAAATTGCAAGTCTTTCCTTGGGTCTCAAAATACTTACATGTATGGACATAAAAAAACATCAGAAATTAATTATTATACCTCACTATATATTAATAAAGGGAAATAATATACTTCTCAACATATTTTGGTCATTTATTGTCCAAAAATATTCCAAATCCCATCAGAGTTCCAAATCTTAGGCCGTAAAAATTGCAAGTCTCCTCTTGAGTCACTAAATTTCTAGGTGTATGGACATGAAATGCTTCAGAAATAAATTATTATAGGTCACTATATATTAATAAAGGGAAATAATATACTTCTCAACATATTTTGGTCATTTATTGTTCAAAAATATTCCAAATCCAATCCGAGTTAAAAATCTTAGGCCGTAAAAATTGCAAGTCTCTCCATTGGTCTCAAAATACCTAGATGTATGGACTTAAAAAGCTTCAGAAATTAATTATTATACCTCACTATGTATTAATAAAGGAATGTAGTATACTTCTCAACATATTTTGGTCATTTATTGTTCAAAAATACTCCAAATCCCATCTGAGTTACAAATCTTAGGCCGTAAAAATTGCAAGTCTTTCCTTGGGTCTCAAAATGCTTACATGTATGGACATAAAAAACATCAGAAATTAATTATTATACCTCACTATATATTAATAAAGGGAAATAATATACTTCTCAACATATTTTGGTCATTTATTGTCCAAAAATATTCCAAATCCCATCAGAGTTCCAAATCTTAGGCCGTAAAAATTGCAAGTCTCCTCTTGAGTCACTAAATTTCTAGGTTTATGGACATGAAATGCTTCAGAAATAAATTAATATAGGTCACTATATATTAATAAAGGGAAATAATATACTTCTCAACATATTTTGGTCATTTATTGTTCAAAAATATTCCAAATCCCATCCGAGTTAAAAATCTTAGGCCGTAAAAATTGCAAGTCTCTCCATTGGTCTCAAAATACCTAGATGTATGGACTTAAAAAGCTT
Source organism: Mytilisepta virgata (assembly GCA_028015205.1). NCBI lineage: Eukaryota > Metazoa > Mollusca > Bivalvia > Mytilida > Mytilidae > Mytilisepta > Mytilisepta virgata. The sequence goes on along the minus strand of CM051518.1, from coordinate 60,389,339 downwards.
CAGAAGTTAATTATTATACCTCACTATGTATTAATAAAGGAATGTAGTATACTTCTCAACATATTTTGGTCATTTATTGTTCAAAAATACTCCAAATCCCATCTGAGTTACAAATCTTAGGCCGTAAAAATTGCAAGTCTTTCCTTGGGTCTCAAAATGCTTACATGTATGGACATAAAAAACATCAGAAATTAATTATTATACCTCACTATATATTAATAAAGGGAAATAATATACTTCTCAACATATTTTGGTCATTTATTGTCCAAAAATATTCCAAATCCCATCAGAGTTCCAAATCTTAGGCCGTAAAAATTGCAAGTCTCCTCTTGAGTCACTAAATTTCTAGGCGTATGGACATGAAATGCTTTAGAAATAAATTATTATAGGTCACTATATATTAATAAAGGGAAATAATATACCTCTACACATATTTTGTTTATTTATTGTTCAAAAATATTCCAAATCCCACCCGAGTTAAAAATCTTAGGCCGTAAAAATTGCAAGTCTCTTCTTGGGTATATATTTGGATGATAAATGACCAAAATATGTTGAGAAGTATATGAATTACCTTCATTTTAATACATAGTCAGGTATAATGATGAATTTCTGAAACATTTCATGTCCAAACATGTTGATATTTTGAAAATCAAAGGGAGACTTGCATTTTTTATGGCCTAAGAATTTTGACTCAGGTGGAATTTGGTATATATTTGGATGATAAATGACCAAAATATATTGAGAAGTATATGAATTCCCTTTTTTAATACATAGTTGTGTATAATAATGAATTTCTGAAACATTTCATGTCCAAACAATAATTTTGAATGATAATTGACCAAAATATGTTGAGAAGTATATGAATTCCCTTTTTAGCTCACCTGGCCTAAAGGCCATGTGAGCTTTTGCCATCACTTGGCGTCCGTCGTCCGTCCGTCTGTCCGTCCGTCCGTCCGTCCGTCCGTAAACTTTTTACATTTTGGCTATCTCCTCTGAAACCACTGAACCAATTTTAACGAAAATTTACAGGAATTTTGTCTGGAAGGTCCCTTACTAAGATTGCCGGAATTTTTCCGATCTGCCAAAAAACATGGCCGCCAGCGCAGAACATAGTTTAACATTGGACCCTATGGGAAAAGCATATATTTGCTATCTCCTCTGAAGCTATTTAAGCAAATTGAACCAAACTTTACAGGAATGATGTATGGAAGGTCCTTGACTTAGATTGCCGAAATTTTTTTGTTCTGCCATAAAACATGGCCGCCAGCGCAGAACATAGTTTAACATTGGACCCTATGGGAAAAGCATATATTTGCTATCTCCTCTGAAGCTGTTGAAGCAAATTGAACCAAACTTTACAGGAATGATGTATGGAAGGTCCTTGACTTAGATTGCCGAAATTTTGCCGATCTGCCGAAAAACATGGCCGCCAGCGCAGAACATAGTTTAACATTGGACCCTATGGGAAAAGCATATATTTGCTATCTCCTCTGAAGCTATTTAAGCAAATTGAACCAAACTTTACTGGAATGATGTATGGAAGGTCCTTGACTTAGATTGCCGAAATTTTTCCGATCTGTTAAAAAACAAGGCAGCCAGCGCAGAACATAGTTTAACATTGGACTTTATGGGGAACGCATATATTTGCTATCTCCTCTGAAGCTATTGAAGCAAATTGAACCAAACTTTACAGGAATGATGTATGGAAGGTCCTTGACTTAGATTGCCGAAATTTTTCCGATCCGCCAAAAAACATGGCTGCCAGAGCAGGACATAGTTTAACATTGGACCCTATGGGAAAACATGTTAAAGTTTATCTCCTCTGAAACTACTTGAGCAAATTTAACCAAACTTTACAGGAATGATGTATGGAAGGTCCTTTACTAAGATTGCCGAAATTTTTCCGATCTGCCAAAAAACATGGCTGCCAGAGCAGGTCATAGTTTAACATTGGACCCTATGGGAAAACAGGTTAAAGTTTATCTCCTATGAAACTACTTGAGCAAATTTAACCAAACTTTACAGGAATGATGTATGAAAGGTCCTTTACTAAGATTGCCAAAATTTTTCCGATCCGCCAAAAAACATGGCTGCCAGAGCAGGACATAGTTTAACATTGGACCCTATGGGAAAACATGTTAAAGTTTATCTCCTCTGAAACTACTTGAGCTAATTTTACCAAACTTTACAGGAATGATGTATGGAAGGTCCTTTACTAAGATTGCCAAAATTTTTCCGATCCGCCAAAAAACATGGCTGCCAGAGCAGGACATATTTTAACATTGGACCCTAAGGGAAAACATGTTAAAGTTCATCTCCCCTGAAACTACTTGAGCAAATTTAACCAAACTTTACAGGAATGATGTATGGAAGGTCCTTTACTAAGATTGCCGAAATTTTTCCGATCTGCCAAAAAACATTTCTGCCAGCACAGGACATAGTTTAACATTGGACCCTAAGGGAAAACATGTTAAAGTTCATCTCCTCTGAAACTACTGGGGCAAATTTAACCAAACTGTTCTGGAATGATGTATGGAAGGTCCTTTAGAGGGATTGCTCATTTCGTTCGAATGCGACACACATCATGGCTGACAGCAGGAACATAGTTTAACATACATGCCTATGGAAAAAAACATATTTTGATCATCTCCTCTAAAACTATAATAGCAAATTGAATAAAACTGTACTGGAATGATGTATGGAAGGTCCTTTACGAAGTTGGCTCATTATGTTCAAATCTGAGAAAAACATGGCCGCCAGAGGGGAAATACTTTTAACTTTGGACCCTATGAGAAAAATATATTTTGATCATCTGCTCTGAAACTTTTGAAGCAAATTCAACCAAAGAATTAATGGAAGTTTGTAGAAGCATTTTGTCAGGTGAGCGATACAGGCTCAGCCCACTGAGCCTCTAGTTTAATACATAGTTGTGTATAATAATGAATTTCTGAAACATTTCATGTCCAAACATGTTGATATTTTGAAACCCAGGGGGAGACTTGCATTTTTTACGGCCTAAGAATTGTAACTCTGGTGGAATTTGGTATGATTTTGAATGATAATTGACCAAAATATGTTTAGAAGTATATAAATTCCCTTTATTAATACATAGCTGGGTTTAATGATGAATTTCTGAAACATTTCATCTCCAAACATGTTGATATTTTGAAAATCAAGGGGAGACTTGCATTTTTTATGGCCTAAGAATTTTGATTCTGGTGGAATTTGGTATATATCTGGATGATAATTGACCAAAATATGTTGAGAAGTATATGAATTCCCTTTATTAATACATAATCAGGTCTAATGATGAATTTCTGAAACATTTCATGTCCAAACATGTTGATATTTTGAAACTGAAAGGGAGACTTGCATTTTTTACGGCCTAAGAATTTTGATTCTAATGGAATTTGGTATATATTTGGATGATAAATGACCAAAATATGTTGAGGAGTATATAAATTCCCTTATTAATATAGAGTCGGGTATAATGATGAATTTCTGAAACCTTTCATCTCCAAACATGTTGATATTTTGAAAATCAAGGGGAGACTTGCATTTTTTATGGCCTAAGAATTTTGATTCTGGTGGAATTTGGTATATATCTGGATGATAATTGACCAAAATATGTTGAGAAGAATGTAATTTCCCTTTATTAATACAGAGTCGGGTTTAATAATGAATTGCTGAAACATTTCATATCCAAACATCTTGATATTTTGAAACACAAGAGGAAACTTGCATTTATTATGGCCTCATTTGACTCTGATGGGATTATGGTATATTTTTGGATGATGCTTGACCAAAACATATTGAGAAGTATATTAATTTCCTTTATAAATACCGGTACATAGTGTGGTATAATAATTAATTTCTGATGCATTTCATGTCGATACACATATATATTTTGAAACCCAGGGAGAGACTTGGAATTTTTACTGTTTAAGATAAGTAAATCTGATGGAATTTGGTATATTTTTGGACAATATTTGACCAAAGTTTGTCAAGAATTATATAAATTTCTTTAATTAATACCAAATTTGGTATAATAATGAATTTCTGAAGCATTAAATGGTCATACACATTGATATTTTGAAAGCCATAAGGAGAGCAATAGGGAGACTTGCAGTTTTTAAGGGCCAAGATTTGTGACTCTAATGGAATTTGGTATATTTTTGGATAATAAATGACCAAAATATGTCGAGAAGTATTTTATTTCCCTTTATTAATACATAGTGTGGTATAATAATTACTTTTGTAGTATTTCATGCCTTTTAGGCCTTTTACTGTATGTTGCTGAGCAATTCAGTATTGCATTTTCATTGTGGCTTTGAGCAAGTTATTATTTTTCTTCTCATAGAATGTCATAAATCTAGACCTATTTTAATTCTACATATTCCATACACCTGTTAATTTACGACTTGGCTTATCTTTAATTTTGCAGATCCCTCGGACAGCGCCAACAGTCCCCCCCCTCCCCCCAAAACAAAACAAAAATCCCCAAAAATGTTGGAATTTGAGCTGTTTATCACAAATTTGTAGGCTTCTTACTTCCAGTGTTTTTTCGAAAACGGATTGTGGCAGCTTTAAAAAAAAAACCAACAAAACAACGCCGCGATCCTGAGCGCCGATGTTTTTTTGTTTTTCAAAGCTGTCACAAGCATTTATAATTTATTTCATTCATTCATAAGTTAAGTAAGTACTAATTCATTCAATATTGTGTAAACGGTTTGTAGTCCTTTGTATATATGTTAAAATTAACAGAATAGTTTGTGTTTCTAACTAGCTTGTGAATTTTACGACGACTTGCGAAATTTACAGTAAACAGCGTAAAATTTGAAAGACAAACCGGAAACCGGAAACGGAACTACCATTTTTTACGGACTTGTAAATTTTACGCTACATCGGTTTTAAATATACTGCATATTGTAACTTTAAAAGTTTCTTTCGTAAATGATTAATTTACACATCAATTCAAGATATTCAATAAAATCTTGTAATAAAAATAATATGGTACAAAATATAAACGTAAAAATTATTATACAATGAAATAATATTATGCAATTTTTTAAAAATAAATGGTACATTTAACATTTCAATGCAATAAACACTATACTTTTAATTGTTTCAATTCAAGGAAAATTTCTTATTAATATTAGTACAAAACAAATGGCATGCATGTATAATATTAACAAAATAACATTCAAATATTTCTAGGAAACATAAGTAACAAATTAGCACCTGGGTGAAGGTTAACATGATGACAAATAATTATGTAATCATAATAAATACTAAGCCTTATAATTAAATGTTATTCAATAATAGGAATGAACTTATTGCACTCAGAAAATGTTCAGAAATGTATCAGAAGTAAACGGTTATTTCTGGCTTTTCTTTGGATGGTTTCTTTCCAAGTCTACTTTCTAGCATACTCTGCAAGGTAAAATTCTAATGCAAATATCAAATATAAAACCAGTAACAGGGATTTGATTTTTTTTTACTATAGATTTGTTTGTAAAAAAACTTTTGACAGATGTATTAGAGAAGTATATTACCAATAGTGATGTAAATTCCTGTGATGGTTTCCTTTCTCATGTTGCAAGTTCTTTTACTAGCATACAATGTACTCAATAAGGTAAAACTCAGAATGCAAACATGAAATATAAAACTCAGTAGAGTGCTGAGTATTTTTTCAATGTACATTTTTGTAATCTACTGAAAAAAACAAGAAAAGTACAACCAATAGTGATTCCATATGTGCCTTTTAATATATGTATTATATTATATATATTTTCTATCACGAATGTATAAGTTAGTGTTCTTTATATTTCTTTTGTTGAAGTTTATTTCAAATACTGTGTATCAACATTACTGTGTTTTGCCAGTTGTGTATATATTTTGCATCTAGAAAGTGGAAGGAATTATAGGATAAAAAAAGTAAATACCAAGAGGAAACGAAAATCCATACCAATAACCCTAAAGCCGTTTTGCAGTATTAATGTGTGCAAGTATTTAAGATGTAAAAATTATGCTTCAGTTTAATATAACAGACTTACATCTGACATATATGATGGAATTCTGTTTGTATTTCCTATTTTCTCGGAACCATTCGCTAATACTTGTTTCTTAAGATTTTTCATAAGTCCCTTATTGCTATCACCCGTACTGTCACTAGCATAACTGTTGTCACTACTATTGCATTCCTCGTGACCTCCGCCGAATGTTTTCATCCGGCCACTTCCCCTAAAATAGTCATCCCTTTCAAAAGGAACTACTGCTGTGTCGATATGGATTTCCTCATCCACAGCATCTAAATCGATATCGCCATTCAGATTAGGATATCCATAACGATACCGACTATCGGCTAATGGATTATCTTGAATCGTTGTGGATCCATCGATTTCAGAAGTTTCTTCCAGATCGCCATTAAATTTCAAGTCAAATTGTGATGGCACCGGCGATGGGTCTCCATGTCTGTATGTTAATCCATGTGGATTCATTCCCCTCTGTTTTTTCGCTCTGTCTAATTCTTCTTTTGCGTACAAACGTCTAAAAAATTAAAAATAATCATTTATATAATGCACCAATAATAATAAACGGAAAAAAATCTTACTGTAATAATTAATGCCATCTAAGTATATGATTTCATAATTGACAAACAGATAATTTATTAGTACTGCAAGCGTATAACAAATTTTATAAACTCACTTTCAGGATAAATGGAATTTTTTTACACATTATTTACTATCATGTAAGTTAATTTTACTTAGTTATAAAACTATGTAATGCCAAATACCATCTAAGGTTAAATGACTGAGGCGATAATCCTTACTTTCCCAAAACTTCATTCATGGTATATCTCTTACCTTCTAATAATATATACAACCAATAATATAACTATAATGAATAAAAGTGCTGCTGCTACTCCTAACCCAATTGCTAAAATATCATTTGATTCAGTCATAACGGATGCTTTCGCAACTGGATCCGATGTTGGTGGGAAGTTTACAACAATTATTGCAATGCTCTCCCGAACGGGAATACCATTATCTTTCACAGAAATAGTCAAGACATATTTATCCTCTGTTAGCTCCTCTGAGCTTCCTTTAATTGAAATTTGTCCGTTTTGATCAACAGCAAATAAACTGGAAATAAAAGATATCAATATCAATGTAAGTAAGTTTTCTTACGATCGACTTTTCAGTTATTTGGATGCAACATTACTTTCATGGTAATGTCAAAAAATATTAATTTAACTTTCCTGCATAATTATAACAAACATCAGAATATTTATTTAATTCCGCTTATTCTTTTACTCAGAATACCAAATTATCCACGCCGAAGATTTCTTCCACAAACCACTTCTATATTTCTTGCTTTGTTCACGACCACCAAAGGTATTGAATATACTGACTTTCTCAATAGACTAAAATCATTGTCACAAAAATTTGTAAATCAGTGGCTAATATTCAGCTCATCGATATTTTCATTTAATAATCGATTTAAAGTTTTGCTGCCTTTACGAAATTGAAAAAGTTGAAAAATATATATGCATTTTGTTGCTTCTCCTTTTAAAAACCCTGTTTGGGAAACATACTTATTTAATTAAAATACTTCAACTTTATTTTTTAAAACGTTTTAAACACTTTCATTTCATAATTAATGAATTCAAATCATGCACAAATACAATTCTCGCTAAATTAATGAAAGGAATGAACTAAAAGACATCTTACCTTGTGTGGCTTAAAAGTTGAAATGAAAGTTTTGTATTTGCATCTTTATCAGAAACCTACAATATTAAACATCAAATTATTCTCGTTTCACATGCTTAATTTATTTTACAATTGCGACATCAGGGAAATCAATTATTTTAATTATACAAGTGACTTTATACAAGTATTTCCATTTTCTTACATATGTTCATGAATTAACTAAAGCATAAACAATTTGCATATATTATAGAAATCTGGTCTAAGTTTTTGTAAACATCTAATAATATTTAATGGATTCTTTTTTTGTTCTGTTCAGTTTGCAGATGGGGTGTTGTATTCTTGACAAATTACTCCACATAAGTTCTTTCTTATGTTAATTAGGCCACACCAAATTGATTTTCAGTTCTTTGGATTTCTGGATGGCCAAATTGGAGCAGGGAAATCGAAAGAACTAAAGAACAATTTGGCGTGGCCTTACATAAATTTTCCTTATTTCATTGTTAAAAAGTGACGAAGAAAATATTTAATTTTACTTTTAAAGAAAATTTATTACATACAACTTTGTAAATTAGGGTACATAATTAGTAATGTGACAATTCTAGATTTATTATAGTGCCATTCATGTGAAGTTCCAGTGGGGAGGTATAAATCTCCTAATATTCAGATTTAGAATCTCCTGACCAACATTTGAAAATTCAGTAAGATTTCTGAAGAAAAAACACAACTTTACTCTATTCTGTTGATCTGACTTAAGTAGTAATTCCAGACCAAATCCATAAACAACGTGATTTGGGGCTTGACGTTTGTCACATGTACACATATTTAATGCATGCTTTAAATATTCATAATTATTCATTAATTATTTATTAATAAATGATAGGTAAATTACCTCAACAACAGTTAAAACTGCTCCTTGAACCCTTGCAGCAGATAAACTTATAGTTTGTGTCTGAATCGTTGGACTGTTGTCATTGACATCAACCACAGTAAAGTTCACTGTAGTAACGGCTGTCTGAAGAAAATAAAACTGGAAATGTCAGTACATTAAGAGATTTAGCTAAAACAAATAGGAGATTTGGCTGGTTTTAGCTTTCCTTTTTATTAAGTAGACTAAAATGCCACTTAAGTATCACCTCTTTTACTTGCTTGATGGAAAGGATATATATTATGCATATGTTACTATAATTTTTTTCCCATTGTGTTCTATGAATTAATATCTGTATATGTACATATTATCAGGTTTTCTGCAAACGTATATCGTAAAATATCAGCCGCGAGACACAATGAAGCTTTTTCGGCGAGTGAGCGTAGCGAACGAGCCAAAAAGCTTCATATTGTGTCGTGCGGCTTATATTTTACAATATTTGTTTGAAGAAAACTTGATGATAAATTTATCGTATTGTTAACTAGCAATCTTAATGGAATTTCTTACTTTTCAATGGCCATCTACCTATAACCGGATGTTTTCCTGATATATCCGGGTCAACGTTGGGTCAAACATTATGACGTCGCTGATATATTCGGGTCAGCTCATATTAGGGTCGGGTCAACTCTTTACGACGTCACAGTGCCGAAATACGGGAAATTCTGAAGGCCTCAGCAGGTCGATATAGCCATAGGGAAATACGATAATAGCTGAAGTAACGTTGGATATCCATTTCTTGACATGAAGAACCAACAACGGGAGATGTCAATACGCATACATTGTAACTAATTTCATAGAAAAATAAAATTCATGCAAATATTATAAGTACTAGGATGGAAATTTATGATGAAACCAGACTTAAAATACTTTTTATCCAAATTTCCAAAATGTGAGTAAAAATGGACATGGAGTAAAGTTTCAAAGAAAACACAAAATAACAATTATAAAACCGAACTTATTCTCTACATATATCATTTAAAAACATGTAAATCAAGTGTAGAAGATACCGAACTAACAATGCCAGAACAGAAATCCGAAATCATAATCCAGAGGACAATACCCGAACGAGACAAAAGGAGCACGAGAGACAAAGAGAGAGACAGCGTGGGCAATATGAATTCCCACAAAAAAAACCTGGTGTGATATCAGGTGTTCCGGAAAGATAAAAGCTAGTTTGCAAATGTACATGTTTCCAAGTTTATATGGAACCTTACTACTATGCAATACTTAGAAAGCAAGTAAAATTTACATAAAGGTAGATCAGAAGTTGTTTAACATTTATTCTATAAATATATCTTTGAACACATGAAACGTTTACAACAATTATAAAAATCCTAGAAGATCGATCATATTACTATAGTATAGTCATTGTTCAATGGAAATTACTATAAAAACATACTTCTTGTCCATCAGTAACTGTGACTGTTATCTTGTGGTATTGCTGTTGTTCGTAATCTAACAATCTGTCAAGAATTATGTCTCCACTGAAACAATAAATTTATTGTTTTGAATTTTAACATGTTTACCATTTTTATTATGAAAGAACATAAAATCAATTTATATCATATAAAATAAAAATCAAAGAAAATCTACTGGCAAGAACAACTATATCTGTTTCAAAGAAACAATATATTATATGAAATTTCAAGAAGGTCACATGTTACGAAATAAAAGAATTAATGGCTTTGTTCCTACAACTTGTCAATTTTAATCATACAATACCGTCATCATTTTAAAAATATATAATGTATTACACCTTACTTATATACACCTGGGACTGAAAATAAAACAAGCCTGATGAGCGGAATAGTGGTTTTTTTTATCGACACTCCCACATATTTCGTCATATTTATTTTAGCTTCATGGGCCAATAGTGCCTTTATAATCATATAGAGGTTACTGTTATTTGAGGATTAATATCATCTCGGTAATTGGGATAATGCTATTGGTCAATTGCATATATCCAGGTTGCAATACAAGTTCTTCGCTAATACTGTGAGCTTACCGGCTAGCAATTTTTTGTTACTGAAAAATGATTGTGTCCTGAAAATTATAACCCTGGTACATAAAGTTAATTCATATTAATTAATAAAATCTGAAAATATATGTATCATAAAAATCTTCCTAAATCTGTTAAACAATGTTCATATCAAAATCAATATTTTTATATAGTCCAATTTAAGGCTGACTTATATAAAGTGCATGTATGAAACAGATAATTAATATCTACCTTGATTCTATGATGAAAATATCTTGACTTTCCAAAATTTTGTAAGTGAGTGGAGTATCCTAAAATAGAAAAGACGCATGAAGTATTATAATTAGGATCAAAACAGACAACAGTATACTATGACTTTACGCTATTGTTTTCTTGAAATCACAGTTGTCCAAAACACAAAACGGAACAAAAGCGTAACGTAATAACATAAAAGAGCACAAACATAAACACAACAGAAAGTTAGGATAATCTAACTTGGTACAAACACTGAACAGTGGTAGGCTTAACCCGGTTTTATTTAATACAGCAAGGTCCGAATGTGCTCGTTTTTATACTACCTTCACATACACGAATTTTTCGTACGAATCCTTACGTATATGGCACAAATTCGTAAAAGTACACGGATCCTTACGATTTGGCCACTTTTACGAGGGATTTAAGAGTGATTACGAGTAATTACGAGCCATTTACAGTTTATTACGAGTTATTACGATGTATTAACGGCAAAAATCTACGAGGGGTTTGTTCCGAGTTACAACGGATAAATACGAGCAAGTTACGACATTTTACGAGCCATTTATGGATTGTTACGTGTATATTACGGAATGTAGCGATTCATCTAAGCCTTTACGTCTAAATTACGACCTGTTAGCGTGTTGTAACGAATAGTTGCGAGTTAGTTACGAATATTTACGAGTCCTTATGCCTTTTGCAAAAAAGTATACAATTCTTTTTTTATCATCATTCGACAAATGACATCCACCGAGACAATTTTATACCTTTCCCAAATCGTAAAGTATACCCATGTATTCGTAAAGTACTCTCAACTATACATAAAGTGCTCGTTATTACTTTTAATAATCCGTAAAACCATTGTAACACGACGTGAATGAAATCGTTAACATAACTTAAGCACTCGTAATAATCCGTAAACAAATCGTAAACTAACCGTAACAATTCGTAAAACAAATTGTTTACGAGACATTTACGGATTCTTGCAAGTAGTTTACGCAGGGTTATATGTTGTTGCGGCCGGTTTACGAAACCTACGGATTGTTACAAGTTATTTACGAGTTATTTACGTAAAATGTAATCCGTGGACAATCGCAAGAAAATTTTTGACATGCCAAAAAATTTGCCTCTACTTTCACGGATCCTCACGAGTGTATGCGAGTTGTGACAAGTTATTAATGAATACCAACGAGATATGTACAGATGCTTGCGATTGACTAAGAGTTGGCGATCCGTAAGGACTCGTAAGAAAAATCTTTGTATGTGAAGGGGTATAACTGTAAAACTAGTTAAGGCTGTTATAGTTGCTGGTCGGATGCTGTCGCTCTATTAAAAGATATATAGTCAGAAATAGCAATCCTATATAAAGTGTTTAATGTTATTTCGTGGTGGAGTTAAAACATTTCTACACACTGAAACTGCAGAATTTATAATCTCTTAAATTAATATGAAACAACCACTGACACATATTATTTTTTGATATCTTAAAGATAACGCAACTTTTATACATTGGTAGTAAAATAATTGTATCGTTAGTGTCGCTTTGAAGACAGCATAAACAGACTTTCAGATACTAAAAATATGGCATAAAAAATAAAACATTTGAAGTAAAACAAATTGCAGATATTGATTTTACCGTTAATAAAGAACATACTTGATTTGTTCCGAGCGGATGTAAAGTTTTAACAACTGTTCCTTTTGGTGTGCTTTCTGACAAAGAAACTTGGTATTGTTTTAACTGGAATCGAATAGTTTCATTCTGAACTGCCGATGGAGCCACTCCTGTTATATTTATATGCAAGGTTGCTATGCACCACCGAAATAGATTGTCATCTTGTGTTGCCTGAAATATTATCTCTTTATCATATATTGAGCCAAACATATTCATTAATTGCTTTCATTTTAATTTTTTTAAAGAAAAGGAATGAAACTCCGATGATATTTTCTATTTCTTTTTATACCATTTATTTCAGCCTGGACAGACAAAGAAGATTAACTCCTACATTTTATATCTAATATTGTTCAATTTTAAATGCGATAAAAATGTTATTGCTGCACAAAAAGTATTAAATATTGAACACTATAAAACATATATTAATAATTAACATATGCAAACAATAGGTGATTTTTGAACCGAAACGACATACATTGTTTGAAATTTGTCCATTAAATATATGTATATCACCATAATTCTCAGTGAGTGATGAAGAAAACAATGTAACAGATAACATGGTCTCTTCATTACATATTTATGTATGTAAGGAGTCAAAAATTATGTATCTATATTGAATATACCTGTAAGATGACTAAAGCAGTAGGATCACTTCCCAACATTCCATTAACAGTAACTATACCTGTCTGTGCATCAATAGTAAACTTATCCTTTGGATCTACATAAGAAAAAATAAATAACGAACTCAGTTTTTAGATAAAAATGAAGATGCACTACAAATATTCCAAAAAAATCTACTTTCATGAAAATACAATTGATCTTAAAATAACAAAACATTAGAATGAAAAACAAAGTTAATGATCTTAATTTGCATTTTTCTCAACTTTCATATTTAACGAAAGGCTTAGAAATGATAGTTACCTGATAATTCGTATTTTACTGATGCGTTCAGGGCATCCTGGTCACGAGCTACAATAGGTGATGGAGACACTGTCACTTCTGTCCCCTGAAATGTTTGAAATATTCTCGTCAGTTATGCAGACTTTGTTATTAACTAAGGGGGTATCCATTTGATTTTTAGAGGAGTCCATGAAGGGTTTAATCTTGAAAAAATACTTGCTGCAGAATTTGGTAAAAAAAAGATGGGCTGTTTAATTAGATGAAGAATTCCAGCATCGAATATTATATGGATTCAAGTACAATGTACTTGTAAATTTAATAAATAAAATCCAACTTAGCCCGAGGTACATATATGTACAGTGGTGCTACGAAAATAATTTTATTGTCCAATTGAAAACCGCAAAATCAAACATCAATGAAAATCATAAGAATTTCTGTTAGAGACCAAGTTAGTTTTTATTTAATTTAATTTTTTTGTGAACATGGTGAACTCGATTGTTTTTTTTTTTTTTTTTATAGAGTTTCATATTTTACTTCAATTTATTGAAATACTAAGCGATACGATGGTAAACTGTCGTTATTTATTGTGATTAATTAATACACTTTCTATAGAAACATTAGAAATTAAGAAAAATCAGGTTTTAATTGATCTGTGGTATCAGTGGAACTTAGGATTTATCAATATAGAGTTATCTCGCTTTAATAAATATTCGCCATCGAGCTCAATTCTGAAACCCCTTGGTGAAATGATATGACCTTTCATCAATATCATGGAATATCGGATAATTGGCACATAACTTCTACTTTAATTTGGAAAATAAACTTATTAGATAAAATATTCTACTGAAAGATGTGTTGCGTAACCTTTTCACAGATGTTTTGCAAAAATATAGCTTACAGTGCTGGTAAAATGAATAACATAAATGTCATTTGTGAAAATAAATAAACACAATTTGTGCCGAAACATCACCAGAATAAATTTTCCAACATGCCACTACAATCATTTGACAATGGATCAGTTATAGACATATATTTGCATGGTTGTTTAATTAACCGTATAAGATTAGAAATATACACGATATACATAGAGAATGTAATCATTAAATTTTTCGAAATAATTCAAATATTACTTAGACCTGAATGATTTATCCTATGCTGTAGGGTTAAATTTATGCAAAACCACGTTCATAACAAGAATACAGCCATAGCAGTTAAACGAAAATATTTCAAAACTTTTGTTATATCAAGACCAATGCACTGTGTATTCTTTAATTAAGAACAAATCAATTGTATATAATGGTTCTTATAAAATACCATGTAGGGTATAACGTTTGCAGCTATAATATTTCGCTTTTTAGGATCAAGAATGTATTTAATAGATTAAATACATTTTATTGCTAAATTATAGCAATAGAATCGGGCACAAGTTATTACAACTTACAAAGGCCCTTTTTCTGACAATATACATTATATAGTTAACATACGTCAGCAATAATTACCATAAATACAAAAATATTACATGAGCCGTGAAATGCATATACATGTAGCAAGGAGGAAAAAGAACAACACGCAATCATAAAACATAATGTTAAAAAGTTATAATAACAGGATTTTTTACGTATTCAAGATACAGAAGATTTGTAGCTATAAATATCTACAGATATTATAATTTGAAAACGGTTTGATATATTTGATATGCTTTAAAAATTTTAGACTTAGAATCATCGGATAGGTTTTCATTACCAAAAACTAAAGTTATACACGATATACTTAGATGAAGTAATCATTAAAGTTTTCGCAATTATTCAAATATTACTTTGACCTGAATGATTTATCCTATTCTGTAGTGGTAAATTTATCAATTAAATCTTTTGATGGATACAACATCATGTAGTGGACTTTCGACTCCAAACAGAAGTAAGGTTATAAGGTTTTATTTTATCGAAAATTATCGCCTGCTGATAATAACAAACTCACACAATACTATATACCATTGTTTAATAGCATTGCATTGAGCATAACACAAAAAACTAAATACCGGTAAAGAGTTCCCACTGACTGTTCCATAGTATTGGTCATGTGTAAATTTTGGATTTAAATCATCAGCATCCAATATATTTATTATCAGTGTAGCAGTTGAATTTAGACTCTCTCCACGAATGGGATTGTCCTGCAAAAAATAAATAAATGAACATTTGCAATATTGAATATATGTTATTCTATGATAGAGATGCCATTAATTATGAATAAAATATGCATATTTGCAAAAATGCTTTATAACAATTTCAGTGTTCAGATTAATTAAAGAGAAGCAGTTCCGGGGACAGAGAATATTAAATATCAGTGGGAAGGACTATCCGCTGTTGCCATGATAATTAGTATACACATTGGTGCGAAATCAGGTGATTCCCCTCACCTTGATTTAAATTGGCTCAAGGGTTGCAGACAAGAAGTGATCTCAATATTCAGCAGAGGTGGACGTCCTGTTTGATAGTCTGTAGTACATATAATTATGAAGTTTACGATAGCACAGACGACAGACGACGAAGGTCAAATGAAGACAAAAGCATTTTGTCTAGTTGGGCTAAAGCTCATTAGTAAAACAAATATGCTAAAAAATGCGAAGTAGACAAAATTCAGGTTTAAAAAATTTACTAGGAATCAATTATGTTTGGATTGGTGAAAATTATCACTCAAAAATAATCCAAACTCACGAAGTCTGCTAAAAAACATCTGCTTACAAAATATCTTATGTGTTTAAGTTTAAATCTTAGGGGTTTCCATTAGCGGTAAAAATAAACTGTAAAATATAGAAGACGACTACGGACTGACAATACCACAAACCATATATAATCACACCACATAACTATTGCCTCAAGTAAACATAATATAAGTATAAAGTATATATGCAATACTTATTTCTAAAAGGACAAGGTCAGATTTGGCCTGATATTTGGCCACTTGAATTCCAAATAAAAAATTAATGAGAAACCAGTTATCAATAAGTACTGTTAAAATGTTTTATTTTAATGAAAATATTTTGTTTTCAACAAGAATTTCTGTAATAGCGACAATATGCTGTCAAAGATGGCTAATTTGGAAGAGATCAATAAAAAACACCAAATTTCTCTCATTTTTGGACCTTTAAATTCAAAATTTTGTTATGAGCAACAGCCTTGCCCAAAAATATATTCACTGAAATGTGTCTTAATGTAAGACAAACATTATATTAAAAATCTTTTTGGGCAAGGCTGTTACTCATAGTTGTTTTGACCAAACGCTACTACGAAAACACTGAATTCCGTGATTTAGCAGACGTTCGTGACACCACTGTTGCATCATGGGAAGGAAATTTTTACAATGATCGATAGATTATGAAAGTTAGATCATTATTCGATAAAAATGATACAAATTCGAATCTGAAATCTTAATTGTAATTTTTCATGTCAGATGGGGCCAGGGCCTGAAATCATAAGGTTTCCTTTGCTGATTTAAATAATATTTCATTTTCATATTTAAAAAATCAAAGAATTTAAAAGCATGTTTCATTGCATTGACTCTGTCAGTCTTGCTGGGAAAAGTAAACCTTTCAATAATACAGTGCAGACAATTTATGAAGACAGTGCTAATGTTCATTGCATGCTTTGTAATTCTAATTTACGTCGAATTTCCGGTTCTAACAGATAGTAATTACGAAGCCTTAAAGATTATTATAGAAAAGTATATCTAATACCATGTCAAGTAACTTTGCACTTCGTCAATATCAGTAAATTATTCTTCTATGACTCGGAAAAATGAATAATATACAAACCTTCGCCATTATAGTTATTTCCATAAATTTCGTTTGTTCAAAGTCCAGTGTCTTCCGCAGTGTGATGTCTGGATATAAAGGATACTCATATTCAAAATATTCCTAAAATGGAAGTTAATTTCATTAAATCAATCAGTATGCAATTTGGCAGACCCTTATGTAGATTATTTTATTCTCTTCAGCAATTTAAGTTTTAATATTACTGGTGCTGGTCGTCATAGGAGTAATAATAGACTTATTGTTACTAAAAACAATAGTCTTGCAGTTTCTCTTATCACTGAATGTCTTACAACAATTTTAAAGATGGGAAAGAGTAATTACGAGTTGTTACTAGACTTGCGTTTTATTCACCTTCAAAATAAATCCAGTCTTGTAGATAATAATTTACTGTTCACCATCCGGCTTTATAAACACACAAACGACGTCGAAAAAAAGTCTTACCGAAAATTGTCCAGGCAGTATACTATAAGAAAAAAGATCATTT
This sequence comes from Mytilisepta virgata, assembly GCA_028015205.1. NCBI lineage: Eukaryota > Metazoa > Mollusca > Bivalvia > Mytilida > Mytilidae > Mytilisepta > Mytilisepta virgata. The sequence goes on along the minus strand of CM051518.1, from coordinate 60,371,605 downwards.
CCATCCCCTGATAGATCATCATCTTTTGCTTTTGCGGTCTTGAAAATTGTGGTACCTATTGGTGTGTCCTACAAAATAATTTGTTTGGTTTCTTGTAAAATTTTCCAGAAAAATTCAAATTATTTAATAATATCTCATGTTTATACACTCTTGAAAACCCTTAAAGAATAACCGGAAGCAAGCAGTGTAAAATGCAACACTTTATCCGGAAAAAATTATACTTGCATGAAAAGATATGAAAATTTTCTTTAAATGAAAGTTTTGTCTACCAAGTTATACATTAAATCCAATAGTCTTACAGTATTTTTATAACAAAATGATAAAACAGGAAAAGTCAACTGAGACCTTCATACAAAATGAGAGAATGTTTCAAAGCAAAAGAAACTGTTCTGGCATATGTTGAACAGATTGAAAGCATCCAGTCTTATATAGAACTGTGTTACAATTAACATCAGCTGCAATTAATTCTTAGATCGATGCTACGGGCCGTAGTAATCTGTAAGGCGTAAGGTTTCGGCTTACAGCGACTTCTAAGTTGAAAACAACAAAGTCTAATTTACCCAAAATATGTCTTTTGCCTTTTAGTATAAGTGGCTACTTTATGACAAAATAAATTAATTCAAATATTATACATTGTACTTGAATTTATATATCTATCACTCTTTCTCTTATGGGTCTTTGTACTTACTTCACTGATATCCACGGTATAAACGCTCTGAGGGAAGGTTGGAGGATGGTCATTGACATCAACGAGGAGTACTCTCACTGTCACAGTTACCTTGAACACAGATGAAAGGCAGATTAGTTACAATGTATATCTATATCATTTATAGTGCAGATAATAAAACAGCTTAGTCATTTTATTTTGTTATGTAAACAATAAATATTTAAGTAATTTTATCTTTTGAAGGTTATTACTTTATATGGATGAGAGGAAATAGACCCCATCTTTAAGACCTACATTCATGATGTTTATTTCAAAATTTGGGTTTGTAAACTGTCGGTAAAGTGTTCCATTTCATAATATATTGTTCTCGAACAACCTTTTCGTTTACAAGAAGCCTATAAAACTACAGATTTTCAGACCAATCGCTTACAAACATGAAATCCGAAAAAACATGATGATCAATGAGCTTAAGTGATATTGTTAGGCTTTTTATGGTGTTTTATGTCAGTCTACATTAATCTATGACAACCAATCTGACCAACAGTAACTCGATACGAAGGTAAATCACGCTATGTAACTGAATTACATCAAATGACCATTGGAAATTCGTTATGTTCCTATGGAAACCATTGTTTTATATCTTAATGTAGATTAAACGAATGTTCGTACAAAAAAATAAAAACAGGTCAATATGAAATAAAATACAATCCAATTAATTATTATGTCTAATTTGACCTTGTGTCTGATTATTTTATCTGAATTTTTTCATAACACTAAAATATCATATCATTAAATTATAATCTTTCATAATAGCAAACTGATTTTCGAATCCTCAATATATTCATCGAAGTCATTATAGACCAATTTCTCCTCAAGAGTTTTGAAAATCAAAACTGTTCTTTCTAAAGTTGAAAAAGAATTATCTCCAAGCCATGAAACGCCATAAAAACCTGCTGAAAGAAGTCTCCAATACTGTTTTGGTGCTTATTAAAATAATTGCATACAGTACTTGATGACATGGCGCTTTAAGCAAATTATCTAAATTCTCGTCTCAGATCATTATTCTTATTATAGAATAACATTGTCTTGTATATCAATTATCTGATGTATAAGGAAATGTGTAGTAGAATTTTATTGTAAGCTTTCACTCTTTCCTGCGAATACAATATCTATGATTGGCAACAACAAGAAATATTGACTAGACAGAAAAATGTCGTAGTTTTAATGACTCGAGAGAACATTCCTGCCGAGTTCATGCTGACCTAAATGTTGACATCAACTACAATTCCAAAAATACTAGTCCCAGAAATATGAGCTTAAATTTATGTTACGCTGTAGCAACGTTTTGTGTTTATAATCATTTACAAATACCTACCGTTGTAGATGGCTCTGCAGTAGGGGTACATAAGGTGTACAGATACAACGGGTTAGATCCTTTGTCAGTATCTAGCTGGTTCTGAAGCGTTATATTACGTGAAGGTAATTCTAGTTGAAGGTACGAGTTCGCGTTATTCTGTGATGGTTGTAGATTTATTTCATCATTGGTACCATATATGTCTAACACTCCTATTACAGAACCTTCAATATAAAATTAGAACATGGTAGAGGTTCTCTTGTGCTTGCAGTAACAAATTGTTCGTCCTAAAGAATTCTGTGACTTTTAAATGAAGTACACGAATAAAGCGCTACTCCTCTGCTCAAACTTTTCCATTATATGATTTTGATAACTTCCTTTTTTTATTTTGATCTTTTCGTGTTTTCAATTTTATCACTATTTCATAAGAGGATATTATTTTTTAGACATAATATAATTTCTTATAATTTTTATAATTAAAAGAAAAGGTAGTTGTATGTTGGAAATTAAATAAATTTAACTGATAAATACCCGTACATAAATACCTTATAATTTATAAAATTAAAAGTTGATTTGGACAGAGCTAATAGTTAATGTTTATGTTTGTTTGTTTAGTTGGGGTTTTACGCCGTTTTCAGCACATGTGGCTATTTCGTGGCGGCCAGTTTTTATTGGTGGAGGAAGCCGAAGTACCGGAGAGAACCACCGACCTTTGGTAGGAAAATTGGCAATCCTTGTCAATTAAGATCGGAGTCGAACACAATCCGTCTCAGGTGAGATTCGAATTCAACTCAGTGTTGACAGGCTAGTGGTCATTAGTAGTCATGACGAACTACCTAAACCACTCTTCCACCGAGGCCCCTAATAGTTAACGTAAATCAGACATTAATTTATAATATCTATAAATCACGTTAGTATATTCTTCTTTCTAATTAAACAGATGAACATTTTACTTTCTTCCTACATATAAACCAAACATTAATACATCAAAAAATACTTCCACAAATGCCTGTTGACATCTTAAGTCTATCACACAGGATCAGCGACAAATAAACCACGTATAACCAAACATCTATCAGACAGGCTAAATATATTGGATAATTTGTTTTTACCAAAGACAACAGAAAAGCTAGACTAAAGGACAATAAAAATAAATGTTGTAATAAAGACAAAGATGATGGTAACGTATAACATCATATAATAATCGAACTGGATGGGAATCTGCCAATACACTGCACCATAGTCAAGCGTGGTCAAAAACTAAGACTAGAAGTACATGTACTTGTAAATAGTTTAAAAAAAGACATTTTATATTTAAAAAAAAAACGGGTAATGCTGAGACAAAATGTTTAAAATTTGTGTGTTGTGTCTTTAATGTTATTTCTTTTCCGCATTTCTGTCAGTTGGGTTGCTTTGATTGATTGGTATGTCATTGCTGACCTTTCCTGTTATCCATGTTGTTGTTAACCACAAAAATATACAAGTAGCTTATTTAATGATTATCCCAAATGAAAATGGACCTGTTCCATTGATATTATCCCTTCCTCATACCGGATTTGACACGGGCAGCATGGCGGGTGTCCTGTAGGAAGCAAAGTCTACCCCCGGTTTTTTTGGTGGGGTCCAAGTTGTTCATATGTTTTTAGTTTTTAATTGTAGTGCATGTATTGTTTTGGTCTTGTCTTCGTTGTTTTCCGGAGTTTGTCATTTGTTACGATTTTCCCCTCCTTCGAATATCTCTTTCAATTGGTATTTCTTTACTTTACTCATTGATATAAATATACGATATTGGGGAGACAGATATAGTGGTTGTCAGTTAACGAGAAGTAATATTGAATAAGGTGACGCTGGAGTTTGTCTTCTAGTCGTAAGGCGTAACTTTGCCGTGTATTGTTAAAGGTATTATAACAACAATGGACTATCAATTTTACTAGTGATTGGTACGTGGACACGCAGTAGGTCTCGTTAATTATATATATGTATTATACCTTACCTACAGGAGTATCCTCCGGGATACCTCTAATGAAACTTTCGTAGTTTCCAAACGAAGCTGTGGTACATGGATCTGTAAAACCAGGACACAGAATTATTCATATTTAATAGTTTTTTCGAATCCGAAATTTCATCATTCTATTTTCTGTTTGTTTCTGTGAAACAGATTTAGAAATTAATGCAGTTTATGTGTATTTCAAAATTATATATTTCTCTTCTTTATGGCTCAAAGACAAGCAATAGAATAAAACAGTAAACTTAAAAGTATGAAATACAAAAATTTACATATGTATTACAAAAGGGAGAGACTCTTAAAAAACTAAAATCAAGACAAAAATTATCTTCGGCGAGTTATACTTTATATGTTTAAGACACATTCAATTCATCGAGTGTATGGCAAACTATTTCGGTCCTGGCTTGAAAGAACATTTTGGCCCTAGTGTTTTCGATAAAAATTTTGTTTTATATTCTATTTGAATAAACTCCACGACATTTCCAGTTATTCATTTTGGACACTGAACTACCAATTCTTTAAAATATACAAAAGGAAAGCGTCCATTGGTATCGGAGAATGTTTGTAATAAATGGAATAATTGCTCATTTACTAAATGGGAATTTAATAATTGATCTCAATCATACACTACAAATATATGCCATAAGAGCAAAAAAAAAAGTTAAAATTATTAAGTTTACTATTAGACTTTGCTCATAACTATTAGAATGTATGCAAAATCGATTAAAACAAATGGATTGCATAATAGTTCTTTCATGGACGATTAGGGCCCCCGTTGTGAAATTAATAACCAGCAATTACGATATAAGTTACATTGTAAATGAACAATTCATTAAACCCTTTAAACTGTTAAATGTCTGAAATGGTAATAACATGAATTTGCCAGTTCGAGATAAAATCTAAGTTATTTCTACAAGAGGAACAGTTGCAACAATGGATCGAGATGTTTCCCATTTTAAGTTTAAAATGTACCAAAGAAACCGTTTGCACTGTTAAATATTTCCACTTGTGCAAATAAAACCACAAGTATTGTTATGTAATAGTCGATCTTAATTTTTGCAATATCCTCTCGTAGAATTCAGTTGATTATAGAACCTCGAATCAGATGAAGATAAATCATTGTACAATTGTTACTAAACAGAAACTACAAATTGCATCAACTGTCACTACCCTGTCAAGAAGATTGATACAAGTTTAGAAGTCACTCAAAACTTTCTTCATAATGTTGATGAATTACAAAATCAGCTTACTTCAGGATTCTTAACAGTCAATATTTGTTCCAGAGAACGGATATCTTGGTAATAGGAAATAAGGCTACTTTGTATGTATAGTGACTTTTCAAAATAGTATTTGTGATTTCACATACAGTAAAATTAATAATGTTACTTTTCAATTGTATTTTAGAGAAACTACAGATTTGTAAATTCTACTCTCAAAAGAAGGCTCGCTTTTCACAATAAATCTGTTTTACCACTCACACAATCATATTTTTGGTCTTAATTACACTTTGATAAATTTTCTGATTTTGTAATTTGAAATTACTTTTCTTAATTTAAATCCCTTTCAACACGCAGAAACTTTTCCAGTTTGAATATTTTCAGAATTGAATAATTTATGTAACAAGCTAGTTTTTCTAAAACAAATTTTACTAATTTTCACCCGAATGAAACCGACCAAAGACAATTATAATTACATCTTACAATTATACTATATCTGTGATGTCGTTGGTCTTAGAAATAAAACGTGGATACAATTTAGACTCTACAATGTGATACAAGCATTTAGGTTTTCAACATATCGAAATAGACGGATAAAATAAAATACAACGTTTCAACTTTGAACCGCTTGAATGCAGTCAAAATTCACACACTACAAATATTAATTGTACGTGGATATGCTTGAATCTGACACTAACCGACACAAATATGTAACAATCTACTATGCAAAACCTTTTATTTGAATACTATCTGGCAGGTAAACAATTTTGACGGATTGAGGCTTTTCAAGCTTTTTTTGGATCGACATGTCAAAATCCATCAATCTTCCTGACATATATTGACAGTTTATGCAAGTTGATGATTCTGTATAACAATATATTTTGCTACGAATCATCAAGATTCCAAAATCTTAAAATTAATTGAATTCTCCAGAGTTTAATACATTAATATCTTGATCTGGTGTTATATGGAAGATTAATGTTGTTGATTCTGCTAATCTGTTAATAATCAGAGGAAACTGCATTAGCAAATGACAATTTAATGGTCAAAGTATCATAGATTTCGAAAGGAATTTATGCATCATTACGAATTCTAAAACCACCTTCATTTTGTTGCAAAGTTGAGCTATACTTTTAGTATAAAGTTCAAGACAAGGTCAGGAAAATTCCAGCAATTATAAATGAGTCGTAAATAGACGAAATAAAAGTGCATCAAAACTGGTAGCATGGGATGTTTATTTACTATCGTTTGGACCCGGTGTTTGGATGACCTGATGCTACCCAAAATTAACCAGTTTTGTTAATCTTAGAAAATAATGCTCACTTTGTTAAATAAATTGAACAAGTTGATAATTTAAAATTAAGGTAGATGGAAATTTTAAAAAATCTGGAAAGTTTGTTTTAGGAAAATAGGTCTAAAGATATTCATTGTTTGACTAACGGCGGCTACACGGTAATTTAAATTATCTTGCAGATGTGAAACCGAAGAAAACTTTAGATGATGGTATATGAGTTTTTTTTTTGAAAGATTATGGTCTGGAGACACAATCCACACTTGATATTCAATAATTTTTTGTTCGTTAGAAATGAATGCGTTTTTGACGTGTTTAAACCATAACAATGAAGCGTGTTTAACCCATAACCATGAAAAAATATTGCTATAAAAATTGACTTATGTTGAAGGCGTTCATTCAGATAATTGTCTTAGCAGGGTGCCACTTCAAACACAACTTCGTCCTTTATTTAATATCAAATTAATGAAGAAATCTATTTCAATAACTTTGTTTTGTCGATTTTAACTAAACATTTTGATCTCGTGTTGAGAAACAATTTTAAATAACAATTTTATTAATAAATTTAAACATACATAAGATCTTGTTTATTTGTGTATGAAAACAATTAAATCGCAATACCATCTTACCATTTTGTTATCCAACAGGAGATAAAGATCTTTTGAAAAAAGTTTGAATGGCTCATAAAGATCAGATCAAACCAAAACACAATAGAAAAAACGTCCTTCGTTCAAAAGTTCAAATCGGTACAACTGATACAACACTTAGTTTACTGAATTTGTTTACGTATGCCTTTAATTGTTTATTAATGTAGTTGCTTATTTATTTATTTACAACACAATATATCAATGCAGGTGTAAGAAGAATGCGAATTTGAACACATTAACTTCTCGCCAGTAATGCTAAAGACGACAAAATGCGGAAATCTAAAGAATTGCTATTTTCTTTTGGAAAGTAATGATAAAGTTGCGTTCTGTTTTTATTTGGACAGAAACGAATGATTCCGGAAGCAACATTTAAAAACTTAAATGTTGTCTTTTTATAGTGTCATTCTTCTTCTTGTTTATTTACATTGTTACGTCTAAAAACCTTTATCTTAAAACAAAAACGCATGTTAACCATCATATTTAAACTGACGGAAACATTAATTTAAATAAATGTCACTCCTAATATGCAAACTTATATAAAGGTATATCAAATATATCCATCAGCCTTTTATGTTATTTTTTTCTGCATTTCTCAGAATATACAAGACTGTTTACATTTTCCTCATTTGATTTAGTACCTAATTAAATTGAGCCAGTCCTCATATAAGAAGATCCAACATCAATATTTCATGATAATAATCATAGTATGATATATTTTCGGAATTATTGCATCCGTATATAGTTTTCTTGGAACCCATGAGATTATCAAGTTCCCGAGAATATTCAATACGTATGGTGATATGTCTTACCTGTATAGGCTTCTAGATAATTTATGGTTCCAATTAGTACATAACACAGTAAAATTCCTGATAACTGTTCCATATTTCACTGAAAGATATATAAAATTTCATTAATATGGCCAAAAAAATGAATTCCTTCCTATTTTTCACACGTTACTAATTTATACTATTTCTAGTGCAGATAATAAAGCTAATTAAATCCCACTAATTTAATCATGACTATGAACTGGGTAAACAAAACGCACTATAAACATACTAATTTGTAGGAAAAGTAAATTGTTTCGTCTAGATTATATTTTGTCTTTCCTGGATGCCAACAGCTTTTGCGGAAACGTTAATTAAGGAACACATGCTATCCAGGGCCAATCAATCGAATATCTATCCGAATCTGACATCAGCACTGTTCCGTCAAATGCTTGGACATTTAACATTTCTTAAATATCCTGTTTGGATGAAATGTATATCTGATATGTATTTTACTTATTTTAAAAAGGTTTACTCGGGTGTAAATTTAGTAAATTAATATGAATTAATTCTGTACTGGGTAACTTCAGATTTTTTATTATAAAACTTTTTGACATAAACGGCATGAATCCCAAAGTCCACGCTTCAAAGGAAACTTACACGGATGTACATCGCCAGTGTAATTTTTCACGGCAATAATGATTAAAGAAAAATCGATCAAATTAGAAGCAATCAGTGCAATTAATTTTAATCTGTAAACTTCATCAGCAAATTACGTTTCGATAAATTGATGTGTAAGCGATAGAGCACGGAATCGGTGACCAGAGACCAGATATTGGACAAAAAGAGTTAATTGTCGATTTCAAAGCGAAAAACGTCGATTAATGGCAGTAAATGATAACACTGGAAAATCAATCTTTTTACTGCAACTCAAATGTTCCCATCATAAAGCAACTAAAGCGTGCGTTTTGTAAATTAGAAAACAGACCTAGTAATTACAAAGCTACCACTAGTTCCGTTCAGTCATGAAACCGATGATTTAAGAAAATTAATTTTCTCTCTTTTTGAAATTAGATATACTATTTTAAGAACATTTTACAACTATTGTTTTAGTACAAAGTGGTGTTTGCAAGTTATTGTGAAAAGCCTGACAAAGAGATGATATAATATATGAGTGTCAAGTTTATTTGAATGATAGATTGAATGTTTTGGGAATCAAAATTGAACATGGATAAAAACTACATGTACAATTTTTATGGACTGTATGACTATTTCAAAACATATAAAATGTACAAATATACATTTCTACTGATAAAAATCGTTTGTTTCCAAATTGAACTAGTTTTGCCTCGAGTAATTTTAAAGCCAAACATTGGAAATTCAGTAAAAAGACCATAAACTCCAAATAGCTTTATAAAATGCGAAAAGTCGGAAATTCTTAAATTTTTATTTCAGTAAGAGGAAGATATACATAAAACAAAAGTCTGACAGACTTGACAAAGGAGACAGGTGGCAGTTTCTAGCTTAGTTTCGAATTTTTCCAACTCATCAATTTCTTATTTTAAAGAATTTGTGATGTTTACAAATTTTGTGTATAATGATATTTGAAAAGGTACCGTAGTTAATTTTTAAAACGAGAACTCATAATGAAGTTAATTTGAATGAGTAATGCATGAACTTCTTATTTTAACTGATATGCATAAAAATAACTTGAAAGGTTATAGTCCACTATCAAGGAATTGTAGGGTAGGGATTAGTGTGGAATTTAAAAAATTCGAACTTTTTGCTGTCAAAGTAGGAAAATTAAAACCAGTTCTGTTAAAAAATTTCAAATACATTGTACGACTTAGTAGAAATAGTCTGTCATCCCCCTAGGAGAAATAGGGAGATGGGATGGGGATAGATGAAGACAATTCTAAGTTTATTAGCTTGTGTGTGATCCAATTGTCTTTTGTATTGACAATAAAATAAGTTTAAGGTAAATACGTGGATATTTTATGACGTGAATGTCCCAAATACACTTACAAATAATTATTTACAAATATACATTTCTTCTGATAAAAATCGTTTGTTTCCAAATTGAACTAGTTTTGCCTCCAGTGATTTTAACTATATGAGTAATAAAGTACTTTGAACATAGTATAGATATATCGGACTATAAAGTTCATAACATTAAAAATAGATAAAATTTATTGTTATATATACTCTCAATAAAAGTTTAAAATATTACTTGACATTTCATAAAGCAATTTGTACCATGGATTTGAATGGACAAACATAATTCATTATCTTCCATGATCTACCATCCTTACATACAAACTCACTTCATGTCTTTCATTAATACCTTCATTGGTATGTATATGTAGGATCCTTATATAGAAAAAATGAGATAAGGTCAGTTTCATTACAGAAATATAGCAAATCCCATTAAATGTGGTCTTCAATAACATTTTATCACGAAAAATCGCCAAAATATGTCTAGCTTTCAATTAGAATTAAATAATTTAAAGTACATGGTAATACCTGTAGGTAGTAGTCATACTGTTATAAACAAAAAAAAAAAAAAAAATAAAAAAAAAAAAAAAAAAAAAAAAAAAAAAAAATACTGTTTCTTTCAATTTCTAAACGAGGGGCTAGGTTTCCGAAGCAATCCTAAAATATGTCCTAAGATATATCTTACGACACATTTAAGGACCCCAGGACATGTCTTAGAATTTTGATCGAAGCTATATCCTAAGATCATCTTTCTAAGGATGAATATGTTGTAATTGATTGTAATATTTTATATCTGATAAATGAATAAAAAAATCATGAATAGAAATAATTATTATCATAATGATAAAAACTTGGATATTGTTTATTTTTAACGATATCGTTTGCTGTGTAAAATACATATATGTGTGTCACATTATGGACATGGAAAATGAACATATCTTGCCCTTTGGCACAATTAAAACATGAATTAATATTATGAATTTTCGAAAACTATAAATTTTAGTGCATATTGTACATTGTATAATATTAATTTGATTAATCCGTCGTCACAATTGTTTAAAAACTTAGGGAACAACCATTTAATCTTTAGATCTTGAGTAGGGGGGGGGGGGGGGGTTGAAAAATTGGCCCGTAAAAGGCGTGCGGGCTGAAAAATGTGATTAAAAGGCAAAATTTAATACTAAACTGAATAAAATAATGGGTATTTCTGGAAAAAAGTTTAGCTAATATTTGTCCAGAAAAACGTTCAGGATCAACCCCCCCCCCCCCCCCAAAGAAAAGGAAAGAATTTAATGCCACTATTTACCCTTTACATTTTTTAACCATTAGGATTGTCCGAAGACTATCTTAGGATATGGTTTTGGGTGTCCTAGCGTAGGACATATCCAACTTACAATGAGTTCGAAAAAATCACTATGAATTAAGATTTATTCTAAGTCCATCTCAGGACATATATCAGTCCTTAGATACTTTCGAAAACCCGGCCCCAGGAACTATACCAAGTCAACAGTTTCCGCTTCTATCGACCGATCAATAAGTTGAAATATCCTTTAAGCAAACCATTAAATAACTTGCAATGCCCCTAAATCAAACTAATTATTAATAATAATAACTTGAAATACCCTTATCTCAAACTGTTATTAACAAAAATCTACTGAATATAACGTTCATGCTCACAAAAACAGAAATGCTTAAAAAATCGGTATCAGGACCGTAAATGATCACGTGATTCTTCCAAATTTTCCGGATTCATCCCGGATGTTCAATACAACGTAAATGGAATACTTCGGAAACGCAACTTATTTTCACTGACGCCGTATGCAAACAATAAATTCAATATTGTGATTCAATTTATCTGTTTTAAAATTTTGGATAAAGTTATTTTTGGTCAGAAAGAAATATAATTAACGGACCTGATGATGTGGTACAGTCCGGTTACATTTACAATGATAATTCCAATTTGAAAGCTTACAAAATGTAAAGTGACCATATATTCAGTTTTCTATGATAAGGGAATCTTAATTTAACATTTAAACAAGTAATTAAAACGTCAGAAAATAGAAGAATTCAATACTGCACCAAAGAATGATAAATATCAAGTTTTATGCTACAACGAAGTTGACTTATATTAGATTATAAAGGTTAGATAACCAATTGATTAATATAATGCTGCTTGTCTAGGGCGTTATTTTCAATTTCTGTTACATTAAAAAATCAATTACATAATCCTTCTTTTATGAAAAAATAATAAATGGGAAACGGCTGCTACAAACGGGAAGCGTTACCATTAGAATCCCTACGGAATTTTTGACCTTTACGGAAACGATTTCTATCTTTAGTTTCGCCATTTCTTTTATTGTGAATTCTTTTATATGTTTTAATTTCATTTCAATTTCAAACAACACTGAGTGTCCGTCAATATCATTTTCAATGTTTCAGCAGTTTTTATTATTTAATCTGAGCTAACAGACAGAAAATATAAAATCTAGAGGCTTTATCTGCCGTGAACGATTAACATGGGCAGCCTACCTTAGTCCATAAAACTCTCTTATTTCCAATATTGGAATAGGTTATTTGATCTTTAAGTTTATCACTATTAAATATAATACTTAATTACTTTTGTAGATAGGAAACATGCAGCTAGAACTGCAAGATCAGAGCTTTAAAAGCAAAATAACCGTGTATCCGCTCACGGAATCAAAGGCTAGATTATAGGAGCATGCTGTCAGATTAAACAGTTCCATTGAGGTATTATTTTCCATTCCATGTAAAGAATTTTTTTATGTAAAGCAAAATTACGCAGATTTTGATTTATGTCAATTCAGCAATTCATTCTAGTAGAAAAGCATCGTCACGTTTTTAATCACATGGCCAAGGGGCCATACTCTTTTACGGCGAAAAGGGGGGGGGGGTGCACTAATTCCATAAGAAATTGCCATTTTTTCCACATTCCTTAAAAGTTTTTTGCCCCTTTCTCCACAATTCCATAATTTATTTGCTAAATTTTCCCAATCCTCCCACCAAATTCACTCTTTTATCCAATTCCCAAAAGAGTGCCCCCCCCCCCTCCCCACACACACACTTTTACGGCATTCATGTTTTGTCGCCTTATTTCAATAAGGTCATTAGTTTATTTATGGCGTGTTGGGAAAGTTCATGATTCGAAAATTAAAATGATATAATATATTTTTTTTTACTTCGTATACATTTGGAACGTTAAATTATACGACAGGTACATAGGAGTTTGTCGAAAAGAGAACTTAACACTCTAGTTAAAAGGGATGTGTACAGTTACATACACTAAATGCAACATCTATAAAAAAAATCCTTCAAGGAAATTTCACCTCAACGAGTATTTCTAAAAGCTTATCGCCACAAACAGGTACAACTGTTATTATATTGTGAAATTAACTTACAATATAAGGAAACAATTAATTATGAATTTATAAATAATTTTTGCCACGACATTTATGAAACTAACTTCATATATATTCATTTTTACACCAAACAAATAACCTTTTGTATGTTTTTGTTGCAACTTATATTTCAATATGCGGTAAATGAAAAATAAATCAAAGTTCTATTTACCTGTGACCTGCTATTCCATGCAACGATTATGTATGTTAATGAGGGTTGAAATAACTAACAAGTTCTTTCGGACAGTACGTGCAATCGAATACCCAAACATAGTATGCTTGTTTACAGTTGAACAGTTCTGGATGTCAAAACATGTAAATGTTAAGCCAAAATACTTACAAAAAAAATGAAATACCTAGCCGAGAATGACGCCACAAAATATGACGGACATTAAAAAAAATACAAATATAATTTTATACATATGAAAGAAAAAAGAAAAAACTAAATTAGATACATCTTTTTTAAAACACTCAATTTCCAAAAACAAATCTCTGCGTATAGAGTGCATAGTGCAAAAATATTTAAGTTTAAAGGTATAATCATTCATTAAATGAATTAATTAGGTGTTCAACGATCAAGTAGTCATTGTTGTCATTTTAAGACTGAAAAGTAATTTGTCATTTTCATTTTACTTTTCAATGATATTAGTTTCAAATTGCTGTGTCATATCTGCTGGACGCTTTCTCCTACTAGGCTAACCAGGGTTAATCCAGTTGAGCGGATATACATGAAATTGTAGTCGGAATATATAATTAAAAATGATCATGGAGTTTTTTTTGCAACTTACTGCTTTGTTCTTTGATCATTTCTATACGACTTTTATATCAGAAAGTCCTGATTGCAAAAAATATGTTCAAATTTCCGGATACTGATAAGTTCTAATACTAGTTTGAACTTCAAACAATTTCTTCCTGTTCTTCTTTTTCATTTTTATGATAAGCTCTAAAATAAGTGTAAATAATGCTACTGTATTCTTTTCTCGACCCCCTCCAAGTTCAATGTACTGATTGGACACCTTCTTTTTTCAGAAACTTTAATGATCCCAGAATATTTTTGTTTTCTAATTGCTAGATCCAAAACAGAAGTGATCATTTCTTTTACCATCTGAAGCTTCGTGTTCAAAGATAACAAAACAATTACTGGCAAACAAAAAACATTGAATTCTCATAAAACACCCCGAGGTTTTACCATGAGATAATATTTATATGTCTCTAAGGAAAAACGAAAAAAAAAACTTACATCACTCAGTAGACCTGCTGAATTGAATAATCCAGAGGTTGATGTCAGATGGAAAAATCATAGAAACTGAAGATTGATCAAAATTATTTATCAGCTGTCAGAAGTGATTTCTATTTGATCCATAATATTCAGAAATGATTTACATGAAGATCGCGTGCAACAATTATTCTTTTTAGGAAATAATTATATTTTCTGTTGTGGTGAGAATTTGTTTCCAACACAGGTCTAAACCGTATGTAAAGTTTTTCATTTGGTTTATGAAATTCCCAATTTAAACACAAAAATATTGAGTGAATTAAAATGATATTAACATAGATTAAGTTGTCTCCACATTGATAAAATATTTGCCAACGGCTCAATATAACTGTCACCTAATACACAGAGATATACTAACGAAATATTGACATATGGAAGGGATTTAATAGAATATGTAGTCAAAGAGATACTTAAATATTATACAGGTATTGAATATTCGATTTCTATACAGGCAAAATTCATTAATGGAAGAAATTAACACTTACATGAGGAATATAATTACATATCTATATTGAAATTCTGATGCTTTATACTTTATTAATCCTATTTACAGGTAGTTAGGGGTGGAATCGACGTATCTTTACTGAAAACCTGGTAATCATAATACTAATTTGCGTATGATTTCATGTAAAATATCGGCAAAAGAATACCGAAGATACAAAACAGTGGGAAAAGTCCATAAATTCGAAGCCCAAGGAAAAGACAAAGTCTGGAAAATGGAACACAACTAACAAACGCCAAAAGGATATATGTATAATAAATAATAGAACAAAAAACGTATAATAAACTAAACAAAAACAAGACAGCATAGAAACTGAAGCACTATCAATGTGAACTCTCGTTAAAAACCGGGAGTGACATCAGGTGCTCCGGAAAAGGTAAACATGTCCTGATCCGTCCGTCACACGAGTAAAAACCATTGAAGTGTCAAGTCCACTGGGGTGTCAATTGCAGAATGACGTGGAATCTAACTGAAGATATCTAGTGTCATTCGCGAAATAGAAACTTCGTATTGGTCAATCAATTCGTGATGAGGACCGTTAAACTTTTTCGGTGATGAAATTGAACATAACACTGTCTTGTTTATGTGACAGCAATTTCGCCCTGCCGTGAAAGTCGCCGTATAAATCACATGCGCGACAGCAACCTGTGAAATAAAATTGATTTTTAAAAACAAACCTGAGTTGTTTGTACTAACAGAAGTATTGTCATTGTTATGCAAAATTTACAGATAAACACATGCATGTATTATATGAAAATATTCCAGAAAATGATAGTTTTTCCATTGTTGACAAAACAACAGAAAACTCTTATGATAATCGTGTATTTTGATTAAACTTTTTATCAACTGAAAAAATTAACTGAAGCTCAAATGTAACTGGCTGACAGACAAAAACGATAACATTGTGGGATCATTACATCTCAGTACAATTGATGGAAGAAGCAAATAAGAAGAGAAAACCTAAAAATAACAATCGACCTTCGACAGGAAAGATAGCAAGACTACAATCAAGCTCACCTTGCCACGAAGTAGATTCTAAAGTTGTTATTAGTATTCACGAACTACCCAGAGCGCTCAGCCACAGAAACAAGACCACTGAAATGATATTACTTTGAACATATGAAAACCGGCAAAATACAGTACTATACTTGGTCGTTGCATCAATATATTAACAACAAAATCACCAAGAGGTCAACCATTCAGATAGTACTGTAGTAGTTCTCTCGCTGAGCTTGCCCAAGGGACAATAATTTCATATCTTAAGCTGAAATGGTTCTTAATCATAGCGCATTATCTCGAATACACAGATGTCATAACGAGGTCATCATGGTCACACTATAAACAATTGTGACTTTAGGGTGTTGTAATATCACTCTCTTTGGTCAAAAGTGTAAAATAATTGATCCGATATTAATAATATATCCTCTGGAGGGATGAAATGATAGTGAAGTACGACTGTAGATCACGGTGGAAAAAGTTTTCACGAAACTGATCTCGACCTCCATATTTACGAAATTTCAAGGAATGATTAAGACATGGAAATAATAATATGGCAAATGTTATTTAAATCCCTGTTTGATATCCGATTAAGGATCCCATTGCTAAAAGGTTTCCGTTTTAAAAAAAAATGAACGTCTTTTGTAATGTTCTTACAATCAGTAAAAACAGCTTGCCTTTTTTACAAAAAAAGAAGAAAGAAAAGAAAGATTTTTTTTGAAAATGTCAATCTTTTTCTTCTGGTAACATTGTTGAATGAAAACTCAGCTGTGGGGGTAAGAATCGCAATTAACCACCATAAGAATTCAGAGATGCACGAATCACTTACTCTCAGTCACAGTAATTAACACCCATCTGCATGATCTGCAAAAATGTTTACTCATACATTTTTATGTGAACATTTATATGATGTGTGAAACAGTCATGCAATGCAGTTAGGCATACTTTATAATTAATTGTTGATAGGTACATCTGCAAAGAACAAAACTTTCTATGTTAAATTACTGTTAACAAGCTAATGGAGGGTTTGCAAATTGTAAGGTACTGCATTATTATATATTAGTCCTGCAATATTTATGATTTGGAAAGGAGAAAGTGGGTGTCTAAATACAAGTCACGTTGTCTAATTACCGGAAAATTGTAATTAGAACATTCATAATAAACAAGAACACGCGAATATACGAGCTTGATACAGTATTTGACCAATCACCTTGGCTCGGAATCATGAATTACAAAGAAGAAAGAGAAAGAACGAAAGAAAATGAATATTCGAACCTGAAATGAACATGTGAAGTAAGTAGCGGGGCTATGTCTTATATTTTACCATATATCCGGCGCTTTAACAGTGTGGAAGACGTTTCCATAAACAAAATCAGTAGTTTCATGGAAATCAATTAAAGATTGGGAAGTTTAGTCTACTGCCTGGAAAAAAATCGCAAACAATATGTTTTCTTCATCAATGTCACTATCAGAACCGATAAGAAACTGGGGGACATTAGATGGAACCAAGAAAATAAAAAAAAATGATGTAATCTGCAAATCAACTTCCGTATCCTATTCATGGCGAACTAAATCGGTAGACGTTTTAATTGAATCACAATTATAGAGTATAGACATTATCAAATTAGTCCGAAAAGCAATAAAACTTCGATTACATTATTGCAGCAAAAGCATTTAGTTTTCATTGCCACACAAAAGAAACATTTCATGATCGTTGAATGAAAACGGTTCGTGATTTATGGAAAGGTTAATGGAGTGTGGATATAGTAATTGATGAAGTGGTCACGTCCATAATGGTCGCATGTCTTAAGGGCTTTCCTTTCGCTTCTTCGTCCAAAATGTGATTGTTTTCTATTTATCTTGAAGAAATCTTCTATTGGTCATCTGAATGTACTGATATATGTTTTTGATCAATACCTGCGTATTAATTATAGCCTGTAACCTAACAAATTTGCTCTAGTTCTATCTTATAGATCTAAAAACCTTGAGGAAATTTTTGTATCAATGTTAAAATTATGTCCTTGAGTTTATTTTATTTCTAAACAATTAAATCAGAAGTTAGTTAATTTCTCTTTTAACTGTGAAAATTACCGGTTTCGATTGAAAAAAATACAAATTAATTTTTTTTTGACATTATAGGATTCGATTTTGTAATAAGAAATTCTAAGATACAAATTTTGATGCACAAGATGTGCAAATTTCGTACATTTACGACTCATCAGTTGATTTCAAGGCCTAAAATGTTGAAAACAGAAACGCCGAAGAGCTAATTACAAAAATTCCAAATTGACCAAAAGTGTAAAGTCAAAATTGTCCATGAACAGAGCTATGTAATTGACCAAAGTGTAAAGTCAAAATTTTTCATGAACAGAGCTATGTAACTGACCTAATAGCAACAAAACGAAACCTTAAATCTTGCCAACGTAAAACGATGAACTGGTTCAAGAATTTTGAAATAATTCTGACTTTGACAATAAAATTGATTGTTCCCCTGTAAAACCTGTAATCAATCACAATTCGTAAGACATCTGAAAAGTTTACAGAAAATCAATTAAACGTATGTATTTCAGTTTTCCACTGGAATAGATATTTATGTGAAAACGTCTAAATAAATTTTAATCGAGTGTAATGAATCTTTTCTGTAAAATAAAGGATTTTCATCTCGGCACAAACGATTATATAATGTAAATAGCCAGCAACCGAAAATAAAGATTAATCTGAGGAAAATAAAAGAAAATGAACGGACATAATAATGGTTGAAAATTGATTTTTATTTGAAAATTGAAACTTTTCATGAACGATTAACATTTTATTCGAGTATTGTGGAAGCATGTGTGCGTTAACTGGACGCTGGTCAAAGTATATCAGAGAACTAGGAATATTCGATTGGGACAAAATGAGCAACCTCCATAGAAAGCCTCCTATTGATATTTCATATGAAATAAAAATACTTTATTTTGTTAAGCAGTTTCAAAATCAGAAAATATAGTATTGGCTGTTGTTGCTAAGTCGGCAGTCTGATTGGGATAAAATTCCATGATGACCGTCTCCTGGATGTTTGGTATGGAATTTTAATTCATTTGACCATGTAATTTCAGAGTAGAAGATTCAGAGAGGCGTATTTACTGTTGCTGTATGTTAAGAGGCAAATTGGGGCAGAACGACCATATTTCATGGTAACCCAGCAATTGATGCTTCATATGAAATTTTAGTTCAATTAACCTAGAAGTTTCATTAGGATACGAACTGATTTTTTAAGTTTGCAAATAAGAAACAAGTCCTAATGTATAGCAAAAGCTGACATGGCCTTTTGGGAAACCGAGGCAAAAATGCAGAAATTAATATTTCAACCTAACAACAGCAAACTGACAACTGAAATTTCCACGAGTGGAATATGAATTGGTCTTTATATGTCTTCTCGTAACATATTTCTCTATGATCGTATTCACTATTTTGATCTTTAGACCCCCCCCCCCCCTTTTCTTTTTGAATCTGGTTTCCAAATCACGTCCAATCCCCTCTGTGTCAATGCTGCATTTTGTTCATTACAATAAACCTTATTTGAGAACGAATGAGCTAATAATTCCAGAATTTTATTTTAATTACGAAACCGACAATTCTATTCTTTGTTACGTAAATATAACACGCAATAAAACAAATCTTCGTGCTCACTTCAACAGTAATTACAAGTAGCTCTGGGTCCCAGATCAGCTGATCTTCGCAGATTAATGAATTAAACAGAGAACTTCAGCACATAAATGAATTCATCTGCCATTAATTTATACTTTTAATTTATCAATTCATGTCAAAGATATAAGTTCATTATTCTTAAGACACAAAACAGACATTTTTTGGACCAAAATATCTCTGCAAAGATAAAATAACAGAATGATAAATCTTTAACAAAGAAGTTAATGTCGAGATTCCGAAATAACATGAAACTCAAGTGTCCAATATTGCGCAAGAAAAACTAATGAGTTGACATTGCTGCTCCATGTCAAGTTAATTAGCAGAAGACAACTATCCGTTATCTGTCGCAGACTTAATAATATTTTACGCCTCTTTTACATTGTCAATCCTTTCCAGTAAAAGGTTACTCTACCGTGAAAAGACAGCTTAAAATGATAATTTAGGCCATAAGATACCATTTATTAGTTTAGCTTTACAAGATTTACGGGGAATGTGTCAAAGAGACAACAACCCGACCAAAGAGCATACAACAGCTCAAGGCTACGAATGGGTCTTCAACGCAGCGAGAAAGTCCTACACGCGGAGGCGGGCTTCAGCTGGCCCCTAAACAATAATACTTACTAGTTCAGCGAAATGGACGGCACACTAAACTGCGAAAATACAAATGAACCAAAATTTAAAAAAAACACAGAAGACTAACAAAGGCTAGAGGTTCCTGACTTTGGACAGGCGCAAAAATGCGGCGAGGTTAAACACCTTCTTGTTTTCATTTTTTTCTGTTCAAATCATCCGGAAAAATTAGTTGTGACTTTTAATTTTCTAAATACAGTTAGGTGTTTTTAATTCATATGTACACAATCTGGAGAAATATTGAAAAGTAAATAAAGGAAAACCTGTTTATAAAGGGCACCCAAAGTGCAACAAACATTTATTTTACAGGTGGTCGTTATACATAAGTTTATTTTACAGGCTTTGTACATGACGGAGATATTTTTTAATAGTGCCAAGATCTTCACAGACAGCAAGGACACCTCAATAGGTATATTAAGACAGGTTTCTTAATCTGCAGCATATAGAAACGTAAATACCCGTCTGGCTTGTCCTTATTTTCAGAAATAGTTAATACCGAAAAAAATGTGGAGAGTGAATTGTCAACGAATAGACACATAATAACTATAAAAGATATGTAATAAAACTCTCTATCAGTTACAACCTCGTAAAATTCGACATAAACTACCATATAAAATAATAGGATATGCTAACGGTATTGCTTACAAAGTGGCTAAAATTTCATTACGAATGTCAGATTTCCCGTTAATTGTATTTTCACATCTTATAAGATAGATTTTCCAATAAACACTGGTTTTCGTGATCATATCAAATGGACATAAAAAACAAATGAAGACTTTATCATGAACATCAAACGAATATCTATTGATAGTATATAAAACTGAATCAAAGGATTATTTAAAAATACAATGCAATGGTAAATAAAATTTCATTAGTTTGTCTATAAAACACGGATTAAAAATATAGCAGAATATAGTCAATGCTTGACTCTTTCACTTGCAATTCATTTGCAATTCTACGGATGCATGAACATAACAAAATGCTGCTATACTCGCGGTACTCTCAGAAAATTTTATCTATACGCAAAATATAGCAAGAGAAGATCACAAAGACGTTTCCTACGACTCATTTAGAATTGTTGTAATAGAGATTAGTTGCAAGGCATTGCTTTGTATTACATCTTCACATTCACTTTTCCAACAAACATGAATCTTGGAATAGAACTGGAATACGAGATAAAGAATCAACACATATACATGTAAATGAAAAACATGAAATTCCTATCAAGTCAAAAATATCTGGAACCCCCCACAGGTCAAGAAAAATAAAACAATTTTTATCTTCGATCTTTAAGTTTTTACACAAAATATAATTTGTGGTATAATTATATAAACGTCAATAATTTAATAACCAGAAAATATTTACAATGTTTATAGAGATAATTACAAAATATCTTCAATTATGTGTCATTATTCTACACCTATTATAGCAGCTTATCTGTTTCAGTTCAGACCATGTTTGTAGTTTAATTGGGTGTATAGTAATTTTCTGCAAAAATGATCAATGCAATCTTAACTAATTATCCCCGAAGTCAGCCTTGTCTGACCTAAACAGGAAAATTTTCAGCCGCCGCAGGAAATAAACTAAATATAGCTTGTGACTTTAAAGCTCTAGCAAACCGAAAAGATTTCAGATAGAATACAATACCACTGTATTTAACAAAACACCAGTTCAAACCTATGTATTCAAAATCTTAACTTGGGGGAAAATTCGAGATAAATCTATCCTCACAGCAATGAACAAGTGTAGAACAACTAATGAACAAAATACAAAAATCAATGAACAAACGAGGAACAACAGATAAATGTTTAATGAAACATGAACAAGAAACAACCAATGGCCAAACGAAGAACAGGCTATGAAATATCAAATTATCACCAGAAATATTAAACAAAGACATAAACAAATAAAAAAAAAGCTTCAACAAACAATACATAATCCAACATCCAACAACATACTTATCCATTAAGTACCATTGCTTGATGTTGATGCACGGACATAGGGTGCCTTTATATAACAAATCATAAGGAACGGTGGGAAGCATCGGTCAAACAATGTTTGCAACGCAAAATCATAATAAGAATTTTAAACCGGTCATTTCAAACAACAATAAATATGTTTTAGTATTAATATGACTAAGATTTTGTAATTGTGCTACCTAAATCCGGGTATCATGTTTCCAACAATAATGAAGTAGAATTGGTAATTGTACGTTTGCAAGTTACCAACTGTCAATCCATTTCTAAAAAATTGGATAGCTTCAAAATTTAAAACTGTATTTTTCCAAATAAAATGTCAAAAAGAATATCACATACATATATCAGTATATTAACTGATTTATGGTACGTAAACAAACTTTCAGAAAGCCAAAAACCACTCTTGTTCATGTGAAACAGTTTCAGACTAAGTAACTCCATGTTTAATTCGACTTTGCCTTAATTTCAACTGAGGTGAGATATATATATATAAAACACAATTATCAACCTAAAACTTACTTTTGACTGTCATTTTTCAAAATACAAACAAAAACTTGTAAATTGTGCAATTGAACGTGAATATGGAATGGGCAAACACCATTAATAATGTTCACTGGTCCACTGATGTACAAAATTTTAATGAAATTCTTTTTCATGGATCCTTGATCACTAGAAATGTGATGATAGACTTAAAGATAAATGAAATGTATATTTAAATAAGAAGAAAATTAGTGTAAGGATTTAATTTATACAAGCACAGCCACGTACCACAGTTATAGAAAAGTTAGGTGATAAATAAAACAATTCAATACAACAGTAAAGGAAGTAACATTTATTCAATAATTTGTATATCAAATTTCATATAGAAACTGATAGATGGATAAATGTTTCTAGGGAAGAGAGATTTTGTAGCTTATTTAAAAACAGATCAATCGGGGATGAATTTCATTATTTATTTATTTTTCAACATATAGATATCAAAGGTTTAAGAGAGAAATATATCGCAAATTATTTTAGAGTAAATCCTAGGGATGATAAAATGATTGGGATGATTTCACTTTGCAATATTAGAGTCCTCGTCATTTTGTCTATCTTTCTTAAGAAAATTGTTGAATACTTTTGCAAATTTACTTACTAAAGTTACTATCCTTATACATGTTATATGTACAGACTACTCCGATATATATATATATATATATATATATATATATATATATATATATACACAACTTTGTTGTACATTTTACATATGTCTTATATAATGTTACGCCCTGTCTCGTTCACCATTGTGTTATGTATATGTATTATGATTGTTTGCCTGTTATTACAGTTTATGCTGTCTGAGAGTAAAATACAATCTTGAATCTATGCCTAAAATTGGGTAAATTAACTATACTTATAAATAGCACTTGTAACTGTATTATTTCTAAATACACTCTTATGACAATATTTTATACAATTTTCTACCATCTTTCTCATTTTACATTTTTATCTATTTGATAATACGTAAAACGAAAGGATATAGAAAATAATTTTTTAGATTTAATTTATGACAGAATGACGTGACAATCGTTTTAGCTAAGTGTTTTACTTGCATTTCTTCGACATCCTAAAGTCGCAGTAAAGCAAAAATCTCGAAGTCTTGTAAGATAACCCCTATACAGTCTGATTGATCATGTCGGTCTGAGCGTTATTCTTTGCTAGATGTCAACTATATCACATTTGTGCAATTGAGACATTACAAAGATGCAAGGTAATTTTAATGAATTAGAAAAAGTATTACAGGCGATGATTTTTTTTTCAATTTCAAGATACGTATTTTTGGTCAATTTTGTATAATTTACAAAATGCTTTGCATGCAGTAAATTCACCATGATAGTTTTCAGTTGAAATACACTACAGGAAACAATTAAAAATGATATATTACTGTCTAGTGGTGAGATATTCCTTACAATTTCTTGGATCATCGTTAATTGGTGCGAAAGACGACATGTCATCAGGTTCACAGACGACATCAGAAGCTTCTGCAGCACAACCGATAATTAAGCCAATTATGTGCTTTTTTTGAATGACAACTGTTATTATTATGCAAATTAAGGTTAATTATTTGGACAATCAAAATCGCATCATTTTATTATTTTACCATATATGTCTATGATTGAACTGTAAAATTCAAGCATGTTGGGCAGATTGATCCTCAGCAGACGACATATGTCAATAAATTACCGCAAGTTTTAAATCAAGACTCAGTATTGTTCAATTAATTTCATCAAAAAAGAATTCATTTCCTTGAAAATTAGATTAAAATTGAAAAAATGATGCAGTAGGTCTTATCTTGCAGAGCTCAAATAACAGTTAGATTTCAGCCAAATCTATTTAATTCGATAAAAGGATCTAGTGCAGCTATCGAATCACCGTATAAACGATATTGAATTCGAATTTCTTTAAAAGTGTAAAAAGACTTAACAAGTTCTCCCTTTGAAAAATGAGAGTGATGTTCTATGTTTAGTTCCAATACAAGATAAATGTAATTTTTTGGCATTTTTAGTTTAGGTTACAACACATGCGCAGCTAAAAACCTCTGAAAAAAACCTCTCATTTCAAAGATCAACCATTAATTCCTCTTTAATGTAGGTTTGACTAAATCCTGCTTTATTTTAATAGTATAGTTTTCTTGCTTGATATTTTTCTTGATTCTATAAGACTTTTCGATAAGAGGTGCAATCTTGCCCTTGCCAAAGTATTGATAAGTATGGAAAAACGAAAATATGCCACTTGTAGCAAAAATCTAGATCATTCAAACCTGAATAGAAAAAGCAAGCGAGCAGCACTTCTACTCCTGTTCGTTTCATTTTACTGTATATAAAGATCTTCAACAACTATTAAAAATATATCACCTTACGGTTGGTCCGACATTTTTCTGACATCGAACGGCAGATTTTAGAATTGGCCACGGTCGTGTGACGTCATAGCTAACACCATATATAAAACTATGATATATTGCGTACAACAATTATAAATGTTTTTCCACTTTCAATTAATTTTCTGCCAAGAAAACCTTGTATGTTTCAACTCTTTAACCATTTGAGTAATTATCTCCAAGAATTTTTTTTTCATATTGCGATTGTTGTTTTTGACCAGGCAAAATGAACGTAAACGTCATTATACATCAAACCCTTAATTGCAACTATAAACTTTATTTCAGAGAAAAATGGTTTTCTTTGGTAAAAAATAAGCTTTAGTTGTTAAAACATTTGGAAAGAATTGCAATATCGCCTGAGATTATCTTATATCAAACTACCCGTTTTTTTATTGGTTGGGGCCGTGGGACGTCGAAACACCTTCCACTTCTTAATTTTATATACCCCTATATGAATATGAATTCCTCCCTACTAAAATATTCTATTTTTGCAAATACCGCTATAAAAGTATCATAAAGGTATAAATGGCCTTTCAGTGTCGAAGACTAATAAAAAGAACTGAACGCAAAACGTGTCAGAAACACAAGATCAATACCCCTAAGTCAACACTGGACAAGATATCAGATATAAACATTTTTATACCAATACTTTTAATGAAAATATAACTGGTAGCTACTGAATACTTTTTCTAATGTATATACTCCCCCATCCTTTTCCCTCCAACCCCAATAGCTCCATCGATAGTTGTTTTATCGTGCCTTATAAACTAGGAGAACACATTCCGTGACATTAGTTGCAATTTAAATATTTTAAAAAAATAAGTATAATGGCAGCTGGGTGGATTTTTACTGCCTCATGGCCTCGAGGTATGTCAATTCTAAAGAAATTTTAATAGCCGCAATCACAGAGTGTAAAACTTACATTTGATGAAATTAAACCATACTTTTGTTGAAAGACACAGGACATTACATGACTAAAATAGAAACACCGTGGGAAATTATCTTACCTGTAAATTTGTAGGTAAAATCAACCACTGCGATGACACGGTAAATCTGTCTTTCCTCCCTTTAAATTGTAATTAATATATCCAGCACTATAATAATTCTCTGTCAAATCTGTTTTCCTCAAGTACAAAATGAAGTAATTTTTTTTGTCAAATTTGCATAATTAGCGAAAAACCGATGCATCATTTATGCGTATGTAAATTAATTTAAATAAAGTTCGGTCACATATAAGGAGTTCACAAGATAATGTCAAACTATTGAAAAGTGACAAAAATAACTACTTTCTAATTAGTTTCAATCGAAACAACAGCGTTTTTCACTCAGCTCTGTTGTACTTAGTGAAAAATAAAAATGTTTGAAACTCCAGCGCAAGAAAGAAAACACGTTTTAAATTAATTAGTTAAAGGCGTTGGTGAATGAACGTTTTTCCACAGTCTCTTCACACTATATTAGTTTCTCAATAATTAACAGATCTACTTTCGGTGCTTTGGATTTGTATTGAAAAGTACGTTGCAGTGCTCTATTGTATTTTCTATTCGTTATTCCAATGTTAAGACACCGCTCTCTGTCAGGCAATCTGAAAGAAGGATAAAACCATTGTTATTGATTCCGAACTCCGTATCCTCTTAATTATACAAAATAGACAAATATAATTATTACTTCTTTGTTCATTGAAAATGACTTACCTACAACGCAATCGGCTCTTTCTGTAAACACCATTAATTTTTTCTGTCTGTAAAATTAAATACCTTTTTACGGCTTTTCTCTTACTAGCGGCACATTACATTTGAATTTTATCTTTTTTGTATCTTCTACCTTTAGACAGGTGCTTGCCTAGTCTATTAAAAGCATCTGATTTTTATGTACGTTAGTCCTGCCTTGTCTATCGGAAAATCAGAACCGAAGGCAACTTTGTCCAGAAAATCAAATTACACAATGTTTACTTGAATTTATGAAATGTTTTTAAAGTAATTTAAATACTTTGATTAAATTACAGGTACCGATTGGTTCTGAGATGACAACCGATATCTCAATTTAAAATAAACAACATTTTTGGGTAAATAATTACGAAAAATTATAACAGGAAGGTAAAAATATTTATATACTAATTGACTTTGATGCATAGGACATTCTGGTTTAAGGAATGATTCATTTCAAATTAAAATAACAAGATTTAATACTTTTTAAGAATACCAAAAATATTTTATAATATGTGTAAAGTCATTTCTATGAATTCGGGTATAAAATGGTACAAAACTGTCTAGACTGTCATCACAGTATAATATTATTCCCATTTCACACCTTAGTAAGATTTTAAAAGTAAATAAAATTTTATCTGATACAGTGTTATGTAACATGAAGTCGTGATTACCACTACATAAAAAAAAATCCTCGTATTTTCAGTTTCAAAATACATGTATTACGTCAA
Organism: Mytilisepta virgata; assembly: GCA_028015205.1. NCBI lineage: Eukaryota > Metazoa > Mollusca > Bivalvia > Mytilida > Mytilidae > Mytilisepta > Mytilisepta virgata. The sequence continues at coordinate 60,343,825 of CM051518.1, read as the reverse complement.
CGTTTTTAGTTCAATGAATTTTAACTATAAATGCAGAGGGATCGATGCGGTTTTAATATCAACACCATAGCATAACATTGCTGTTGATAGTAAGAAATCGTCTATCAAGCTTCTATGTTTACATGTACACATACATAAAGATGTATTTAAATTTTCTAATAAGATATTCTAACATATGTAAATGAACATGTACATGTACACACAATATAGTAAAGAATTTTGAAATTGTAAAATCAACAACAACGCATATACATGTACTAAATACATTTTGTAAGTTATGTATGATTGCCAAGGTTCAGTGCCATTTTGCGTACTTTTTCCATGCAGTTTTACGTTGCCTATATTGGATAACTTCTCAGTACCTGTTATCTACTTTATCCAGTTTGATATTTCCTATATCAAAGAAATCGTTATTGGAAACATTGCAGGAGGAAACCAAACAATAATTCTAACATATATCTTCATTGAGATCCATATCAATATAATTACTTTGTATATATAAAAACAAACATCAAAACATCCAATAAATAAAAAATTTGAGATATATAACAATATTATAATCAATATGATAAATGTCTTGACAAATGGGTCAAAACAGAAGTTTTGGAAGTAAAAAACAATGTTTACCAATTTCAATCTGAACAACTCAACTGAAGATAAAGCTACCATGATAGAATAGAGAATTGAAATGGGGAATGTGTTAAAAAGACAACAACCCCGCCAAAGAGCAGAAAACAGCCCAAGGCTACCAATGGGTCTTCAACGCAGCGTGATGCCCAGGGTCGTTTCCAGGATATTTGAAAGGGGGGCGTATAATAAAACTTTGGCCGAGCGGAGCGAGGCGAAAAAATTTTTGGACCTTTTTTTGCTAAAAAACATAAAATAATCGTGAAATGCACTAATGTAACGGTTCCTGACTTGGAGAATGTATATTTTATAGTTAAAGTGTCAGGGTTTGATATTTTTTATGTCGAATTCTCTCCATTAATTGTCTATGGTATATTAAATTGCCATATTCAATACAATATAAGCAGATTACGATAGTTTTTTTTTTTTTTTTTTTTTTAAAGGGGGGGCGTACGCCCATTACGCCCTCACCTGGACCCGCCCCTGATGCCTGCAAACTTATCTGGTTTAAAATACATACTATTTCTTATGAAAGACTGTCCGCTGCGTGTTTCATAAAACATTTGACTGTTATTTACTTTTAACTACATGTAATATATCCAACAACACTACATTTATTTACATTAAGAGAGAGATCGGTTACTTTCTGATACGTTTATACTAGGATTACAGACTTTCACATAAATATAGGACCAATAGATTAGTAGCGTTCGGATTAAACAAATTTGCTTGAATCAAAGAAACGGACGAAAACTTGGCATTTATGCATGTATAATATATTTCCCTATTCACCATACATTTATTTCTGATTGTACAAAAGTATTTTCACTATGTGATCTTAATAAGCAATACGGCTTTTTTTATGATGACGCTTTTTTATCGGAATGTGTGTTAAAACTGAATACTTATTGTAAATATTATAGCTATCTAGTTAATATTCTTTGTGAATTGTACCTTTAATAGAAAAAATCGTAAGGAATTTATTTCCTTAGTTGGAAATAAAACGAAACTTCTTACTGTGCATAGTGGAATCACCTTTCACCACAATGTGTAACGGCGTTACCAACGGCAAAATTGTAAAGTGTAAACCGTAGACGGGAAAACATGGTAATAGAGTACATGTGCATGAATGTTGAAATCGTTATAAAAAATACAAAGATAACACAATAAATAAATATGCGATATTTGCTGCAAAATAAACGCTTATAACATTCTTTATGTTTGCATTTTAAGTAATTAATTTAAAAAGCATATTCAACGAAAAGATGCCATTGAAGAATAGATTTTAAGTTATGCGAAATACTAATATTTTAAAAGATATAAGGTATACTTACTCTCTCAGTTTTATCAAACACTGACGTGAAATTATTAATCCGAAAAATAAAACTGAACGTTTAACCTTTTAAATTTTCTTCGTCCTAAAATCTGAAAATGACGCTGGCCCTCCCCTTCTCTGAGATAAATTATCTGAAACACAATTTTTTGGACGATTGTTAAATTTTATATTTTGTATCAGGTGAGAAAACAGGTAAACCAAGGTTATTTTATATTATGTTGATTTATTTAGTGACATAGCAGACGATAAATCCCATCCAATCAAATCACGCGTGAACATTAATGGACGAGCACTCGTGCATGGCCATATTGTCCATAAATATTTCTAAAGAAAGTAAATATACTTATTTTAATCATTGAATTTCAAGCTTCTTAAAGAGTGTGCACAGTTCTCATAAATGTTTATTAAAATCTTGAGTTACATAGGAAAATTATTCAAATGATAGGCTTAAAAGTTCAAATTAATACGTTAACTTTATTGCGAATTTCCTTTTAAACTTGGTGAGATTATTACATCTAACCGTTTCCATTTTGAATCTGATCTTAAATTCACTGTATTGAGAAATCGGATAATATTACATGTATCAAAAATGCTTATTATTATTTATTTTCTTTATTTAATAGTTGCGTTTAAATGTTTATTTTAGTCATAAATAAATATGATTGTTCATTCACGCATTTATTCAAAGATGCAGGAATGATAAAACCCCAATTAACAAATCCATTTCATCATTATATTAGGTAAAGCATACCAAACACACCCACTTGCATATAATTTTGAACTCTTTCTATTATAGGTTTGTTTGTTTAGTTGGGGTTTTACGCCGTTTTCAGCACATCTGACTATTTCGCGGCGGCCAGTTTTTATTTGTGGAGGAAGCCAGAGTACCCGGAGAGAACCAGCGACCTTCGGTAGGAAAATTGGCAATCCTTGTCAATTAAGATCGGAGTCGAACACACCCCGCCACAAGTGAGATTCGAACTCGCAACCTCAGCGTTGACAGGCTAGTAGTCATGACAAACTACCTAGACCACTCGGCCACCGAGGCCCCTCTATTATAGTTGGAATATCATCAATCCATTAGTTCCTTAAGGGTCCAGTATCAGTATAAAAGTATAGATTTGTCAATGTCGCATGAGTTTCAACACTGAATGAGGTGAGATGCGTTATAAGGGTATGCATTGTCTACTCGTCCATCTTCTTTGATGCCAATACAAAAGAATTTTCGGTAAATGTGTCAATTAAAGGAATAGGCCAAAGATATAGATGATACATGTATGCTATATCATGTTATCGTATTTCCGTATGCCTATCTCAACCTGCACAGTTCTGTAGAAACTCCATACAACGGCCCATCCCGACGTTACAGGCGTTAATGGAAGATGACCAGATAATAAATGCGGACCAGCCGAAGTTATTACTGACGCTAAAATGGTTTGATTTGACGATATCAAGATTTGACCTGAAAAGCTTTAGTTGTTCAGCAGAAACCTCCTGTAGGAAAAGGATAAACATATATTTTTAACATTATCACCTTGAGCCTTAAAATGCATGAAAAAAAGGATATTTTACTTTAAATCGTTTATTTATTTATTTACAGTGATTCTAAAACAGATCAATGATGAAAAAACACATCAATTCAAAATTACGTGACAGACAGTGTATCTTCCGAAAATTGGTTTTATTTTATCTGATTGACGTGTGAGCAGTTCATGGAGTGCTTTACATTTAGTTTTTTTGCCCATTTGTTAAAAAATATTTGACAGATAAAATGTACGTATTACACAGATAAAACATTTTGGACAGCTAGAACATTCATTCCTGTGTCTAATTTACCAGCTGAGATTTCAGATAGAAGGAGTATATGTACAGCCCCACAAGAGTACCAAGTATAACTTTCAATGATAGTGATAAGCTAACACTAATTTCCATAAATTTAAAAAAATACAAACATTTAGTTTGCCTTAAAATAACCTTAAAGGTAAAACCATCGCATGGTAAGACATATTCGTTTTCTTCATCAGCCTTTCACAAATGATTCAATTTTTTAAGACAGAAAACAAATGCATACATCATGTATACGGTTTAATTAGCAGTAAAAGGTTCTCAATTTCGAGACTATTATATCACATCAAGAGAAGTGGTGAGTGAGAATACAGACATACTGTTGCTAGTGTCTTAGTCCAAACGATGACCCAAATCTTTTAATATCTATGGTACCTTCACTAACTGTCATGACTGTTCTGTATAATTTCTGTTTACATTTTGCTATTTATTGATGTGATTTTGACTATTTTTTATGGCTGAAACAGATATACATGAATAAGCAATTTCAGTTACAGGATAACAATTAACCAAAACATGATGTGCCAGATTTCTCAAACAAAAACTAATTCCAATTTTCCCCGGAAGGCATTGCCAATAGTATATTGTGCCTTTTCTTAGACGAAGACAATTGGTATATGAGACAATTTAAGACATTTTAAACCTTTTTAATCACTTTGCGAGTCGACATTGAAATTGCTTCTTTTTGAAAGATGATCAATGAACATTATTACATATGTACATTACAAAAGTAAATTACTATCATTATCATCGAAAGAAATATACAGTTTGCATAAGGGATGCTTTGGTGAATTATATATATAGTTTAAATAAAATTCGGTGGAGATGAAACCATTACATAAACAAGGGGATTATAAAAATCCAAATAAATCTGAAAGTAAATGACATTTTATATATGAACTGACAGGGCTAAATACAAAATGTATTATGGAATGACCTAAATACCTAAGTAATATTGTGATACTTGACCCATTTAATCTGTAATCCGTCAAGAAATGCGTAACTTAGAAATTAAAGATAGATAGATAGATAGAAGGGTATAGAGAATATACAAACAGTTATAATACAAATAACCAGAATGCAAGGTAGGGGTTAACAACTCAACATAGATAAATAAAGTTAATTCCAGGAAGTTTTCCTAACCCGGAGAACAAATAATACTATTGATAATTCTGATGAACTTACAAAGTTTTTTTTAGTACAGAAATTTTATGACAGTTAAATAGTTGATAAAATTTAAGAGTATTAGGCCTACAGAAATAGTAGGATGATAAAAACTGTTTTCTCTCTTCTGAAAACCTCGGACAAACCATAATAAAGTGAAAATCATTAGTTCTCATATTCTTTTAAGGATGCTCGCTGGTCATGTTTTGGCTTTTTGTCAGATTTTCGATATCCTCGGGTTTTATCCATTTCTTAAACATGATTTTTTTGCCCATGAACCCCTACTTTTGCTTTTACAATTCAACCATATATACCGTAAAATGGTAATTGACAAAATCTTATGAAATCCTTTTAATTTTTTCATACATTTTTGAGAGACTGAAGTTGCCAATGCAATAACGAAGAAAAATCCCAAGAAAACCCATTTCCTATAATTTTCAAGGCCTTATAGCTCTAAAATGAGCACATGAACCTATATTTTTTTTTCTTGCTTATTTGTTTACAATTCATATGTTCTCTCAAACTAAAACACCTATTTCAAATTCTATTTATTTCCTATTAGACCAGCGATCATCCTTAATGCATGTAATCAGATACAATAATCACATAAGGATATACGTATGTTCTATGTTTAGAAATTTTTTGTTTTTTTTTACTTTTAATTTTGTCATTTTGTAACTTGTAACGTTTCCACCTTGTGTACTGTCATTTTGGAATTAGTATACATGCGTCTTATTTATAAATGTCAACTCATGGAAGAGTTGACTTGGCTTTTATTTTTTCCATTTTGTTTGTTTGTTTTTTTTTTTGTTTAGTTGGGGTTTTACGTCGTTTTCAGCACATTTGGCTATTTCGCGGCGGCCATTTTTTATTGGTGGAGTACCCGGAGAGAACCACCGACCTTCGGTAGGAAAATGGGCAATTCTTGTCAATTTAGATAGGAGTCGAACAGACCCCGCCACAGGTGAGATTCGAATTCGCAATCCAGTGTTGACAGGCTAGTGATCATTAGTAGTGATGACGAACTACCTAGACCACTCGGCCACCGAGGCCCCTTTTCCACTTTGATTACATGAGTGAAGGAAGAATATTTCTTACAATGGACCCCACCAAATACCATTCAGTTTGATATCGGTCAAGTTATAATATTAGCACATCTCTAGGGAGACAGGCTAGGTATTTTCTACAAGTGGTTCTTTTCCATTCCAACTGTGTTTGATGCAAATAAATTTATTTTTTTGGGGGGTGGGGGTCTCGGTGTTCGCAAACAAGTGATTGATAGATTGATTCTCATTTGTTTAATGTTCAGTGGCAAATATTTCATTCTCCTTCGGGACGAGAACATGTTCAACAATTCTTCAAACACAATTTACATACATATGTACGAGTGGGGCGGGACATAAAGGGGAATCGATTTTAACTGTCACTGTAAATCACTGTAAAATGATAAATGGTCGGAAAGGGTCGGATAATTTCTGTATTATACACATACTGCCTTCAGTTTAGGGTGGTATGCCAGATCCCAGAGACGTAGTCGAGGGTGATATTTTGTTTTGAGTGTGGTAATCTGGCATACCACTCTCAACTGAAGGCAGTATTTGTTATACTATACTGAATGCCAATTATCTCCGCATACGGAGAGGGTAAAACTAATTTCCGGTACAGTGGTATTCTTCCATGTAGTATTCCTGTCACTAAGGAGGGGATACCACCCGTCATCAAGAGGGGTGGAGCCTAGTTTCAGATGGACTGAAATACCACATGTCAACCAATGATAAAGCAAGATTTTTGCATGAAGTATAATATTCTGGCATATCACCCTCAACTGAAGGCAGTATGTGTTATATTATACTGAATGCCAATTATCTCCGCATACGGAGAGGGTAAAACTCATTTCCTGTAAGGAGGGTGTTATCCCGATAAGAGAGTGGTATCCTCCCATGTGGTATTCTTGTCGCTAAGAAGGGAATACCACCCATCGTCAAGAGGGGTAGAGCCGCTAGTTTAAGGTGGATTGAAATACCACATCTCTGTCAACCAATGAAAAATCTAAATTTTTGCCTCAAGTAACTGAGCCCCCGTGATCCATCACAGGTAGCTAGCAAACAAGAGATGCAGAATAATTAAACTTCAAATTAAGAATATTTGTTCAAAATACACGACAAATTTAAAATTGTCTAAATAAAAAGATACACATTTCGTAATATTCACTCGAATAAGATATGCACACCTCTATTCGACGGTATAAAAAGATTTATCGGATATAGAGCAAGTTTCTACTTACAGTTTAAACATATATAATCAGGCTGAATTTTCTTTCTAGGTCATCTGTATTAGAACACTGTTATTTTAAACTGCAATAAAGCTTGTTTGTATAACAATTACTGGTTTTGTCTTCTTATTTTAGTCAACTGCTATTTATTTTACCAGATTTCCATTTTGAATGGTGGCTGGAGAACAATAATTATTCGTGTATGCAAAATTACATAAGGAATTTTATATATTAAATAATAAACTATTTCACAACTTTACTAACTTTACCAAGTTGATCGAGAAAAGATATAAATAGAACTCATTGTTTGGTAGTAGGCTGATTTTATTGTGGAAACATGCAATAAAAAAAATGCAGATTCTTTTACGTCATATAGGCGTCCTTCTTTCAAAAGAGTCGCACGGACAACTCTTTTTCAGGAAAAAAAACTTGCTGAAATTTACACTCCGTCTTGGAAAAAGGCCGGAATTTCTCACACTATCTTAATATCTTCTACAATTTTCACAAGGAGTAATATAAAAACATATAAGTCTACTGAGCAGAGTATTATATCTGCATGATACCCAAACAGTCATTTCAAAAAATTATATGTGATCTACAGTATTATTGAATTTTGAAAAACAGCATTGAATGCAAAAATGGGCGAAACACTAAAAAAGCCGAACATTTAAGCATTTTGGGTTATTTTTTTTTGTCTCTTTACATTTTGGCTTTAGGCAATAATGATAATACACGAAGTGCTGAAATATGCATAATTTGTATTATAGAAGGTTAATCACGTGACATTATTGTAAATAGTAAGCCGAAGGGAATATTAGCTATACTGATCACCCAAACAAGTATATTTTTTTGACATGTTAACTAATACAGTATTGTTGCGTACATAATGTATATAAAATGAATAGATAGTGGTTTCAGTAAAGATTTACAGTGGCGGATTTAGCGGGGGGGCACAGGGGGCACGTGCCCCCCCAGTTGAGGTCACACAAAAAAAAAAATTATACGTAAAATTACTAGATACACAGCTTCACATCGTTGAATATGGTCATAATTACCAAAGGCAAATTTTAAGAAAGTGACCATAACATGTTATCTATTGTAATGGTTGATTGACACCTAGTTGTGAAAATTAACATGTGTGTAACTTTTTACAATCTGATAATAAAGATAAGAGTTAATGAGATGGAAATGTATCACAGTGCAGAAAGTAAAATTAATTTTCCACCAGTTCCCCTTGGAAGATTTGCAAGTGTACCCTTCTTATACAATGTCTTAATTACTTATTGATTAATTGTTAGCTGGCATGTATTGTTTTAAATACAAACAAAAGATTATTAAAAGATGTCTATCTATTTTTTTAAATTAATATATATGAAATCCATTAATTGGTTAGTAAAAATATCTGGACTATCTATTTTTTAATTTAAGTGTGTTGTTAGTACAAATGGGCATTTACAATAGCTAAAAAATCTTTACTACCATCATTGACCATGATGTGTTTAAACTGTTCCGACATATGAGAGGTACATCAACATTTTTTTTAATAATTTTTACATCATAGAGACTTCTGAAATATAAATTTAAAACCTTTAATTTAATAAATTTTCATTTATTTTATTTAAAACTTGAAAATATTAATAACTGTCAAAAAATTTCTTCTCTCTGTTGATTGTTTTTTAGCACCTTGGTGGCCGAGTAAAAGAGCAAAAAGTGAGATCCATTTTGAAATTTGATACATGTAACGTCAGAGAATCCAAACTGCACTGTCTACCGAAAATGCAGCCACTTTTAACTTTAAAACTGCCATATTTCAGTGATTTTGCATGACATTTTTGACGGAACAAAATTATTAATTATTGAAAGTCTAACTAATAACTTAATTTAGGTCCCCTTTTCAATTCGCTCATGGTACGTTTTTTAATCAGGGATAAGTTGCTGTCATCACTTTGGAAATGTTACGGTCTTCATCGCGAATATCGAAGATGATGTTGGACCTGTTCCCATTGTAGTAACATTTCACGCACCTCCATCGATTTGTGACTACCACCGGATGGCGGATTGACTTTCTTGAACTTCACGACGGGTGTCGTATACGGAGCAGGAACTGCTTACCCTTCCGGAGCACCTGAGTTCACTTCTGGTTTTTATAGGAGTTAGTGTTTTTTATTGAGTTTTCAATGTTTATTTGTTGTGCTTGTGGTTGTTTATTTTCCTCCCCGGGTTTGTCGGTCTAGCTATGATGAATTGAGTTTTTTTTTTTACTCCTTAGGTGTATTTATCACCTTTCATACAATCACTAATCATACACAGACACCATGGAGGACCAGAGTTCAAACTAAATATCCTGATATTTTGTTCTACAACCTGACAACAGCAGTAAAAATATAATAATTTCATAAGCTTCTTTGACGTTAACCAAAAAGAAGATATGATGCTGTACCCCCCCCCCCCCCCCCCAACAATAAAAGTAGTAAAATCGTCATTATTACCAAAAAAAACCAAAAAAAAAAACAAAAAAAAACAAGGGCAGATAATTATTCAAAATTGTGCCCCCCCACTCTTCGACCCTCTGGATCCGCCCCTGATTTACACATTACATTTTTAGTTAAAAGGGAAAATCAAATACCTTTTTTTTTGGTAATTTTGTATAAAAATTTCCATTAATACTTTAAAAGGAAACAAAATCAGAAAAAAATGATAATGCTAAGATTATTGGTTTTATTTTCTATATATGCCCAATAAAAAGTATTGCGTTTAATTACATAAATAAAGAAACCTGACTGATAACAGCTTCTAAAGGTTAAAAAAATATTGATTAAATTCCTTAATCCATTTCCTGGATTCTAATATTTAAGGCTTACCTTAAAAGAAATTATATAACGGAAATCTATAGTCGACAAGACAAGCCAATATAGCTACTTTTAATGATCTAACAACATTCAGTGTGTTATCACAGACCAATTGGCGCATGTGACACGGCCATGAATGTAAGATATCAGGTAAATATAGATGAGAGGACAGCCCTTAATCAGAATACAAAAAGTACAGAATACAGGACAGGTCGCAAAGAAAAAATATCTTGAATGCTAGTAATTCTGTATCATTACAAGATTGCTTCAAATTTACCCTGAAAAGCAATATAACTGTATATCCCAGGTACTTTCGAAACTGAATTCTTAACGGAAAAGCCGTGGCTTTGCTAAAATTCTGTTCAATTCAGACTAGATTCAGATATTATTATGTAAATGCTATATGGCTTAATCTTTTGGAAACCAATTGTATAAATCTCTCAATCACAATCCTGCCTTCTAGGAAAATTTCACGAATTTTAAGTATTGGAAAGCGTAAAACTAATTACGACTACAAAAAGAAGAGGTACAGAAAAAGATTTTAGTGAAATAAAATCATATTTTCGAAATTTTCTCGAGTTTTTTTGTGAATGTGGGACAAACAGTAAGTTAGGGAGGAACCATTTGATTTTTATTGGCTAGGATGAAATGTTTGAATTTGCCAATTTTTTCGTCGAAATTTTGGTCATGGCTTTTTTTGTTCTCATTTAAACAAAAAAATTCTTGATTGAAACAGGTCCTGCATTGTACTTCCACACCTAAATTGATCCTGTCTTTTTATTTTGCAAAAATCCTGGTCCTGCCTTTTAATTTTAAATTTACTGCTCCCTTATTATGATACTTTCTGAAACGGAGGAATTTCTCGTGCACATATCTGTCCTTACGTTTTGCAACACTGGTAAGATGTTCAAGTTATCTTCGGCATTCAGTGTTATTATTTGGGACTTCAGTACTTTCAGGCAAGGCAAAATGCGCTTTTGTGACAGATTTATAAAATCATTTGAATTTAAAATTGACGTTTTACCATGAAGGTTTTCCTATTAAATATATATATATATATACATTAAAAGCCATGGCTTTCCCATGTTACCATAATTATAATGACAGACCAGTTACCTGCTTATTATTTTCCTCTCCTTAGTAAATACTGTGTCAAATATTCAAGTTAAATCCGTAGTTTCTTTAATTAAATGTATATTTAGGATAAAACTGAATATTTAACCTCTTAACTTTATTTGAAGTTAGAAAATTATACCTTACGAACATGAACGCACATCAAATTTAACACCTTCCGTTTTATTTGTATTCGAATTTTGTAAATGAGATTAACGATTTTTACAGCACCAGTACATGTAGTAGGGGTCGTGACTTGATATTCAGGACTCAAAAATAAAATATACTCATACTCCCTGTGTATAAAGAGTATCATCTTCATCCATAGCTCTTTCATTAGATGGAATTTGGTTCTACGGAAGAAAAAAAAACAAAAACAAACAAAACAAAACAAAACAAACAACCCCCCCCCCCCCCCCCCAAAAAAAAAAAAAATACACATAGATTGCATACCATGGGATGTTTCAAATACACAGCACCGAAGAAATAAGAGCAAGCGGCAAACGACGATATACTAACGTATTTTACTGTAAATTTACATCTGCAGACATCAAATCAATTAAGATTGAAATTAAAGAAAATGTACATACTAGTATGTATTTCCGAAAGCATAAAAAGTTCATACTAATATAATGGTGTTAACAATATGCTTTTAAGTAAATTGAGAAAACAGTAAAAATGAAATAAATGAAATTCATACATTAATTACACCTACTGAAAATTCCCGTCAGTTAGATTTCACATATGTAAAGTCTTTTGTAAATAGAGGTCATTTTAACTCTTAATAATAGGGTACAACTTAAAAGTCAGATTACAAATTGACTTAAAATTGTATCTTGACAAAAGCAGGGACATTTAAAACCTAACTTTAGTATTGTTATTCAATAACTCTAGAAATGTTATAATAGATTCCATTTATGCAATCAAGATAAAAATGCAGATATTTTTTAAAATCGATGTTATTTGACAATAGAGATTTTTATATGATATTTTTAAATGAGAAAGTTTGCATGCTTGAAGTCAAATGTGTATCAATAATTATTCATGATAGTATAAGTATTTTTTTCCTTTTTAATTTTCATTATATAAACAACAAAAGGTCAACAATGACGTACCAATCAATCAGACAGCAAAGAACGCAAAACATAAACAGAACAAAGAGTCAAGAAAGGCTGACTTGGTACAGACACTGACATCCTGGGGCAGGTTTTACGAAGATATCCTAAGACCTGTCATAAAATATATCTTAGGACATGTCTTAGGATCCTTCTATGACTAACTTAGGACATATCTTATACCTCATCTCGAAGCTGTCTTAGGATGATCTTAGCAAAGATGTCCTAAACTTTTCGGAAGTAAAATATTTATGAAAAAACTAGTAAAAATTTAGTATGTGTTTTCCAAATATTGCTAAACTATGATTAATATTCCCAAATTAGATCATTTGAAAATTGATTTTTTAAAGAAAACAAATAAGTGTAATTATAAATAATCTATTAATTAGGTACCAATATACATATGAAAATTAAAATACAAAATGAAGAGAAAAAAGAATGAAATAATAACTAAATTTTCTACAAGTGAGCCGATCGGAAGTGAAAGATTTTCATTGGTTACTTTTATAGCTCATAAGAGAATCGACCTGCAAAATATGAATGTGTAATGTCAGGGGTTTGCAGGAACGAACGTGGAGACAAAACTCTGACTTGGGAGGATGCCGGAAAGGGGACATTAAAAAATTTACGGAAAGGGGATAAAATAGTTTTCGGAAAAGGGTTACATCGATTTGTGGAAAACGGATGCACCGTCAATATCATAAGGCTATAATCGTTTAATCACAATATCATACCACATTTCTAGTTACGAGCTTGCAAATCATAGCCGAAAACTCATAGACACAAATAAAACATACATTTTAAAACATAATTTTATACCATAGTCCATATTTATACTTTAAACATGTCATTTTACACTTTTTACCCTTGTAATAACATTGATGGGGAGGGGGGAGACAATAACTTAATGAGAAATAAATGTATTATTCTTTTGATTTTACATTGATAATTAACTCTAATTTTAATTTCTTTTATATATTTACTCCTCCATAGTTTAACTCATTTAAAATGGCAAAGCGGTCTGCTGCCAATATAGTAATAAGCAGATAAAACAATATTATGTAATCATGTAATGAAAGCACAAATTTCATAGGCTTTCATCCAATAGAATAGACCGATAGATGCCATTTTAAAAGTAGAATTTATTATCTATTTCCAATAAGACACCTAGGTTTATAAATTTTATTTTAGGTAAACCAGAGTTTATAAATTAAATTTTTGGAAGTACCCATTTTGTAAGTGTTTTACTGTTTCATCATGTGATCTGATTTGACAAGTCAAAGATTCCAAATAATAAAATATTATGATAATTTACTATATGTTATAAAATATTGAGCAATTTATTTAAGATATAGTCTTACTTGTAACATGTAATCTTCACAACATTTACTCGAAAAAGCAAGTGCTCGAGTCCTTTCAAACATAAATTGCTGAATATGGATGTTTTAACATGTTTAAGTAAACAATTCCTCCAGTAATTTATCCGTTTACATTTCTATTTTCTAGTATGTGAAGGTGTCGGCACCATCTGTCTCTAGGTAGATGTAATTATTGCTTTCTGTTCTGTTTCATTTTACAGACACAAACCTAACGGCAATTATAATCTGAAAATGCTAGACAATTATTTTTTTTATATAAACACAGACAAGGACAACTAATGTAAGTTATTTTGTATTTTGATAATTCCGACTCTCCAATTGTACATCTGCTTTCTTAGCAGTTATATATTAAGATTTTGTGTCAGTGTCTTCTTCTGATTCTCTTTGCGTGGTTTTGTGGTTTCTTTTTATCCCCGCCTTGGTTATGAATGAAATATTTACAATTCTCTGATTTACAGTTCTCACGAATTAGTCTTCTCTTCTGATTTTTGTCTTGTTGATTTTTTCCATCCATATTATTGTCTGTTTTCTTTTGATTATACAAATAATATACGTATTAATTTGCTGTTAAGTGAGTAAAAACATCAAGATGGTAAATTTCATAAATACACATATACATGTTTACAAAAAAATCATTCTGAGATAGAGAAAGAGAGAATATGTAAATCTCAAGAGCGTGTGATTAAATGTTGTGCTCTCTATTCCCTTATATTATTTTAAATTTCTAAAAAAAATCAGTTAGCATCAGATGTACTACGTTATTCATATAATTCGAAAAATATTTTTTTTTATGAGTAAAATGTCAGAACTGAACAGAACAAAATTCAAAAAAAAAAAAAAAAAAATACATACCAGTGACCTAATATTCCTGGCATGGGACATGTCTATAGCTAATGGCAAAATAAAAACAGATTGTGTTCGTTAAATTCAGAAACCTAACTACTACTCGTGCAAATACCGCACATTGTGAAATGTAGACAGGAAGAATCTAAGGGTTTGTGATGAATGCGATAAAAATCATGTCTTGACCTTTATTCCTTTTTTCTAGACAAAAACTGATTTTAAAATTAAAAACATCTATATAGTAATTAATAGTAATTGAATTCTCAAGGAATACTATTTCTATTAACTAACAGGAAAGCTATAATTTCCTTTTTTATATGAAAAACCAATGGCATCACTTCTAATTACCGTAAATAGGAATATTTTGGTTGTGGTTATATTTTGGTTTATTTGGCACCTATTGCAAATCTACCAAAATGAATCAAATCCCAAAAATAATCTCCCAAAATAATTTAACATTCGTTTAATCTGTAAAAATGATTACCTTTGATTAGAATTGCAATGCTTTAATTAATCTAGTTAATCGGTTAATTACTGTAATCGTGGGCCAGTTTCATAAAGTTGTCTTACGACATGTCTTAGTCCTAAGTCGGTTTCACAAAGTGGTCCTAACGTAGGACATCTCTTAAAGTTGGTCATAAAGTTAGGACTACAAAGAAGGTGTCTTATGATGGTCTTAGGATCATAACAGGTTGAGGGAATATTTAAAATGCTTTAACAACAATGAACATTCAATGTATTGATAGCAAGTATGCACGATTTTATCCTTTAACTTTTTTATAATCGGTACAGTGACAAATTTAACTCAACTCACTTGTAGAAGAAATGTAGTTATTATTTCATTATTTTTTCTCTTAATTTTGTATTTTAATTTTCATATGTATATTGGTGTCTAATTAATAAGTTATTTATAATTACACTTCATTTTTTTTTCTTTGAAAAATCAATTTTCAAATGATCTAATCAGGGAATATTATTCAATACGTTTAGCAATATTTGGGAAACACATATTAAATTTATAAATATTTAACTTCCGACAAGTTTAATACATCTTTGCTAAGATCATCCTAAGTCAGCTTCGAGACGTGGTCTAAGATATGTCATAAGATAGTCATAGGATGATCCTAAAATATGTCCTAAGATATATCTTATGACAGGTCTTAGGATAGCTTTGTGAAACTGGCCCCATATTTGTATAGTGAAAACAAAATAATTTTAATTTATCATTTGTCAATTATGACAGCTTGTGGTGACAACATTACTAGCATTTAATTATACAGATGAGTAAATCACACTGTAATTTTAATTAATTTTTCTTTTTACTTATTCTTTCAATTTTTTCTGAAAGTCCTAAAATTAAACACAGTACTGACACAAAGTGCCAAATTAAAAAAACACCAAAATGTACACCAAAATATCCTTGGACCTTTCTAACTCCATTTTACAAAATATGTTCACACCGGTAGCTTTATCCAACAGTGATAAGTCATACATTTAGTTCACTGAAATAATTTATTGGAAGCATCGAACGGAACGACAGATGTAGTTTGTTTGAACAATTATATCATAAAGATGCAATTCGCAAACAGTGTCTAGATTTTCAGAATTTCCCAGAGATTTTTTTTAGTAACTAAGTTATTCGATGACAATTTCGATTATAAGTTTCATGACAAATTGTATTACGTAACTCATTTATAACCGTAACTAATATTGCTTAATTTTTCACATTTGAATCGATACAAAACTTGTTAACTCGCCATAACAATTTTTGAATACTTTTGATAAATATCTGGTATAAATTTCTTATGGAGTGATACATGATGATGTAATGGGAGTTTTATTCTCTGTGATTTCTTTCATTAAAACATAATCGTAAATTACTTTTGCTAACTGTATAAAACGAAAAATCTACAATTTTCAATATTTAAAAATTTTGACCTATCAAATTTATGCCAGTACCAAAATGTTAGCAGATCAGCTTGGTGATATCCATGTACCAGCGTAAACCTGACGTCATATTCACTAACTATAAACTTTAAACATTTTGAGATACAAATTTCGGATGTGCACATTTCGTAAAAAAAAAATGTTTTGTCCATACCAGAATGCGTTAGTCTTGTTATTACAATTGATATGTTAACTCTTTTGATTCTAGAATAATCTAGAAATTTTGGTGCGTAATTTAGGGAGAAAATGACGTCATAAACATTGTGCACCAGAACCACTTTGCAGGTGGAGACAGGGGTACCAGGAGATGATATTATACTACTAGACGAACATCGAAAAACAATCTACACCGTTTATTTGTCTACAAAATAGGCCAGTTACAGAATAAATTTACAGTTTAGTACATGACATGTTACAATGTACGTATCGACCAGTATATATATCCTATATTGAAACGAGGATTTTATCCCGGGGTCTGATATGGGTCATGAGAAGGATAATATCAGAGCCGATATGGAAAATGACATTTTGTTATTCACATATTACAAGAGTTTAAATCTGAAAGAAAGTAGGAAAAAGAAACAAATTCACTTGACAAATTTGTGTTATTCGGAGTTGTTCGGCATTATAAGATTATGTAAGGGCGCCGTGGTGTAGTTGTTAGCGCATCGGACTACAAAGCCAAAGATCTCTGGTTCGATTCCCGTTCGATAAACGATGCTAGTCCGTCGGATGGGGACGAAAAATGGTTGTCCCGTGTTAAGAGAGAGTAACACCCTTAGCACTTTAAAGACTCCTCAGTAGATCTTGAAAAAGAGTAGGCTGAAATGCCGCTATAGTGGCCGCCAGGTGAAGAGGGATTAGTATAAGTTGGTTTAACTTGTGTCCCAATCCAATATAAATTATAAATAAATAAGTTTAAACTAAATTATGAGATTTGCGCAATAATAACATAGCACTACTTTTCGCAACATCAAACCAAATTTTTTAATATTGAAAGCTTTGGTAGATTGTTATAAGGCTAGTTTCCAAATCAAAATAAATTTAAAATTGTTCAGAAGTCCCACGTTTTCTAATGCGGGAAAGGGCTTAAACGACCATCTCACTGAAAAGGCATACTATATGTAATAGGTCGACGATATCGACGCCATTATGCCACTGATTGTCCAATGATGCAATTGCAAAGCCAAGAGTATCACATGCAATATGTGATAAAAGTTCATTAATACTTGTACAGAACACAACAAACCATAAATCAAATGTAACATTTCACTTTAACAAGTTTTCCAATCTGGAATTATAAAACTGTCGTAATAAAAATGTCGGGTAGTCTGTTTACTTGGTTTCTACTGTTTCAGGATAAATGCAGATATTAAATTCGATAATCTTGTAATAGTACATAACTTTGAGTATTTTCACGATTGATCTATACTTGATTAAATTCTTTTTTTCACTAGAAACCATTAATTTGCGTTCAAATTGGCAATAAAAAACCATTACAGACGATTAGGATGTTCGCTTGTAACATTTTCGAACTCATTGTTTTATCCATTCAAGGCCTACTGGCCTCCAATTTTGTTATTATATTTTCATTACTTACATCTTAAAATGGAAATTAAAAGAATATTATCATGAAAACCCTTTTTTGTCTTTATGATTTTAGGGACAAAACTTGTAAAAATCAAGAGAATCTTCTTTACGTCCCATTTTAAAACCATATCTCCAAAACAATCACACATATCATTACATTTTGTTTCTAATTACTTAAAAAAAACCATAATGATTATCGTAAAGCTTTGAAACAACCGACCAAACATCTTTATCATTAATACATTGTGGAAAAGAAACATTAGAGTGTCGTTGTATATTTCTTGATTCAATTATTGGGGCCTAATATTATGGATGATGATGGATAAATTATTTTTTTAACGTCCAGTGGCAACAAGGTGCATATCAGGACGAGAACATGTTGATATGACAATGAATATGATCCCTGCTTTGTACTAGACCGACACGCTTAGTCGGATTTTTAATGTGCTAGCTCGCGAGGTAACTGTCCGCAGGAAGACATATCACCTCACTCGGACACATTATACTGACTCCGAGCCGACCAGTCTTTGTTCTTACTCCTAGATGCCGCGTACTTGACGGAGAAGCAGAGAAGCAGAAAATGCCAATTTTAATGTCTTTGGTTTGACCCTGGCCGGGGATCGAAACCGCGACCTTCTGCACTCGGGGCGAACACGCTACCACGAGACCACCGAGGCGGTCAATATTAATATGTGATATATTCCTTGAATATACCAGTAACAACTAAAACAATACAAATCTCAAAGAAGACTCATATAGACATTTTGGAAATTGCTGATTCAGTGACTTTCAGACGATTGAGCGATTTTTAATCACTCCGAGTAATTTTTTTTCTATTACACCTGTGGAGTTTGTGTCAAGGATAATAGAGACGTATTGTTTTAAGCCAGACAAATTGAAGATCACTCTGTGAATATAAGACCTGTCATAGCCCAAAGGCCAGATAACGATTCAAATCAATTGTTTTTGTCTTGTAATTATAGTAATTAACTTCATAAATCCATCATTCAACATCTCTTATAGTAGTCACTTAGTTCAATTTTTCCTGTTAGGGGACCACAAACAAATACTATTTATTTCAAATCGGCAAGATTTCAATCTTAGTACACCACATGCTCTTTTGTATTTTTGTATGCCTAATTGTGAAATGGCGCGATTTGATTGGTCTAAAAGCAAACTGAGGCCTCGTGCAGAGGGAGATGAGGTCGCGTGAACCAATCTTCAACGGGTCATCTAACACTGAAAATGGCCATTCGCGGAAGAATATATATTGCACGTGCGTCGATCTCCCACTGTTGTGACGTTCAATCAGAATTCTTTTGTCGTACCTTTTGACCAATCAGGCGTAACGCTATTTGACTTCGTCGACTGTGCTCAATGAATTTACCTAGGTACAGGAAACCCTTGCTACAATATTCCAAAAGATTATTTAGATTAACTTTTTTCCTAAGATTGTTCATAGATAAAATACGAAGATTATACTTATGTGGTCTGCCTAATCAAATGGCTAAACTTTAAAACTTTACTCTTTCATATAGATTATGCAAGAGAGTCATCCACTTGTATTCTATGTACACCGTTTGTATTTTCATGAATTTATTCCTTTTTACAATTCTGGCTTTATATAGTTAGATAAGAAACATCTTGCGTCTGAACCAACTTATTTTATTCAAATAATATTAAAAATCCCTGTTTAATAACAAGCAAAATGGCGACTCGAGGTTATATACAAATACATGTAATCACCAAAATCTTTAATCAGAGAGACCATATCGACAAAACCAAGCGACTGTGAAAAGTATGTTGCTATCCTTAAACATACATGATATATGCTACATGTTTACTCTATGTCTGATATATCTGAGTATTGAAAGCTGACCATTTATTAATAAAATATCAGATTTCTGACTATGGCGTCTGATGTTCTGTTAATTTTTATGTCATGACAAGAAGTGTAATATCATATTTGCTTTTCAAAGCAATTTACACAGAGTACAAATATTTGATTCGCAGTAACATCAATTACATCATATAGGAAATGGCTTGCAAATGTAAATGTATCTAAGATACTCTGTGATGTTTTCTTTGATCTTCGGAGCAGATATCCTTAATATCATTTAAAATTACAACAGAAATATTACAATGGTTACAGCAGAGTGCCTTAACGGGAAATGAAACTATTATCATAAAACAATAAAAATTATTTACTATAGCTAAAAATAATTGTAACTGCAGTTTGTATCCCCTGATAATTGAACTGCATCACGGACAATTTAGCGACTTTTCTGTCAATTTATACATAACTCTGCATGTCCAATACATAAAAAAATCGTAAATAGAGCATGCTAAGTTTTACAATTGATGTACCAGTTCATCCCTTGCAATGAAAGAAAAATTGTAGAAATTAGCATAATGAGTGTATAAAATCTGACTAAAAATTTAACGTTTAAAATGCATAGTAAAGCATGAATATCAAGGCATTAATATAATCATCTTTAGAAATGGATGCTAACCAAATTATTGTGCCCAATACAGGGCCAAATCTATAACACGAATAAGAGAGGTAAATCACAAAATGCACAAGAATTTTCCACTTATCTTCTGAAAGGTCCTTCAAAGCTGAACATTAAAATGCTATGTACGCTGTAGGAACACGAACTCAAAATTATATAAAAAACAAACAATATGTAATTAACAAGAATTTGTGTGTATGTGACGTGTTCTAGAGCATAAGGTAGTGTTTGTGTATGGAACTGTTGGGTTCTAGAGCATTAGGTTACCATTCCAGATCCAATACTAGAATATATATAATGTTATCTCAGGTTTCGAAACTTTAAAACTGAAAAACATTAACACGGGCATCACTAAGTTAAACTTAAGAAGACCGTGCCTTTCCGTAACTTATTTTTCAAAGTCTATAGTTCGTCCCCGAATATTGTTGTATTCATATTAAGACTCCCCTTGTTATTTACCAAACAGTTACGACATATTAAAACTCCCGTAGTTTTTGTTTACCAAACAGTTACAACATATTAAGACTCCCATGGTTGTTTACCGAACAGAGAAAAATAAGACAAATTCAGTAGCATCATTCATTTCCTACTTAAATGAAAATCACGTTTAAAATCGCTTTATTTCAGACAAAGCACAAAACCAAACATAGCGAACAAATAAATCCTATCATTAGTTAATGTTTGTGTATTATTTATAATCTGACGTGGACATTGTTCATTGATCAGAGATGAAGAAAGAAAAGCAACAATGATAACATCTGATTAACCTCTCATTAATTATTACTAAACGGATTTTCTTAACGGATGCCAGAACTGAAGAAAATGGTATCATGGGTATTGTGTGGAAACGTTAGTTTAATTGATAAATGGGACTATTTTGTACAAAAAATTAAAATGTTCTGTATATATTACATGCGCTGTCATGTCTGTAGTTTTTCTGAAGTTTTTCAGCAATGGAAAGTGTCACAGCGCGCATGGCACGTTTGAACAGGAAATTTCATGAAAACGAAAACTGATATCCTGCTAAACTGCCTGTTATCTTCATTTGTCAAATTAATTAACGTAAATGCTTAGAATCGCCTTATGTTTAGAGGATGACCATCAATCAAATAATGACCGCAATTGTTCATCATTAAGAGCCATTCGCATGCCACATTAAAGCCAATCGTCTGGAAAGGAGACGAATTTCACAATTTGTCTTATTCAACGTTTACAAAGGACAACAATAATAAAAAAGTACTAGATAGCTTCACATCAATCTAGGGCAGTGTGTTCTTAAGACAATGCACTGTAATTATTTTAAGGCTATTTAAATCTTACTTTTCGGCAATTGTATTTTTGAGATCTCAACTTGGCTTTTGTTTTATTAAAAAAAAATTAAAATGCAAAAGCACTCACATCAAATTGTCACCACTAAGGAGATATGAAGTATACATATAGCTGACCTGTAATTCTACATGTCATTGTTGGTGACATTTCAGCATATAAGCCAGTGGAAATTTATTTTCATATATCTATGTCATGTTTTCAAACACCACAGATATGTACACAACTGGCCAAGAAAAATGTTAAACTTTTCGAAAATAGTATTTCAAATAGCAATTTTGTTTATTTCTTGTATAAATCTACAGAAAATTTTCCGAGAGTGTCATTAGAACGCACAGCTAATGTTCATGTTGCTTCTGATGATAATTCTAGCTCAGTCGGCAGTATCTGAAAAAAACATTTATAGCATATTCTCCGTTTAATTATTTTGCACTGTATTTTCATTGAATTTATACGGATAAAAATGAATTCTAGTAAAAAATATAAATTAAAAACAACAAAATAAACAAACCTTTTTGGTTATTCTTCTTTGCGGTCATTTAGCGCTGTCAAGGCACGTCAATGGCCGCGCTAATCTATATTAAAACAATTCATCGTTACTTATAATCGTCATTCTGACACGACTTTATTAGCTTTGTCGGGTTTTACTGTGCTAAATCCTTGCTCTGCCGCAATTAAGATAAATAAAAGTGATAAGTTTAGAACGAAAGTCAACAATACCATGGACCATAAAAATATGTAAATTTGTAAGTACGGTTCTCTGTCAATAAATCACGTTAAGTCCATATATTTTATTTATTAATTCAGCTAAATTTCTGATTCCTGTCACGCAAATAGAAAACAGCACGTCAGCTGAATAGTATTGTAAACAATTCAATTTTATTTTGTGTACATGTATGTATGAGGAATCTTCAAATAAATAAATAAATAATGCACATGTAATAATCAGAGAGGTGATTGTTTTTTACTCAAATGTTTTTATACGTATCTATGCAATTCCCCAAAGTGGTTTAAAAATAAGAATCAGTTTGCTGATGGTGAAAAAAAGTTATATTGAAGCTGGTTTGTTAATTCTGATTGGTGTGCCTTTCATTTTTTATGCACGTAATAAAGAAATTATATTTTCTTCACCAGAATATTCAACTGATGATTAAATTTGTTTCGCCGAATGTTTAAGACTGTTTTCCTTATACATGTTATATTATAATGTTTGTTTAGTTGGGGTTTTACGCCGTTTTCAGCACATTTGGCTATTTCGCGGCGGCCAGTTTTTATTGGTGGAGGAAGCCGGAGTACCCGGAGAGAACCACCGACCACCGAGGCCCCTGTCATATTATAAATATTACAATTAAAGACATCCAGATCAAACAGTATACACGGACTGGCAATTCTATCACAAAAAAATGTTGTGGTTGGATAAATTGTGTCCCCTTAGTATGAAAAAATCCATTATAAGATAGATGTTTCAACATGTGACAAATCTTGATCTGGTTTCCATAATTTTTATATAGTACAAAGTTGTATAAAAAAGAAATTCAATCTATTTTGTAATAAAACAATAGAAAGCATTATGCTGGTAGTAGAAACAATAAGATATTTATAGATGTGACAGGTCAATATTGTATATAGATTACTACAACCAAAAACAGACTTTATCCAAATGAAAGGAGATTTTCACACAAAATAAGGCGATTATTGACCAAATCAATATAAGCCTTCTTGTTAATTGTCTGACTGAAATTGAAATGGACGGGCAAGTAGGTTATAGGTCGGTGTAGCTATAAGACTATTGTGTCCAGTTTCCATTTACAGACTTATTTTTATTTCCGCCATGTCAAGCTTTGACGGATTAATCCGTTCGGGAACAATATTGTCTATATAAAACTTTAAACTTATCTGGAAATCAGTAAATGTTTGATTTTGATCACGCGAATAGAATTCCAAATTGGCAAGTGTCGTCTGCCGGTCAATCCAATGTCGTTATTACATGATCCAAATGATCTACGAGTCAGTGAATAATAGAAGAGGCGTTAAATTTAATACATCGTAATTGTCTTTTATGTATTTTCCATATATTCTTTAATTATAACCCGCATGTTTGATGTCGTCAATATGAGCGAACAATGTCGACGCAACTGGAGCAACAATGAAAAAGCCTGTTAACATAACATGTCTATTGAATTTAAGGATTCTCTTCCATTAGCATCATAGATGGAGAAGACGTTTTAATTAATAATATCATATCGCTGACATCTTTTACATGTTTTAGTAAAACACATAATACTACTTAATGTATAAGACGGGAAATCAAGAAAGTGGTAGAAATATATCTTAGCAGGTGCAAAACTATTATAGTGTTATTTTCTTTATAACAATACATGCTCATGATGCTTGCGACTACAGTCAGTAAATAAGTAACGCGGCTGAATATTTATTCACCACTAATTCAACATTTGTTCTTCTGTCTGCCTCTGTGAAATCACAAAGTAAAATAAGTAAAATGCATATTAAACTAGAACACCAAAGTCTTATAGTACATCCAATTTTCTAAACTATCTAAAATTGTTTTCAGAAAATCAATAACATCTCTAGTTCTTCCACATTCAGCAAGGTAAAGGATATTTTTGTAGACTTTTTGTATCAATTTATATGTATCATTTCCATGCATGTTAAGACTATTTCCTATATAGGTTTTGAACTTTCATGACTTTTATCTTTATAGTAGTCGGCTTGAGCAGTTTAATGTGTCGTTTTATGACATACTGGTGTGACTAACAATATAAATGATAGTATCCTAACTTAAGACGTATTAAACCATCTTCATTGTCTGAAAGAATGGAAGCCTTATATCTTTCAAGTCAAAATGGAATAAAAGTAGAAAATAAGTGGTCACAATTTAGTCCTAGAATGTTATAAAAATCATAAAAAATATTTTAAAATGTTAAAAGTGCTCTATCCTGACAATTTAAATTATATATATGTGTTCAATAAAAGCATGTTAAAATATGTTGTAAAACTTTTAAATGGAGTTTTATTGACCTTAATTGACCGTAATTCTGAATGTGACCTCCTAAAGACATGGGTGCTTACCTGTACAAAACTGACGCTTAAAACCAACAGATTATAATGACCATAACTTTGTGAAGGATTTATTTATTAGTATTGTGAATCTCCAAAAATCCGAAAAAAACAGTTTGTCTGTCTGAATATATCTAGATTTAAGTAGCCAGTTAAGATTACAAACGTATCAAAAGCTTTTATTTTTGATATGTTTGTAATCTTAACTGGCTACTTAAATCTAGATATATGTATACAATAACAGGTATAAAGGGACGAAAAGTATAGCATGGATGTGCCGAATGTTTAAATATTTAACAAGCCTGCAGGAAAGGTCTTTTTTAAAACACCCTATGTTAAATCCATTATATTGTGTTCATGAAGCATATGCTGTATTTCATTCATGACACATTCTTATAAGAATACCTAGGTTAAACAGGGCCATGGGTTATACTGAAGCAGTGGATTACCTGACCATCTGTCTGGCAGTAGAACCTTTATTGAATGGTCATCTGTTTGGCTGCAAGGAGTCTGGTCACATTAAGAATTAGAACTTAACACAATGAAGGCTTCATTTCTAATCTTTCCAACAATACTCCTATTTCTAGTGGCAATCTATATCTTCACTTAAACGAATCTCTAATTTATTAATATTAACACTGTATCTGTGGCAAAGTTTCACGTTGATATGGCATACTATAGTAGTACATGTACATGTACTGTAGGCCTAATTAGAATCACTTATTTAGCAAACTTCAAAAATAGAAATACGAAGGGTTCATTCCTTGTATAGCACTGGTAGATCTCATTAGCTGAAATTTGGCTTCCTATTTCGGTATTTTTGGTTATGAGTACTTCTTTTTTAAAATAAGTTTGATTTTTGGTCTTCCAAATGTTTTGGTTTTAAAGCTGCTGATGAGAGGTAACTCCTTGAAATGCGTCGTATACATCTAATATTAGTATCTTTGGATTGTTATTTTTTTTTCAACAGAAGAGGACTAATAACGTAAAAATATTGACACCTCAAGTCATTAAAAATTTAGCAAAATACAGGCCGTCCAGTCAGGACAATATAGACGATCTACTGACTTCAACTCAGAATTAGCAGGTTGGTCCAGTCTGATTCCTCGGATTTCAAAAAGCTTTTGGCCTTATTTGCTTGACTCTGTTCAGAATATGCAGTTATTCACTGATAATTATATTTAACTACTACTAAGAACCCAGTAATGCTTCAATAACCATTTTGCTCTTTATAAAAGTTTACGGTTGTACATAAAGTCACCTACTAGTAAAAGATGTCAACTAAATACAAATATTGTTCTATATTGACTCAATTAGGTTAATATACTTTCAATTTTCTAACAACCTCAAGTTGACAAACATAATTTTTAGATATAATGCAACAAAAAGCATGTTTGCTTGGTAGAAAATATGAAATTAAAAAAAAAAACACTGATAAATGTAGTTTGACAAATTTCAAATTTCTGGTGGGGAGGAGGGGGTGGGTATGTCAAATTCAGGTCAACAAATCTAGCAGAGACCCCCCCCCCCCCCCCCCCCCATCATAAAATGGTCAAGTTACCCCCCCCCCCCCCCCACTTGAGAGTTTTTGGTATGCAGTGTGTTCAAACCTATCATGGCCTAAGCCAATGTGACAAAAAGCTGCTTGGCTGTGAGAGGAATCTCCGTACTATGGTTAGTACTAAGTTCTTTCTTGGGACACACTTATAAATTCTCAAGTCTCTAAATGACATCTTTGTAAGAAATAAGACAAAACAAATGTAAACTTGTTCATCAATCATTCTATAATAATTCTTATAAATTATATATATAAAATTAGTGTATGTACAGAAATTCATATGTAAAATTATAATTTAAAAATAAAAATATGGAATGTAAGAATTTCTTACTAAAACAAAAGTCAAGAAATAGGTCATACTACACAGTGAGACAGAATAATTTTATACATACTGAAACTGTTAGAAAAAAGGTAAAAACAGGAGAGAAGTCTCTGGAATTCTGCCAACGGTTGAAAATACCTGTATTACAGCATGGAACAATGAATCTACTAGCTAAATGTTTTAATACTTTGCTTTGTACACAATATTTTCATTCATTTCTTGACACATTTTTACCTTTATCATAAATCGATTCATCATTTAATGCAATATTTATCATTCAAAAAACCAAGTTAGGTTTGAAATCAAATATTTCACTTCAAATCTGTATGTGCACACACATTTTGGTTTAAACATTTACTGCAACCATGTTGGGCAGTAACAGTTTTTAAAAGTTTCAGTTCTGTAACCTACATTGTATAATTAGATGCAAGCACAACTGTTAAAGATTCATAAAACTGGTAATGTCATTTTATCACAGCCAAAGACACATTAAAGGACGGATATAGGGCAGTTATGACTGTACATGACTAGCGTCCAGATCTTCCTTGTCCACTTCTAGCACTGCTCATTGAGCCAGAGCTGCGAGAACTCCCTGGAGAGCGAACTCCTCCTATAAAGAGAAAACAATAAATCATTAATAATTAATTCTGGAATATGCATAAAAATTTGTATAAAATGACTAGATTCCAATAACTGTTTAAAGTTGCAACACATTACTCAAAATATGGATGGATGAATTATTGTTTAACGAGGTTACTGCCCACAGGAAGACATATCACCCAACTCGGACACATTACTCAAAATATGTAATCTTTTGATAATATCATATAGTTTATTTATAGAACAATAAATCATTAGCCTCTCCACTGACATGTACTATTGTTTGGACATTGTTAAACATCCATCTCACCAAATTAAACGTAAATTATATCAACTGCAATGTCCATGCAATGTCCATGTAAAATAAATCTTAAAATAAATTAAAAGCAAGTCAGTGCTGTTATCTTAACATCTCAAGATAGACAAATACTAATTATTGAATTCAGTCTGATTAAATCTTGTTTATCTCTCTTTGAACAACTTAAAGTTTTATCTGAGAATCTTAGAAAGAAGAAATGGAGACTTGTTCTGTCTTACTAGTGAACAATATTTATTAAAGCTATTTATTATAAATTTTATTCGTAACTTTACCAAAATCAGCACCAATCTGGACTGGTGTTGGTCTACCACTGACACTAGGTGGTGTCTTAATACTTCCTGCACTGCTACGTCCAGATCCTAGACTACTACGAGAACTGCCAGGGGCTCTGCCACTTGGTGTTGGTGGAGGTAAATTGGCCTGAAAATAAAATCATAAAAATAAAAAATACATGTATATTACAGGCTGTTTGCCCAAACAAACTACAAAATGTTATTCAAAAAGTGTACAAATCATTCAGACTGGAAATAAATTTTGAATACATGATGGGCATTGAAGTCTTATCAGGACACTTGGAATAAAATATAATCACTCATTATTTTAGTATCGCAATGTATGTTTCCACAATAATAATTCTTTGAAGTCACTTATATCTGGGACTATTATACTAACGGGACTGGAAACTGATCGGTCTGTTGAGATTTCATTGTCCCGATAGTGGTTATTGATTTTTTGTTTTGATTGACAGCTTATCGTGTCACGTGGTTAATTAGCCTTCGATACATGTAAACAATATAGATTTCGGCGAACATGTCAGCATGTTTATACCGTTAAAATAGGTGGATTTAAAATAAAAAATATAATTAAATGAACAAAAAATTAAAATTCTTTAATTATTTTAACGAATTGAAAATATATATGATTTCGAAAAAACATTGGCAAAGCATTTTCAGCTCCATTTATAAGAAAATCTACCCCTATTCAATATGCTTATATACGGCAGCAATAGCTGTGAAAGGCCTAATTTTGTAGTTCTGATTGTGGAGCCTATTGTACATATTTTCACGAAGTCAAATGCTCATGCCACCCGAAGACCATTACTTAGCAACAAAAATCCTGATTTTACTACAAATATTGCACACGTAAATAGGAGTAGGCAATTTTATTGGAGCAGTATAATTTATTTGAGCCCTGCATGTGGTTTCCAGTTGTAATGAGAAGGAGATTTATATTCCACTTTTCACTTTAAAAAGTGACAATAAATATAGGTCAATCCAACCTGTAATCAATAAATATGATTTAACAACAAACAGAACTCAAGTATCTCTTTTCAATCAACAGTTATAAGAGATTTTGTAAATCATTTTTCCCACAGCGTCCCCATCCGGAAAAATTTCAACCTTTAAATGTCAGTTTTTCACATTTAAGGCGGGATTTGGTGATTAATAACAACTGTCAAAGATCGAAATACCTTTTATCATAATAGTAATCATGTTTATATAAAGGATTATCTTTTCAATTAACTATAAAAACAACTTATAGAAATTATGCGATCAAAGCACGCTGTCAAAACAATATGGCGTATCGTCAAGTCTCGCTCACGTTTTAACGACCGTGATGTTGAGTATAACTACACTGATTGGCGTACCAGTTTCCAGTCCCGTTAGTATAATAGTCCCAGCTTATATGAAAACATATTTTAAAGAAATTTGCAAGAAGGACTGTTTATTACAAAAAATATGCTGATTTCTGAATGAAAGTAATTTCTAAACAAACTTTGGAGCACAAAAAACATCTCAGTCTTCTGTTTTTATTACATAAAAGATAAATGTATTACCTGTGAAAAGTACATGTTGACAGCATCAGCTATGTCAGGATGTTGTGATACAACCACACCCACCTGTGACATGATGTTTTTGTTAAATTCTCTCATCTCACGCACATGGAAATCTTTCTATAAAGAAAAGATTGAAATCAATTAAAACTTCTCACCGATATGTAAAATATGTTTGGAATACTTTTATGTACATCTATTGAGTAATATTATACATTTATTTCCCTGGCATTAGTGAAATATGAAGATTTGTTCACCTGAGTTTCCCCGAGGGGTTGCCCGAGGGAAACATGACTTTTCGAGTGTGAACAAATCTTCATATTTCACTAATGCAAGGGAAATTAACGATTATTCCACTATTCCTAGTGGTACTTTCTGAAAGGAAAAAATTTTTATTTCAACAAGAACAACTTTTATGAAAAATAAACAATAATCAAATAACACAAGAAAATGTTTCACATTTTCTTTTACTTCGGCTGTTGATATGTAACATTAGTGTTAAAAAAAATCGAGAGGGTGACACTATGATTTGTTACATGTCACGTGGACTGCTCTAGACCAATCAAATGATCTCATTACTAGATTTAAATTTATATAGTGGAATAATATGTTATGGTACCACTGTAATGTATAATACTTGAATTTTGACATCTGTGACATTAAATACAATAGTGAACAGGGATCCAAATGGACTCAAGTGATTATAACTCATAAATTCTAAATAAGAAATTCATGGTGAATAATTAGATAATGATTTTCATACAAAAGAATAAAATTTCATATTTACCTCTTCAGGCGTTTCTCCTTTGGCCTTTTTAGCAGACCTTAGTTCTCTTGCATACCTTGAATTCTGTTGTAAATAAAACATAAAATGAACTGGAGATACTGGACATAAAATAAATTGTACATTCTCTATAACAGGAACAGTTCAATTTAAAAAGTTCTCATTCTGACAAATTCTTTAAATTAAAAAATTAATGTGAGGTTTATACAAACTTAATTTTGACCACCATATAATAAAAACGTTGATGATACTTCGGCAGCCATTTTGCTATGTATAATAAAAGAGCAGTACAGGACAAATCCGCACTTCCAAAAGCGGAAGAAAATCTGGTCTGTTTATATTACTTTTAAAATTTTGACAGGACGAGGATCGCAATGATAAATTTTTTGCAATATTCAATTTTTTCCATCACTCTTGTACAACTTGTGTATGAAATAGCATTTTACACTTTTTATAGCTTTACTGTTGATTTTCTCAGAATTATAATAATAAATGTATGCAATAATTTCCAAATTTACAATAAGACTAAATAAAATACCATTTTAGATTAAGTACACTTATTAATAGAAAATACGAGGGGGGGGGGGGGGGGGGGGGGGGAGGTGCAATTCATACTAATACAGGTCCTGTTACAATAAATATAGTAAGAATTTTAATATGGTATTTTTGTAATCCTAATGTTCATAATATTTAAAATTTTTAAGTTGTTAATTTCCAGGACTTACAGATTTTGCGACTCTTTCCAGTTTGCTTCTTTGGTCATCCATTTCCTTTTCAAGCTGTGCAACTTTGTTCTGAAATAAAGACAACATACTGAAGTACGAAAGAAACTCTTTTGTATTAATAATAAATATGCAAGAACACATAACACGAAGATAGAAAGGTCAGATAATTTGTTCAAGTTTTTTTTCTTAAAAAGATATAAAGATAAAAACGTTGTCTCCTGGTCGAAAAAGTTTGAGCCCCTTTGAGATTATATGAATAGAATAGAGAATGGAAACGGGGAATGTGTCAAAGAGATAACAACCCAACCAAAGAGTAGAAAACAGCTCAAGGCTACCAATGGGTCTTCAATGCAGCGAGAAAATCCTAGACCCATTGGCAGGCTTCAGCTGGCCCCTTAACAATAATCCATACTAGTTCATACATGTATATAAAAAAAAAAAAGAAATGGTCCCTTCATATACTGAAAGTCCCTCAGTGTTTTACTTATATAAGTTATATACATGTGAACTTATAACTGACAAATAACAGAGATAGAAAATATAAACAATCACAGGTTTTTCAGAACACTTTCCTTTTTTTCAATTTGTTCTAATTCTGCCTCTCGGTGTATTAAATTACTCTTACCCTCTTTTCATCAATCATTTCTTCATAAGCATCTTGATCTCTACACAGATTGTCCAAAGTATTACTCATTGTCTGAAAAGAAAATTACAAGGTATGTTAACATGCTGAACATACACGTAAGCTGAAATGGTAACAATTTAAAATTGGCTATCAGCTAGAGATTTTTTCCCAAAAATTAAAATTCAAACCTGAAAATTAAAAAAAAATAGAACTGTCCTGAAAGGGACTTATACCCCCCCCCCCCCCAAACATGTCTACACGAAGTTCAAATCATCATATTTTTCAAACTACTCACCCAAACCTCTATAATGTGATCTAACACTCCATAAAGTTTCATTAGGCTCATGAAAGTAATGTAGATGGAGTTGCAGACAACATATGGAACGAAGTTTTGTTAAAAAATGCCTAAGTCCAAACAGCCATATCTTTTACATTTCTTGTTCAAACAGAAATTCTTGACAATATGCACATCTCCATATAGTGATCTAACACTCCATTAAGTTTCATAAGAATCGTGCAAGTGATGTAGGAGGAGTTTCAGACATTATTTCGGACAGATGACAGACTGAAACCCCCCCCCCCTCCTTTCGTTTACAGGGAGTATAAAAAACAAATGGTGTAATTTAAATTTGATAACAAGCCATACTAATAACACTTCTCAAAATTTTTATTTCCTTTTTTTTTTGCCTTGGGCAATACTGCAATACAGTCCATATAAATTTTTTTGTTTCTGTTAAAAATCATCAATAAAGGAGGTTTTACCTTGAGATCCTCCTGAAGTTCCCTGATTTGACGTCGTTTATATTTGTATTTATCCATTACTGCTCTCATTTGTTCCTCTAATTGTTGTTTTTCTTCCATCTCATCACCTAAAATTAATCAAGATTCAAACATCCTATTATAGTTTAGAACGGAATGAAAATAAATCCTTACTTCAATGACAACTTTTTTTTAAAACATCAAATAGGAATTGGATAGGTAAATTTTTCAAAAGGGTATTTTTCAGTTTAATATTCTGTACAGAACTGAGAATTTAACATATTTATATATAGGTGTTAGACAAATTTTAGAAGGTAAAAATAATTTACAAGATCTATATTAAAAAAACTTTTGTTTGACTTACTAGTTTCAGTAACTTTGTTAAAGCTTTTCCTATATGTTTCATTTCTCTTGTTCATCAACTTAAGTGTATTTTCCAAAGCTCTGATTTCTTGTTCAGCTTTCCTGATTCTGGCATCTAAATCATCACCCTCTCTTTGAAGTTCTTCTTTATCTTGTGCAGCCTGGAAAGAAAAAAAGAAATTTTGAAAAATGAAATTCTTATTTTATGAGCTATGAGGTCCACAAGGAAAAATGTACCATCATTCACTTAAACAATTCTCTAAATACTTAATAAAACAAATTTGTACACAAAAAATCTTTTGATGAATGATAATGATAAAGATTTTGTTAACGACATTCTTGCCAATAAAATTTAGGTAATCATATTTCAGTCATTTTAACAGAATTTCCACTAATTTAAGACTAATTATACAAAAAATTAGATTAGAATTATTTTTAAAATAAATTGGGAAGATGAAGATCTTAATACATGTGTATATCTAAATTACTAAATCCATTGTCTCACGAACATGTAAAATTAATCGGCTCCTTTTTGAAGCAGTCATTAGAACTGAGGGCAGAAGTGGCTTAATTTTTCATGCGTTATTCTTCTTGTTAATCTTGAATGCAAGATACTTAATATATCCTGGTACAGAGTTGAAGATAAGAAAAATATTGAAATTAATCTTACTAATTGTAGTGAAATAATGTTTGTGGAATACTGATTATTGTAAACCTCACCTTGATAACATAGTAAGCTTGTGATCTCTCTTCCTCTCCTTCTGGTGGAGCCATCGAAATCATCAGAATTTCATATCTGTACACAGAAAGAAACTAAGATATAAATTTCTACCTTATCTTGATGTTAACTTTGAAATGCGAACAACATGCATTAAAACTATGAACTGATTGAAACTCTCTTAACTTGAACTTTAACTATCAATTAACAAAAGTAATTAATACCATCTATAATATTAACTACATACTGCTGTAACTGTCATTACACCCTATTCCCCAGTTTGGACTGTCACTTCATATACATGAGTTTATCCTTTTCTTTGGCCCCAAAATTAAGTTATAGAACAAAGTAAGAAACGTACAGGGAATTCCAGGCTGACACGTGAATTCAAACTTGTTATCCGTCTTTGGCATAATAACCAAATTTAACTTATTGCAGACATAATGAGGAACCAGAGTGAGTTATCTTTTCCTAACCAATGTAGGAAAGGGAGATAATTAAATTCTCTCCCTTTTGTCCTGAGGCAAAAAGGGAGACAAATTTATTATCTCCCTTACCTACATTGGTTAGGAAAAGATAACTCACTCTGGTTTCTCATTATTATATATGATCATTCAATGAGAAGATTTGCATTAATTTCAAGGAAATATAATTTGGCAAATAGGCTGATGTGGAGAACATTTCTATATCTACATGGACATTTTGTAACAAAATATTAGTACGTTAGATTTAACTTGACCATTTCCTTTACTACCAAACACACCTTTTCTTAAGTTTATCTATCTTGGAAATCCTTTCATGTAACTCAGCACTGATTTGTTGTCTTTCCTCATCAGCAGCCTTATACTGAGCTTGTAACATATCTTTATGGATAGTGATTTCTTGTCGTCGTTCTTTCATTGCCTATAGATCAAATAAAATAACCATTATCAATTCTGTTAAATCCCCCCCTAAAAAATAAATAAATATCATCATACAATATTCATATTTTGATTGATTTTTTAAAATTTCATCCATTTTTCAATATGTTTAGGTGTAGGTTTCTGGAAATTCATTAAAATACTTGACATTCATTTCCTTTCACTAGATTCCAATTTTTGTAGTTTTTTGTTTGTTTCTGTATGTGAAAACTATCAGTTGCGTCTTCAACAAAATGTAAATTTCACAATGAGTTATTATGATAAAATAACAAAACCACAGGATACATTATATCTGATACTGTCCAGAACTTTACCAAACCATGCAAATAAATAAATCTACAGTAGTGTTTTTGAAATAAAAACATTTTCTTACAAAAGACAAGGTCATTAATTATTATTGTAAATATATACATGCATGATTGAAGAAAAGAAATAACTACACTTACAGTTTCTAGCTGAAGTCTACGTTTTTCTTGGCTCATAACATCATCAGATTTGTCGTTAAGATTTTCACGTATTCTTTTCAATTCCAGTTTAAGAATATTCTGGTCAACCATGAGATCCTGTAACAAAGAGAAATTCATTCAAATTTTACATCGATGCAAACACTATTTTATAAATTACGGGTAAACAAATTGTCTTTTACGGTGAACTTAAGTGACAGTAACATAAATGGTAAGTAATATGTATATGAAATATTCTGACATTATGTCTAAATGTTTCGGAACTTTGTAGAAATAAAAATGTCTATATCTCTTATATATTCAAATAATTCCAAACGTTTTGCTATTTGGGCACTTCACATTTTACTGTACTTTCAGCTGACACGTGCATTTTCTTGCTTAAATGTACAACTTTCCTATTACAACAATTTTAAAATGTCTAAAAATTCCATTACAACTAACCTGTTTGTTCTGTACAATTTTCTTTAATTCTCTCTCTGAGCTGTCATTGTACAGTGTTAGTTCTTCAATCTTGCTGGTTAAATCTCCTTTTTCTCCTCCAATCTTCTCTAATTCTCTTCTGACTCGTCTAATATCATCCTAAAATAAAAATTTTAGCATTATAATTTAAAGGTATTGTTCTAACATAATATTTTAAAGAGAATCAAAATAAATGTTACAGGTTATAAAATATCTCAATTTCTGAAAATATTTATAGTATAACTATTCTTGAAATGCGAATACCTAACAATTTACAATGAGTTACAGAACAACACATTAATTCACGAGTGTGTGTATCGCACAAGTGTATAATTCATGTTTTTTCAGTCAAGAGTTGTAGATCTCTGGTATTCAAATTTCAAGATTCTTTATTCTCTTTATTACATTGAAATATTCGGTGTATTCAGAAACTTTAATGAGAAGGTACAAAGGATTATGTTTTTATATGATTACGCATGGACCTGTATAGCAACGTCATTGGCGACGGCAATTGTTACGTCACTTCCTAGAGTGAAATATGACTTTCGATTTCACTGGGTGAATTATCGAATTTGATTTCACTCGGAAATCACAGTATTTCACCACTCAATGTAATAAAAAATTTATAATTTAATTTGAATTGTAACAGACAGTTTGATTGGTTATTAATGGTTGAGCAAGTTAAATTATACTGTATAAATCATTGAATAATCCAGTCCGCAATTTAAATCTTACCAAGTTAAACAAGTTATTCAAATGATTCTACCTGCAATTTCAGACAGAATTTTTTTGAAAATTAAATTATAAGGATTGTTATAAATTTTGGAACCGGTTATACTTCAATCTATAACAAACTATGGTCACTTTACACTTAAACACATAAACTGCCTCAAAGTAGGTTATATCATACATGTACAACCTTTTCCAAAATTGAGAACAGTCCTTAAATAATGTAAAAATTTAAATTGGAAGACAAATCTTTTCAAAATTAATTTTTTAAAAATAAGTGTTGATAATGTGGAAATTAAGGCAAAAGGTAGTTCTTTAACATTTTTTCTTTTTTTTGCAAAAATTCACATAAGCATTTATGTATTTCAATAGAATGAACCTGTTTAGTGTTTTCAAAGTTAGTCAGTCTTTTATCCAATTTATTGAATCAATGATGAAATTCATAAAATGCAAACTGCTCAAAATAACAGAAAACTGACATTAAATATCATACTGACCTGAAGACGTTTGAGCTGTAAAGTTAATAATGTATGAGTATTCTGTTTCTGTTCAAGATCATCAGTTAAATCCTTAATTTTAGCCTCTAATGCTACTTTCTCTTCATTGCTTCTCTCCCCTTTCAATCTGTTAATACGTCTCTCTAATTGTTGAATAGCAAAATCTTGGTTGTAAATAATTTCTTGTTGTTTCAAAGAATCTGTGTCAAGTTTACCAACTTTACTGTTGAGATTCTTGATAGCAGCTTGACTTCCCTGAAATAGAAGATAAGTTATGTGTAAAATTGCTCTTCACATCTACATCTTTTCGAACTGACCTTTACAAAAAGTCGTGAAAGGTGTTTTGTTCTTCATTTTAGCTAGAATGAAAAAAATTCACATTTCCAATTTGAAAAGCAGACAAAATTTTCATGCCATGTACAATATTTAAGATTTTCAAAAAATGAAATCAGAAATCAGAAGTGAATTTTGTTTGTTTTTTTTCACATACATTTTTCAGGCAATCATACCAGTTTATATTGTTTCTCACAGTTAAAAGAACAAACACTATTGACTGCAAATGTTGTCCAAAGACTTTAACTACTTCTTATAAAGACAATAGATATCATTTATCATTTATACATGTTCAGTCTAATGGCTTATGTTTATTTCATCTCCTTTTTCTTTTAGACAAAAATAAAAAAATATTAATAAGCTGAAACATTACCTGAATTTCTGCTTCACTATTTCTTTCTTTAACTTTACATCTATGAAGTTCTTCTGTCTTCTTAAACTGAAGGTCACGTAAACGTTTTAATTCTGCATCAATTTCATGTTGTCTTTTCTCTTCCTCTTGTAACATCTCATCCATCCTAGCTGCTCTTTCTTCAGCACTCAGAGTTGACTCTGTAGCAATCTTTAACTTTTCTATTAGAGTTTCTCTCAATTCCTTTGCTTGTTGTAGCCTAATTACATAATATAAGTTGAAAGATCATAAATCTTAAACTTTGAATACTTTTTTAAATAAAATGTTATTCTGTTAAGATTATATTACCTATTTGACGCTAATCAAATTGTACAGAATGTTTTATAACACAATAAGAGTCAAAATTTTGCTTATCATGTGCTCCCATGAGGATGTTGATGACGCTGCAATGCTGTGGAGTAATATTTCGAAACAAAATGTTTAAAAATTTCAATCATTGTTTTTACTTGTCAAATAAAAAATGTAAATATAAGAATTGAATTCATCATTTTAGTTTATTGTCCTGCATACAAAATGTTCTTTAATCAAGGCTTTTTACACCACAAAAATATAAAAAACTGAGCAAATTATTTTAGTAAATGTTTTGTATTGAAATTGAAATCATGTGGAATTCTCTACATCATCATAAATTGTTATTGTAAGTCTTGCAAGCTAGTGCATATATATATATATCAGCTAAATGAGAAATCTGAATGCTTGAATTTTTGTACTAAATTTTTCATTCAGGAACAAGACATACATGTACATTCTTATCTATGTACAGTCAATCCTATTTACAATGACTATGTTGGTTTCAGTCCGAAATTTATGTTAAAACTGAATTTGATTTTATAATGAAACTGTCCATTATCATTTTTGACAACATTTTTATTTAAGACTAGTAAATGTATCTTTGTCTTGCTAGTTTATTACACAAGGTATGAGAGGCTTTGTTTGTCAAAAAGTATTATAGAATAATAAAAAAAAATTAATTTCATAATTTACTTACATGTTTGTTTAATTTATAGTAAAATGAAACAAACATGTGATGTAAAATTTAAACTTTTGCTTTTGTCTCATCTGATGTACATGTGTATAAACAAACAATGGAAAAGAACAGATCTTACCTCACAGTCTTATCTCCAACATCTTTCTTCAACTGACTGACCTGTGACCTTGTAACCTCAAGGTCAGTGGCAGTACGATCAACAGTTCTCTTCAATGCATCTAACTGAAAACAATAACATATTGAAAGTTCAAAATATCTTTTATTTATTCTCCTGATAGGCTATTAAGAATATAGTGCTAGAGTGAACTTTCAAAAGTTATATCTTTAAAAATCAACCATCAAAATGAAAACAACTACAAGAAAAGCTTTGCCAATATTTTCGTTACCTCATCACTGAACTGAATTCTCTGTGTTTCCGCCTCCTGTAGGTCTATCCTTGTCTTAGCTGCTATCCTTTCAGCTACAGAAATTTTCTTTTCTTGTTCTCTGTTATTTTCCAATTCATTCTCCAGAAACTGCTGTTTTTCCTTTATTGCTTCATCCCGCCTTCTGACCTCACCTTTTACTTTTGCAAGTTGCTGCAATGCAATGAATATTTATGTCAATTTATTGTGTCAAAAAATTAATACTTACAGTCAAACCAAGGGAAGTTAGAAAATTGCCCTTTATGAGCAGGTGCCCTTTATACAAAGGTTAATTTTGCAAGCTTTGTTCTTGACGGAGACATTTTCACAGTACAGTCAAACCTGCTTTTAACGGCCACAATTGGGACAAAAGTAAAGTGGCCGCATAAGACAGGTGACCGTTTAATCAAGTTTTACACTGAGCGGCAATTCCGTATTTTGCTTTCCGGTCCGGAACGATCAAAATATTATCGTTGTCTAACATACAAACATGGCGGTTCGACTGAGATGAAACGATGTTTTTTTCCACAATCGACCGTAAATGAACGATGAGATTGATAATTTGAATGATAATTAAGCTATGCCATTAATTAAAGATGATTTGAAAGTCAATTAACGATGATTTTAACATTTATAGAAAGGTAAATGACCGCTTAATTTAGGTAAATTTCAAGCTTGGGTACCATTTGCTGTGACCGCTGGCCGCGTAAGACAGGTGATTGCTTATTCGAGTTAAATTAACACGTAAAACTATTTGGGCGGACTCCAGGACGACCGCTGAAGGCAGGTGGCTGCTTAATTGAGGTGACCGTTAGGGCAGGTTTGACTGTATACTTTATAGACAGTTTTTTGCTATATAGAGGTGCCCTTTAAGACCGGTTTGACTGTACATAAAACAAAATGACTATACAATGCTAAATATGAAGACACAAATAGTCGAATTGTTATCTCGAATACTTCTGGTAACTCAATTAAATTGTTTGGACCTGTAACAGTAATATACATGAATGCATGTAAAAAGCTTTACTGCTGATTTCTAAAAT
Source organism: Mytilisepta virgata (assembly GCA_028015205.1). Taxonomy (NCBI): domain Eukaryota; kingdom Metazoa; phylum Mollusca; class Bivalvia; order Mytilida; family Mytilidae; genus Mytilisepta; species Mytilisepta virgata. The sequence goes on along the minus strand of CM051518.1, from coordinate 60,303,972 downwards.
TTTCTGTTATGTAAAAAATTGGCTTGTCACCGTATGGTCTAGCAGGAATCGACTGTTAAATTGTTTGTCTGTTCAAGACAACAAAATCAAACACACAATGTAAGTACTATCATTGTTTAACATGAATGGGAATTACATGGAATCAAGTTCAATGAGTAAGTTAAATTCATCCATGTTGTTTTTTACCTTAAGGATGATCGCTGGTCTAATAGGAAATAAATAGGATTTGAAATAGGTGTTTTAGTTTGAGAGAACATATGAATAGTAAACAAATATGCAAGAAAAAAATATAGGTTCCTGTCCTCATTTTAGAGATATAAGGCCTTGAAAATTTGGAGGAAATGGGTTTTCTCTGGATTTTCATTGTCTTTGCATTGACAACTTCAGTCTCTCAAAGATGTATGAAAAAATAAAAAGGATATCATAAAAGTTTGTCAAATACCAATTTAAGGTATATATGATTGAATTATAAAAGAAAAAGTGGGTGTTCATGGGCAAAAAATTTCATGTTTAAGAAATGGATAAAACCTGAGGATTCCGAAAATCTGACAAAAATACCAAAACATGACCAGTGAGCATCCTAAAAATTTAAATTCATTATACATATAAAATATTTTTCTCTTTTAAAAGTTCTCTTCATTCATTTCCATACTTCTTAAAAAATAAAACACATAACAAATTATACTACATTTCCACTAAAGATTAAAGCTATAGCAAAATAGAATAGTATTTACTGCAGCTAATAAGTCCATTTCTTTATCTCTCCTCTGCATTTGTTCTAAGGTATTTTCCCACTGTTGTATTATTTCTTGTCGTTCCTGGTGAGCCTTTCTGAAGTCCTCAGCAGTTTTGTCCAACTCTATCTGGGCAGTGAGTGTCTGCGTCATTTCATGATCTAAGACTTTTCTTTTACTGTTATTTTCATCTGTAAGTCTCTCCATCCTCAAAGACAGTTCCTGTGAATTTACGAATATGTTCACAAAAATTTTCTAATACACATCTAAACCAAGACAAAATTGTATTTATTCAAACTGACACTTAGGGACGACATCAAAAGTTCAATGTAGGATAAAAAACTTAATTCACACAGTTTTTTCACCCACCCTCTTAACTTAATTTGGGAAAAATTGATTGACCAATATGGGCATATGCTTTGAGAGTATACTTTTTGTATCATGGGTCCTGTTTTTCCTCAACAATGCATGTTTCTTCTGTATATTGACTTGGACATCACTTGAATCCATATTTTTCAATCCGAAAATCGATGTCAGATAACAAAACTTGAAGCGATTTTTACCCCCCCCCCCCAAACTATTTGAATTAAGTTTTTTATCCTACATTGAACTTTTGATCTCATCCCTTAATGCTTTAGTTCAAACTATTGAACATGTAAGATACCTGTAAATTACACTAAATCGAACGATTCTATAATACTAAACAAGGAGAGATTTTTTTAAGCAGGTTCTCCAATTTACAGATTTAATCAATTGGTAGTTCAATGTTCTAAAGGTACTGTAAACAGCGTAGTATATCCTAACTTTTCTTGACTTAGTTTGGGTTACTTGGTGAATAGTTGAAAAAATAAATAAATATTTAAATTCATTAGGACATCTAAAAAAATCATTCAGTTTTCAGAAAACTGATTCAACAAAACATGGCAGGATATGTTTGGTTTTATTTCAGACCTAATGTATAGATATTTTTTTATAATTTGTTTTAATCTTTACCGTTTACTTTCTTTGTGCAAAACAATCTTAAAATTTTATTCAATTAGAAATAAAAGAGAATCTGCCAGCCACAATGAATCTACATATTATAATATGCATAAACATTTCCATATCCGACCTTAATTTTACTCTCGTCATGTCTAGTGTATTTCTGTATAGCCATAGCATCTTCATCTTTACGAGCCGATTCTTCTAGCCATGCTTCTAAAGCTTGCTGGTCCCAGTTCATTTGTGATTTCATTTCCTCTAGTTTCTGGGTCTGCTTAAAAATATTGTTCTGAAAACAGAAAAAAATTAATACTTTTATTTTCATTGTAACAGTGTTCAAATATGCTATTTCCCTTTTTTTTATAATTAATTAGCATGGTTCAGTAGAAAATCCATCTTCAAACACTGCAAAAATCCACGATTTTACAATAATCAAATTATCTGAAGCACTTATTATGATTATTTATGGTACAACTAACCATTAATTTTTTAAGCAGGCAAATGTTAAGTTTTTAAGAAAATATGAGGAATACAGTTTTTTATGTGAAATAAATGTTTTCTGGTAATAACTGTATTATTATCTCAATTCCTATAAAATGTAGGTTGCACTAAAACTTACTGTTTACTACTAAATTATCCAGGGATAATATTGCCTACTGAATAAGGCAAATATCTGTACCAGAAGTATAATAAAGAAACTGTATTGGACAAATGTTGGTGAAAAAAAAACATATTCCCAGTGTAACAATAAACGGATTTAACATTAATTTTGGCAAGTTTCATAAACAATGTTACTTCTAACCATCATTGTAGTTTGCCTGGATATTCTATAACAATATTTTTACTTCTTTGTAATTTTTGGGAGATCAGTTGTTTCTTAATCACCTCAAACATATTTTTCTTTTCTTTAAGTTCTTCAATTTCTTTTGTAAGTTTTTGGACTTCTTGTTTTAGTCTTCCTTCCTCTCTCTCTGCTATCTTCATCAGATGATTTTCTGTTTCAATTTCTTTCTTCCTAGCACCAACGAGGCCCTGAAAATAATATATTTACCATTAAATTGTATGTATACACAATTTACTTCATTAAGTGATAACATGCTTAATAGAATGTTTCTTAAAACTGCCTTATAGATTAAATAATCATTTACTCATAATATTATAACAGACAGTTCATACATGTAATATGCATAGATTCTTTGCACATGTAAAAAAAAATGAAAAATATAAATACTTTTGAAATTGTTGATTTCTGAAGCAAATGAGAATGAACTCTTATGGTCATCTCTCAAAATGTTACCCAGTGACACACAATAACTATAGAATGGAATGTAAAGGTGTATACCAAACTCCCCAATAGAAAAACAGAATAGTTCAACAGACAATTTTATTACAATTCAAAATGTTCCTGTCATTTCCAAATAATCAACAAAGTAACAAAATTTATTTTATAATGATTGGATTCTATAATCTACTCTCTCCTGAAACCAGAGGCTCTCAAGAGCATGTATCGCTCACCTAATATAGCAAAAACACAAATTTTGTAGAAGACTCTTAAATGCTTAAGTGGTTCAGAGAAGGAAGAATTTTAAAACATTTCCCCCATATGGTCCGATTTTAAAGAATATTCTGTGGGGTTGGCCATCTTGAATTTCAGCATGAAAAACTCAAAATTAGAAGATAACCACCCTAGTATTATTTGTGTACGATTTGGTCTAAATCTGTGGAATGGCTTCCAAGAAAAATCTGTTTGCATGTACTTCCCATATGGTTCTATGTTAAACTATGTCCTGCGATGGTGGCCATCTTGGATTTCATTTGTTGAAGTACAAAATATTAATTAATAAAACAACACTTTTTAGAGTCATTTGCTGATGTACAAAATATTGATTTAGAATCAATTCAATCTTTGCTAGATAGCTTCTTATGGCATTTATTTAAAAATATTTAATAAAATAATTATCTGATGTAAATTACATTTATATTTAGTAATTCTGTTATTGCATAAATGAAGTACATGTGTACTCCAACTCTAAAAACATTTTATATAAACTGATTCATCAAATACAAACCTGTGTATGTGTAAGCTCCTGTCGAACATTTTTAAGATGTTCAGACATCGCATGTACACGATCCTCAATTTCTTCCAGATCATTTGTAGACGATACTATCTTTTTCTGTTTGTCTTGTACCTGAAAATAAAAATGAAAACTTGAGAACCACTGTAACAGTGTAAAACTACAAATTATATATTTATAAAAACGATTTAATAGATACTAACATTGATCAATATCGATTTTTCTCAAACTGGTGTTGGAGGATGTGTTAAAAAAAGACATGAAGATTTTACCCTCCAAGAACAACAGTGAAAGCATTGTTCTTTAGCCTGAACTTTCATGACATAATGAGCAATATAAAAGGTTGATACAATCTTAAAACAAATATACACATGCACCTGACAATAGTTTAAGTACAGGAACAATGCTTTTGCTCTACATGCATACATGTAACTAATATGTAAATTTAGATTCAAGAATTTATCCACTGTATCCACCCATTCAATAAGGCCAAAATGAAATATACCTTCACTGCCTCTTAAATACATATACCAGAAAAATTTTGGGTAGGAGTTGATACATGTTTTAAGTTGGAGAGTTTTTTATCAGACAATCATCTGGAAACTTATTAAGAAGTCAGTAAATGGACTTAAATAGTAGACAAAATACATAGCATAGGTCAAGGGTTCTATTTATAATTACATATGCATTACAGCACGTGATTGGCCAAAGATATGGCACAGAAAAATCTGGGGGAAATAACAACCAGTTGCATGCTGTATTATTCTTTAAATAGTATCCCTGACCATTTAATCTTTTAAACTGTTATCATCGGGATCCTAAAATTTAAAATAAAACTTTTCATTCAGAAAAATTTATCAAAGAGTAAGACTTATATTAAGAGGGATTTACCAAACAGTGAAAAACAGTGACCTTCATTTCTTACAGAAGAATTCAATGACCACATAATGGAATTTGAAACTTTGGGATAACTGAGGGTTGGAATTAACAAAACACGAAAAAGGACAAAGAGGCAAGTCTTTTTAAGTTTATTGAGGTGGTGGTTTGCATGAAAGTATGAAAATACAGTGTATAAAATTTATCAAGTTATCAGTATCATTGTTCAAAAAAGAAAACTTTTGTATGGCTAACTATATGAACGAAATATGCCATGCATCATTATTCGAAAAAGAAATTGTACATTATTTCTAATCTTTTTTTAAAATAATATTTTGTTTTCATAGTTTTAGGGTTTAGTAGCAGTAAAAATTGTGTTACCCTCCCCCTTTTAATAACATTTTTGCCGATTGAACATTATTCACCTTGTCCTCTAAAATCTTATTTTCGGCATTAGCAACGGGCATGCTAAGCCCTTCATCCCACTCTATTTCACTTAATATACTGTTCGTTCCTCTACTCATTTTGAAGAAATTTTCTGGTAGATGGAAACCGCCGAAATGTTGGAATGTTTCGGATTGCTTTGGAGACAAGTTACCCGGATGTAAATAAAGGGGGAAATAACTGTTTTGAAGGTTTGTCCAATAACCATCAACTTAACTAAAATGATAGTAAGTAAGTAATTAATGTCTTTATTTAAAGAGGGTAACACAGTTAGTATTAAAATACTAATCTTCCCTGAGGCCCTCAATTAAAATATAAATTAATAAAAATCACACAATAAATTAATCTAACATTGATCCAAATTCTACGAACCAAGATCCACACCATGAGGACTATCTATATACATATATACATATTTATAATCAATAAAATTGTTACATTTAATATAAACATTGAAAGAATAGAATATCTCGCCTTCCAATAGAATATCTCGCCTTCCAATACTGTGACTATGATTTAACAAATTTAGAAGGCTTCACGGAGCTTTAAGTAATCTGTATACTTTCTTTTCTATATTTTTATTTAATTTTAGGTCTGTTGGTAAAGCATTCCATAAAATGATTCCAGAATAGTAAAAACTTTTCTTCATAAAATTTGTATTTGGACGAGGTACAAACAAGTTTCTTCTTTTTGTTGATCGTAAAGAATAAGTTGAAGCATTATTAGCAGTATTAAAAACATCATATAAATATTCTGGAGCAAGATTATTGACACATTTAAACATTAAAACACCTTTGTGAAAATCAATTCTTTTAAAAATAGTTAGCCATCCAAGTTTTTTTAATAGTATAATATATATATATATATATTATCGATACAGCTGCAACGTACATTACATCAACTAATATCATAAATATAACGTTTCTAAAAAAGAAAAAAACATTTGAATCTACCATGTTTACCTTAAAGGTAATTCAAAAGAACTAGGTATCAATTTTACAAAACACACATACCAAGCAATGTTTTTTTACTCGTGAATGTTTTCGGAAGTGCCAGTCTGTAACTTTATGTCAAATTTCCATTGAACATGGATAATCATTTTCATAGGAGGACCGAATTCAACAAGGATGCAAAAGAAATAATAATCAAGTATCAATGATTTTTTTTAGGGAAGCATTTTAGGACCTTTACTTTTTTGTATTATACATCAATGATCTACCTCTACATTTATCACATACAACGCCAGATTTGTATGCTGATGATACAACACTTCACTATTCATCAGAATCTCTTATAGACATAAGTATCAAACTTAATGTTGATATGTTAAACTTAGGAAAATGGTGTAATGATTATGATATGGTTATATAAATACAAAAAGAAATCTGATGTTATGTTAGTTGGGTCTAAGCGAAGGTTAACGAACTTGATATATATTGTCATGATCAATTGCTTAGTGAGGTTAAATGTGAAAAGCTACATGGTATTTATATAGACAAAAATTTGTCATGGGATCAACAAATTGATAAAATTTGTTCTTTAATTTCTTCAAGAATATTTTTATTTGCAAGACTTAAATCATATATTCCAAGAGAAGGGTTATGTTTATTTTATAATGGTTATATCCTTCCAATGTTTGACTACTGTTGTACTATATGGAGTGAACATTGATAAATTATGTAAACTCCAAAAGAGAGCTGCTCGTGTAATAATGAATACCAATTTTGATGCACCATCTAAACATGCGAAGAAATCCCAGCCAAAAATTCCGGTCGATCCTCTACGGCACTCATTAGTAGATAAATTATTGAAACAGATTAGTTAATGACCTGTATCGCAACACTCAGTGAAGTTTCCATACCTTCTTCTCATTATATAAATAACACATTTATAAGAGGGTTACGGAGTATATAACATTGTCAATCGAGGCGAAGTCGAGGTTGACAATGTTTTCAGAGCGGTTACATGTACATTAGCCTCGGTTGATAATGTTTTCTCGGGGTTACAATATACTCCGTCACCATCTTATAGATTATATATTATCTCCACATAGCACAAGTCAACAGTTATCATAGATTAATGGGTGCTGGTAATCATCAATGTTATTGGCTCAGTGGGATGTTTGCAAAATTTCACCGGAGGCAATTTCTTGGCATGCTCTCTTTAAAGAGTTGGGGTGGCTATCTTACGAAAACAGAATGTTGTACCATAAAGGTGTATTAATGTATAAATTCATAAATAATATTACCTATTCCTCTTGTCATCCTCTGTCTTGCAAAGATGTCCACCTTCTTCCGAAGGAGAGGTTATCCCCAAACGGTCATTGACAGGGCATTTGAATCTGTTTCCAATGTGACCAGACCCAACGTCTTAAAGTCTGTCATATTTGTCATTTTCTTTTCAGGTGCATTCGATACGAAGGGTACCTAGTTTGTGTAATCTGATACCCCAACACCATGGGCCTGAACACATTGAAGCCATGCACCTCCCCTTTAAGGTTGATTTGAGAAAAACCTGTCAAATTTATCATTTGTTGAACTTAGTCATTTTTAGCCTCATCAGGTTTTAAGGGTACCTAGTTTGTGTAATGTGAAACTCCAACACCTTTCACCTGGCATTTCTGAAATTTTGCACAGTTATTCTGACCACAAAGAACACATACCTACTTTATGTAATCTAAAAATCTGACGTCTTTTACCCAGCCCTTATGCAAATTGAGCATTTCAATAAAGCCCGACCAAAAAGTTAATCGGAAATTTATAGATATACGACATTACGATGGGTAAATACATCTATGTCATATTCTGTCTATATTGCACATACTTTATCTTTATACTCAAAAGTATGTGCATATATAGACAAAGTATAAAGATAAAGTATGTGCATATATAGACAAAGTATGTGCATATATAGAAAAAGTATGTGCATATATAGAAATAAGTACATATAAGGCAGCTATGGCGTTCCATACATATACTCCACTTCCTCTTTTCGTTTTGGCTGAACCCTCGAACGATTTCAATTACAAATATTGTGAGTACATTGATTTTTCATAATTCCTGAAGACAGTATAACTATTACGCCCCAACGGAATTGAAAAGAACATTTGGTGTTGCATTTTCGACCACGTGAGCATCCGCATGCCCAGCCAGATATCTATAACTTAAGAAAATTAACTATGTTACAACTTACAGTAATAAATGTATTGATCTGCACAATTCGTCGATTTACAACTCATAGGTCGTGTTGAAAGCAGATCAGAACGTGCGAAGAATAGCTTCACAGATGACTTAAAATGTCTAAGGTCAAAGCTATGCACGGGGTAGATAGTTCTAAAAGTTTTTCCAAAATTTTTTATAACAGTAAATTTCAGGCTAGTATCGACATACATGTACTAGCAGCTGGGGCTATAGCTGAGGTATCGACTCGGAACTAGTAATGGCATGGTATTTACGTAAAAAATTAATTATATGTTTTCTGAACTAGCCTTAAACAGAATTTTCAGTGGTAACTATTAGCTTTTATAGGGAGCAACCATTTGATTTTTAGGGGGGGGGGGAGGGGGGCTAGGATGATCCTGCCTATTTTTTCGTCGTAATATTGGTCCTGAATTTTTTCCCATTTAAACCAAAACATTTACTGATTGACATAGCTCCTGCATTTTTGTTCACATCTAAAGGGACCCTGTCTTTTTATTTTGCCAAAATCCTAGTCCTGCCTTTTTATTTCAAATTTGGTCCTAGTGGAATGTAGAAAGAATTTAACAGAAAAATGGTTAAAGCGGTAAAACACCTGAGTTAACATGGTTAAAGCACCTGCGAGGGTATCAGCAAGACATTTTTGTAGAACTAACCACCTGTTTTCCATTTGTCTTTGCTTCCCAGATGTGATGTGCATACTTGTTTTGCTAATGAGTTAATTTTTGATTAAGATGTAAATAAGTCCAGTTCCATCACTGATATATGTATCAGTATGGTACATTCAGTTAACCCCCCCCCCCCAGAACTACAAAAAAGTATTTACATTTACATTTAGACTGGGAGCTATATTTTGTATTCAAACTAAAGATAAAGTCGTGTTTTTTTTTGTTCATCTGTGATTATTTAATTATTGCAGTACACAATGGCTGAAAAGACATCGGACTGGCAAGATGATAAAAGCTTAACTCAATGCATGTTGTATATGCTTGAAAGTGAAATAATGTGCGATGTCACACTTAGAGTTGGCGAAGACAAAACACAAATCAAAGCTCACAAGTATATGTTGTCCAGTCGTAGTCCAGTATTCTACACAATGTTTGAGGGATCTTTGCCGGAAACAGGGGAAATAGATATACCTGATGTGGATGTTGAAACATTTCGAAGTTTGCTGAAGTAAGTAATTATACCTGTTAATCAGTGTAATATTCTGTATTCTGTCCCTAGCGGGCCCTTGATTGGAAATAAAATATTCTCTCTCTCTCTCTCTCTCTCTCTCTCTCTCTCTATATATATATATATATATATATATATATATATATATGTGTGTGTGTGTGTGTGTATGTGTGTGTGTGAGGGTGTGTGTGTGTTATTTAGATATCCATATCGAGTAATGTGTTATTCGTATTAAATGATATCACGTATATCAACAAAATATGTCAGAAGCAAGGGAGCATCCATTTGAATTTGAATTTTACAAGGGGGCGGGGCTGGGGTAAAATGTTTGATTTGTTTCACCGAAATTTTTGCTATGGATTTTTTTTGGCCTTTATATGGCGGCCTAAATTTTTATTTTCATTCGAACCGAAAAAAAATTTTCCTGATTGACGCATGTCCTGCATTTGTTATCACACCTAAAGTGATCATGGCTTTTTATTTTGCCAAAATTCAAATGGTTGCTCTTTAAACCCAGAAATGTACTCATTTTTTTTTTAATTTACAGGTATATATACAGTGACGAAATTGAAATATCAAATAAAAATGTCAAGGAAATGCTTTATGCTGCTGACAAATACATGCTATCTAGAGTAAAGAAAGAATGTGGGATGATTCTGAAACAGACTGCCTCGTCAAAAGATGCTACAAAAGCACTCCAGATAGCATACCAACATCATCTTGCCGAGCTTCAGGACGAATGCTTACGCTACATAGAGAATAACACAAAGAATTGTCTGTTGTCGGAGTATTCTTTGCAGCTTTCAAAAGAATGCGTTCAGCTAATTTTGAAATCAGATTATTTAAACTGCTCCGAAACGGATATTTGTAAATTCTTTCTCAGCTGGGCAAAGGTTCAGTGCGAGTCGCAGAACATAGACGTTACAGGTCAAAACATGCGAAAGAACGTTGATCATCTGTTGTATCTGATAAGGTTTCCTATTGTTGATATGCCGTATTTTTCGACAGAGATCGCTAGAAGTGGCCTGCTTACAAGTGATGAGTGTTCAGAAATTTATCAAGCTCACTTCGGTTTAAAGACTGAATCCTTTTTAATCAATCATAGAGGACCCGTAAAAAGCAGACCGACTATAACAAGCTTAAGAAGCGAACAAATAAACAACACTTGGCGTTCATCTGGGCAACATGCTCTAGTCTTTCAATCTGACAGAGATTTTTGGTTAAAGGGTGTGATTATTTTTATGCCATATCAGGGGGAAAATTATGTACAATATTATGACGTATCTGTTTTTATTTTGGATGATAGAAACAAGCAAATATGTTCACACTCTTTTCGGCTTTTCGAACGTTCTAGTGAATGTCTAACTTATAATGTCACTTTCCGGGAACCAGTTCCAATTACATGCGGTAAGAAATACACCATTAAGATGAATGGAATGACTGATTATGTGGCGTATTATTGTACCAACTGTAAACCGAATGTTACGACAAATGGGGTCACTATCACTTATGAGAACTCCAAATTACAGTCTAATACAAACAAGGATAAGGGACAGTTCGCAGGCTTATTTTTTAGTTTATAAAAGCTGGATGCATGGTAGTAGTGAATTTTAGATCAGTTGAAAAATAAATTCAGATTGGCAGTTGAACCAATATTAACAAATAGCAACATAATTAAATCAAAACCACAAAAATAAATGTTATGTATTCTCAACTTATGAACGAATTATCATAAGTTTACCATGTTTTCTACATGTGTTCTCGACCACTAAACCCTTTTTTGAATGATAAAAAATATTTCGACCCTATATAATTTGCGTAACGTAAATCTAACCCCGTTTTATGTATTACGGAATTAAATTGTACAGCCATAGGTTTAACTTAACTGCATAATGTGACTTGACGTTTTATTATTTTAATGATCATGGGACAGTTTTATTGTTAATAATTACTAGGTAAAAGCTTTTCTTACACCTTGGAAAGAGCAAATTCGCCATTTTCGGAGGGTGAGATTTTTGTTTTTTTTGTAAGGCAGTGGGAAAAAACATGATATTGCTATTATATATGTACTAAATTTATACTTTATTGTTACTAAGACTTGTCTTTTTCCTATAACGATAATCATTTATTGGTACCCATTTATTGTATTAAAATGAAACAATATTCAAAAATAAACCGAAATACTTTAATTCCCCCCAAAGTAAAAGATCTCTCGTTATGTGCTTTTCGTATCTATATTAGGTGTGTCCGGTTTAAAAGCTCACTCGAACTTATGATTACTATGTTTTATTCAAGTAAGAAATAAAGTTCTCTTATATAATTGTTCCATTATGGCTAACCTATCATGTCATATATTTGATTTTCTTGTCTGACCTATTTTGACTTTTAATAGTGAAATATGGTATATGGATGTATATCGTTCTTTCTATAATTCTGAACGTCGAGTTAACAACAGTGAAAAAAGTGTAAATATTTATTTTAATTTTGTAGACATATCGATCTATTGTTGACAAAGTTAACACAAAGTTTTGCAAATTCACTTTAGGGTATTTAAAAATGCGCTATCAATTTAGCACTAGATCTGATCTTAGTAGATACCCTATAGTTTATTTTATTAAAAACCCAGTCTCTCATATATGAAGACAGACTTCATCAAAATGATATTAATCCTTTATTGAAGGAAAGTTACACCTTTTGTAAAATATCACATATGAAGGGAATATACTCATGGTATACATATATTGATCATGTTAGAAATAATAACCTATTCTGTGTACGCCTGAGATATTGAGAAAGAAGGATCGTTTCATCCTTTATTTCTTTCATTCATAGCTGTAAATTGAAAACGTTATTCTATAGAACAAAACTATTTTAACCTTTAAAACCCTTAGATTATTCCACCAACATGGTCTCAGTGTTTCAGATATAAATATTATTCTAAGAGAAGATTTTTTATGTTTAAATATATTTTGAGCAACATAAATCATGATGTCAAACAGACGCCAAGCTACCAATAAAGAAGTTTCGTGTTATATCCATCACCGGAAAAGTTCGTCAATTATGCGCGCCTTTATGACGTCATTTACCAGATTGTGGGGCACGCCTGTATCCCTACACTATTAAAGTTCATCAAGCGTCTTCGTGATCGTCATTATGCAGGATGATCTAGAAATATATTTTGCTCCGTAGGTACTTTATCACAATTCCTTCATGACTGCAGTACTGATTATCACTTATAAGAATTTAATTTGCCAAATATTTCATGCAACATAGCATCATTTTTTTTTCAACACGGAGACGGAAGTGACGATGCCCGTAAACGCACTAAAGACGTTCACTAAAACCAGAGTTTTTGACGGAATTGCAACGAACTCGAAAGTGGCGTATTGAAATTAGCTATTCCACTAGGCGGAGTCGTTTTTAGCTCACCTGGTCTAAAGGGCCATGTGAGCTTATGCCATCACTTGTCGTCCGTCGTCGTAAACCATTTCAAGGATCTTCTCTTCAGAAACTACATGGCCAAATACTTCAAAACTTTAAGTGAATGTTCCTTAGGGTATTTAGTTTATAAATTATATCCGAGGTTTTTATCCATGATCAAACATGGCCGCCATTGCTAAAAATAGAACATAGGGGTAAACTGCAGTTTTTGTCATATCTAAAAAATTCAAGTAGTTACAGCAAAAATGATATAGGGTAAAAATGTTCATCAGGTCAAGATCAACCTGCCATGAAATTTTCAGACGAATCACTCAACCCTTTGTTGGATTATTGCCCCTGAATTGTTAATTTTAAGGAAATTTTGCAGTTTTAAGTTATTATCTTGAATATTATTATAGACAAAGACAAACTGAAAACAGCAAAAATGTCCTACACAGTAAGATCTACAGAATGCAAACAACAGTTTCGTATAAAATTCCAGTGATTTTCCCCTAAATATATGATGTCATAGGTATGGAATTCCCTCTATTTATAAGTTCTAGATATTGATTTCTAATTGTTTTTTGGTTTCATTATTTAAATTAGAGTCTTGGCTTTATTTTAAGTTTAAAAAAATGCATGAAATGTAAAAAAGTAATTATTTTCAGAAAAGTTTTATTAATGGGAGACTACTCTGAAAACATCCAAAAATAGTGTAGGTGAAAACACAACATTTTTATACCACTTCATGTAGCAATTTTAAAAGGCGGCGAATGTACCCTGAAACTACATGTGCTGAAACCAGTTGAATGTGTACTTTGGAAAACACATATACTCTGTTCTCTAAATTGCGCAGGAATCTTTGCTAGGATGCTCTGAGGTTGGTCTGTTTTTGAAATATTTCATATTTGAAGGGGGGAGGCCTATTTTTTGTCAGTTATCTTTCTGTAATGGTAAGAATTTGGAAAGGAATTCCTTAAAAATACTTATATACAGTGAAAGCTTGAAGAAATATGTTTTATTTGATATATGGTTGTCTATGGGTATATGATACAGCCAATTGTCCAGCTATCAATCTTTTGAGTATGTCCCTTCAATTTATGACGTCATGAAAAGTTCTAAGAAAAACTGTTGTGTGCACTCTACAAATAAGTCAACATGACCAAAATCATTGATTGACCCCTTATAGGAGTTTTTGCCCTTTAAAGACAGCATCCGGCGTAAACTTTAAAGATCATTTATTTTGAAACCACTGGGCCAATTGGGACCAAACTTTGGTGGAATAGTCCTTGGGTGGCCCCCTTCCAAATGTATGTCCGGCATCCCCGATACCAACCGACATGACTAAAAATAGGAAAAATGGGGGATGAATTTCAAAAATCTTCTTGTATGGAACTACAATGCCAATTGGAACCAAACTTGGCAGTGGTCCTTAGGAGGTTCTCTTTCAGAAGTATTTTCGATGACCCGCACTGTTAACAAAGATGGCCATCACAGCCGAAATTAGTTTAACATAGGGCCCTATGGGAAAATTCATTGAAAAATCTTCTTGTCTGATACAACTTGACCAATTGGAACCAGACTAGGCATCAATGGTCCTTAGGAGATCTTCTTTCATAATAGTGACCGATTTTGTGTACTGTGAACCAATATGACTGCCACAGCCGAACATAGTTTATTATAGAACCCTATGGGAAATTCACTCAAAAATCTTCTTGTCTGAAAACACTAAGCCAATTAGAACTAGTTTTGGTAGCAATGGTCCTTAGGTGGTCCTCTTTCAGAATTTCGTCGGATGACCCGGAGTGTCAACCTAGGTGTCCGCTGCAGCCGCACTTAGTTTAACATAAGGCCCTATGGGAAAATTCATTAAAAAATCTTGTCTGAAACCACTTGAGAGATTGGAACTAAACATGGCAGCATTGGTCCTTAGATGGTCCTCTTTCAGAATTGTGTCCGATCACCCGGATTGTCAGCCAAGGTGGCTGCCACGGCCGAACTTTCTTAAAAAGTGGACCCTATGGGTCCCACATACAACGCCAGATTTGTATGCTGATGATACAACACTTCACTATTCATCAGAATCTCTTATAGACATAAGTATCAAACTTAATGTTGATATGTTAAACTTAGGAAAATGGTGTAATGATTATGATATGGTTATAAATACAAAAAGAAATCTGATGTTATGTTAGTTGGGTCTAAGCGAAGGTTAATGAACTTGATATATATTGTCATGATCAATTGCTTGGTGAGGTTAAATGTGAAAAGCTACATGGTATTTATATAGACAAAAATTTGTCATGGGATCAACAAATTGATAAAGTTTGTTCTTTAATTTCTTCAAGAATATTTTTATTTGCAAGACTTAAATCATATATTCCAAGAGAAGGGTTATGTTTATTTTATAATGGTTATATCCTTCCACTGTTTGACTACTGTTGTACTATATGGAGTGAACATTGATAAATTATGTAAACTCCAAAAGAGAGCTGCTCATGTAATAATGAATACCAATTTTGATGCACCATCTAAACATGCGAAGAAATCCCAGCCAAAAATTCCGGTCGACCCCTTACGGCACTCATTAGTAGATAAATGATTGAAACAGATTAGTTAATGACCTGTATCGCCACACTCAGGGAAGTTTCCATACCTTCTTCTCATTATATAAATAACACATTTATAAGAGGGTTACGGAGTATATAACATTGTCAATCGAGGCGAAGTCGAGATTGACAATGTTTTCATAGCGGTTACATGTACATTAGCCTCGGTTGATAATGTTTTCTCGGGGTTACAATGTACTCCGTCACCCTCTTATAGATTATATATTATCTCCACATAGCACAAGTCAACAGTTATCATAGATTAATGGGTGCTGGTAATCATCAATGTTATTGGCTCAGTGGGATGTTTGCAAAATTTCACCGGAGGCAATTTCTTGGCATGCTCTCTTTAAAGAGTTGGGGTGGCTATCTTACGAAAACAGAATGTTGTACCATAAAGGTGTATTAATGTATAAATCCATAAATAATATTACCTATTCCTCTTGTCATCCTCTGTCTTGCAAAGATGTCCACCTTCTTCCGAAGGAGAGGTTATCCCCAAACGGTCATTGACAGGGCATTTGAATCTGTTTCCAATGTGACCAGACCCAACGCCTTAAAGTCTGTCATATTTGTCATTTTCTTTTCAGGTGCATTCGATACGAAGGGTACCTAGTTTGTGTAATCTGATACCCCAACACCATGGGCCTGAACACATTGAAGCCATGCACCTCCCCTTTAAGGTTGATTTGAGAAAAACCTGTCAAATTTATCATTTGTTGAACTTAGTCATTTTTAGGCTCATCAGGTTTTAAGGGTACCTAGTTTGTGTAATGTGAAACTCCAACACCTTTCACCTGGCATTTCTGAAATTTTGCACAGTTATTCTGACCACAAAGAACGCATACCTACTTTGTGTAATCTAAAAATCTGACGTCTTTTACCCAGCCCTTATGCAAATTGAGCATTTCAATAAAGCCCGACCAAAAAGTTATGCCTTTTCTCTCAAGAAATATAACTGTTTTTTGCTAATTAGATCAATATATAATAATTTACTACATTGAAAGATGAATCTTACAATGGGAGACAAGTTAAGTCTTATGGAAACTGAGAAAAGTGGATGCTAAAAATTCTCTTATTTGTCTAAGTGGTCTTGTCTTTTTTTTTCTGCAGCAGGAAATTCTTTTAATTATCTGAACTACAAAAGTATACAAGTATATATATTCATAGGTCGTGAGCATTCTTTTCAAAAAAATTGAATGTTAATTGTATTCTGTCGACAAAAATATATGATAATCTGTCTTTTAAGATAATTTTCAAAGATATACCCTGCCGTCATCACGAACAGATTCAAATGTAATCGGAAATTTATAAATATACGACATTACGATGGGTAAATACATCTATGTCATATTCTGTCTATATTGCACATACTTTATCTTTATACTCAAAAGTATGTGCATATATAGACAAAGTATGTGCATATATAGACAAAGTATAAAGATAAAGTATGTGCATATATAGACAAAGTATGTGCATATATAGAAAAAGTACGTGCATATATAGAAATAAGTACATATAAGGCAGCTATGGCGTTCCATACATATACACCACTTCCTCTTTTCGTTTTGGCTGAACCCTCGAACGATTTCAATTACAAATATTGCGAGTACATTGATTTTTCATAATTCCAGAAGACAGTATAACTATTACGCCCCAAGCAGATCAGAACGTGCGAAGAATAGCTTCACAGAAGACTTAAAATGTCTAAGGTCAAAGCTATGCATGTGGGGTAGATAGTTTTAAAAGTATTTCCAAAATTTTTTATAACAGTAAATTTCAGGCTAGTATCGACATACACTAGCAGCTGGGACTATAGCTGAGGTATCGACTCGGAACTAGTAATGGCATGGTATTTACGTAAAAAATTAATTATGTTTTCTGAACTAGCCTTAAACAGAATTTTCAGTGGTAACTATTAGCTTTTATAGGGAGCAACCATTTGATTTTTAGGGGGGGGGGGGATAGGATGATCCTGCCTATTTTTTCGACGTAATATTGGTCCTGCATTTTTTCCCATTTAAACCAAAACATTTACTGATTGAGATAGCTCTGCATTTTTGTTCACATCTAAAGTCACCCTGTCTTTTATTTTGCCAAAATCCTAGTCCTGCCTTTTTATTTCAAATTTTGTCCTAGTGGAATGTAGAAAGAATTTAAGAGAAAAATGGTTAAAGCGGTAAAACACCTGAGTTAACATGGTTAAAGCACCTGCGAGGGTATCAGCAAGACATTTTTGTAGAACTAACCACCTGTTTTCCATTTGTCTTTGCTTCCCAGATGTGATGTGCATACTTGTTTTGCTAATGAGTTAATTTTTGATTAAGATGTAAATAAGTCCAGTTCCATCACTGATATATGTATCAGTATGGTACATTCAGTTAACCCCCCCCCCCCCCCCCCCCCCCCAGAACTACAAAAAAGTATTTACATTTACATTTAGACTGGGAGCTATATTTTGTATTCAAACTAAAGATAAAGTCGTGTTTTTTTGTTCATCTGTGATTATTTAATTATTGCAGTACACAATGGCTGAAAAGACATCGGACTGGCAAGATGATAAAAGCTTAACTCAATGCATGTTGTATATGCTTGAAAGTGAAATAATGTGCGATGTCACACTTAGAGTTGGCGAAGACAAAACACAAATCAAAGCTCACAAGTATATGTTGTCCAGTCGTAGTCCAGTATTCTACACAATGTTTGAGGGATCTTTGCCGGAAACAGGGGAAATAGATATACCTGATGTGGATGTTGAAACATTTCGAAATTTGCTGAAGTAAGTAATTATACCTGTTAATCACTGTAATATTCTGTATTCTGTCCCTAGCGGGCCCTTGATTGGAAATAAAATATTCTCTCTCTCTCTCTCTCTCTCTCTCTCTCTCTCTCTATATATATATATATATATATATATGTGTGTGTGTGTGTGTGTGTGTGTGTGTGTGTGTGTGTGTGTGTGTGTGTGTGTGTGTGTGTGTGTGTGTGTGTGTGTGTGTGTGTGTGTGTGTGAGGATGTGTGTGTGTGTTATTTAGATATCAATATCAAGTAATGTGTTATTCGTATTAAATGATAACATATCACGTGTATCAACAAAATATGTCAGAAGCAAGGGAGCATCCATTTGAATTTTACAAGGCGGCGGGGCTGGGGTAAAATGTTTGATCCTGTTTAATTGTTTCACCGAAATTTTTGCTATGGATATTTTTTTGGCCTTTAT
Organism: Mytilisepta virgata; assembly: GCA_028015205.1. Taxonomy (NCBI): domain Eukaryota; kingdom Metazoa; phylum Mollusca; class Bivalvia; order Mytilida; family Mytilidae; genus Mytilisepta; species Mytilisepta virgata. The sequence continues at coordinate 60,285,239 of CM051518.1, read as the reverse complement.
ATGGCGGCCTAAATTTTTATTTTCATTCGAACCGAAAAAAAAATTTCCTGATTGACGCATGTCCTGCATTTGTTATCACACCTAAAGTGATCATGGCTTTTTATTTTGCCAAAATCCTGGCCCTGGCTTTTTATTCCATATTTCATGTTAGCCCCCCCCCCCCTCCCCCTTCCCCCAATAAAATTCAAATGGTTGCTCTTTAAACCCAGAAATGTACTCATTTTTTTTTAATTTACAGGTATATATACAGTGACGAAATTGAAATATCAAATAAAAATGTCAAGGAAATGCTTTATGCTGCTGACAAATACATGCTATCTAGAGTAAAGAAAGAATGTGGGATGATTCTGAAAAAGACTGCCTCGTCAAAAGATGCTACAAAAGCACTCCAGATAGCATACCAGTATCATCTTGCCGAGCTTCAGGACGAATGCTTACGCTACATAGAGAATAACACAAAGAATTGTCTGTTGTCGGAGTATTCTTTGCAGCTTTCAAAAGAATGCGTTCAGCTAATTTTGAAATCAGATTATTTAAACTGCTCCGAAACGGATATTTGTAAATTCTTTCTCAGTTGGGCAAAGGTTCAGTGCGAGTCGCAGAACATAGATGTTACAGGTCAAAACATGCGAAAGAACGTTGATCATCTGTTGTATCTGATAAGGTTTCCTATTGTTGATATGCCGTATTTTTCGACAGAGATCGCTAGAAGTGGCCTGCTTACAAGTGATGAGTGTTCAGAAATTTATCAAGCTCACTTCGGTTTAAAGACTGAATCCTTTTTAATCAATCATAGAGGACCCGTAAAAAGCAGACCGACTATAACAAGCTTAAGAAGCGAACAAATAAACAACACTTGGCGTTCATCTGGGCAACATGCTCTAGTCTTTCAATCTGACAGAGATTTTTGGTTAAAGGGTGTGATTATTTTTATACCATATCAGGGGGAAAATTATGTACAATATTATGACGTATCTGTTTTTATTTTGGATGATACCAACAAGCAAATATGTTCACACTCTTTTCGGCTTTTCGAACGTTCTAGCGAAGGTCTAACTTATAATGTCACTTTCCGGGAACCAGTTCCAATTACATGCGGTAAGAAATACACCATTAAGATGAATGGAATGACTGATTATGTGGCGCATTATTGTACCAACTGTAAACCGAATGTTACGACAAATGGGGTCACTATCACTTATGAGAACTCCACATTACAGTCTAATACAAACAAGGATAAGGGACAGTTCGCAGGCTTATTTTTTAGTTTATAAAAGCTGGATGCATGGTAGTAGTGAATTTTAGATCAGTTGAAAAGTAAATTCAGATTGGCAGTTATAAAATTGAACCAATATTAACAAATAGCAACATAATTAAATCAAAACCACAAAAAATAAATTTTATGTATTCTCAACTTATGAACGAATTATCATATGTTTACCATGTTTTCTACATGTGTTCTCGACCACTAAACCCTTTTTTGAATGATGAAAAATATTTCGACCCTATATAATTTGCGTAACGTAAATCTAACCCCGTTTTATGTATTACGGAATTAAATTGTACAGCCATAGGTTTAACTTGACTGCATAATCTGACTTGACGTTTTATTATTTTAATGATCATGGGACAGTTTTATTGTTAATAAATACTAGGTAAAAGCTTTTCTTACACCTTGGAAAGAGCAAATTCGCCATTTTCGGAGGGTGAGATTTTTGTTTTTTTTGTAAGGCAGTGGGAAAAAACATGATATTGCTATTATATATGTACTAAATTTATACTTTATTGTTACTAAGACTTGTCTTTTTCCTATAACGATACTCATTTATTGGTACCCATTTATTGTATTAAAATGAAACAATATTCAAAAGTAAACCGAAATACTTTAATTCCCTCCAAAGTAAAAGATATCTTGTTATGTGCTTGTCGAATCTATATTAAGTGTGTCCGGCTTAAAAGCTCACTCGAACTTATGATTACTATGTTTTATTCAAGTAAGAAATAAAATTCTCTTATATAATTGTTCCATTATGGCTAACCTATCATGTCATATATTTGATTTTCTTGTCTGACCCATTTTGACTTTTAATAGTGAAATATGGTATATGGATGTATATCGTTCTTTCTCCTATTCTTGACGTGTTCAATCGGTGGGATAAAAATATATAATATCTTTAACCACTTCCCGGTGTTTAAATTTCTTCGTGGGAATTACCGCCCTTTTTCTACAGTTATTGGAACGATAAACTAGAGAAGTCCTGAAATGACGTCTATGTAAACAAACTACATAACAACGACATTTTCTTATGGGGTTTTTGTCGAAAATCATAGGAGAAACAGATTCTCCTTCAATTTACTCGTGAGTTATAGAATTTCTCCACCCTCAATAGTTAAATTTTAGATTTTAACACGCTCGCTAAAGGCTCGCGTGTTGAAAATCGAAAATTTAACTATCTCGGGTGGATAAATTCCATAACCCACTCGTACCTGAAGGAGAATCTATATTTCTATAATTCTGAACGTCGAGTTAACAACAGTGAAAAAAGTGTAAATATTTATTTTAATTTTGTAGACAGATCGATCTGTTGTTGAAAAAGTTAACACAAAGTTTTGCAAATTCACTTTAGGGTATTTAAAAATGCAATATCAATTTAGCACTAGATCTGATCTTGGTAGATACCCTATAGTTTATTTTATTAAAAACTCAGTCTCTCATATATGAAGACAGACTTCATCAAAATGATATTAATTCTTTATTGAAGGAAAGTTACACCTTTTGTAAAATATCACATATGAAGGGAATATACTCAGAGTTATCGAAATTTTTTTTTCTTGTCAGACATTGGGTCTGACAGTCAGAAAGGTCTTGTCAGACCCATGAATTTCTTGTCAGACCCACAATTTTTTATTATTTTTTCTAGTTGTGTTAACTTGTACTATTCATGCCATGAAATGCTTGGAAAATAAAGCATGTTTAACAAACATGTATTTTTCAGCAAGAAATTAAACTAGAAGTCCAATTCGGTACAAAATATTTTTGGAAGTAAAGAATGATATTCAGTATAAAAGTATGTTTTTCAGCAAGAAGATATGCTTATTGAAGAACAGGAATACTACAAACTTATTGAATTTCCTTCTCCGCTGATGTTTCTGTTTTCTTGCATTTAACACCCGGCTTTGCATCAGCGGAGAATTTAGTTTTCCAACCTCCGGTATCCATTCTATCGTAACTGGTAATTAAGCTCCAAAAAATGGGTCAAAGACACAAATGGCCGGGTTGCTTTACTGGGTGTTTACTGTAATGGTGACTAAGGTGATTACAAGTCTTATCATATTGCACATTGGCAGTCATGAATATTTATATAGACAAAATCAGACACATTGTATGTTGGTGTACGAGCACATAGGCAGTCATCAATTTAATTAGAAATAGGTGAAGTAAGCAATATTTGAATAAAAAAAAAAAAAACGACTAAGTTCCAAAGTTTGGAAATATGGAAAATAATTCCTGAAATAATTCCATAAAGTGAGGTTCACATCTTCAATATATATAAAAACATTCTATGAAGTTTCAAGGATATGGGTGAAAAACTATAGGAGGAGTTGATTTCGCAAAATAGGTACCCATTTTCCCCGCCCGCCCGCCGCCGCCGCCGCCCGCCCGCCGCCGCCGCCGCCCGCCCGACATTCACCATACTATAACCCGGATTTGCACTCTGTGCAACCCGGCCAAAAATTATATGGGGAACCAGTTGCGCAATTTGAAGGGAGACAACTGAAATGTAAACAAATGACGGGATCGGCTTGTTTTTGCCAGACAGGGTTCTCACTAAGAATTTTTCATGATGAGTCCTGCGACTCATCATTTTTCAGAATGGTGAGTCCCAGCTGATTTTGATGAGTACCAGGACTTATCGCCACTTTTTTTAACGTACACTCCTGCATGATTTTGACCATGGTAGGCTTATTGTACTATTGTTAAAGTTTAATTAAAATCATGTGCTGCCTTAACATACTGACGAATATAATTTGAAATTTCCAAAAAAAAAAAAAAAATTGGACTTATGCAGTGGTGCTCCGAACTTGGAAGAAAATTTCTGTTACAGATATGAGCAAAAATCTTTGCACCTTTTGACACAACTTATTTATTATTGCCATTTTATTTTGTAATATTTATTTATCTATAATCTTTACTATTATTTTTTCTCAAACATACTCTTAAAATCCTCCAATTGACATTGTTTGAACACCTAAATAATCAATATTGACAAAATTTCCATTTGTGCATAGATAGTCAAAATCCGCTTAATTTATATTTAAATAAGGTCTACATATTGTTACCGGTTGTAATAAACACTGTGGCCAATGAAAAATCACGAGAATTCCGATTGCCGCCATTTTTTTAGCTTACTTTTTGTCGTTTCTTTCCCTTCACCCCTTTGATCTCCAAGAAAACAAAAAATGGCGGCTCGAGATTTTTAATGAAAATAACGGTGTTCAGACGCAGCTGATTAGTTCTAGATGCGTCCCATTTTTTTTGTCGGACACCAGGACCGGCAGAATTGACAGTCGAGTCGGACCTACTGGAATCTTGTCGGTCGGGACCGACAGGTCCGACGATTTTCGACAACTCTGATAGTATTATACTCATGGTATACATATATTGATCATGTTAGAAATATTAACCTATTTTGTGTACGCCTGAGATATTGAGAAACAAGGATCGTTTCATCCTTTATTTCTTTCATTCATAGCTGTAAATTGAAAACGTTATTCTATAGAACAAAACTATTTTAACCTTTAAAACCCTTAGATTATTCCACCAACATGGTCTCAGTGTTTCAGATATAAATATTATTCTAAGAGAAGATTTTTTATGTTTAAATATATTTTGAGAAACATAAATTATGATGTCAAACAGACGCCAAGCTACCACTTGAAATTAGCTATTCCACTAGGCGGAGTTGTTTTTAGCTCACCTGGTCTAAAGGGCCATGTGAGCTTATGCCATCACTTGGCGTCCGTCGTCGTAAACCATTTCAAGGATCTTCTCTTCAGAAACTACAGGGCCAAATACTTCAAAACTTTAAGTGAATGTTCCTTAGGGTATTTAGTTTATAAATTATATCCGAGGCTTTTATCCATGATCAAACATGGCGCCATTGCTAAAAATAGAACATAGGGGTAAACTGCAGTTTTTGTCATATCTAAAAAATTCAAGTATTTACAGCAAAAATGATATAGGGTTAAAATGTTCATCAGGTCAAGATCAACCTGCCATGAAAGTTTCAGACGAATCACTCAGCCCTTTGTTGGATTATTGCCCCTGAATTGTTAATTTTAAGGAAATTTTGCAGTTTTAAGTCATTATCTTGAATATTATTATAGACAAAGACAAACTGAAAACAGCAAAAATGTCCTACACAGTAAGATCTACAAATAAGTCAACATGACCAAAATCATTGATTGACCCCTTATAGGAGTGTTTGCCCTTTAAAGACAGCATCCGGCGTAAACTTTAAAGATCATTTATTTTGAAACCACTGGGACAATTGGGACCAAACTTTGGTGGAATAGTCCTTGTGTGGCCCCCTTCCAAATGTATGTCCGGCATCCCCTATACCAACCGACATGACTAAAAATAGGAAAAATGGGGGATGAATTTCAAAAATCTTCTTGTATGACACTACAATGCCAATTGGAACCAAACTTGGCAGTGGTCCTTAGGAGGTTCTCTTTCAGAAGTATTTCCGATGACCCGCACTGTTAACAAAGATGGCCATCACAGCCGAAATTAGTTTAACATAGGGCCCTATGGGAAAATTCATTGAAAAATCTTCTTGTCAGAAACAACTTGACCAATTGGAACCAGACTAGGCATCAATGGTCCTTAGGAGAGTCTCTTTCATAATAGTGTCCGATTTTGTGTACTGTGAACCAATATGACTGCCACAGCCGAACATAGTTTATTATAGAACCCTATGGGAAATTCACTCAAAAATCTTCTTGTCTGAAAACACTAAGCCAATTAGAACTAGTTTTGGTAGCAATGGTCCTTAGGTGGTCCTCTTTCAGAATTTCGTCGGATGACCCGAACTGTCAACCAAGGTGTCCGCTGCAGCCGCACTTAGTTTAACATTAGGCCCTATGGGAAAATTCATTAAAAAATCTTGTCTGAAACCACTTGAGAGATTGGAACTAAACATGCCAGCATTGGTCCTTAGATGGTCCTCTTTCAGAATTGTGTCCGATCACCCGGATTGTCAGCCAAGGTGGCTGCCACGGCCGAACTTTCTTAAAAAGTGGACCCTATGGTTCCCACATACAACGCCAGATTTGTATGCTGATGATACAACACTTCACTATTCATCAGAATCTCTTATAGACATAAGTACCAAACTTAATGTTGATATGTTAAACTTAGGAAAATGGTGTAATGATTATAGAAATCTGATGTTATGTTAGTTGGGTCTATGCGAAGGTTAATGAAATTGATATATATTGTCATGATCAATTGCTTAGTGATGTTAAATGTGAAAAGCTACATGGTATTTATATAGACAAAAAATTGTCATGGGATCAACAAATTGATAAAGTTTTTTAATTTCTTCAAGAATATTTTTATTTGCAAGACTTAAATCATATATTCCAAAAGAAGGGTTAGGTTTATTTTATAATGGTTATATCCTTCAACTGCTTGAATACTGTTGTACTATATTGAGTGAACATTGATAAATTATGTAAACTCCAAAAGAGAGCTGCTCATGTAATAATGAATACCAATTTTGATGCACCATCTGAACATCTCTTTAAAGAGTTGGGTGGCTGTCTTACGAAAACAGAATTTTGTACCATAAAGGTGTATTAATGTATAAATCCATAAATAATATTGCTATTGATTATCTATGCGATATGTTCAAATCTAGTACAAACCAGTATTCATTGCGCTCTACAAAATCTGGTTGTGTTTTGTACCAAAACCAAATACAAATTATACGAAGAAAACATTTCACTATACAGGCACAATATTGTGGAATAATATTCCTTTGCCAATAATAAATGCAAATAATGTTGAAATATTGAAGCAAAGGTTCTCTGAACATTTTTTAAAAGCAAAATAGTTAAAAATGTAAATGTATTTGTTCTTATTTTAACCAAGAAGAAAATTACTTGTTCATAATGTAATTGTATAACTAACTATAATGTTTTGTGCATATAAGATATGTCATATTTATGTTGTAAATATTTAATAATGAGTTAATTTGTTGTATGGAGGGCCACAGGGGAGATTATTATTGTATACTAAATGTTGTAACCCTCTTTAGATAAAGTATTTATTATTATTATTATTGTTCTTATTATTATTATTATTATTATATTTCTCAGAGTTGTCGAAAATCGTCGGACCTGTCGGTCCCGACCGACAAGATTCAAGTAGGTCCGACTCGACTGTCAATTCTGCCGGTCCTGGTGTCCGACAAAAAAATGGGGCTTGGATCCGGCAGAACAAGCCGATCCCTTACATGGTTCTCGTTAAGGCGCGTACATGGGTCCTGGACGCGTCATCCTTCAAACTCATGCGTCCCTGGACACATGTAGATCTAATCAGCTGCGTCTGAAGACCGTTATTTTCATTAAAAATATCCGCCGCCATTTTTTACTTTCTTGGAGATCAAAGGGGATGGGGAAAGAAATGACAAAAAGTAAACTAGAAAATAGCGGCAATCGGAATTCTCGTGATTTTTCATTGACCACAGTGTTTTTTACCGACCGGTTATAAATATGTAGACCTCATTTAAAAATAAATTTAGCGGATTTTGACTTATCTATGCACAAATGGAAATTTTTTTAATATTGATTATTACGGTGTTCAAACAAGGTCAATGGGAGGATTTTAAGAGTATGTTTGAGAAAAAATAATAGTAAAGATTATAGATAAGTAAATATTAAAAAATTAAATGGGAATAATAAATAAGTTGTCAAAAGGTGCAAATATTTTTGCTCATATCTGTAACAGAAATTTTCTTCCAAGTTTGGAGCACCACTGCATAAGTTAAATATATTTTTTTTAATTATATTATATTCGTCAGAATTTTAAGGCAGCGCATCATTTCAATTAAACTTTAACAATAGTACAATAGGGCTACCATGGTCAAAATCATGCAGGAATGTACATGTACGTTAAAAAAGTGGCGATGAGCCCTGGGACTCATCAAAATCAGCTGGGACTCACCATTCTGAAAAATGATGAGTCCCAGGACTCATATAATGTTTTGGAGCTTAATTACTAGTTACGATAGAATGGATACCGGAGGTTGGAAAATAAAATTCTCCGCTGATGCAAAGCCCGGTGTTAAACGCAAGAAAACAGAAACATCATCGGAGAAGGAAGTTTCCTTTGGACAATTATTTTGTAGTATTCCTGGACTTCAATAAGCATATCTTCTTGCTGAAAAACATACTTTTATACTGAATATCATTCTTTACTTCCAAAAATATTTTGTACCGAATTGGACTTCTTGTATAATTTCTTGCTGAAAAATACATGTTTGTTAAACATGCTTTATATTCCAAGCATTTCACACCATGAATAGTACAAGTTAACACAACTAGAAAAAATTATAAAAAAATTGTGGGTCTGACAAGAAATTCATGGGTCTGACAAGACTTTGCTGACTGTCAGACCCAATGTCTGACAAGAAAAAAAAATTTCGATAACTCTGATTTCTAGGTATTTATTTTTCAGTAAATTTTTTAGAAGAAACCGAGTTTACAATTTTCAGTTAACATCATTAACAGACATGTAAATCATAGACTTTTTTTTAACAACGAACAATGAACAACCGAGTAAACTTAATTCTGAAACTGTTATGTAGCTGGCTTTGTTCAACTAGATCAACTGATGAAAACAAGCATAACATGTGCTTGGTGTGATTTTTAATATATAAATGACAAAGGAGTTCAAATAAAACATATGTAAAACTTCAATACATAAAAAGACTTTTTCATGAAATATCGTTTGTTTCCTGTTAGCAATATATTTAACAAGTTTGACATGTACGGTTTACAAATGGTTACCTGATAGATCTCGAACTTGTTTTTTAGAGAGGAATTTCAAGAATATTACGAAAAGGGTATATCAAATAAAACATCTAAAAGTGCTAGTTTTAAACACCTTAAAGTAAAAAAAAATCAATTTCTTAGCTTATAAACCAAACTTACAGGATCTTGTGGAATTATATTCATTTATAATACATGTAATAGTTTAAATTCAGTTTGACCCAAGCTAAATTAAAAAATACATGTGTATTTAAGCGACCTTTAAGTTAAGTTGAATTGTCGTGTTCTTAATTGGTTTTATTATAAAATAATAGCTAAATGAGATTGCTGCCAAATAAATGCAAGAGAGGTAATAAAATTCCATCGCCACACGCATACACACATGTAACATGTTCATCCCAAGATTCACCTCCACACTGAAGCTATATTTTTATTTATCGTATTTCCCCATGCCTATATCGACCTGCTGAGGTCTTTACAATTTCCCGTATCTCGGCACTGTGACGTCGTAAAGAGTTGACCCGACCCTAATACGAATACTTATCGTATTTCCCCATGCCTATATCGACCTGCTGAGGCCTTCACAATTTCTCGTATTTCGGCACTGTGACGTCGTAAAGAGTTGACCCGACCCTAATATGAGCTGACCCGAATATATCAGCGACGTCATAATGTTTGACCCAACGTTGACCCGAATATATCAGGAAAACATCCGGTTATAGGCAGATAGCCATTGAAAAGTAACAAATTCCATTAAGATTGCTACTTAACAATACGATAAATTTATCATCAAGTTTTCTTCAAACAAATATTGTAAAATATAAGCCGCTCGAAACAATATGAAGCTTTTTAGCTCGTTCGCTACGCTCACTCGCCGAAAAAGCTTCACATTGTGTCTCGCGGCTGATATTTTACGACATACTTTTGCAGAAAACCTGATAATATGTACATAGCGGATTTGGCCGAGTGGTCTAGGGCGCTGGTCATGGTGCTAGGCGAATAGGTGCCATAGTGTCTCAACGGTATGAGTTCGAGTCCCGCCATAGGCGGACAGAAATTTGACAGTATTAAAATCTGATTTTAACAGTGTTGGGTTAGTATTTAGGCGTATATATATATATTTATATATATATAAAATCTATACAACGCGTATAATCACTTAGTGAATCAGAAGGACACAGTTTATTCTTTGTGTAATCAAAAACTAATATGTTGTTGGCGTGGCCAGCCAATGATGCGAGCACAGCAATAGCGCTTTCCAGAAACTCATTTCTGGTATTACGATTCCGGTGAACGAACCCTTTTCTAGTCTTAGTATTTAGCACAATATAGCTGCCCCTATTAAACAAAAACTTTTCTAAATGACCCATATGTAGAAAATGAATATGCTCCTATAGCGGCACTTCTGAAAATTTGCACTTTTTCTGAACACATTTTGGGGTGATTTGAGAGAAAATTGTCAAATTTGTTATTTTCTTTTCAGGGGCATTCGATAGAATGGTACCTATTTGTGTAATCTGATACCCAAACACCATAAGCCTGGCACTTCTGAAATATTGCACAATTATTCTGAACACATTGAAGATGTGTACCTCCCCTTTTAGGGTGATTTGAGAAAAGCCTGTCAAATTTATCATTTGTTGAACTTAGTCATTTTTAGGCTCATCAGGTTTTAAGGGTACCTAGTTTGTGTAATGTGAAACTCCAACACATTTCACCTGACATTTCTGAAATTTTGCACAGTTATTCTTTTTTTTTCCATCCTAAGATTCAGATAAGGATAACGTAATATAATGTGCCAAATATTTAGTGCTTGCGTTTAATTTCCCATTAAGGGAGCAACCGTTTGATTTTATATTTGATCCTGCCTATTTTTTCGTCGAAATTTTGGTCCTTGATTTTATTTTCTGCCTAAATTCTTATTTTCATTTAAACCAAACAATTTCCTGTTTCTGATTGACACATGTGTCGTGCATTTTTTTTCACATCCAAAGTGATCATGTTTTTTTTTGCCCAAAATCCTGGTCCTGCCTTTTTATTTCAAATTTCGAAATTTTTATTCCATTTTTTTTTTTTTGGTTGAAAAATCAAAATTTTAGTTTTTTAACACTTTCAATACTTACGCTTATGGAAATAATAATAATGTGCATGAAATCTGAAACTATTAGCTATGAGACATCGCTATCACGTGACGAAAAAGTGAACATAACTACTTTCTCTTTCGTATTCGCTGAACTCTAGAACGATTTCAAAAAGTGTGAGTACATTGATTTTTCATAATTCCAGAAGACAGTATATAACTATTACACAGTGTGGGATCGGAAGTGTACAGTATTTTTTCAACATTTGAGTTGCGATTCTGTCAAGCGGTAAATATAAGGATACACGCTTTGGAGAAGGTAAGCTTTGACAATTTTCCATGTTTACAAAAAAATATTTTTTAATGAAATAAATCGAAAAGAATTTAAAACAATAAGATGTTATTCATTCATGCTTGTTGAAACCTACATTATTTTATTCATTATAACAGACAAATCAAGTAAAAAGTGCTTCGAAATCATCTATTGTTGGTACAACACGGCTTCTTCAAATGCTTTGTAAACGTGATTTCTTTATCTTTTCCAATCAATAATATTTATTTTGAATACTAAAATGATCAGTTAATCTTCAGATTTAAATACGAATTTCCTATGTTGCCGCGTTAATTCCTTACATTGAAATGAATGTGAAACGATAACACTGGGTTTGTATAGGTGCTTGCCAAGACAAAAAAGTTTTGCTGTATAGTTCCTTGTGATAGCACTGTATAGTTGCTTGATATCTCGTGTGAAAAGTTTAATGAATGTTTTGTCATAAGATGTCACACACTCAAAGTTTCAGGTTGCTCGCAACACATAATAACAATTTTATTAGTTGAATCTTAATGCTACAGTAGGCAGCTCAACGTACATTTATAACGTATGAATAGAAAATATAATTGTGTTAATTTGTGTTACCAAATGTATTTAGTTATAAATCTACCTTACTATAACATTCTGAATACGCTTATGATAATTAAAATCAAAGACCCGGGTCTTAAAAAATTGCTGAAGATGCTCACTCCTTCTGATCTCCTAGTCTATTATTTCCAGAAAACCTCTTAGATTAATTTGCAAGCGTGTTAATCGGATTCTAATCGAGTAATTTGAGTTTTATATTTATAAATACTTTGTACCATTGACTTTGTGTTTGATTCTTTGTTCAGTGTTTGTATTTTCTTGGCCCACATGGGCGTAATTTTGCAAATGAAGATATCAGTAATTTAAGTAACCTTCTTTTGATGTCTACAGGTCGAGAAATTTAGTTTATCGGCAATTCATACTTTTTCCTTTTGATATAATACTCAGACATTTTTCAGTATTCATGCCATGACACTCGAAAATATCAAGCAATATATTATGACGTCAAAAGCGGATGCTTCGCCGATAAATAATAATAGACACTAATGTACTAAATATTGACTTCATCAATTTGAATATATGTCTCGCCTTCGTCTCGACCGATATTCAACGTGATAAAGCCAGTATCAAAATCAGTAGTGTCTATTAATTTAATTTGATTGGATGAATCAAGGAATCATTGTACCTCTGTTTGGAAATTAAATTATAAGGAATATGTTTCCAATTTTTGAACAGGTTATACTTCAATAACCTGGTTTGGGTCAGTTTATGGCATTCATAAACCGCTGGATTATTATGCGTAAATTGACCCAAACCAGGTTATATCGTATAACCTGTTCAAAATTGGAAACATTTCTTAAATAATTATTCTTTGTCACCCAAATGAATATTTTATGCTATCATTCGCAATGTTGTATAGCAATGTAATATTCCTTGTTAAACACAACTAAAAACTAGACTGAGGCAGTCGGAAACGACAGCTATCCCCACCCTCCCCACATTTTGTATCCCTGTGCACGTTTTTCACAATTATACCTTTGAATACAGGCCAAAATTTTGGAAAATTAAAATTATAAAATCTTATTGCACATCTGCATACAGCATGTACAGTGTATGACAATACTGTATAGAAATAAAATGTATAAAATGAAAAATGAAAGAAAACTTTCAGTCACCCACGTATAATTCCCAATTTTGGAAATTCTACCCCTAAAGCCCCTAACTTTTGAAAATCAAATTCTAAAACCTTATTACACATCTATATACAGTGTGTGGCAATACCGTAAAGAAATTAAATACATAAAATGAAAAATGAAAGAGGAGTTTGGGTCACAAGCTTAAATTCCAAATTTTCAAAATTCAACAACTGTGGGCCCGCGAATTCTGAAAATCAAAATTCTAAAACCTTATTACACATCTGCATATAGTATGTGACAATACTGTATAGAAATCAAATGCATAAAATGAAAAATAAAAGAGGAGTTTAGGTCACAAGCTTAAATTCCTTATTTGCAAAATTCGACCCCTGTGAGCCCCAATTTTTGAAAATGAAAATTCTAAAACCTTATTGCGCATCTACATACAATATGTGACAATACTATATATAATCGAATGCATGAAAGGCGCTATTACACAAAATTTGGAAATAATGTCCCTTCGTACAATATTGTATCACACCCGCAAGCTCGTGCGATATTACATTCTACTACGGACAGTGTTTCCTATTACTAGTATTCATGTAATAACCCCATATTATAGTCCAAGTACATTGTATTGCAACAAGTGACTATACAAAAAAATTGCAAGCGCCCGTATAGTACACATACAAGCACCTATACAGTCAGAGAAATGATGTGTTGTTTGTTTGCAAGTAATTTACTTCATTTTATAGGCAAAATAATTCGATAAAATTTGTTTTAAGGGTATAAAAATGAATTGACTTCTAGATAGCCTAACAAATACCTTCAAGGTTGTTACCATTTTTTATGTATTCAGTTTTAAAGTCAAAATTTCAAGCAGTAAATTTCATGATCAAAGCTTGATAAAAGTGATATTAATCATATTTGTGACAAATTTTTCATGTAATTTTATAGACAGTTAAACGGCCAAGTGTCAAAGGAGGCAAACATACCTAAAATTTCCATAAAATCTGTTTAAAATTCAAAAATCTATTATTAAGTAGGTAGGCCTGGGGTAAGGGAGATAACTCCTATTGATGTTTTTTTTCTTGACGTCAAAAAATAGGAATGACGTGGCATTACTATGATGTACCAAATTTCGTCGCATTAGACGAAGTGAAGAGGTTCGGTAAGGGGCATCTCCGTAACGAATCTAACACTTTTTCGAAATACGTGCAAAATCGATAATTACGTAGGATTTGATATATTGATGAATTATTGTTTAACATCCAGTGGCAATTATGAAATGCATATTCAAAAATCTATTATTAAGGGGGTAGGCCTGGGGTAAGGGAGATAACTCCTATTGATGTTTTTTTTCTTGACGTCAAAAAATAGGAATGACGTGGCATTACTATGATGTACCAAATTTCGTCGCATTAGACGAAGTGAAGAGGTTCGGTAAGGGGCATCTCCGTAACGGATCTAACACTTTTTAGAAATACGTGCAAAATCGATAATTACGTAGGATTTGATATATTGATGAATTATTGTTTAACATCCAGTGGCAATTATGAAATGCATTTTCAGTGGTAACTATTAGCTTTTTTAGGGAGCAGCCATTTGATTTTTAGGGGGAGGGGTGCTAGGATGATCCTGCCTATTTTTTCGTCGTAATATTGGTCCTGAATTTTTCCCATTTAAACCAAAACATGTACTGATTGACACATCTCCTGCATTTTTTGTTCACATCTAAAGTGATCCTGTCTTTTTATGTTGCCAAAATCCTAGTCGTGCCTTTTTTTGCGGTGTCAGATAAAACCGGTTACTAAAAACTTTGTTTTTAAATCACCTGGCACAAAGAGCCATGTAAGCTATTGTCATCACTTGCGTCTGTAGTGTGTCGTCCATCGTCCTTGTAACATTTTCTTTAAAAATCTATGAAACCACTCGGTCATATGGATATGGGACAAAACTTGGGTGCCCCCATTCCAAAAGTTTATATGGAGTCCTCGACTTCCAATAGACACAACTGTTGTTACTAAAAGAGGGGGGGGGGGGGGGTGGATTTTAAAGATATAAAACTACACGGCAAGATGGAATTTACCTTGGTAGCAATGGTCCTTGTGTGGTCCTCTTTCAAAATATGACATATGACCAAGATTGCCACCAAAGCCGATCTTAGTTTAACATAGGACCATATGGTAAAAATTACTTACAAATCTTTTTTTAATCTAAAAGGCCCAATTGAATCAAACCTGGCAGCAATAGTTCTTAGCTGGGTTTGTTCCAAAATCGTGTCTTTTGACCCATACAGCCAGGAAAGATGTCCGCTATCGCCATGTATGTTGACTTCTGTTGAAGATAGGAAAGGTAAATCCAGCTAGCGATACAGGCTTCTTGGTAATATTTAATTCTATTCTATATATATAAACAAATTTGACAAATGTGCACATTTGTCCATTTACGACTCATAACTTAGGTTTGTTTTGAAAGGTCCAATTGTTACTAAGTTCAAGTTCTTTATTCGTTAACAGTTAGTACATACAGCATCTATGGGATGTGGGTCAAAACAACCTTAAGGCTATGAATGTATTGGATCATTCATATAAAGTAATACATCTTGAAACATTGAATTTCATAAAATTGTAAAGCTTTTCCTTTATAGCAAAAACATGGCAGACTGGCGGGATGACAAAACTTTACCAGAATGTATGATGTATATGCTGGAGAATGAAATAATGTGTGACGTCACATTTAGAGTAGGACAAAACCAAATACCAATCAAAGCACATAAGTATATGCTGTCCAGCGGTAGCCCAGTGTTTCATACTATGTTTGAAGGATCCATGCCAGAAAGAGGAGAGATAAAGATACCCGATATTGATGAGAAAGCATGTAGAGATCTTCTGAGGTATGATTAATTAATAAATTACGGGTGATGAATTGATGTTCCAAGTCAAGCGAAGATATCATATTCAGCAAAAAAGGAAATCTTACTAAGATATACAGTCTCAGAGGTCGTTTGTTCAGATTAACTTGGAATATCAATTTGACATCTTCCATTTGTCGTAGATTTTTGTTGTTTCCCTGGAAGGGTCAATCATGCAGCATACAAGTACATAACATTAAAAGTAAAGTACCATACAAATGAATTATGAAACTATCGATAGAAAAAACTCTAACAGGTGTGTACCTTTTTATCTGTATTCTCGCGAATCATTAATAATGGTACAAACATTGCATATGAGTTCAAATTTTTAATGATGAAAGATAATGCTTACAACTTTTTATCTTTTTAAGTTAAAAAATGACGTGGGATTCGTACTGCAATTCATTGCAGGCTGTACACTCCTTTGTGAGTACGGTGAAATGTATATACACAAACACATAAAAAAGCCAATAATTCTTACATGCCTGATTGAAGATGGATTTAATAAATATGATTTTTTTTTCATCTCGATCCAAAATTATAAAGTTAATGTTATCTGCAAGATTATCTAAATTAGCAAAGAGGTCCTTTCGCAAATTTTGATTTATTTTACAATCTAATAGGAAGTGGTTCTCGTCCTCAATAACTTTGCAGATTTTGCATCATTTCTTCACGTGGTATTTTTTAATATATCGAACTCTCTCGATTTCAAGTTCATGATCACTGATGCGGATTTGTGTGAAAATTTTTCTTATAAAGAAATCATTAAAGCTAAATATTGTTCTTTGTCAGTGGAAAATTTGACTTTTTAAAATAAAAACAATCTATTATTTTCGTTAAACCATCAATTTTATTCTGATATTTTTTTTATAACAATATTTTATTTCCTCTTTTACTATATATTTTAGACTATGAACTTCTTTTATTGTCTTAACAGTTGATAATTTCTGTTTTCATGATGGGCGTAATATATTATCTTTGATATATGTATACCAAGAAAAAACTCCGTTTTTATCGAGTTCTTTGGAGAGTCTAAAGGCTTCTTTTAGTAAAGGGTTGATATTTTCTGTATGAAGTCTGGCATAATATAGTAAAGCTTGTGATATAATAAAATGTTTTACCGCCTGTCTCTGATCGCTAATTATAAGTCGTAATTTTATCAAAGTTTGATGATTATTAAATTTTTGTATATTTTAGATAGTCTTACAATTCAAATTCAATTTTTAATCTACTGTGTAAAAAGACTTTTAACTATTTGTTAACTTATAAAGTTTATAAAACATTTTATATTTGCTTCGCATCACGGTGCGGAGCTATTAGTTTCAGTAGACACACACGCCATCTTGAAATAATTACTGATCGCTGATTGGTTACTGTATGATTCGGCTGAAATACAGCAACAGCCATTGGTTTAAATGAGATAAAGAATTACAGACTTTACTCGTTCAAGATAAGTCATCAAAAGCCGGAAAATTAACTATGTGTATATCAGTTCCGATCAACTGTCATTACATGTTTTTGTAATCTTCATATATTCTGAAATTCATTATTGAAATCAATTATTAATACGTGTATATTTGCTTTGTTAACCTGCAATACACACGGTTTGTTTTGCTTAATCGTATACACTATAATCCTGTGTTTACAACAAAAAAATGCATGATTTCTACTTTATAACTTCTGCCAATCTAGGCACACCTCCAGAGTCTATAAAATTTGTTGTTTTCGCGCGGAAAATTTTACTGGTCAACAGAGAATTCCAATACTAAATCAACAACCACATGCTCACACATTACCATAAATTAAGACACAGCGAAGCATTCCACAGCTTTTTAGAAAGCTAAAACTTGTTATATAATTACATTACTTGTTCGTTTCATTGAAATCCGTCTTTTTTATTGGAGGATATCAATCACGTGGTTCTGAAACTCAAAATCTTGCAAAGGACGTGCTCCCATGACGACGTTGTTGATGTTGCAACGCTGCCGAGAACTATTTAAAAATTTCAGTCATATTTTATACTTTTCAAAAGTAAAATGAAATAATAAGAAATGAATTCATCATTTTAGTAGTTTTATATGGATGTAAAAACCTAGACTAGTGACCGAAGGACATTTTGTATGAAGCGCGGAAATTATGCGCTTCATATAAAATGTCCTTCGGTCAAGGCTTTACATCCCTATAAAACTACAAGTCTTAAACAAATCCTGTACAGATGTACGATTTCGTTTTTATAGACTTAATATTGAAGAAACTTCTTGAAACAGGTTAAGTACGTGGGTATAACCACATTTGTGCATCAATATGTGTAAGAACCGTCTTTGTGGATGATATTTCAGGTTAACTGAATACATTGAACAAAACGGTAAAATAAACATGATAAATGTGTATATCGCGTATATCTCCAGTTGATTTGAAACAAAAATGTATCTAAGGATGTTGTGATCCCTATTTCATCCTTTGATTAGACATGTAGCGTGATATACATCAGATCTGATGAAAAGTGTCCAGTGGACATATATGGACAGGTTTGATTGAAGATGATGTCATTGATGGATATGTTGTGTTGTTTTATATTATTAATCCTTCTAGTTTTGACTTTCCACTAAATTTTCAGAATGCTCATAACATTTTAATATAGCATTTGATTAATATGCTGTACCTTGTGCAAAGCAGAAAATTATACAACTTATTTTTGTAGGTACATTTACAGCGACAAAATGGACATTACAAATGAAAATGTGAAAGAAATGCTTTACGCTGCAGATAAATACATGCTGTCAGCAATGAAAAAAGAATGTGGAAATATACTGAAGATATCTGCCACAACCGAACACGCAGCCAAAGTTCTACAGACTGCATATCAATTTCATCTGTCAGACCTTCAAGAAGAGAGTCTGGTCTACATTGAGAATAATGCAAAAAAATGTCTGCTTTCTGAACATTCATTATCTCTCCCTAAGGAATGTTTAGAGTTGGTTTTAAAATCGGATTATTTAGATTGTTCGGAGACTGATCTTTGCACTTTCTTTATCAAATGGGCTAAAGCACAGTGCGAATCGTCGAATATCGAGCCAACTGGACAAAACATGAGAAACCAAGCAGGACATTTATTGTATCTGGTAAGATTTCCTGCTGTTCAGATGGATTATTTTTCAACAGAAATTGTCGAAAGCGGTCTGCTTACAGTCCATGAGATTGCAGGGATATACCAAGCTCATTTTGGAGTCAAGAAAGAGCCCTTTTTGAATAACGACAGATGTCCAGTCAAAAATAGGCAAGTTATAACAGCTTCAAGAAGCGATCAGATATACAGTTACTGGACAAGCTCTGGCGTTGATGCTCTTTTTTTCACTTCAGACACAAACATATGGTTAAAGGGAGTAGTTGTCTGCTGTCCATATCAAGGCTATGTCGCCCAATCATTTACCGTAAGACTCAAAGTAACTGACGAGGAAGACAAGGAGATAGAATCATATTTACAGGAATTTAATCATTACAGCTGTTATGAACCAACAGTTACTATATCTTTTCCGGAATCAACAAGAATATTGCGTGGAAAGAAATACACCCTGCGAATTGACGACGGTATGAGCTACCAATGGTATTATTGTACAAATGCCAAATCATTGGTGTCGACAAACGGTGTTACTATAACTTTTGATAATTCCCCTCTCAGCACATCCGGAACAGATAAAGATCAAGGGCAGTTTGCTGGGATACTGTTCAGTTTATAAGGATGTATACAAAATTGTGTTTATATGATTTGGAAAAAAACACTGTTTAGAAATGAGTCAAATATTCTAAGATTTCTAATACTAACAATAACAACTGGAGTACATATACATATAATTTTTAATTTAAATTTCCAGCAGTGTTCAAATAATTGAGACAGAAATTTAATATTCTTTGTTTTCTTCTATAAGTATGGGGTAATTATAGCTGATAATGGGACAAAGGTACCTAAGGAGCAAACAAACAAAAAAATGCAATCCACTAGACAGACAAACTCGGGAAGACAAATAAACAACCACACGCACAACACATAAACACTGAAAACTAAAAGAAAATACAATGAACAACACGAACTCCTATAAAAACTAGGAGTGAACTCAGGTGCTCCGGAAGGGTAGGCAGTTCCTGCTCCGTATACGGCACTCGTCGTGAAGTTCAACACTGTAACGGTCAATCAATGCGTAATGATGACTGTAAAATGATGACATCAACTTACATCTTTGTCGAAAGTCGATTATGGTTAAATATATACATGTACATATATATATCTTGTATGATTTATTATTTCCAATTAAGTGTTTTCATAATATCATTGGTCATTGATTTCTAGTTTTTAATTGAGGAAGACGTTACTGGATGTTATAAATCTCTTCATAGTACCCTAGTACATTTTGCAACTGAGTTCTATAATAAATGTTTAAATATTTCAGTTTTTATCAGTTTTGTTAGGCTATATATGCATATTTGGCAAGTCTTATCAACAGTTTTAAAAAAATAATGTCTCCAAAAAATGACCCGAAATCTTACAGAGAAGTTCCAAATTCAAAATTAACAAACCGATTAGCAACACTCCTCCTGCTCCTCAAAATTTTTTTTTTTAAAAATCCAAGATGTCTTTCCGTACAAATCTCTAACGGCAACTCAGTATTATTTACCAAACGATACATGTATTCTTAATAGTTCTAAAGATATACGATAACATGTCACTTCTATGTAACTTTTTCTCTGTACAATTTCCAAACTCTATCTTGTCCATCCAACCGGAAACAATGCTGTACATAAAAGTACAAACATGTTTGATTCCACATTTTTTTTTGGAAATAAATAATTTGATTCTGAAATAAAATGAAAAAAATTGTTGATTGTGGTTATATTTGAAAAAGAAGGAAATTAAAAAATGAATAAAAAAGACAAATAAACAAGTATCTAGTCATAAAAAACTAATACACAAAAATGGAACTCTATCTCTGTTTTATGGTCACAAATAAATTTCCAAAATACATGTATAAGATAAAAGGTCCAATCAATCAGTTCTCTCGTTTCACCCCATTTATTTATATGAAGGACCGGTCAATTCAGAAAGAGGAGAAATAAATGACGATTCGAAAGTAAAACTATAGTGAAGTTATGAAAAATGTGTGGATCAATAACGAGCAGGAATTTCGGATTTTATGTTTATATGGCAGTTAAGCTTCCAGGCATATGAACTTATAGAGTTCTAAATGCAAAATACAGCTTATTTGCATAATTCCGCCATTTTTGTTTTTTACAAAATGTCGCCTTGAAAAATACACGTGAAATAGGATAATTCTTATATTTGGTAATTAAAGTCTTTTCATTTAATTACTCCCAAGTTTCAGGTGAAAAATTAAATCTACAGACTTTGATCATCATTTGATGCATCCTACTATTTTTCTCGATAAAATTAATAACATACCACAGTGAAAACAAATTTTGAAGCGAGAAATATGGTATCTTCCTAAGAAATCTTAGATTTCTTCACATGGATCAAGTGTCCTACATTTACATGGCCATTTTGGATACTTTAATTTTCAAAACTGGTTAGCAGAAACTTTGTAATTCTTCAGTTCCATGTACATGTAAAATTTAAAAGAGAAATTATAGATCTTTCTAACAATTTGACATCATTTCTTTAAAAAATATCTCCTTAGTAGCACATTAAGCCGATTTTTTTATCTATTCAAACAGAAATCAAAAGATGAATTTAAACTTTAAAGAAACATTTTACATTTTGCCCTGCTTACATTAAGCATGAAATGTAGGCCATGCTGTCAAATATATTCCTGTTTTGAATGAAAAAGACAACTGTGGTTGTAAAATATAATTGTGATGTCATCATCGGTTCAAATTTCGTTTCAGAGCTTGCACCTTAAACTCCTCTTTTATTTTTCAATTTATGAATTATATGTTTACAGTATCGTCATACAACCTAGAATTTCAAAAAATATAAGCTTGTGACCTCAATCCCTCTTTATTTGCCAATCCATACACTCTATTTTTTTTTTACAGCATTGTCATACACCGTACACTGTATGTACGTGCGAAAAGGTTTCGAAATTTTGAACTTCAAAAACAGGTGACAGCGGTAGAATTTTAAAAATTGTAAATGTATGGTTATAAGACCTAAGCCACTACAGTTTTTCAGTCTATACATTTTGTTCTATGTATATGTGCTATTAGCTTGGATATGGTCGGTGGGGATGATAATATTTTTTCACGCGAGTTTCACGTAATATCAAGTTAAAATTAATATCACGTGATCACATTGTGCCTATGAATTCATCCGGCAAGTTAATCCGTTTGCAACGATTTCGATTTCGATTTTTAAATTTTTTTTATATTTACATCATACATAGAAAACGTTCCTTTTTCTGCGAGTTTTCGAATGGCTGGTGGCTTTTTTATTAATACTCGGTCAACACATATAGTCTCATTTCGTTTGAAATTTGATCCACATTTATTTATTTATGTTTTATTTTTTTTTTTTGGTCTTATTTCGTGAGTACTTTTAATAAATATTTACCATAACAAATAATATCTAAAGTTTATTATCAATGTGTTATATACTATCAACGTTCATGTACTTTTTAGTATAACATGTATAAGGACGTGGGTAGTACACGTATACAGCACATTGAAAATAAACGCAGAATATTCGTTGCTCTCGGGCTGATATATGGTGTGTGATATGAAAAAAGTTATGTAATATACTATATATAGCAAAATCCATATCACATGCTATATCGTCCCGAGATAATATACAAAAATACGTTTTACACTTATACTCACCTGTTTTTATCATTTTCGGAAATTCAACTTTTTTCTTTAGTTGCAGAATATCAGGTAAGTGAATGTTGACAATCAAAAGCAAAGAAATTGTTTTCTAATTGAAGAGATTAATTCAAAAATTTTTTTTTCTGAAAATAATCAAAATGCAGGTTAAATTTACTTCCGCGTGATGTTTTCAAGAAAATTATTTTTTGAAGCAAGAAATTAGTTACCAAATTTGTATTGACAGTGTTGAACTTCGAATGGACGCATTAATCTATCTATTACCGATATAAGGGAAAGATTACGAAAAGATCAGGAATTTATTTATGATAAATTGCATAAAGTTACATTAAAAATGTCGTCAAATTAATGCTAGAAAGTGTACATCTGTGTAATGGCGTCAATACCGAAATACGGCCTTAATTTCTGGGTCTATAATGCTGTTGTAGAGGCCGGTTGCGGACTGTTTGCTAGCTAATTCTTCGCAATCCAGGTAATCCGACTGCACTGGTTGATGCGGAAACGGTTCGATTCCGTAGATGAAAGACCTGGCTGTACCAATCTTGACTAGGAGTCACTATCCGAGGTCTTCCATTCCTATGGCGGTATTAGCTGCACCAGTTTATTGGAATTTGTTCAACAGCCGTGAACTGTTGCTCTGGATACCTATGTGAGTTCGTGCAACTTTATTTTGGGACTCTTCGGCTTGACAACTACCGATAAGCATATTTCGAATGGCAGTGTCCAACCTTGTGGTGGCAGCATTTCAATTCTATGATTTTAAGCTTTAAACTTGGTCTTTGTATAAGCTTTAGCTTAATAGTTGAATTAACCGCAAAGTGCCCGTGAAAAACATTACCTAACTTTCACGGCGACATATAGGTTATTCATTTTCTTCAGAGCCACTGTATAGATGTATCAGAGAGATAAATCTAATGAACAGGCTTTTAAAATTTATATCACTTGGTTAATGGCAGAATTTGCATTTTGAAAAATGAAATGTCGTCATCCGTTTCTTTTTTTCTAACAGTACAGTTTTTCCCGGTTGGATAATTTCCGATCAAACAAAATAAATAAAGAATTTCAAATATGTGATTAGGTTTGGAACATAAAACTTTACTAACATTGAGACAAAAAAAAATAGAAATTTCACACGACCCATTTGCGTATCCTATTTAAATCACCATCTAGAAATAAAATCGTGTCATGTAAACATGATCTCAAATTTTTTTTTAAAGATGTCTGTTTTTATACAGATACATCATGCTCTGGAGGGGTATTTGCGGAAAAAAATTTCGCGTCTCTGGACTGGTATTTTATACCCCTCACAAGCATAATGTATCTGTTTAATTACACAGAATGTCAAAATAAAATGTTTGCATCTACAAACGCAAGAAGCTAAAAGCTTATGTGAAGGGTTACTGCCATTCACCACTAATAAAAAGTAGTTTCACGGACATCTTCAGTACAATCTTACAATTTTAGTGAAGAAATAAGCGTTTGTCAAATACGATGTTTATACATTTAAAGATTAAATATTTCTAAATTTGCCAATTGATATGCCAATACAGATAAAAGCGATAGATATGACATTTGGGGTTGTCCTAGGTAAGGTCAAGATGTAGGAGATTATTTATCAAAATGTTTTTAGTCATAGTTTTAATCCAATAATTAGGATGTTCAACTAACGCCAGAGGGAGTTTTATTTTCGGAAGTTATTTGAAAACTGGGTTAAGAAATCTTTATCACCTATCTATAGATAATTTCGGTACCAGATACAATGTTTACAATTGATGTGTCGCCCAGTGCTGCACCTAGCGTTAACTGAAGATCCTACAATAATGCATTTAATATCATACAATGAATTTATATTGGGACTTTCTTAAATGCCTCTTTTCATGTCCATTCAACACGTAATCATATGTCATGTTAGTCCGAGAATCCTGGCGTCCAACGCGTTTTTTTTTTTTAGACTTTTCTGTTCGGAAAGTCTAAAAAACGCATTGGACGGCAGAGGATTCTCGAACTAATGTCATGTTTGGGGAAAATATTTTGCAACTACTATATTTGCAAAAAACAGAAGTGTAAACAACAAATTTTAAAAGAATCTTTACCTTAGGCTAGCGGAAGCTTAATTATAAAACCATACGATTTATTTTCTCATAAATTTTCTATTGGATATTTTCCTAATAAGAACCATGTATTTTCTGCTTTTGGGCAACTTGAAATTATGTGAGTTTCTAACACTGACTAAGCTACATTTGCGTACTACACATGGAAAATATCGAGTTTCAAATGACTTATATTTATATATACTTGTTAGAAAGCAGTTCTCGCCATAAAAATGACAGAAGCAATTCTCAACATTTTGTCGATTTTGAAGCACTACATTTGTGTACGTGTATTACAATGATAATGAAATATTCAATTGATTAGATGTCAACTGATGCAATCTTTCTGTAAAGAGTTACATTATTAATTTTGTAAGTCAGAATTTTTCTCAGGAAATGACAAAAATTGGGGAGAACTAAGTATATGACCAAAAGTGAGACTCATGTCAAAATCAATCGAGATGCCAAAGAGGGGTTGTGCTTACAAGGTAGAAAGGTATATGACATATACATAATGTATATTCGTTATCCAAGTCAGATGATCCCCCTTTAAACATTTTGGACTGGGATTATGTTTATTCGTGCAAATTCTTTGGTTGTTTAGGTTATATCCAAATACAAACTAGTATTCAGAAAGAGTTGTGTTTACAATGTATATACATGACGTGCAAAATGTACATTCAGAGTTCATTGTGTAAGTTGGATTATCTCACCTTTTAGGGTTTTACGGTGATCTAAAGCTTTATGCAATAACTTCTCTTGAACCTTACAATAAGATATGTGTTTGGAAGTAAGTGATTTACTCGCTATGATGGGACACTGACATTTTTAAACAACTACACGCATGGCACAATTATTTTTTTTCCTACCCCCCTGCTTTCATGTCTGATATAGTGGATTTAATTATCACATCAGCTCATCTCTCTAATTCATACAATCACAGCATGGAAATGTTATATTACAGCAAATCACATTCTTGGATTTTTTAAATAAAACATAACAATGAGAATAAATAACATTATAAATAACACATTTCTAAGAGGGTGACGGAGTATATTGTAACCCCGAGAAAACTTCGCCTGGGTTGACAATGTTTTCAGAGGGGTAACAATATTCCGTGACCCTCTTAGAAATTTGTTATTATTAGGGCCCCGCATCGGAGTTTTCACTGTGTCCGTCAGTCTGTTCGTCAATAATTGTCGTTAGCGCTCTCAATTCTACATTTCTCGACCGATTTCAATTAAATTGATGTGGAAGGTGTATATGGGCAATACCTTGATCAAGTTCGAAAACAAGCGCTATTGGATACTTTTTGTGGGAGTTACTGCATTTGACTTAGTTTTTCCCTTTCAATTGCTTGTTAGCGCACTCGATTCTACATTTCTCCACGGATTTCATGCAAATTTATGTGGAAGGTGTATATGTGCAATACCTT
This sequence comes from Mytilisepta virgata, assembly GCA_028015205.1. NCBI lineage: Eukaryota > Metazoa > Mollusca > Bivalvia > Mytilida > Mytilidae > Mytilisepta > Mytilisepta virgata. The sequence goes on along the minus strand of CM051518.1, from coordinate 60,258,837 downwards.
GATCAAGTACGGAAACGAGCGCTATCAGATAATTCTTGCGGGAGTTACTACCCTTGACTTAGTTTTTCTCTACCAACTTCTTGTTAGCACTCTCAATTCTACATTTCTCAACGGATTTCAACTAGATTTATGTGGAGGCTGTATATAGGCAATACTTTTATCAAGTTCGAAAACAAGCGCTATCGGATAATTTTGTGCGAGAGTTACTGCACTTGACTTAGTTTTTCTCTACCGACTTCTTGTTAACGCTTTCAATTCTACATTTCTCAACGGATTTCAACTATAATTAAGGTGGAAGGTGTATATGTGCAATACCTTGATCAAGTTCAGAAACGAGCCCTATCAGATAATTCTTGCGTTATTTACCTGCCGTGACTAGTTTTCCCTATCAACTTCTTGTTAGCGCTCTCATTTCTACATTTCCCAACAGCGTTTACCCAAATTAAGATGGCAGATGTATATTGATGATACCTTGATCAAGTTTGAGAGGGCTCTTGGATAATTTTTATGGGAATAACTACCTTTGGAATAGTTAGATCTCTTGTTAGTGCTGTAGATTCTACATTTTTATCCATTTTAACCAAGTTTATTCGGACGTTGTATACTGACAATGCCCTATCAGTCATTTGAAATATTTTTCTGTTCCCTTCAACAATATATATGCAGATGGGCCCTTTGTGATGAACCCATTACAGTATTCTAGTTTATTTTATTATACTGAATGTCTTGGATTTTACGAGCGGATGACAGTATAAAAATTGTATATAATAATATCAATTCAGTGTTATGCATGCGGGAGATAAGCAGGCGTGATAGTTGTAGCATATTAAGGGAAAGACCGTTTCTGATTTCAGGCATTACCAAGTATATAGTAGGTGAAAAGTCAAGGTCACATGTACTAAATAAAAAACATAAGTTTGCCTTGGGAGCCATCTTATTCAGGTTGAAGAATAGGGAAGAGAAATAATTTTATTTTGGTGTCAGTAGTTTATAGATCGAGATGGTTAGAAATTTCATTGTGCAATCTCAAGGAGACCTGTGCACGTGGAAGAAATAGGACAGGCAAAGAAGGTTAAATTTGCGGCGTCAGAGAAAACTTAATATTAAAATGAAATATGGATGGGAAAAACGTACTGAAGTTCAAGTTCAGGTTTACGGTTACTAAAAACTTTGTTTTTAGCTCACCTGGCACAAAGAGCCATGTAAGCTACTGTCATTACTTGCGTCTGTAGTGCGTCGTTCATCGTCCTTTTTCTTTAAAAATCCCTGAAACCACTGGGTCCTATGCATATGGGACAAAACTTTAGTGGAATGGTCCTTGGGTGCCCCCCTCCAAAAGTATACATGGAGTCCTCGACTTCCCACATACACGGCTGCTGTTACTAAAAGAGGGGGTCGGATTTTAAAGATATGAAACTACATGGAAAGATGGAATTTACCTTGGTAGCAATGGTCCTTGTGTGCTCCTCTTTCAAAATATGTCGTATAACCAAGATTGCCACCAAAGCCGATCTTAGTTTAACATAGGACCATATGGTAAAAATTACTTACAAATCTTCTTGTTTTTTTTAGCTAAAAGGCCCATTTGAATCAAACCTGGTAGCAATAGTTCTTAGCTGGGTCTATTTCAAAATCGTGTCTTTTGACCCACACAGCCAGGAAAGATGTCCGCTATAGCCATCTATGGAAACATTATTAAATGATAATGTCTTTTCCTCTGTAAAATTTTTACTTTTGTTGAAGATAGGAAAGGTTAATCCAGCTAGCGATACAGGCTTCTTGGTAATATTTAATTCTATTCTGTATATATATAAACAAATTTGACAAATAAAATGTGCACCTTTGTCCATTTATGACTCATAGCTTAGGTCTGAAAGGTCCAATTGTTACTAAGTTCAAGTTCTTTATTCTTTAGCACATACAACATCTATGGGATGTGGGTCAAAACAACCTTAAGGCTACGAATGTATTGGATCATTCATGTAAAGGAATATACATGTTGAAACATTGAATTTCATAAAACTTTAAAGCTTTTCCTTTATAGCAAAAACATGACAGACTGGCGGGATGACAAAACTTTACCGGAATGTATGATGTATATGCTGGAGAATGATATAATGTGTGACGTCACATTTAGAGTAGGACAAAACCAAATACCAATCAAAGAACATAAGTATATGCTGTCCAGCCGTAGCCCAGTGTTTCATACTATGTTTGAAGGATCCATGCCAGAAAGAGGAGAGATAAAGATACCCGATATTGATGAGAAAGCATGTAGAGATCTTCTGAGGTATGATTAATTAATAAATTACGGGTGATGAATTGATGTCCCAAGTCCGGGGAAGATATCATATTCAGCAAAAAATGAAATCTTACAAAGATATACAGTCTCAGAGGTCGTTTGTTCAGATTAACTTGGAATATCAATTTGATCTCTGCCATTGGTGGTAGTTTTGTTGTTGTTTCTCTTTCAACTGAATAACTGGATTTATTAACCGAATTCGATCTGGAAGGGTCAATCAGCATACAAGTACATAACATTAAAAGTACAGTACCATAGAAATGAATAATGAAACTATCGACAGAAAAAACTAACAGGTGTGTACCTTTTCATCTATATTCTCGAGAATGATTAATAATGGTACAAACATTGAATATGAGTTCAAATTTTTAATTATGAAAGATAATGCTTAAAACTGTTTATCTTTTTAAGTTAAAAAAAGACGTGGGATTCGTACTGCAATTCATTGCAGGCTATACACTCCTTTGTGAGTACTGTGAAGTGGAACCTTTTTATAGCGTCAAGATTTTATATTAATTATAACTTAATTGTTATTAAACATTAATTATAATGTTTGTGGCAAACACAATACAAAAAGATATACACAAACACATAAAAAAGCCAATAATTCTTACATGCCTGAATGAAGATGGATTTATTCAATATGAATTTTTTTCATCTCGATTCAAAATTATAAAGTTAATGTTATCTGCAAGATTATCCAAATTAGCAAAGAGGTCCTTTTGCAAATTTTGATTTATTTTACAATATAATAGGAAGTGGTTCTCGTCCTCAATAACTTTGCAAATTTTGCATCATCTTTCTTCACGTGGTATTTTTTTTATATCGAACTCTCTCGATTTCAAGCTCATGATCACTGATGCGGATTTGTGTGAAAATTTTTCTTTTAAAGAAATCATTAAAGTTAAATATTGTTCCTTGTCAGTGGAAAATTTGACTTTTTAAAATAAATACAACCTATTATTTTCGTTAAAACCATCAATTTTATTCTGATAATTTTTTTATAACGATATTTTATTTCCTTTTTTACTATAGATTTTAGACAATTAACTTCTTTTATTGTCTTAACAGTTGATAATTTCTGTTTTCAAGATGGGCCTAATATATTATCTGTAATTTATGTATACCAAGAAAAAACTCCGTTGTTATCGAGTTCTTTGGAGAGTCTAAAGGCTTCTTTTAGTAAAGGGTTGATCTTTTCTGTATGTAGTCTGCCATAATATAGTAAAACTTGTGATATAATAAAACGTTCTACCGCCAGTCTCTGATCGCTAATTATAAGTCGTAATTTTATCAAAGTTTGATGATTATTAAATTTTTGTTTATTTTAGATAGTCTTCCAATTCAAATTCTGTTTTTAATCTACTGTGTTAAGAGACTTTTAACTATTTGTTAACTTATAAATTTTATAAAACATTTTATATTTATATAATTACATTACTTGTTCGTTTCATTGAAATCCGTCTTTATTATTGGAGGATATCAATCACGTGGCTCTTAAATATAACTCAAAAAGGGCGTGCTCCCATGACGACGTTGTTAATGCTGCAACTCCTGGGAGTACTGAACATTTCAGTCGTATTTTATACTTTTCAAATGTAAAATGTAATAATAAGAATGCATCATTTTAGTAGTTTTATATGGGTGTAAAAGCCTAGACTAGTGACCGAAGCACATTTTGTACATGTTGTATGAAATTATGCGCTTCATATAAAATGTCCTTCGGTCAAGGCTTTACATCTCTATAAAACTACAAGTCTTAAACAAATCCTGGACAGATGTACGATTTCGTTTTTATAGACTTAATATTGAAGAAACTTCTTGAAACAGGTTAAGTACGTGGGTATAACCACATTTGTGCATCAATATGTGTAAGAACCGTCTTTGTGGATGATATTTCAGGTTAACTGAATACATTGAACAAAACGGTAAAATAAACATGATAAATGTGTATATCGCGTATATCTCCAGTTGATTTGAAACAAAAATGTATCTAAGGATGTTGTGATCCCTATTTCATCCTTTGATTAGACATGTAGCGTGATATACATCAGATCTGATGAAAAGTGTCCAGTGGACATATATGGACAGGTTTGATTGAAGATGATGTCATTGATGGATATGTTGTGTTGTTTTATATTATTGATCCTTCTAGTTTTGACTTTCCACTAAATTTTCAGAATGCTATTAACATTTTTATAAAGCATTTGATTAATATGCTGTACCTTGTGCAAAGCGGACAATTATACAACTTACTTTTGTAGGTACATTTACAGCGACAAAATGGACATTACAAATGAAAATGTGAAAGAAATGCTTTACGCTGCAGATAAATACATGCTGTCAGCAATGAAAAAAGAATGTGGAAATATACTGAAGATATCAGCCACAACCGAACACGCAGCCAAAGTTCTACAGACTGCATATCAATTTCATCTGTCAGACCTTCAAGAAGAGAGTCTGGTCTACATTGAGAAAAATGCAAAAAAATGTCTGCTTTCTGAACATTCATTATCTCTCCCTAAGGAATGTTTAGAGTTGGTTTTAAAATCGGATTATTTAGATTGTTCGGAGACTGATCTTTGCACTTTCTTTATCAAATGGGCTAAAGCACAGTGCGAATCGTCGAATATCGAGGCAACTGGACAAAACATGAGAAACCAAGCTGGACATTTATTGTATCTGGTAAGATTTCCTGCTGTTCAGATGGATTATTTTTCAACAGAAATTGTCGAAAGCGGTCTGCTTACAGTCGATGAGATTGCAGCGATATACCAAGCTCATTTTGGAGTCAATAAAGAGCCCTTTTTGAATAACGACAGATGTCCAGTCAAAAATAGGCAAGTTATAACAGCTTCAAGAAGCGACCAGATTTAGAGTTACTGGACAAGCTCTGGCGTTGATGCTCTTTTTTTTCACTTCAGACACAAACATATGATTAAAGGGAGTAGTTGTCTGCAGTCGATATCATAACTATGTCGCCCAAGCATTTACCGTAAGACTCAAAGTAACTGACGAGGAAGACAAGGAGATAGAATCCTATTTCCAGGAATTTTATGGTTTCAACAGTAATGAACCAACACTTGATATATATTTTCCGGAACCAACAAGAATATTGCGGGGAAAGAAATACACCCTGCGAATGGACGACGGTATGAACTACCAATGGTATTATTGTACAAATGCCAAATCGATGATGTCAACAAACGGTGTTACTATATCTTTCGATAATTCCCCTTTGAGCAAATCCGGAAGAGATAAAGATCAAGGGCAGTTTGCTGGGATACTATTCAGTATATAACGGTGTATAAAAAATTGTGTTTATAGGATTTGAAAAAAACTGTGTTTTTAGATGAGTCAAATATTCTAAGATGTCTTATACGAACAATGACAACTGGAATTTTACGGTGAGATACATATGATTTTTAATTTAATTTCCAGCAATGTTCAAATGATTGAGACAGAAATGTAATTTTCTTTGTTTTCTTCTGAAATTGTGGGGTAATTATAGCTGATAATTGGACAAAAGTATCTAAGGAGCAAACAAACAAAAAAAAAAAAAAAAAAAAAACAATCCACTAGAAAGACAAACTCGGGAAGACAAATAAACAACCACAAGTACAACAAATAAACACTAAAAACTAAAAAAAAAAAAAAAAAAAAACAATGAACAAGACGAACTCCTATAAACAACAGGAGTAAACTCAGGTGCTCCCAAAGGGTAGGCAATTCCTGGTCCGTATACGTTAACACTAACAGTCAATCAATTCGTGATGGTGACCGTAAAATTTCCTACGGGATGACATCAACGTATCCCCAATAAAACCCTGTTTAAGCAGCTTTAGTGACAGCAGTAATCCTCTTTGTCGAAACTCGACTATGGTTTAATATATACACGTACATATATCTTATATGATTTATTATTTCCAATAAAGTTTTTTCATATTATCATTGGTCATTGATTTATAGTTTTTAATTAAGGAAGACGTTACTTTATGTGATAAATCTCTTCATAGCACCCTAGTAAATTTTACATTTGAGTTCTATAATAAATGTGTAAATATTTTAGTTTATCGGTTTTGTTAGGCTATATATTCATATTTGAGTAGCAATATACCAGCATCGCCTGCATATGGCGTCTACGTTTCTCAGCTTATCCGATTTTCAAGGGCATGCGTGAGTTACCCTGACTTTCGACAAAGAGGATTACTGCTGTCACAAAAGCTTCTTAACCAGGGTTTTATCAGGGATAAGTTGATGTCATCACTTACGAAATTTTACGGTCGTCATCACAAATTGATTGACCATTACAGTGTTCCAATATCTAAGATGATGTTGGACTTGTTCCCACTGTCATAACCTTTCATTTGCCTCTACCGATTTGTGACTTCCCCGGATTGACTTTGTTGAACTTCACGACGGGTGCCGTATACGGAGCAGGAACTGCTTACCCTTCCGGAGCACCTGGGTTCACTCCTGGTTTTTATAGGAGTTCGTGTTGTTCATTGTTTTTTTAGTTTTATGTGTTTATTTATTGTGCTTGTGGTTGTTAATTTGTCTTCCCGGGTTTGTCTGTCCAATGGATTACGTTTTTTTGATTGCTCCTTACGTATATTTGTCACTTTTTTTTGACAAGTCTTATCAACAGTGTTAAAAAGATAATGTCTCCAAACAATGACCCGAAATCTTACAGAGAAGTTCCAAATCCAAAATAAATAAAAAAAACGATAAGCAACACTCCTCCTCCTCAAAAAAAGAAAAAAATACAAAATATCTCTTTCCGTACAGATCTTTTAGGGCAATCAGTAACATTTACCAGACGATATATAGATTCTTAATAGTTCTAAAGATTTACGGTAACATGTCACTTCTATGTAACTTTTTCTGTATAAACAATTTCAGAACTCTACACTATGTTTCCTTCTGAAAAGCTAAATTATACTCGAAAAATACCGTAGTAGAGAGACAAACCTTAAATACATACTTACGTATTTGATTTACAATACCGTTAGGGACAACGAAACCAAGCAAAACATAATTTAAACCATTTAGAGACTTAAACCCCAAGACCAGAAGTGATATAAGTTGCCCCAAGAACTGAGTAAGCGCCAGCAGACGAACTGCCCTGTTGAAAAATCATGTAGCATTCACAATGTCAAACGTATAAGTTAAGAAAAATGTTTGTCAATATATATATATTGACAAACATTTTTTTTTAAATATGTCCCCGTTATACGCTTCCGTAAAATCAATAATCAACACAAATTATATATTATGTATAGAACAAATTGGACTAAGGCGCATTCAATAAAATTTTGATAAAATGCATTATAGAAGAAACCAACGTATGTACAAAGTACACTATAAAGAAAAACTAAGAATTTCATGTTCACATAGCAAAAAGCAACATTTGCATGTCACTTTATATCTGACATCGTTTGTATGTTTTTCATCCTGGCCAAAAATATCCATCAGTAAAAATTGGCAACAATTAAGCCTTACCTCAAAAGAGCCTTTTAATTTACAGTGGCCTAAATGTGTGTTTGTAAACTGGTGTCAGTAGTACTCAGTACAAGGGAAAAATACATTTACATGTATGACATCGAATGCGTATTTTGAAAAATAATGTCCTCGGTAATTCTTAGATCAACAAATAAGAAATGAGAAGATGAAAACTGAGAAATGCCAATTATCGGTAAGTTGTGTGATTATCTTTTGATCCCAACAGGCTGATCATGTCAGTATCGTGCTGGTATTGATAATAAAATTATCGGGTCGATGTCATGCTATATATCGACATCGTTTTTCTGTGTTCATGCGCGTCAATTTAATGAATTCAATGGTCACAAATAAATTTATTAAAGGTACAGGAACACACACAAGGTGTTCAGTGTTTATGGGTATTATGAACACATGGTCAGTATTTATACAAAATACTGTAAGGACATGGTCAGTATTTATATAAAATACGATTGTGTGTAATAGTACGCAATGCGGCTTTTATGGTGGATGAAGTACATGTAGTCCGTGCAGTACGTGCACTAGTAGTATTTAAGGGGTTGTTATGACGTCGTAGTTTAATAGAAGTTGCCTATCAGCTTGTGTAGTAGCAGTTTGTAATGACGTTTATTTCATATCAGAGAAAATTTATTTGTTTTTATTGGTTAAAACATGGTCATGTGGTATTTATTAATCTGCGTTAAAATGTCAAGGTAATGCCTGCTTGCAATTTAGTTTCGTCCCCTTTTTTAAACGCAAACGTGATGCAGCATGCAGTTGTTAATTAAATTCTGGACAATTCTAGATGAAATTTTGGTTTCAATGAAATAAAAACAACACTTGCTCAAAAAGTATTGTTGTAATATTATTTAACTGTGTGCCTTTTTTTATGTACTTAGTAGGTATGCATATTTCGAATAATAAATTCTTGTTAGTAATGCTTGAAGTAGAAGAAAAGAATATATATGAGGAACTTCCATGAATGTACAATATACCAACATAGTACCAAAAGTAATGACAGAAACATAAACACACATCCAGGGTTCATTATTGAGGTATTCAACATACATGTACATGTAAGGAACCCAAACCTAGCAGATTTACATTCTTCAATGAAATAAATACAATAGTTGCTTATATAGAGGGCATTGTCATGATAAATTGACTGCCCTCGGGACAGATATTGCCTTCAACATTGATAATGCCCTCGCCTGCGGCTTGGGCATTATCATTGTTTCATGCAATATCACTGTCCCTTGGGCAGTGAATATATCATGATAATGCCCTCTATATAAGTAACTATTGTATAATTATGTGTTTAATTTCCCACTCACCCACGCAATACTGATATATATGTATATATATATATGTATGTATGTATGTGTGTTTGTGTGTGTGTGTGTGTGTGTGTGTGTGTGTGTAGAATAATGTGAAGTTTTCTATTTTGTAGTTTTTAATGTATGAAGGCCATGATTGGACGATGGATGGATGACGAGTATAATTACAAGACATTTCTATAGAAAAAATATATATATTTCAAACGTTATAAAATAAAATAATAAAAAGCTCCTACACGAGTAGGCACAGTTCCCAGTGAGTTTTATTTGGTAAATAATTAATATTCGTTTCAGCTCGGCGAATTAGAATAAAACTGCACAACTTACTACGACGTAACGTCCAATAAAAATAAACACATATCTTAAAATGTCAATTCTGAACAATTATGCTAAATATTATCGGCGGATAAAAAGAATAATTACAATATTTGTTTCAAGATACCGATTTTATGCAGTCTCGTCTGGGCTTTTGTTGTACCACTTGTCCGATAACAGACCTCATAAAGTCAGTATCAGAAAAGACAAATTATCATTAATAATTTATTTTTATTCGAAAATAATTACGCGTTGTCGTTGTCGATTTAATTAACACACTGTTTTAACAATAAACTAGACATTTAAAACTAGAGGCTCTCAAGAGCTTGTATCGATCACATGGATTTAACTTTTCACCTTGAGCAGGACTAAACATTTATAAGTGTTGCAGTCAATTTGGCTGGTTTTTCTATAGGGTTCAATGTTGAACTAAATTCGGCTGTGGCAGCCATCTTGGCTGACAGTACATGTCAATAGACACATTTCTAAAAGAGAACCATACAAGGACCATTGCGGGTAAGTCTTGTTCAGCCTAGGTGGTTTCAGATTTTTAAATGAATTTTCCCATAGTGTCCTATTTTAAACTAAGTTCAGTTGTGGCAGTCATCTTGGTTGATAATCCGGGTGATCGGAAACAATTCTGAAAGAGGACCATCTAAGGACCAACGTTTAGTTCCAATTGGCTCAGTTGTTGCAGACGAGTAAATTTTTGAGAGAATTTCCCATAGGGTCCTATGTTAACTAAGTTCAGCTGTGGTGGCCATCTTGGTTGACAGTTCGGGTCATCGAACATAATTCACAGGAGGACCATCTTATAGGAACCATTGCTACCAAGTCTAGTTCAAATTGGCTTAGTGGTTTCAGAATAAAAGAAGATGTTTGAGTGACTTTCCCAGAGGGTCTAATGTTAAACTAAGTTCGGCTATGGCGGCCATCTTGGTTCAAAGTCCACGAAATCGGACACATTTCTGAAAGAGGACCTCCTAAGGACCATTGCTGCCAAGTCTGGTTCCAATTGGTCAAGTGGATTCAGACAAGAAGATTTTTCAATGAATTTTGTCATGGTGGGTCATGGTGGTCATCTTGGTTTACAGGCGGTGCCATCGGACATCATTCAAAAAGGGAACCTCCTAAGGACCATTACTGCCAAGTTTGGTTCCAATTTATCTTGTAGTTTCATAGAAAAAGAAATTTGAAATTCATCCCCCTTTTTCTAATTTTAGTAACAGCAGCCATGTCGGTTGAAAGTGGGGGATGCCCGACATAAATTTGCAAGGCGACCACCCAAGGACCATTTCACCAAAGTTTGGTCCCAATTGGCACAGTGGTTTCAGAGGAAAAGATCTTTAAAGTGAAGTTTATGCCGGACGCCGTCTTTAAAGGGCAACAACTCCTCAAAGGGGTCAATCAATGATTTTGGTCATGTTGACTTATTTGTAGATCTTACTTTGTTAAACATTTTTGCTATTTACAGTTTGTCTTTATCTATAATATTCAAGATAATAACCTAAAACTGCAAAATTTCCTTACAATTAAAAATTCAGGGGCAATAACCCAACAAAGGGTTGACCGATTCGTCTGAAAATTTCATGGCAGGTAGAACCTGACCTGATGAACATTTCTACCCCATGCTAGTTTTGCTCAAAATGCTTTAGTTTTTGAGATATAAGACAAAAACTTCAATTTAACCTTATTTTCTATTCTTAGCCACGTCGGTCATGTTGGTTGGCAAGCAGGGTCATGAGACATATTTTTAAAACCATATTTACCCTAATGATGCTTGTGGCAAAGATTGGTTCCATTTGGCCCAGTAGTTTCAGAGATTTTTGTAAAACGTTAACGGATGACGACGGACACCGGACGCCAAGTTATGAGAATAGCTAACAGACCCTTTGGGTCAGGTGATCTAAAAAATGTAGGAAAAATGTTCGTGATACTCTTTGTTTACTGAGTAGAGTACCAAACGACGTATTAACTGAAAATATTGGAAAGCAAATTCAAAATGCTACAAATGATGAAATGCGGAAATATAAGTGAAAAGGGATAGTTTCAAAAATTTAGACGTGAAAAATGCAAAATGCCAGTTTTCAAAGCGTGTTGTCATGGTTTACTTTGATTAATACACTGTTTTAACAATAAACCCGACATTTAACAAAACATATTATCCCTGTCTTTGGTTTTTTTTTGGCATTTAGACTGGAAAATGACACGGCTAAAAACCCAAAGGTAAGTATCCAAGCTACAGTTTATGAAGCGAGGCCAAATTTTCGAAATTTCATAAATTTATCTTATTTTGATAAACAAAAGTGACTTTTACGGCTTTATTTTCCCTTCATGTTTAGACAGGGGATAAAGACATTAAATCTGGTGATTTTAATACCCTTTAGTACCGTTGTACAACCTTCGGTTGGGTAATTCATGGTGTTAAAACCTCCAGATGATATGAACATAGATAACAAATATTATATTCATTATATAATAGTTTGCAGTTAATTAAAACAAATAAAATTCAAAATTTCAAAATGTAAATTGTACAAAATTTATAAATAAAAGTGAAAAATGAATTAAACTTTTACTTATATATTTTGTACCTTTCTTTCACATTTTGCTTGTAGTAACCAGATGCTATTTTTTCCTGTAATCTTCAAAGAATGTGGCTTGTATAAATTCAAAATATAGTATTTAAACAGTTTATTTCATACATAAATATAATGATTGAAAGTAACAAAAGCTATTGATATTGAAATTTGCACTATATGTAGTATCATTACAAAGCACTAAATATAAATATTCTTATTACTGTCTTATATGCAGATGCTTTATATTCAAGTAAATGATGATTTCTAATTTAAATCTAAAAATAATATTAATATCATAAAAATCTTCATTCATTTTTTTTAAAATTATTATTATCTAATCAAATTCATTAACTATTATTTTTACAATATTTTCTTACAATATTTTCTTTTTTTTTAGATAAAAATCAACTCATAACATTAATTTAAACGGTAAATACTGGATTTACTTTCTTGCATTTTACTTATAACAATATGCTAAATTTAATGTTAAAACATGCAAATAATTGGTATCTTTCATGAAATGGACTATATACCTTATCAAAACATGGCCATCTAATTAGATAAAATATTTTTGTAGGACAACTGGGAGGTATATTTTTTACAAATGTAGGACAAGTGGGTATAAACCAAAACAATGAAACTAACGATACGACACTGTAATGTTGTTTTAAATTTGTATAGATATTTAGAATTTAACCACAACTTATTACGACGGCATCTAGATCGCAAGTTGACACTTTGTACTTCATATCTGGAACACAGAAATCTCATTAGGATTTTACTGAGCATGCTGAGTACAAGTGAGTAAAAAACTGTGGTAGAACAAACACCATTATAACGAGTAATAACTGTAACAGTGAACTGTTACGAAGTCTCCCAAACGAAGTAACTGATATCTTGAATGCCTTAATACATTGTAGTCAATAAATTATTTGTTTTTCAGAGACTGAAATGGGAAAATTGTTCCTATAAATGTGTGCATACTAAATGGGGTACGTCTAAACACCACCAAGGCCGCCTTAGTGCACTAAGCTCTTAAAAAATCTTAAAACTGCACTAAGCCCGTGATGGGATAGTTATATAAGCACAAAAGTCTATCAGTACGATAAAGTATTGAATAAATAACATTGATTTCAATTTTGGATTTTATATATTTAGAAATAAAAGAGTTATTTACATTTTACATGGCACGCGCAGACTAATGTGTAATGTCAACGTTATCACATTGTTGATTGACTCCAATCAAGCTTGACGAATTAATAAAAGCTGCACTAAGGACACAATTGACAGGTAACATAGGCACCAAGAACATTCACTTGGATGTGTTTTATTATTGAAGTAATTATGTTCATGGTAGGTATGAAAAAATAAGTAATTAAATAGTTTATGAACATGTTTAACGTGGCAAGCTCCATATCTGTTGTGTAATCTCTGATCACTTGTTAATTGCTCCTGACCATCATTCTTTAAGGATTATTAATTAACAAGTAAACAATCGTCATTTGTTGCTAATTAGTGATGATAAAAACGGTTGTCGATATTTTCTTTGATGCTTTGTTAGAAAATGATTGTTTTAAAAAAGTGTTTATTTACGCTGTTTTGCTGTGATTTTTTTCGGAAATATCAGTAGAAACAAGTGAAATGGAAAGAATTCCATATTGCACCCCAGCTGTGTATATTTTTGACGGAATAAAGATACAGATGTTCTTATTGGGGTGCCAAATAGAACTCTTGCCGTGAAAATGGCGTTTACTCAAAGACGAGAATGTACATAATATTTTTTAATAATTTGTTTACCATTCACTGTTTCGAAAGTTGCACAAATAGACACAGGCTCCAAATATTAAGAAATATAATGTGGCGTCCGTGGGGTTCAATGGATCCAGATATCAAAAAGTATGACAGAGAGCTGGAAATATTGCAAGAGGTAATTATTTTTTTAAGGAGAATAATACACAGGCTATATCACATGCTATATCAACCCAAGTACCAATATCACTCCGAGGTCTTTGGTTATAAACCTTCAAATATAAAATGATCTAGGACTCTCTTTTAGGAAATCTTTTAATTGGAAGCCACAAAGTATCCCAGATCTAATTACAAAACTACATGACATAATTAAAGTGCATTTTGCTGATTTGAAAAGATCGTTGTATGGAACCGGTAACTATGAACTCTTTGGTCAATACAATCGTCATAAAGTGTCACAACAGTGTTGGAATTCTAAAACACCAGAACAGAAAGAGAGACTATATCATAAACTTATTAAAGACTGTAAAACATCAAACAGTTCAAAAGAAATTCAAGCAGTCAACAGTAACTTTACAATTCCGATTCCACAAAGACTTGCCAAAAAACCGAATCAGCATAAAAGACCAAGAGTGTGCCATACCAAACCCAGGTATTAAACTGATATTTCCGAAAAAAAGTAGTATATGTAGTGTATTGGTATACACTTTCAGAATAATCATGACTGAAGTTTCATATTTTGTAAACTTTTATATGTTTAATGATTTGTCAACCATACATAAATGTTTATTAAATTCATGATTCAAATCTGTTGATATTTATCAAACAGAAATATGAATAAAAGAAATTATCGTATTAGCTGTTTTTATGCTTAAAGGTTCAAACCTATTTCAGTTTCTATCAGTTATTGTCAAAATAAATATTTCATTCGACTGTCACTATTCTAAAAACCATCGCAGATTTTTTCTTTGTTATTTTTTTTTTATTTATAGTTTTATGATCGACGAACCAAAAATATAAATAAACAAAACCAAATTAACAAAATAAAACAATGACCATGATAGACTACAAGAAAAAGAATAATACATGTATCACCAAAACAAAACAAAAGAAGAGAAAAAAGAACAAATAATTTATAAATTCTTGTGTTAACAACATAAATTAAATTGTGTAATGTAATGTAATATTCCCATGTTTCCTGTCCATTGTATCCCCACTGCAGTTTAATTCGTCAAGGTTGATTGGAGTCAATCAACAATATGATAACGTGGACATTACACATTAGTCTGCGCGTGCCATGTAAAATGTAAATAACTCTTTTATTTCTAAATATATAAAATCCAAAATTGAAATCAATGTTATTTATTCAATACTTTATCGTATTGATAGACTTTGGTGCTTATATAACTATCCCATCACGGGCTTAGTGCAGTTTTAAGATTTTTTAAGAGCTTAGTGCACTAAGGCGGCCTTGGTGGTGTTTAGACGTACCGTACTTAATGGAGACGTTACTTGAAAATCGTGATATGGGTATTTTTCGTGACCCGAGTTTTAAAGTCATGCAATGTCACTCTTGGGCAACTTTTGCTTGTCCACATGCTGCATTGACATATATTCCAATATTTCTGAACCGTTACGAGAACAGATTTTATACTATTTTTATTATGATATCACAGGGGTTCGTTACAATTGACACAGTATGTCATCTGTGACTGATCCGGCCCCGATCTATAATACCATAACAAAAGGGAGGAATCCATTCCGAGAGCGCCAAATTTCAAATCATCAGAATTTTTTTTCTGTTCTCCTCCAGTCTACTCTTTGCTCATTTCTGCAGTAAAATGATTATATTTTAACAATATGCCTACCTTTTAGCCCTAATTTCCCACCAATCGGTTGTATTGGCTCATTTTAGTCCCATTTTTGATGAAATCAGAACTTCACTGTCTGGAAGTGACCCACATTTGTATAATTTCCGCCAAATTTGACATATCCATTCCGGAGATAATTTGGAACTTACCCGAGTTTTCCTATCCTCACATACTTGACCCCAAAGGTATTCCGACTAACTTTTTTTTTAAAATGACCTACCCTAGCCCGGGAGTTTCACCGATGTTCCTTGCTGGATAACTGCGATAACCTTTGCGTCCCAATATAAGCTAAATAGTCTTGAAAGGGACGTAAAACACCATCACTCACTATTTCATTCGAATATTAAACCGCCTGAGTGTTAACAAATGTTATCACATATGATATGAAATTTGAACATTAAGTTTGAGACTGCCCATCCAAGACTAAAATTAACACCTGGTGGTGATATGCCAGAGATACACAGTAAAGCATCTTGATCTCTCGCCTAAAGCGGCCCCGAAAGGTAATTGTGCATTCACATATAAATAAACTGACGCATGAGCACTTAAAAGAATTTAGAACTGTTTGATATTAAACCTTATTAAATAATGAACCTTGAATCTTAAGAACACAGCAAATGATCATTAAATCTATATAGAAATAATTACACAAGTTGTATAAATGTAAACTGTTTGTTTGATCTGTAGAACACGGCGAATACGAATAACATTTGAAGAATTTTGAAGGCTTAGCGGAGTTTCTCGTGCTTGATTATACGGTTGTACAATCATTCAGTGATGCAGAGAACTACATTCTTTAATTTCATCACAAAAGTTGTTTCTTCATTGACAATATTATTCGAACTTAGTATGGCATAAACCACACAGTTTTCCTATTGTAAGTCTCCTCTTTTGAAATAAAACAACTCTTCCTTTTATTTATCTTTCTTTTCTTTTCTTTTTTTGTACATTTAATTTTCCAGAGCTTCAAAAAATTTGTACTTTCTGTATTTCTTCTTTTGTCTGTGTTTGCGTCAAAACTTTCGATTGTTTATATTTCTGTTTACTGCTGCATACTAGGTACAAGATGAAATTTACATTAAACTGTCAAATTCTCCATTAAAAGAAACTTTATAATGCAAAATATATTGATCTTTTTCTAATTTGGATCTTTTTAACAATGCTTTTATTCAATAGGTTTGTAAGATTAAATATCGTTATTAAACATAGTTTTCTTTATCTTTCTTTAATTAGATCTCATTACAATGCGTAATTATATTTACACATTGCGTAAACTAAGTTAGGTTACGTAAGTTAGGACCTGTCGCGTATTAATTCTATTTAGTGGGGCCGACTAAAACTGTCAATAATTATTTTTTACGGATATTGATACTAACATTCCATCTATTCAGATCATTTGTTTGTTGTCTTTTTTGTATAAAAGCATATTGAGGACCCGGGGATAGCTCCAATAATTTTTGACAGGGATAAATATACCCGAATACTTTCATGGTTGATTGAAAACTTATACCCAAATAAATACCAAATACCAAATGTCTGTCAAATACGTAAAAGCAACCCATTATTATAATAAACGAGAAAAAAAGTCATCCGAATTTTCCGCACACCCCGATATTT
Source organism: Mytilisepta virgata (assembly GCA_028015205.1). NCBI lineage: Eukaryota > Metazoa > Mollusca > Bivalvia > Mytilida > Mytilidae > Mytilisepta > Mytilisepta virgata. The sequence continues at coordinate 60,241,568 of CM051518.1, read as the reverse complement.
AGTGAGTTTCACCCCCTCCATACCGGATTGAGTAAAACAAATGTATTAGGATATGCATCTTTAAAATGTATATACATAATAATTTAGTTCCCTCGGAAAACAAAAACAATAACACGACTTTTTAATCACGATAGATATGCATCTACTTATAACGATACTTTGAATAAATAAAAAGCTTTATACGTTAAACCGATACGTTAAACATAAACCTACGAATTGAAGAATTTGTAGTCATATAGGCTTTTTACTTGACGTTTGTCATTTAGTGAAGGGTAAACTTCATTAAATTAAAACACAAAATAGGAGTTGAAGCTATATGTTTAGCATTGATTAGCAGTTGACCATTAACAGACAGTTATCTTAACAAAGTATGTTTCAAATTTTAACAAGATATATTGAGCACATCGAAGTCTACACGATTTTTAATTTACCCAAAAATTGTTAATTTTGTGATTTTTCGTGCACATTTAATTTTTTTACGGACAAGGCGACATAACTCCAGAACAACATCTGACTTTAATACGGTAACAGTATAGACATGATAGAGGAGCCTAAGGAAATTTCATTCTAGTGAGTCTTTTTAGCAACTTCAAACTTTGATCACAGATAGAAAAAACTTGGCAATATTTTGTAACCATTTTTCACCATTTTAGTAAGAATGATTTAAGTTTTTTAGAATAATTATGAATATTTACCCTGGAAACAATAAGAAAAATGTGTTCATGTACTTATTAATAAAGTTTCATTTTTTTAAGTAGAAAGGCTAAGTCATATAATAAACCGACACTGTTTTTAAGAATATAATTGATAAATAGCACGTTATTAAACGCAGCGAAGCACGTATATAGATTCCCTCAGGGCATCCTACAAGAAAATATATTTCTCACGTGCGCATAGAGATTTTACAATTTCATCTTTCCGGTTTAGAAATTCCATGGGGAAATAAGTCAGCGACTCAAACTGCCTCCTGCAAAATTAATATGAGGCAGGTGTTACCTGATGAGCTCCCGATTTTTTTTTAAGAAGGGTATATCAGGAAATCTTCCGTTTCTGGTCCGTTTTCCTTGTTCCGTTTTTTCTCATGTCCCTTCCCGTTCCGTTTCGTCTTTTAGTAATAGCGTCCTTGCGCAAGACCGGAAATTAGGCTCAACTTCTGATTGAAGAAAAAAATCTTGTCAGTACAGTAGCACAAATTGACCTTCTACCATAATAGCTCCCTTTGCGAGCTCATAAAATCTAATTGTACAATTGCATACTGTGGATGACAATACTGAAAAAAAAATAAAATGCATAAATAACATGGGTTTGTTGACATTAAAGCCAAAGAAGGACGTCATATTAGAATAAACAATATTGTAAAAAATGTCCTATATTTGCCATATATACTTTATTAGGTATTTATACTTACTTTTGCAGCATAGCGCATCACCCATATGATGTGTCCTTGGACCTGCGAGATCCGCGTTTACTCTATTCAATGAGAGGCCTTCTTACAAAATCGTGATGAGCGAATTCATTTGCATACAAAATTGACTTTTGTCACAAAAATGACTTTTGTGACACAAAATTGACTTTTGTGATAAAAAATTGACTTTTGTGACAAAAATGACTTTTGTGTTAAATTTTCACTTCTGTTTAACAAAACTCAATTTTGTATGGAAAAAAGTTATATTTGCATACCTATTTGACAAAATTGAATTTTGACATGAAAAATATGAATTTTGTCTACAAAAATGAAGTTTGTCATTACAAAATTGAAGTTTTCATAAAACAAGTCTGTATCACATAGTTTTGTAAGACAAAAATGATTTTATTATGACAGAATTGAATTTTGTGTACACAAAATTGATTTTGATTACAAAAAATTCAAGTCCCATTCAGCGCCCCGTAATTGTTACCTTACGAAGTTATTTAAATTTTTTTTTCTTTTCACTATTCGATTTCTTATTCATTTGGGAACATTATGGCATGTATGGGGTGTGGAATTTTTTTAATATGAAAGCTTGGGTAATTCACGGTGTTAAAATCTCCATGTGATTTAAACGTAGATAACAACTATTATATTCATTATATAAATAGTTCCGAGTAACATATAATACAATGAAAACAATGATACGACAATCATGACAATGTAATGCTGTTTTAAATTTGTATAGATATTTAGAATTTAACCAAAGTTATAACGACGGTATCTAGGTCGCAAGTTTACGCGTTGTACTTCATATCTGGAATATTGAAATCTCATTAGGATTTTACTGAGTACATTTGCTCCAGCAGGTGAGTATAAAAAAAGTTAATCTGTGGTACCACAAACACCACTAGAACAAAAGTAGAGAGGGGGCACGCTTTTGGGATGTGGGATATAGGGGGTAAAAAAGTGGGATCTGGGAAAAGAAGGAAAAAAGAGGGAAATGGGATATTGCTATTATATGGGATGTGGGCAAAAAACCCCAAAATAGAAAAAAAGTGAATGTTGAAAACGCATAATTTGTCTGATTGGTGGTGCTCCCGCATGGAGCAGAATACCGCATAATTATATAACTTTGTTGTCATTAAACATATTAATAATAATGTTTGTGGCAAAACATATACACACAACACATGAAAGTACAAACTGTAGTACATGTTTGATTTTAGAGACGTCTGACCGTTTTAAAAAGAAGCCAATATATAATTTGTACATGTCTGAATGAAGATGGATTTAATAAATATGGATTTTTTTTATCTTGATCCAAATTTTTAAAGTTCATATTATCTACAAGATTAAATTAGTAAAGAGGCTCTTTCACAAATTTGATTTATATTACAATCTAATAGGAAGTGGTTCTCGCCCTCAATAACTTTGCATAATCTTTCTTCACGTGGTATTTTTTTATATCGACCTCTCTCAATTTCAAGTTCATGATCACTGATGCGGATTGGTGTGAACATTTTTTCTTATAAAAAAATCATTAAAGGCTAAATATTGTTTCTTATCAGTAGAAAGTTTGACTCTTTTAAATAAATACAACATTTATTATTGTTAAAACCAACAATTTTTTCCTGATAATTTTTGTAATAACGATCTTTTATTTCCTATTTTACTATAGATATTAGACTATTAACTTCTTTTATTGTCTTAACATTTGATAATATATCCTTTATGAGGGCCTAATATATTCTTTAATATATGTATACCAAGAATAAACTCCGTTGTCATGGTTGTTATCGAGATCTTTGGAGAGTCTAAGGGTTCTTTTAATAAAGGATCGATATTTTCTGTATGAAGTCTGGTAGAGTATAGTAAAGATTGTGATATAATAAAATGTTCTTCCGGCAGTCTCCAAAGTTCTAATCTCACTCCAATATTTTATGACGTCTTTTTAGTTCCTAAAATATATTTACAAAAAATTAAATGGACCCTTTTCCACTAGTTTTCGGTCTGTAAAATTGAATTAAAGACGATCCGCCCCGATACCATTTCGCCCGATGCTATTACGCCCCACTTTCATTATGCCCCAAATACATTACACCCCAAATACAGTACGCCCTAATCTATTTTCATTACGCCCCAACCCATTTTTATTACGCCCAGCCCATTTCTATTACGCCCCAACACCGTTTTCATTACACCCCAACCCCGTTTTCATTACGCCTCCGTTTTCAACGACAAAATTAGTTGTTAGGATGTTAGCTTACGGATGAAGAAAATAATATTACATATATGCACTTCCTTATCAAAAACTTAAGGGATTAAGTCAACCAAAAAATTATGCAAACATACATGTATATAGATAAAAAGAAAAATAAATGGAAATGGTGAGCTGTCAAAAGGGGCGTAAGACGACTAAAATGTATAAAATACAACAATCGAATAAAACCAAATATAAAATCGTAAAAAACAACAACAAACTAAAAAGTAAAAAATACTCAACGTTTCGACCAATCTGGTCTTGATCACGAGTGTGAAAATAAAAAATAAAAATAAATAGGTGTTGACTCTTTGAAACCCAGAGCAAGACTGAGTCCATACATAAAACATAAACAAAAACAAAAAAATATTTGACGTTGGTGTCTTCAGTAAACGTACTTCATAGAAAATACATAAATGGCAAGGTAGATAGTACAACTGTATAGTAAAAATGAGTAAAATAATATATTGGACGTTGCGATGTATAGAAAAAGTACCATATATAAGATAACTGTACCGCAAAAAGTTAGTGTGCATACTAGGTAAATGAATAGAAATTAAGAATTTTTTACATTGATTCCACGGGGTCGGAGTGTCCCCAGGCTAAACATTATTTTCTGCTCAAGGCGTTGTCTGTATTGTCTTCCTCCGTTAACTGTCCTTAAAACGGTTACGCGGACGTCTGACGAGCTGTGACCAGGCAATCGAAAGTGATTGCCAACTGGACAATCAGTTCCATTCTTTATAGAACGCAAGTGTTCTGCAAAGCGGTCACCAAGGCGACGACATGTCTCTCCGATGTAAACCTTATCACAATTCGTACAGACGACTGCGTAAACCAAATTATTATCGGTACAGATATACCCATTTTCAATTATGTATTTGTTGTCAGGGCCCAAGATCTCTTTAGTATCCATGGTGTAGGGGCATGTCACACATCTGGACCTTTTACATGGTCTGGTTCCCCGGTAGTCAGTTTTTTCTGAGATAATGTTCGACTTGATCGAACTACTGACTAAGTGGTTTTTTAGACTTTTCCCCTTACGGTAAGCAGTGACGGGAACAGCCTCAAAAATTTCGCACATCAACGGATCTTTCATCACTATGTTGTTAAAATTGTTCATTAGGATGTTACCGATGGCGAAATTATGGGGATGATAAGTAAGGACCAGTGGAACACGTTTGTTGTTAGATTTCCGACCAGACTTTAAGGCGTTGGGTCTTAAAGTCTATGTATATACCCGGTCCAGTTATTGTTAGTTGTTTGATTTTTAGCGTATGTACAAAATTAATGAATAAAATGGTACTAGTAATGATAGACGACGTTTTCAATGTACATTTCCCAGTGAAAAAAAACGCGGTATGCTAAGGCCAAAAAAATATATGTGTTTAAGGTTACACTACCTACCCTACTGTTTGTGCCTACCCTAACTCATTTTAGGACAAAAATATTGCTGATATAATTATTTCCCTAATAAAACATTCGCAGACCATTTTTTCTCCAATATGGGTCTATGTAAAATAGTTTTCTCTAATAAAATGATTTTGCCTATCTACCTACATTATCTTTTGTCACAATGTCACCTTAAACAGACATAAATTTTGTTTTTACCTGAAGGAAAATTGGATTATATATCACTGGTTTCGACACTGCCTACAACAGAAAGGTATTCTGAGTGCTTTACCGTAGAACTTAAAAATAATAAAATTCTTGAAATATGAGAAAAAACATAGGATGTTTGTTGATTCTTACGATTATTGTTCATACACAATATTCGGCAAAATAAAATGACACTAATTAGCTTACGTCACTTTCATTAAAACATTAAAAAATCATTCTTATATAAATGATCATAAATCCATCCATTCATGGTGTCAAAACTTTCGATTGTTTATATTTCTGTTTACTGCTTGTATAGGTACAAGATGAAATTTACATTAAACTGTCAAATTCTCTATTAAAAGAAACTTTATAATGCAAAATATGTTGATCTTTTTCTAATTTGGATCTTTTTAGCAATGCTTTTATTCAATAGGTTTGTAAGATTAAATATCGTTATTAACATAGGTTTCTTTATCTTTCTTTAATTAGATCTCATTACAATGCGTAATTATATTTTATACATTGCGTAAACTAAGTTAGGTTACGTAAGTTAGGACCTGTCGCGTATTAATTCTATTTAATTGGGGCCGACTAAAACTGTCAATAATTATTTTTTACGGATATTGATACTAACATTCCATCTATTCAGATCATTTGTTTGTTGTCTTTTTTGTATAAAAGCATATTGAGGACCCGGGGATAGCTCCAATAATTTTTGACAGGGATGTGCAGAAAAATTTATACCCGAATACTTTTATGGTTGATTAAAAATTATACCCAAATAAATACCAAATGTCTGTCAAATATATAAAAGCAACCCATATATTATAATAAACGAGAAAAAAAGTCACCCAAATTTTCCGCACACTCCGATATGTAGTGAGTTACAGCCCCTCCATACCGGATTGAGTAAAACAAATGTATTAGGATATGCATCTTTAAAATGTATATACATGTTAATTTAGTTCCCTCGGAAAAAAAAAACAATAACACGACTTTTTAATCACGATAGATATGCATCTATTTATAACGATACTTTGAATAAATAAAAAGCTTTATACGTTAAACCGATACGTTAAACATAAACCTACGAATTGAAGAATTTGTAGTCATATAATAAACCGACACTGTTTAAAGAATATAATTGATAAATGGCACGTTATTAAACGCAGCGGAGCACGTATATAGATTCCCTCAGGGCACCCTACAAGAACATATATTTCTCACTTTACAATTTCATACCTCCGGCTTAGAAATTCCATAGGGAAACTAGACATTGAACCCGCGCGAGCGCGGGAAAATAAGCATTTTTTTTGTGGTGGCCATATTGACTTCAAAAAGTTTTTGCGGCCATGGCATTCGTGGAACAGGAACTCAATGTGGATGTTGTGGCAGGCTTCCCATAAACTTTCCTATCAAGTAGGTGGTATCAACTGATAGTTTCATGTCTATATATGCTGTAGTATTCCAGAAATGGATGTTAATGCAAACTTTAACCAAAGTCAATGAAGCGTGAAATGTAGGTCAACGTGACCTAATTGTCATACGGTTGTTCGTTACTACCGAAGATGTATCCACTGATGAAGTAGACTGTATGCCACGTAGAATTACCAAAATGGACCTTAAGGTTCCATCATAGTCAAAATCTATGACGAAAATACAACCACATAAATTGTCAATATGTTTATGTTACAATAAATTCTGAACTGGAACTTGATGAAAAGCTTTCATTAAATACACATTTCATAATGCATTACCTTTTTCATTCAGAATAAATATGAAAAAGAATATGAATAAACATTTCCTTAGTGACGGATGAATTTTTCAAAAGATGCCGTGAGTTAAGTAGAGCATATTTTTGGAAAATAATCGTTCCAATTGTTCATTGTCATCATGGGCAGGGCAAGCGAGGCTTAATTTCACAAATAAATCCAATAGACGATAAAAGCATTTTTAGTGTGTGGCTGCGTGTGCTGTCCACGTTTATAAAGATGTCCGAGATAAATTTCGTCATTAATGATAAAGATGACCATTTGTTAAAAATATTTTTATCTAGGGCTTACAGGGAATTGTATGGTAGAGATATATTTAGACAGGTCACACGACAAATAATGTAAAAATGGATAATGGTTGGTTTTATCACTTTGTGCAAAGTAAACATCCGAGCAATCCAAAAACCAACTAAGTTAGGAATTCCTCTGAACTTTGCCTTACTTCTTCATAATCTTCAAAGTTCATAATGTTTATAGTTAGGAGAAATTGCATAATGGTAGAAAAAACAATCCTGAATACATGAAGCGGAAACATCCCACTCGAAGGAGAATGTTTTTAATTTGTTTTATTCTTCTTCCGTAATTTCAAACAAAAATACATATAAAATATGTGCATAATAGTTTATTTAAATCAATGTGTTAAAATGATGCATTCGAGAACCTTCTAAGGGATATGTTGGGAGAATTCATACCGGAAACGTCCATGCAAATTCCATTTGCACATAAACAAAACTGCAGTTTAAAATTTATAAATGCAGATTGTCAAATCCGATAATAACCTTTATAATCTGAACCATACATCGTTTATTTTGAACCACGCGTTTTGCCGCCTATTCGGCTAATTCGTAAATTTAGTATTATAGATAAGTCAGCAACACAAAATGCCTTCTGCAAAATTAATATGAGGCAGGCGTTACCTGATATAACCCAAATATATATGGTTGCTAGGGACTTTTTCATCTGTTGCTGTGGACTTTTTCAATGACCTTGACCCTTGACCTTTGACTTGTACACGTAAATTATAAGGTCCTCAATTCAAATATATATGGTTGCTAGGGACTTTTTTATCTGTTGCTATGGACTTTTTCATCGGTTGCTATGGACCTTGACCCTTGGCGCTCCATTTTACTTGTACTGCTACCATTTAATTTCTTTCAAGTAACGCCCTAAACATCTGTGACAATGTCAGACCATTATTTTCTGTTTACATGTAAATAATCTTTCAAGGGCAAAAACTCCTATACGGGGTCAATTGACGATTTTGGTCATGTTGAATTACTTGTAGATCTTACTTTGCTGAACATTTTTGCTGTTTACAGTTTGTCTTTATCTATTATTATATTCAAGATAACAGCCTAAAACTGCAAAATTTCCTTAAAATTAACAATTCAGGGGCAATAACCCAACAAAGGGATGTCCGATTCATCTGAAAATTTCATGGCTGGTAGATCTTGACCTGTTAAACATTTTTACTACATGTCAGTTTTGCTTTTAATGCTTTGGTTTTAGAGATATAAGCCAAAAACTCCATTTGACCCCTATGTTCTAATTTTAGCAACAGCGGCCATATTTGTTGATGGATCAAAACTTCAGATACAAATCATAAAATAGTTACCTTAAAGGACATTCAGTTAAAGTTTGAAGGTATTTTGCCCAGTAGTACCAGAGGAGAAGATTCGCCACAGCATATTGTATTGCACAAAAAGCAAAAAATTGAATATAAATTCAAATCATATGACCAATTCTAAGTTCTCTGATTACAGTTATTCTGTGTCAGAAACCTATTATGTGTCAAATATTTAATTACAATCCAAATTCAGACCTGTATCAAGTGCGAATATTGTGTCCATTTTTGCCCCAATTGTTCAGGGTTGGAGCTCTGCGGTCGTATCCAGCTGCACTCAGCGAAGCAATTTATTAAAAATCTGTTACTCCGTTATTTCACCTATTAACTGAAGTATAAAGATTTCTATAAACGCAACAGACTTACAAAAATATGAAAATGTATACATTTGAGCTCAGTTCTAACCTCTCACTAGTACTGTCCTAAACTGCCAGAAGAATTGTCATCTGACTCCTATAGACACCTTATGACAGGGTGTGTCCTGACCTAGAACCATTTATGACAGTTCTACCCTAGAACCATTCTGTACGGTTCTACCCTAGAACCAATTATGACAGTTCTATCCTAGAACCATTCTAGACGGTTCTACTCTAGAAACATTTATTACAGTTCTACCCTAGAACCATTATGGACGGTTCTACCCTGGAACCATTCATGTACGTTATGTCTATGTAATTTTTCGATAAATTGGTGAAATGCACCTCTTATTTCGAAATCGCGGTACTCAGATATCCCAACCATCTTCTACCTTGTCATAACGAAATCAATATCGTTCATCGAGCAAAGAGAATTAATTATATAATACTAGACATTGAACCCGCGCGAGCGCGGGAAAATAAGCATTTTTTTTTGGTGACCATATTGACTTTAAAAAGTTATTACGGCCATGTCATTCATAGAACAGGAACTCAGTATGGATGTTGTGGGAGGCTTCCTATAAACTTTCCTGTCAAGTAGGTGGTATCAACTGATATTTTCATGTCTATATATACTGTAGTATTCCAGCAATTGATGTTAATGCAAACTTTAACCAAAGTCAATGAAGCGTGAAATTTAGGTCAACGTGACCCAATTGTCATATGGCTGTTCGTTACTACCGAAGATGTATCCACTGATGAAGTAGACTGTGTGCCACCTAGAATTACCAAAATGAACCTTAAGTTACCTCAAAGTCAAAATCTATGACGAAAACACAAACACATAAATTGTCAATATTTTTATTGTTACAATTAATTCTGAACTGGAACTTGATGAAAAGCTTTCATTAAATACACATTTCATAATGCACTACCTTTTTCCTTCAGAATAAATATGAAAATGAAATTGTAGATGTAAACATTTCCTTAGAGACGAATGAATTTTTCAAAAGATGCCGTGAGTAAGGTAGAGCATATTTTTGGAAAATAATTGTTCCAATTGTTTCATTGTCGTCATGGACAGGGCAAGCGAGGATTAATTTCACAAATATATCCAATAATCAGACGATAAAAAGCATTTTTAGTGTGTGGCTGCGTGTGCTGTCCACGTTTATAAAGATGTCCGAGATAAATTTCGTCATTAATGCTAAAGATGACCATTTGTTAAAAATATTTTTATCTAGGGAATTGTATGGTAGAGATATATTTAGACAGGTCACATGACAAATAATGTAAAAATAGATAATGGTTGGTATTATCACTTTGTGCAAGGTAAACATCCGAACAATCCAAAAAACAACTAAGTTAGGAATTTCTCTGAACTTTACCTTACTTCTTCATAATCTTCAAAGTTCATAACCTTTACAGTTAGGAGAAATTGCGTTATTGTAGAAAAACAATCCTGAATACATGAAGCGGAAACATCCCACTCGAAGGAGAATTTTTTTAATTTGTTTTATTCTTCTTCCGTAATTTCAAACAAAAATATTATTACATTTAAAATATGTGCATACTTGTTTATTTAAATCAACGTGTTAAAAGTATGAATTCGAGAACCTTCTTAGTGATATGTTGGGAGAATTCATATCGGATAAGTGGATACAAATTCCATTTGCACATAAACAAAACTGCAGTTTAAATTTATAAATGCAGATTGTCAAATCCGATAATAACCTTTATAATCTGAACCATACATCGTTTATTTTGAACCACGCGTTTTGCCGCCTATTCGGCTAATTCGTAAATTTAGTATTATAGATATCAAATCTTTACCATTCAAAAATGGTAAGAAAGATAAATTTTTCATTTAAAATAAATCAAAATATTACTAGTATGTGACACATTTGAAATCTCTACATCGAAATTTGGGACCACCGTATACACACCTATTTATTCAAATGCTGCATTAATTATTTTAAAATGTAGCGTTTATATAAAAATTTGAAAGCCCGCAGATTTTGTCAGCAAAACGGTTTACCTTTATATGTACGGGTGTGACTAAACATCGAGTTCGAGTTCGAGTTAAAGTTAGAGTTAGAGTTAGAGTTCGAGTTATAGTTCGAGTTAGAGTTCGAATTCGAGTTGTAGTTTGAGATATTAACTTCTAATGTCGTTTATCGAGTTACATTTCAAGTTAGAGTTACGGTTCGAGTTAAAGTTCGAGTTAGGGAGCAACCATTTGATTTTTAGAAGGAGGGGGAGTAGGATAAAATTTGAAATAAAAAGGCAGGACCAGGATTTTGGGCAAAATATAAAGAATGGATCACTTTAGGTGTGAAAAAAATGCAGGAACTGTGTCGATCAGGAAATTTTTGGTTTACATGAATAAAAGAATTTAGGTCGTAAAAAGAAATCCAGGACCAAAATTTCTTCGAAAAATATAGGCAGGATCAAACATTTGATCCTAGCCACCCCCCCCCCCCCCCCCGATAAAATCAAATGGTTGCTCCCTTAAGATAAAGGGTACAAACTTTTTGTACAAATAGCGATGCCGATATTCAGGGACGAATTGGAAGTGTTGTTCAACAAACATTTTATTCACAGTTCACATGATAAAATACTGCTACGTGGGCCTTTAGAGTGCTTCATCTGCTAATAATTTCAGATTTTATTTTTTTTTTAATATAATATCAATGAGAATATAAGCGTTCTTTTATTCCGGGTGTAGACCATCAGTCCTATCAAAACAAGCCAACCAGACTCTACCATACGAACACTATATTTGCCCAAATTTTGGCTAGAGGTATAGGGGAGGGTTGATATCTCACAAAACATGTTTAACCCCGCCGAACTTTTGCGGTTGTCCCAAGTCAGGAACCTCTAGCCGGTTCGGTGCATCCTTCGACACAATTTTGAAACTGGACACCTCTAATGATGATTTAGGCCAAATTGCCCGGTGGATTTAGAGGAGGTGTTAAATGTGCATTCACATAGGGTCTAGTGTGAAACTAAGTTCGGTGCCGGTGGTCATCATCGTAGCGGAGGTCGGAATTACCGGATGCCGTTTTGAAAGGGCATTAACGTAAAGTTTGGTTGATATTGACTTTGTAGTTTCGGAGGAAAAGATTTTAAAAATGTCCTTCCCCCTTTTCTATAATTAGCTCCGGTAACTATCTTGGTTGAAAGGGGACCACCCAATGACTATTCCACCAAAGTTTGGTTCCAATTGGAGAAGATTTTTATATTAAAAAAACAAAAACTCCAAAGCTAAAACTTCATGGGCAATAACTGCAAGACGGGTAATCCGATTTCTACGAAAATTAAAACGCAAGTAGATCTTGTCCTCCTCATCGTTTGATTTTCTCTAAAAGGCATTTCCTCTAATATAATTTTCAAAAACTACTGTCTGACCCATATGCTCTATATTTAGTAACATAGGCCATGTGGTTTGACTTGCGGCATCCTTTGGCACTTTTTTCTACTAGACACCCTAGAGTGTAAGATTTTTTTCAAAAAATCTTTACGACGGCAGATGACGGACGTGATGGCAAAAGCTCACATGGCCTTTATGATTTTTTGTTAACATGGTGTGCAATTGGCTCGTCTTAGACAATCAGTAAACTATTCACATCTTTTACATTATTTTGAAGGATATAGTTTTGTATCACAACTTTAAATCTCACAATTCAGTGTATGGATTACTTTAAGGAAGGTTTTAAAAACTTTTTAAAATTATACAGAACCCACATTTCGATTAAGGGAGGACGTCATACTTAAAGGGGGTTGAATAAAATAAATAGACGTTTTTCGAACATTGGGGGAGCAGGTTTCGTTTTCAGTTTGTGATTTTATCGAAATAATTAACATAATTAAATGGACAAGAGTAAAACTATATGTATGTCTCTTCCACATTCGTTGGTGGGACATATGGAGGAAGAGAAAAGGAAAACGCGTTTCATGTGCCCTGCATGGCATGAGGAGGCGGCCAATCTAGATTCATTGAGATACCTATATCCGGTGTCCAGATGATTAAACGGCGAAGAATAAAAATCAACGCACAATAACTTAATCCCAAAAGAAAGGGGGAAGGGGGGGGGGGGGGGGGGGGTACTGTCCAAAATTTTCTGCACGTACGCAAGTACTATTTTTTGTGGTCAAATTTCTCGATTTTTTTGGGGTCCCAAAAATTGCAGGTATTTTGGGGGTGCGTTCAAAAAGACGAAAAAGTAGCGTTTTTAACATGTTTTATGGGGTAAAATGAAAGATTTTTCTGGGTCTGAAAAAATCAGAGATATCTTTATGGGGGTGTCAACAAATTTAGGTATTTTTTTACGAGCCTATGTACAGGTAATTTTTTACCTACCTCCCCCTAAACTTAATCCGTAACTCGAAATGCAACTCGATACATGACATTAGAAATCAATATCTCGAGTTAACTCGAACTACAACTCGAACTAGAATTATAACTCGAACGCTAACTCGAACTGTAACTCGAACTCGAACTGTAACTCGAACTGTAGCTAGAACTTTAACTCTTACTCGAACTCGAACTCGATGTTTAGTCACACCCTATGTGTACACATGTATCTGTGTACCTTAAAAGTTGGAACAATAAACATCCGGACAGTCAATAAGGTACAATATACATGTCTAAACGTTAATTAGTTATAATTACCTGAAACACACAACATGTTACGGAGAACAAATTTCTTTACCTTTAAATTTACTTCAGATAAAAATCACACAAATTTTAACAAAAACAATAATTCGTTTTCTTGTGGGTTAAACAAAAAAAAAACAAAAAAACTTGCGCCATACCTCTTTATTACATGTTTGTTCTTTTGCTGTTTTGTATAAATTGGCCATAAATGTAATATTATTAAATATTGTCATAATTGTATATATTAAAATCATAATCGATGTGAAATGTTAATACATATCTCAAAAAATGTTCTTAAAAGTTTGGAAAAAGCGAAGACGAGGAGTGAGTGCCATAATCGATATCGGACATGAAAATGGACGGTTCTACCCTAGAACATTTATGACCACAGGTGCTTGAGGACAGGACCCTGTCTTGGGTCCCTCATAGCCCCCCCCCCCCCTCATTAGCATAAATATCTGTTTCTAATTTTTACTATTTATTTGTATCATAAGGATACTAACATACCATATATTTACTCATAATATACATGTTTACTACCAATTCGACTATATACAATGTAGCGAAGCGGAAGGTTGCCAACTTCTCTGTAAGGAATTGGGGCTCAGGTCAGGAAAAAAAGTTTTAAAATGTTATAAAATAACACTTACCGGTTGAAACAACAACTTCTCGCTGTCTACTGATGATAGTCCTTCAAGAATATTTACATCTCACACTAAGGGAACAACTATTTAATTTAAAAAATCTGTTTTTACAAAACTATGGAAAAAATTACTTGGTTTAAATATATTTAAAAAAATTGGATCCGTGAATTGATTTAAAAAACCACAAGCATTGCATTGCAAGAAAAGATTTACCTTAGTTTTTTCAGTCATACACAACCTTTCAGTGATTAACCATCAAGATGAAGAGCAACAATCATGAAAATCAAAGCATTGTTCCTTTTTAGTTTTTAGCTCACCTGAGCCCATTAGAACAAGACTTGGCAGCAATGGTCCTTAGATGGTCCTTATTCAGAATTGTGTCCGTTGACCCAAACTATCAACCAAGATGGCCACCACAGCCGAACTTTTAACCTTGTGGGAACAGGTGAGCGATACAGGTTCCTAGGAGCCTCTGGTTTAAATATGAATACATGTACATATACCCAATGTGTGTCTACTCAGTACTGTGTGGAATTATGATTATTATAATAACATACAAAGTAAAGAGAAAATGATGTTATATTCCATTTCTTAAGGAATTAATATATTTGTTTGTTTGTTTAGTAAGAATTTTCCGCCGTTTTCAGCACATTTGGCTATTTCGCGGCGGCCAGTTTTTATTGGTGGTAGGAAAATTGGCAATCCTTGTCAATAAAGATCGGAGTCGAACACACCCCGCCACAGGTGAGATTCGAGCTCACAACCTCAGCGTTGACAAGCTAGTGATCATTAGTAGTCATGAGGAACTACCTAGACCACTCTCCCACCGAGACCCCTGAATTAATATACAAAAACATAAGAGATGGACCTATGTGCATGTTATGTGTGTTGCAAAGATCTGAACTAATCTTAATAGATTTACAAAAAAGTATATGCAAATGTTTTATTATAAAAACATAGTATATACCAGTTTTATTTACTGCTAGTGATTTTATAGGAATAAATACTTTACTTTCTGGGCATTGCTCCGAAAAAAAATTCTGATTCGACTTGGTAAGAAAAAAAATAATTTGGTTTGATTGTCATGATTGTAGTCGAAAAAAATTAAATTATGTCCATACGTTGAAAAAAAATTTCAAAAGAATATAAAAAACAATACCCCCCCCCCCCCCCCCCTTTTGAAGCTGGCGATGTTGCTGTTTTTTTTGTCAGCACGACTTCGATCAACCATTTATGACAGTTCTACCCTAGAACCATTTAGAAACATTTATGACAGGGTTGGTTCTACCCTAGAACCGTTCTGAAATGGTTCTAGAACCGTCCTTTTTGACAGAATAGTTGAGAGGTTAGAACTGATCTCAACTGTATTTAGCCTTTCAAAATGCATGACAATTTTAATTTAGCAGAGGTTAAACAGTAAAGTGTGTTTCAACTGAAGCGAAATCAGCGTAATTTTATTAACATGCATACTTTTCCTTAATTTTCTTTTAATTTTAACTATTGTTGCAAGTAAACAATAGAAAATTCCAAAACCAATTTTCAACCTACAGAATTTACAAATTACGGAGACATATGGAAAATATCATTACGGTGGTCAACGCATTTCGACGAAGAAACTAGCCGTGTCGTGTTTAGTGTGTAACGTGCGAGGGGGTACCGTGGACCTGTTGGTCCTGCGCATCACACAGTGGGAATATATCTGTGGGAACGTATTGGAGTTAATTCTCCAAATTAGGTCTTGTACTAGAATCAAGAATATCCGTGCGCCTTGAAATACGCACACTGCTGTTCCTCTTGCACCTAAGCGATCCAAGAGTTACAGCAGGGCTATCTCCGAACGTCAAGACGCACCTTCTAATGTTTAATAAATGTAGCAGTGCCCTGCATACTTCTTAACCAGTCCGCTCCTTGTCGGTTGACCAATGCGCTTATTACCAGATCTCTTACAACACTTCTCCAATGCGCATTAACCTGTGCACTGCATTTGTGATACTGAAGTCTCTGCACCAAGTCAATATCACCTTCCAACCCAATTGCCTCGGCACTACAGATGAGAAACTTGTGCTTATCAGTATACTCCTGCTATGTAGCCTGTGCACCTAACAACCTCGGCACAATCCGGTGCGTCACGTTGTCTCCCGTGCACCGAATCCAATGCTACCAGTGCAAATCTTCTCCTATATAAACAACCTTGGCACTAACCACTATTCTTAACGCTTTATTGTTCTCACCTTGGACTTCTTATCCCCTTGATTGAATCGCCAGTAAAACGATCCTAAAATACTAAGAACGGCGGTTTATATACACCTGTTTGGACTATCCCATTTCATAGATAGACAAGTCCACTCTACGACAAATAAAATATCACTGAAGCATTTATTGTAATTACAGTAGTGCTAACACCAGTAAAGCTTTTCAGTGACGGCTAGGTAAATCTGTGATTGGAATTAGGTTATAAATCCGGAAATCGTATCCGTCTATCACTTCGTATTACTATCGCTAAATATAACCCAAAAGTGAAAGTAGAATATGTAACAATATATCACAGGAGTTTGAAATCTTATCAATAAATGTCTGTAAATAGTAAAACAAAATGTCTGTACACTCACAGACAAGAGCTTCTCTCGTAGAGAGAAGCGACAGGAATGCAACCTTTTTCTAACTATTTTGATTCGGACGCTTTTACACTGGAACAAACGCTATCAATCGATTAAATACTATTTTTGTTAGATGATTTAAATACAAAAGTTGCTTTCCATGTGCCTAGTTATTTATTTACAGCTACTTTTTACGTCCAGGCAGATCGGCTGACAATCTTGGAAGGCATTGCAGGAAGTCCAATGGATAGCTCTGCAGTGAATAATTTGCATAACATCGTTCTGTTGGTCCGTAGATTCCTCCACGGTATTGGAGAACCGGTTTAAACAAACGTCAACAATTTAGATATTATCAAACAAGTAACAATGTGGGATAAAACAGATCATGCGTTTAACAAATTGTGCATGACCACAATTTGTTAATAACAGGCATGTGTGGATCAAGGAAAACGTTTCTTTTGAGGTGTGAGTCTATTTTATTCACCTTTGATGTTAAATTAGTGATAAAACATAATGTAAAAAATTGGCGCAATTATCTTGTCGTATGCCTGGTATGGCTAAACTCCATGGCCCTCTCATAAAGATTGTAATTTGTTTTAAACCTGAAATAGTCACCGGGGGAGGGGGTGGTCACTAGTCCTTTTATCATGGTACAGGTGTGCGGTCAGCATTTTCAAATATCAACCTATTCATATATTTGAGATACCGAGAAAATACAGCCTAATCATATATAAATCACTCTGGCTTTTCAATGGGGAGTGGACCCTTTCATATATTTTCTAACCTTGCATTTTCACTAATAGTTAATCAGAACTAAAGATTTTTGCATGCAGAGGGAAAAATAGAGCAGGAAATTTTATAAATCTGGAAATATGATCTAATCGGGTATTTCTTTGCCGCTGGATCTTTTTCATCCATGCTAACAATGAATTACACAAAAACGCTATGATGTCATTTTACAAGCTAAAAAATTGTTTCTTAGTCTTAATCCAAATGTCAAGATTTCTTTACATGTATTTGAACATACCATCAAACCTATTTTATTATATGACTAATTTTAACTATCCCCTTGGTCAACGGAGTATGTGTGGGGATATAAGAGTTGATATTTCATCAGTGGTTGCATCCTGTAATATAATGTAGGTTCATAAAAAATTTGGTTACCCTGTCCAACATTTCATCCGACTCTATAAGTCATACATGAATAATATTTTATGGTATCACACCACCAAGACAGGTACCAGGCTGTATTCATGAGAAAGTATTACATAATGAAAAATTGATGCACCTACAGTGTTATAAAACATAACTTGTATAACTGAAAGTGGAAAAACTTTGGCTATTAAAATTTGGCGACAGGTATGTCTTTATATATGCAATGAAAAGTTGCTTGTTATTTTGAGAGGAAAACTGGAAGGGTTTATACTTTTGGTATACAGAGTATAAGAAAATTGGAATTAAAGCTTAAATTTGCAGAAATCCCTAAATTGATTTTAACATAGAACCTAAGGCTGGACACCTGTACCGGGAATGTAAGAAAAATAAAATCTGTTTCAAATAATTAAAAAAAAATGGCATAACTTGTCACGTTTATTTGGACTTCATGATTATAATGGTTTTGGAGCTATGCCCCTTAATATACAACATTATTAATATTACATTATATAAAACTTAAATTATTTCAGGGAGTTGTTGAACATTTTCATCACAAGAACACTGGACTGATTTTCAGTATCTATTAATCTGTATAAAGGTAGAATAAAATTACCCAAGATTTACTGTTCACGTATAAGAAACAGTATGAAGGTAATTAGAAAAACAATTTCATGCCAAAACTTTAATAATTTATTTAACAATGTGATTATCGTGTCATTTTTGGTAAAGGTTGCAAATTATTATGAATTTATCATTTCTTATTTTATAATGCTTCAAAACTTATGCCAGATACATGATGGTCACTATCCTATTGTAGAATAAATATTATAATGTTTTTTATAATTATTCCCCTTCATAACAACATTATTCATTTGACAAAATGTAAAGTACTTCAATTATTTCAGAGAGATGTTTTAAATTTTCATCACAAAAAAACTGGGAGTTAACTTGGCCACTAACGACCGACAGGAGACTTAGCAACTAATGTGATAAGGGGGAGAGAAAATGTACCCAAGAATTTATAATTAAGAACCATCAGTACAGTATTAAGGTGATTTGTAAATTTGTGTGCATATTACATCTTTTAAATCATAAAAAAAAAATCGTGTTTCTAAGGCTTTGCACATCGAATTCATAAATATTTGATTTAGATGTTTGTCTTGACTTATTCTTCCAGAGTATATTTCATCAAAAACCATATTTATATGCTGTTAGAAAATTAAATAGAATACAAAGTACAATGAGTACAGTGAGATGTTTTGCTAGTTCATCACAAGAACACTAGCATTCATTGAATTTAATCGACTGGGACATACAGATAACTTTTGATGAATTAGAAACAGTCTTTACAGTTTGATTTTTATTTGTGCTAGTTGTTTAATTATATTTGATAAAAATTTGGTTGTTTCGTTAAGTGATACTCCTGAGTTGGTGACTATGCCATCTTCTATTGTGATTTGCATCCGCTGTAATTGTCTTAAAGGTAAAGAGGGCCATTGTGACCTATTGATATCACTTTTCGTCCGTCGCCTGTAGTAACCTTTAAAAAAAATCTTCCCTTCTGAAACCACTAAACCAATTGGAAACAAACTTGGTCACAATCATATTTAGGATATTTAGTTTCAAAATTATATCCCATGATGCCACCAACCAACATGGCTGTCATTACTATAAATAGAACATAGGGTAACACAGGCAAAATGGTAATCTTTCATGGCTTTACATGAAAATA
The DNA here is from genome assembly GCA_028015205.1 of Mytilisepta virgata. Classification (NCBI taxonomy): domain Eukaryota; kingdom Metazoa; phylum Mollusca; class Bivalvia; order Mytilida; family Mytilidae; genus Mytilisepta; species Mytilisepta virgata. Next base: position 60,221,755 of record CM051518.1, on the reverse strand, counting down.
TTAAGCTAAAATTTAGTATATAGTTATGGAGTAAGTACTAACAACTGGTATATTAGTTTTATTTCAGTTGACCTACATTTGACTAATTATGACCCTTGGACTTAGAAAATTTCATGAAAATGGGAGTTTTCCCCCCTTGTCACCCCTGCTTGCAGTTATTGAATTGATATAAGTTATGTAGTTGCATAATGACAACAGATTACTTGTGAGTTTTGTTCAAGTTGACCGACCTTTCGTGCTAATTATTGGCCTTGGACATAGAAAATGTCTTGAAAATAAGAGTTTCATTTATCCCTCTCAGTCAGTGGAAAGCCTTGATTCCAGGTGACCGAATACAGGCTCCTTGGAGCCTCTAGTTTCATAAATATAAATATAATTAATAAAAGGTTCACGAACAAGTACCATAACTCTGGAACGACCAAAGTGAATATCGTCAAAATTAAAAGGGATCTGCCAATATTAGTAATGAGTAGAAGTCTGGTGTGATTTTGTTAAAGTAAACTTGATTTACTGTAAGAAATGTGAAAAAACTACCAATTTTTTCATAAACAAAGTCCAGTAACTTAGGAAAACAAAAGTGAATATTGTCAGAAACAATACTGAGCTTCGTGTAATTGGACTGGGCACTATTAACATGATTAAAGTTTGATGAGATTTAATCAAAGAAAACTTGAGTTATATCGTACAAAATTTGGAATTGTTGACTGGCGATCAGACAGACTACAATATACCTGATTATGTTATAACCAGTCAGAAAAATATGAGTTGACTGTCTCATGCGGGAAAAAAATAGGGTAGGTGTGTAAATAAAATAATGATAAAACCAAGAATACACTCGTTTCTAGGTAATTCAGAGGTATCATTAGTTTCTTTGATTCAAATTACGTCCTTTTGCAGTTAGGATTGAAATAGGTTTGCAAATCGTTACTTATAGTAATTTTTCAATGTTTTATTTTATGATTTCTTATTTTATCAATAAAAAAAAGTATAGGATATGCAGCCAAATTAGGGTAGGTAGGGTGACAGTACACCCATAAACTTATTATTTACCTCGGGACAAAAATAATCATATGAGCTTGAAATCTTATTAATAATGTCTCAAGACGATTTACAAAGTTACATAATTAATAAGATTTCATGAACCTATGAAATAATCCAAAAGAATGTACAAACTTAAGTATTCTTTATGATTATTTTCTATTACCACAACTGGTAATTATTTATAACTATAACAAGGTTCTTATAAATATTGTTCCAAATTCAAATATTTTATCCCTTTTATCATGAACTTACGTTCCCAAGGAAGGGGTGACCAAATATTTTAGAAAAAGGTTTCTTGCAATTTGAAGCTGGTGGCCATTCAACCTTCTTATATCTACAAATATTCCAAACATTTGGACCCCTTAATTGATATAAAGTGCTTCTTGTTATCCTATAGTGGGAGCCCTGAAGGGATCTAAATATAATTTTCTTCTTTCTTCTAATGTGCTCCCCCCTTTTTTATTTGAACTAGAAACCCTATTCATGAGGACAGTATTGGGCAGGTACAACAATGTAACAGCCTTAAAGTATTTAAATGTGTTTGGTATACCATAGAACAACATCAATATATTTGGACATAATGTAGTTACATATATAGTTAAATTCACATGAACTTTTTCCACAAAAGAGTTATTTCCCTTGTGTCAAAGAAAAAAAATAAAATGTTAAAAAGTACCATAGTTTTTAATTGTTTGACACAATAATAAGTTAGGATAAATTACTAGCATGTACTTAATAAGGTACTGTTTGTTTAATTTAATAATAATATTTCATTTGCATATTCACTGCGGAGCTGCAATCCATTAGACTTCCTGCAATGCCTTCCAAGATTGTCAGCCGGTCTGCCTGGACGTAAAAAGTAGCTGTAAATAAATAACTAGGCACATGGAAAGCAACTTTTGTATTTAAATCATCTAAAACAATAGTATTTAATCGATTGATAGCGTTTATTCCGGTGTAAAAGCGTCCGAATCAAAATAGTTAGAAAAAGCGTTGCATTCCTGTCGCTTCTCTCTACGAGAGAAGCTCTTGTCTGTGAGTGTACAGACATTTTGGTTTACGATTTACAGACATTTATTGATAAGATTTCAAACTCCTGTGCCGTAATGAGGGGGTTTCATATGGAAGTCTTACCCAAAATTAATGTTAGGTTGTAACTGAGTATCCCCCACACTTTCAATGTTCTTTCAATGACATTTCGGGTATACATCGTCGTCTTTAGGTTACGTATAAAGTGAGAAACGGGATCGAAACGAAACGAAATATAACGAAACGAATAGAAATGAAAAAATGGAGAAACGAAATGATAACTACACATGTATAACAAAGGGATCTTTTATAGTCTTATCAAAAGGTTAAGCTGAATGTATTACTCATTTTTTTTAACCTGATCAGACGGAGCTTACATCGGTTGAATAAATACAGGAAATTTAATTTCATTAGGTATGTCAGGTTATTTGGCCGTTAAATGTCCATGTTAAACAGGTTGTCAATTGGAAAAAAAATGAATTCATACTTAGCATATGTAGCAGTTTGAACATATTGAATATTTATCATGTTTTTAACAACTATTTGTATTGTATAATGCACAGACATATTTTAAACGGAAACTATAAGATATACATGATATAATACACCTTGTTAACAATTAAACACAGTTCAATATTATTTTAAAGGGTATTATGCTGAACATACCCAAAATGAAATAAACTGCCATTGTGCAAATTATAAAGTTAACTCCGCCCGATCAGTTCAATAAAATAAATTAATAATGCTGCATTAAAACGCAATGTCTGTCAGAATGTCAATGAGTCAATAAGGATTTATAAAAGACCTAATTTACCCTTTTGCGCCCAATTTCCTGCATTGGGGGTCCACAGTAAATTCGACATGTATATTCAACAGTTCGTTTACCTTCTAAATAATATATATTGTAGAACTCACTTTAAGCAATGTTAAATTTTGGACCTATTTCAATTTTTTTTGTCCCAATATCTTAGAATGGGGTAAGGGGTCTTTAGAATGGGATCCATTGTCTTTAAAATATTTAAATTTAACATGTGTATTCAATTATCTTCGATATGAGCCTACCTTGCTAAGTTGCTCAGACAGGGGTATGTTGCTTCTAAGTTGGAGTCATCCTTATTAAAGTTTTATGGACGTCGTCATGACTTGGTTGACAGGTATGAAAAAACCGTTTCCCAAATGAAAATGGACCTGTTTCATGGATGTTATCCCTTCCTCATACCGGATTTGACAAGGGCAGCCTGGCGGGTGTCCTTCAGGAAGCAAAGACTTTGTTTAGGTGGGGTCCATGTTGTTCATATGTTTTTAGTTTTTAATTGCATGTATTGTTTTGGTCTTGTCTTCGTTGTTCTCCTCCTTAGAGTATCCCTTTTGAAGCAATTTTAAATTTTGGAGTTTTTTTATGGCCCCTAATTCTGGAACAAGAGGGGACATGACCCCTTCCAACCAAATTTAAACTTGATAATAACTTATTTTTTCGCAGTCAGGAACCTCTAGTCTTTGTTAGTCTTGTATTTTTTTTAAATGTTGGTTCACTGGTATGTTTCGGAGTTAAGTGTGGCGTCCATTTCGCTGAACTAGTACGCATTATTCTTTAGGACCCAACTGAATCTTGCCTCCGGATGCGGTGTACTGAACGATTGCGAGCCTCCAGCAACGGAAGACAGCAATGGCTCTATGTGATTTTATTATAAAAAAAATTACAAAAATAAAAAAAAATTAAAAAAAAAGGAAAAAAGGAAAAAAGGGAGTGGCTTATGCAACCTACAGATGTAGCCAGTCACAAGCCTGGTTAATTACCGAGCCTACCCAGAATCATTTTGTTTACTTATTTCTGTCCTGGTGACGTCACGGCGTTCTGAACGTTTAGCAATGGTCGTTACTACTCATGATTGATTATATGCACATCGTGTCACTTCGTGTGGAAGTTCAACACGAATTTCCAATGAAGTCGACCTTTTAAATTATATTGATAAAAGATGTTTTAACGCGTTAAAATATATTTTAACGGGATAAACGGTATTTTAACGCGTTAAAATATATTGTAACTCGATAAAAGGTGTTTTAATGTGATAAAAAGTATTTTAACGCGATAAAGGGCGTTTAAAGATGTTTTAACGCGTTAAAATGTATTCTAACTCGATAAAAGGTGTTTTAATGTGATAAAATATATTTCAACTCGATAAAAAGTATGTTAACGCGATAAGAGGTGTTTTATCGCATCAATATATATTCTAACGCGATAAAAGATGTTTTAACGCGATAAAAGATGTGTTAACGCGTTAAAATATATTTTAACGCGATAAAAGGTATTTTAACGCGTTAAAATATATTCTAACTCGATAAAAGGTGTTTTAATGTGATAAAAAGTATTTTAACGCGATAAAGGGTGTTTTAACGCGATAAAAGGTATTTTAACGCAATAAAAGATGTTTTAACGCGATAAAAGGTATTTTAACGCGTTAAAAGATATTTTAAAAACATATGTATAGCTTTCAAACAATCTTTATATAATTTAAAAGCTCTGTCTATCAAGAGGTCATACGTGTTGTTTCAGAACTTTAAAAGGAGGCAGTAAATAAGGCCGGGGGTCTATATATACTTTATTCTGGTACAATGGTACACAGAACAACATAGACTTATACAATAATAATATAAATGGTACAAATGTTGAGGTAATAAAAAAATACAATATACAATACATGAAACATGGATATATAAAAATGTTAGAATAAATGTGATAATTAGTGAAGTAAGACGGAAAATAGGATGGAAAACGTGGGTGTTTAATTGAGAAAATCAATTTTATCATTTATCACTCTAATGAACTTGCACAGTTTTTTTTTTAGTTTGGATTGCTTTGTTGTATTCATAAATTCATTAAAGTTTAAAATATTACATTTTTTGTAAATGTTTTAGTTAAAAACTCGTTCCTTACTCTGGTCTAGAGTCCGTCAAGGACCCCAGAAGCTGAACAGATTTAAGTGCTTTATCCTGCCATTTCGTCCTTTTCAGCTTACTTTACTACGTTTCACAGTGATATCAAGGGGTGCAAAAAATGGCTTATAACGATTAAAGAAACATTTTATGTCAGCAAAAATGCATGTTAGTATTCATATTATGTACCTACAAAGTTCATATTAGATTTGTGGAAGTCGAGTTGACTACCCAGCACACGAAAAGAGGTATCCTAACACCCTTTCTGTGACTGGTTGGTCCAGAATGTTTTAATTGTAAACAATTTCCAAAAATTTACGACGAAAGACTGCCACCGTGTTATCAAGAAATTTGATGCACCCCTCTTTTCTTGTGATAGATATCATAACTTTGATCGCCATTCCACAAATCAATCAATGGAATAGGTGGTTCCCTCACATCGAAACAAACAGAAAGTTGTGAGAGTTTTCATGCATTCTGATGCTCAGAGACTATGTAGAATTAAATAAATTATTATAAATTATCACTAGGTGATAACTAATATTATAAAAATCAAATACACACTGCCATTCATTGTTTGTGTTTGACCCGGCCGGTATTTGTGTTGTCTATATGTTTTTTAATCGTCTAAATACTTTTTTTCCAGTCCGCCGCAATAGGCAATAGGTGGCAATTAATAGCCTACATGTTTCAAATTAATTTACAGCTCTATCATATACAACCTAAATTCGACCCTTATTCTGGTTCCACTCATTCTCCTCTCATTTGCTCAGACATCAAATATGATCCAATGACGTGAAAGTTTAAAATGATACATGACAAACAGAAAATTTCAGAGCATAAGCATTAAAAAAATAACAGTTCAAAGATACTTATCTTAATTATTGGAAATTTATGGTATCCTATATACGTATTTCAAGGAGATGCCTCTAATCGGTAGTATTAGAACAGAATCTTTTTTGAATACCGAAAACCAAAATTATTTAAAATAAGGTGCACTCACAAAAAATAACGAAAGGGAAAACTAAATTTAAATAAGAACATCTACTATATGTGCAATACAAAGAATAAACCTCTGTGTTTCTATCGGGTTGGAATTTTTCTGAATACTGATAATTTCCGTAAAACCCAATTAAATACAATCATTATTATGTTTAAATCGTCGGATCCGGAAAGCAGTAAATTTGAAAATCAAATCCAAATAAAGTACAGCGTAATCTGAGTCTTTTGGTGTCTAGTTTGTTAAAATCAGATATGTAACGACTTCATAATATTTTTTTTTAAATTTAACATGTAATTCATATCTTGACTTTCATCTCGAAATTGACGACGAAGAGATAAAATTACAAACAAAGGCCTAAATTTACTTTTCATATATAATAATAATGTATAAGAAGGGGTCAAGACCTGGACAAAAAACTAAAACATGCACATAACAAATATTAACTGTATATTTAACGCGTTAAAAGTATATTTAACGCGATAAAAGAATGTTTAACGCGATAAAAGAATATTTAACGCGATAAACGATCATTTAACGCGTTAAAAATATCTTACTTGATGTAATTTTCTTGCTTGTGTATCCTTTTTTTTTTATCGCGATAAACATTTGAATTGTGATATAAATGAATTTAAGTCGTAGATTTAAACGCATCTTTTATTTTGCTTTCTAACGCGTTAAAGGCTGTTTTAACGCGTTAAAAAAGGGAATTTATTTATCGCGATAAACTTACCGTTTTACGCGTTAAAACAGGATTTAACGCGTTAAAATGAAATTTATCACGTTAAATGTTAACGCGTTAGTTTATACCGTTTCTGACATGAACGGCCTTTCATAGTTGCGCAGGGACAATAATGATTGTGTAATTCACCGTTTCAGAATCTTTTGAAATTTGGTTAATTTGATTGTTCTCACAAAATTAAATGCCGTAACAGGTTTCATTCAGGTAACAGGTACGTAAATGTCTTGTCCAACGATTTTTTAAAGAAATTGTATACACTTACAACTTCAGGAAATATAAAGGAAAATCGAAAAAAATAAGTGGGTAACCGATCTACTTTCAGAGTTGCAGTCATTCGAAAATTTCAGGAAAACACTATAAAAGCAATAGAAATTGTACGAAATTTATCTAAAAAATCTGAAATTTTCTTTTTAAACTATTCTATAGTAAAAACCATCGTGAAAATTTCCTTTCTTTTGATGTATTATTTGCATGGGGTTACCGAACTTATTTTTTATACATCAGCCGTTGAAAAGGAGTTGCCGACTACAAAAAACGTCATGGAATGGATTTCACGACGTCATGTCTTTCTTTGCAGAGTTATAGTCCTACAAGTTCATGTCACATACATGATTAATCAGTCGAAGCAAAACTAACCTTATAGAGGTATCTTTTTATCATGCACACTTGGACACGAATGCACTTTATATAAATATGAAATTAAGATATTGTCTGAAAGAAATTACTTTTATTACATTCTACGAATAACAGAAAAGCCTGTCGATTCAGCATTTCGATTTATTTTTAATTCATGCTATTGTCAAAATTATTAATATTTTTTTTATTATTTTTGTTTCGGAAGTTCATTGATACAATAAATCTTCTAAATCCATCCAAAATGACTATAACAATTTTGAATGTTTTAGGCAAGACACGAGAAAGATAGTATAGAGGAGTTTCGATCCTTTTTTTTTATTTTCAATCAGTGGGAGGTTTGGTTTATAATGAAGCAGCAATTTAACGACAAAAATAACTAGAAAAAAGAGCTAAGGGTAACATACAGTCTTCAACACTAGACATGAATCTATAAAATATTTTAAGTTTAAAATTGTATTGAATTCAGTAAAATTGTGAATAAATAATATAGAAATTAGGGATTGCCATAAAAACCTACTAAAATACGGAAAGCCTAAATTGTTCACACCTGTGTCATTTAGGGTTTATTTATATATAGATCTCCGACTTGGTCAAACTAAAGACTTCTAAATTAGAAATTGCTGCTCTTTCGCTAAACACGCGGCGTTTAGGAGTAAGAGCAAAGACGGGTCAGTTTGGAGTCAGAATAATGTATCCTGGTGGATGATAAGTCTTCCTGCGGACTATTACATTGTGGAATAGCACGTTAAAAATCCAACGTGTAGGTGTAATATCTGTTCTCTATACACGTTCACAACCTTTGTATTCTGAAATACTAAAAAGTTTATAATGTCAATTACATGAATAATGAAGCGTCTATTTTTTTTAATTTTTGTTTCATAAAAATGATTTCTATATTTCAGATATGTACTTCTTTTGATATTTATTCTTCCCTTTTGAAAGTTCTTTGCCTCTTTGTTACTTACAAAAATCACCCCGAATCTATCACCAATACGTCAGTGTGTTTATCAAATGCATCCGTAAATAAAAATGTATTTATATGACTAGCACACGTTTGCATTCCACTTCTATTTATAGAAAATATTTCGGACCTGATAGAAAGCACCAAAACCACGGATTTTTTTGTCTTTACAAACTTTGAATGGTTATACTAAGTTTGATAGTGATAATCTAGCTCGAATATAAACCTAAAATATCTGTAACAAGTATATAAAAGTGATTTCTCATTTGTTTATCGTCAGTGTGTTTGTTTATGTTTTTGGACGCACTGGAAGACGAATTTCTTTCTTTCAAATTTAGAAAAATCAATTTTACGAACTGAGGACAGTGAGGTGTTTAGACAGTAACTCAACCACTCCATATGATGATGTTGAATTATTTTCATTTACTGGGGTGGCAAGCGCTGTTTCATTTGGACATGAAATCTCATTGACAAGTACTTCACTTTTTGATAAATTTTGAATTGCATTGACTAATTTTCCACCGTACTGCCCATTTTTTTTTCTACGAGGCGGATCCTCTCCCGACATCTTGGAAATATTTTTTCTGGTGTAAGGGAGATAACTCACATAACAACGACCGCAGATTTTCCTGTAATCCGATAGAGGCGCAGATTTACGTACCTCTCACCTTAAAGTACAAAACACCATTCAGAAAAAATCATATTTTTTTGTACTCTTCGAACTCGATATATTATCCACAATGTATTTAATACTGAAATGGTTCATTCAACCTATACCAACATTTGAAAAATAGGTATAAAAAGTAGGAACATGTGTTGGCATTCCTTGAATATTGTATAAACAATCACTCATTAATATGTTTGTTTTATACAAACAAACAGCAATCAAATTCCACCTGTACCTGTAATTTCAAAATGACAGTGAAACTTCTGTAATTTGTTAACCTCGGTAATAACCTCTAAATATCAAGCTTGTTAAGCTCTAGATAACAAGTCTGTTTGTAGCAAAGCCGATATCATATATTATGGTTTAATGATTTAACAGGATATTTTTTTTCTAAATCAAGATTACTATTTTCTATAGAAAGAAAACTAAGTGCGAAATTCTTGTATTTTGGAAAGAGAATATTTTTATAGATTTGAATTAACCAAATATGTAACCAAGTACATAATTATTATCAAAACATCTATTGTATTTTGTATGTTGGCATTCCTTGAATACTCCTTGAATACATAGTATGATGCTATATAATGCTCAAACACTGGAACCTTTAGTATCTACCCTTGGTGACTTCTGCACAGAACAGACAATTGACTTTCGACTGTGCTTTAGTCACGAGGAGGTCCACTATGGTCTTTATATTTTATAGAATTATAGACGTGCACAGACAATTTATATGTAATATATGTGAAAACAGAAGGTCCTTTTGCATCGGCCCTTGGTCTCTTCTCCTGCTGAACAACCTGTAAAGCTTGTTCATCTGGATAAGGGACGAGGTGGACATATAATTTATATTTTCTTTACTTTCTTTTTAAGCACGCCCGTGTGGGGAGAATCACGCATATATATACTGTTATTAATCAATATTATTTTTTAAAAAAGAAGTATTATCTTTATTAATGTATGTAATCAATGTATTGTATTGTGTTGTCATTATGTATGCCTCTTAAATGGGGCCTTTAATTGGTAATAAAAAACTTGAACTTGAACTTGAACTATTATGGTTTGGAATACAAATTTTTCGTAAGACTTTCCTCTGCAACTACTCGTCATAGCCGGTTGATAATTTTGTCACAAGCTTTCTATAGGTATGTCGTATCTGGTGTATTCATGCATCTAACACTGATGCCCCCTCTGTTATTGGGTGTTAAAACAATAATCTACCGAACAATCAAACGGGCGCATGACATTTACGCAAATTTTTCAAATTTCCATTGTTACGTTTCCGCAAATTAAAAGTTTATGGTAAACGAGAAATAAAATATGCACAAAGAATGAAAGTTAGAATTTGACCTGTAAGTTGTATTTTTCAATTTGCACAGACGAATAGATGTCTTGAGTCTACCTGGTGTCTAAGGATCGCTTTCAGCGACATGTTTCAATCCGTTGTTTTACTGGAAATTTCCACTAAAAATTTCCATGACGTCACAATATGGATGCCTCCGTGAACGCAGACCTGGAAAAGAGCACCCTCCGATTCCGAAAACGAACGAACTTTTACGAAGAGTTCAAACTTGTTCAGAAACGGCCGAAAAGCCGTGGATACTTAAGTATAGTTGATGAAATGTACAGAATAATTAGACTTAAAGGATATTTTACGATCTCGGTCCATTTCAGTCTGTAACAGCATAAACACATTTGATTTCCTTACCCTCTATACCACCATTCCTCATTCACAACTGAAGAAGTTGAAAGATCTATTCCATCGATGCTTTCAAAATATAAATGACAATAGCAGATACACATAACTTGTCATTTGTAGAGATAAATCATACTTTGTTAAAACCACCCTAAATCTAACAAAAAATATACGGAGGACGAAATTGCCTTGATGATTGAATTTTTGATCAACAGCATTTTTGTTCAATGTGGTCGACGTGTTTTTCAACAGCCTATTGGCATTCCTATGGGCACTAATTATGCGCCACCTTTGGCTGATGTGTTCCTTTACTCATAGGGGGCAAACTTCCTTGACGGGCTTCTTAAGGAAAAACAGAAGTTAGCCCGTACATTTAATTTCAGCTTCCGCTATATAGATGATGTTTTATCGCTGAACAATTCACGTTTTGGGAATTTCTTACATCTCATCTACCCCAGTTATCTCGAAATCAAGGATACTACAAACACTGCCAAGTCTGCATCTTATATCGACCTTCACCTCAAAATTGACACCTGAGGAAGGCTGAATACAACACTTTACGCCAAACAGGATGACTTTGACTTTCCAATCGTCAACTTCCCATTTTTAAGCGACAACATTCCAGAAGCGCCGGCGTATGGAGTGTATATTTTACAACTAATACGTTATTCTAGAGTCTGTGACATATACATTGACTTCATGGATATAGCCCAGCTCCTGACAGAAAAGTTGCTCAAACAGGGGTATGTTGCTCCTAAGTTGCAGTCATCATTATAAAAGTTTTATGGACGTCATCATGACTTAATTTTCAGGTATGGACCTATTCCATTGTTGTCCCTTCCTCATCCCGGATTTGACTCGGGCAGCATGGCGGGTGTCCTGCGGGAAGCAGAGAATGCTTACTCCTCCGGAGCACCTAATTCTAACCCGTTTTGTGTTTGGTAACGGGCATGTTGTTCATATGTTTTTAGTTTTTAAGTGTAGTGTTTGTATTGTTTTTGGTCTTGTCGTCGTCGTTCTCCAGATTTTGTCAGTTACCCACCTGACACAACAACATTGTTTCAATATTGATTCAAAATTATCAGGTTGTGTTGGATCAACGTTGAGATAAGTGCAGGATTTGCAAACAGGACCAACGTTGATGTATACACATTGTTTCAATGTTCGTAGAGGAGTACTTACGTCTTATGTGGGTTCAATCCACAGAGACGAGGTGTGGCCCTGACCAATAATTTTGATTGTGTCGTTCATGTAGATGACAACCATAAGAAGATCAAGTCGTTGTATCCCTGTTGGCAAGGATACAACATACGGCCTTTTTAAGGGCCATCAAAGACCCTTTTAATGGCCACCACATTTTCCAGAAAGGAACTAAAAATGTGTAAATTGTGTAAAATATTTCTTAGCTTAGATTTCTATTGTGTTTAAGTTACTTTGTCTCACGAATTTAAATTCAATTTGTCGAAGGGTTACCGGGAGACCCAAGGTGGATTTATGGCAACAGAACTTAGGAGTGTTGTGCAGGGACGATATGGCCAACGAGAAATAAAATATGCACAAAGAATGAAAGTGAGAATTTGACCAGTAAGTTGGAGTTTCCAATTTGCACAGACGAGTAAAGGTCTTTAGTCTACCCGGTGTCTAACGGTTGCGATCAGCGATAAGTTTCAATCAGTTGTTTTACAGGAAATATCCACTAAAAATTTTCATGACTCACAATATGAATGCCTCAGTGAACGCGGACCTGTAAGAGAGCACACTCCGATTCCGAAAACGACCGAACGTTTACGAATAGTGCAAACTTGTTCCGAAACTGCCGAAAAGCCGTGGATACTTAATAGCTGCTGAAATATACAGAATAATTAGAAATGAAGAAAAATTATGTTAAGAAAGATAAATACTATAGAATATAAAACTAGAGATAAAAATACGAAAAATGAACCCAGAGACAAGCAGCAGCAAAAAAACCTGAAATGAGCACGAGAGCATGGCCCTTAACACGAAAGAGCAGCAATGAGAGCACGAAATAGCAATGAGCAGCGAAGAGCAACAAGGAGCAAGAGAAGCAGCAGCAGCAAAAAAAAAAAAAAAAAAGAAAAGAAAAAAAAAACGAACTGAGCACGAGAGCATGATTCAGAGCAGGAAAGAGCTGCACGGAGCAGCAATGATCAGCTAAGAGCAACACAGATCAAGAGAAGAGCAGCAGCACCAGCACCAGCAGACGTAGGACAGATCAAGAAACAGCTGAGAATAAAAAGCCTGGGAAAAAGGGGATAATCCAATCCAAGTTCCGCCTCACATGCACAGACGATACATTCGGGTCCCAGCACGTGACTGACGTCAATTCGGTAAAAAATACATGGCATAATGGCTGGAAAAACCCATCACTTCCGGTTGTGCATTGTGCAACCCACTTCGCGTACTTCCGGTTCCGGTCACGTGACTTCAGCTTCCGGTCACGTCACTGCTTGTGACGTTATTTCTGCTTTTGTTGACTTTTATATCCGGCACCACCACATCACCACCGTTAGCGGCCGTCAATATTTGTTTTAGGTCCATCAAACTCATATCTACCTCTACAAAAGACTATAATTGTATATAATTGAAGCATATAAATTCGCCATTTTATTTTACAGAAAACGATATACCAGTTTAGAAGATGCAAAAAACTGACCAGATATATAGTGACGACGAGCTGTCATGCATCGGTGACGACCAGCTGTCATGCATCGGTAACGACTCATTCAGAGAGCTGACAGACTGGAGTAGCGAAGAACATATGACAGTCTGGCGTGACGAAAAAACTTTACCACAGTGTATGATGCATATGCTGGAAAATGAAATAATGTGTGATGTCACACTAAGAGTAGGAAAACATCAAATACCAATCAAAGCACATAGGTATATGCTGTCCAGCCGCAGCCCAGTGTTTCATACTATGTTTGAGGGTTCACTGCCAGAAAAGGGAAAAGTATCAATACCCGATATCGACGAGAAGACATTTAGAGATCTTTTACGGTAATATTTGGTTAACTAATGCAAGCGCTTGTTATAACTTGGATTTTCGAAAATCTCCCAGTTATTTCTTTACTATACAGACTGCCTAAATACAGGATCAAATGAAACATAGTTTCTTAAGATGCAAATTTCAGATTAAAAAAATCTCTAATAAAAATAGTCAAGAAGACTAAATACTTTATTGTTTTTCAATACCTAATTTACTCAATATTCGACGAGATTAATGTATCTAGTATCATCTTTAATATGTACAGATGAAATTTCAAAAATGAAAAGCTGAAAAGGCAATAAGTGATTAATGTAAGTGAAGTGTGTCACAGGAAGGACAAATTTACCGAAGTAGGTTTTTAAAATTTTTTTTATTGCGACAACTGTCTTAAAGTGTACTAGGATAAATATTTTATGAGTTTACCTTACATATATATATTGTATACATAATATACAAATGTTCCAATAGGGGGTGAGTTGTTCAAAATATCCAATTTATTGTAACATGTCAGAATTATTTTTTTTGCCCTAATTTGTCATATGTAAAAATATTGCAAATACAATTCATTTCTTTTTATATTATATTGTGAAATTAACAGTCATATTAGAAGAGTTTTTTGAATTTTTGATAAATTAGAACACATAATTTTTAGATATATAAATGATATAAATAAAATTACAAATATCTTCAACCCAAGATATACATTCAGGTAAATAAGCTTGGTCCCTTTCTAAAACAGTCGATAGAACTGAGGACAGGGCACTCTTGAAAATTTACTCTCCATAATCATTGATAATGTATATGAGTGTTCGTGTTGATGTTGTTTTCATTTTGTGTCAAATGCTATGAAATGTAGTATTATAACAATTAAGATTTGAATTTGAATTATTTATGGTTTATTGAGTCCTCAAAACAACGTTTGGGGGACTCATTGGTTTTGCTCCGTTTCTTATTAAGTCGCCCAAACAAAGTTTGGGATACTTATTGTTTTTACCCCGTTTCTTATTATTTTTCTTCTTAATATTATTTTTTTCTATCTTCACCCTGAACTCTTCCGAGCGTTTTCTCGAAGACTAAGATTCCTAAAGTCATGAAACTTCATAGGAAGGTTTGCCACTATGAGTAGATGTGCCATTTGGTAATGGAATTCTGGTTGCTATGGAAACGGTGCAAAAATATAAAAAAAAGTGAAATTCTTAAAACAGATTTGAAATGTGACTTAACTTCATAGAGAGGTTGGGCACCATCTGTAGTGGTGTCATCAAGTAATGGAATTCTGGTTGCTGGAAACGGTGCAAAAATCTCCAAAAAAGTTAAATCCTTAAAAAAGATTTGAAATGTAACTAATCTTCATAGAGGGGGTTTGGGCGACTTTGTGTTGGCATCCCAACACAGTATTACTAGTTATTATTTTTTTATTATGTCACCCAGACGTAGTCACGGGGTGACATATTGTTATTCTGTGTTTCTTTTTAAGTCGCCCAAACAGGGGTTTAAGACAATATCTTGTAGTAAATTTGCAATAGGCGGCCATCTTAAATGTCGAGCAGAGTCATCGGATACAATTCTGAAAGACGACCACCTAAGGACCATAGTTGCCAAGTTTTGTTCAAATTTAGCCAGTGGTTTCAGATAAGAAGATCTTTAAGTGGATTTCCCATAGGATCCTGTGTTAAATTATGTTCGGCTCTGGCGGCCATCTTGGATGGAGAGCGGGGTCATCGGATGTGATTCTGAAAGTGAACCACCCAAGGACCAAGTTTTGCTCCAATACGCCAAGTGGTTAAAAACAAGAAGCAAATTTCCCATAGGGTACTATGTTCGGCTCTAGCGGCCATCTTGGACGGAGGTTTGGGTCACCAAGTATAATTCTGAAAGTGGACAGCCTAAGGACCAATTTTGTCAAGGTTTGTTCCAATTGGCCGTGTGGTTTCAGACAAATTTCCCTAAGGTTCCTATGTTAAACTATATTCGGCTGTAACGGCCATCTTGAATGGCAAGCGGGATCGTCGGGTATAATTCTGAAAGAGGACCACCTAAGGACAATTGCTGCTAAGTTTTGTTCCAATTGGCAAATGGTTTCAGAAAATAGTATATTTCCCATAGGGTCCTATGTTAGAAAATGTTCGGCTCTGGGGGCCATATTGGATGGAGGGTTTGGTCATTGGATATATTTCTGAAAGAGGACCACTTAAGGACCATTGCTGTCTGGTTTTGTTTTAATTTGGCTAATGGTTTCAGACAAGAAGATCTTTAAAACAATTTCCCTTACCGTCCTATGTTAAACAATGTCCGGCTCTGGTGGCCATCTTGGATAGCGGGCGAGGTCATTGGATATAATTCTGAGAGAACCACCTAAGGACCATCGCTGCCAAGTTTTGTCCCAATTAGCCAATTGGTTTCAGACAAGAATATTTTAAGTGAATTTTCCTACGGGGTCCTGTGCTAAACAATGTTCTTCTCTAACGTCCATCTTGGATGGCTGACAGGGTCATCTGATATAAATTTGAAAAAGGACCATCTAGAGACTATTGATGTCAAGTTTCGTTTTATTTGGCTCAATGGTTTCATAGTAGATCTTTAAAGGAAAGTTTACGACGACGACGGACTCCAAGTGATGGCAATAGCTCACCTTTGAGACAAATGAGGTAAAAATGTCTAATAAAATCACAGTTTCAACATGACATCGAAATGGTCCATGCCATCTGAAGCCCATTTCACGGTGCAAACATCGCTGCATGAAACGGTAGTTTGAAATTTAACCAATGGATCATCTATTGAAAATGTGTGCATAATGAACATGTAACCTCAATTCATTCTTCTTTTATTACACGTATTGAAGGATATACATACTATAAGGGGGATATGGTGGATGCGTTCTTGACATAATGGAATACAAAGTCTCATTTTGAGACTCCGATATATTGTCGGAATGCACATTTGAACTATACAATTTTCTAACCATCGGATGATCATGAGATATTTCTTATGGAATCCGTCTCATTCCAGTATAATCTTGTACAATTTACGTTTGTAGATTCATTTACAGTGACAAAATGGAAATTACAAATGAAAATGTGAAAGAAATGCTTTATGCGGCTGAAAAGTACATGCTGTCAACAATAAAGAAACAGTGTGAATGGGTACTCAAGACATCAACCAGAACCATATACGCAGCAAAAGTACTCGAAACGGCATACCAGTTTCAACTTTTAAACCTTCAGGAAGAAAGTTTTGACTACATTGAGAAAAATACAATATACTGCCTTTCATCTGATTATGCATTATCTCTTCCTAAGGAATGTGTTGAAATGATTCTGAAATCTGATTATTTAGAATGTTCTGAAACGGATATTTGTACTTTCTTTTTAAAGTGGGTTATAAAGCAGTGTGAATCGACAAATATTGATACAACAGCAAAAAATATGAGAATAAAAGCTGGACATTTATTGTATCTGGTCAGATTTCCTGTCGTTGAAATGGACTATTTTTCCAAAAAGGTTGTCGGAAGTGGTCTGCTTACATTTGAAGAGGTTACTGAAATTTACCAATCTCATTTCGGTGTGGGGAGTAAAACCTTCCTGAATCGCGCAAGAGGTCCTGTTGAAAACAGACCGACAGTAACAGTTTCTAGAAGCAATAGAATTACTAGTTATTGGACTAGCTCTGGTGGTGATGCTGTTACTTTTATTGTAGACAGAGACATATGGCTGAAGGGAGTGGTTATTTGCTGTCCATATGGGTACAATCAGCAGGCTTCTTTTAACGTTACACTCAATGTTACCGACGAAGAAAACAAACAGATAGCATCAACGACACAACAATTCCACTCCAATTGTGCATATGAATCAACGCAAAATGTATATTTCCCAGGCACAACTAAAATTTCACATGGAAATAAATACACCCTGCGAATGGAGGCAAATACGACCTACAATTGCTATTATTGTACACACGCCAATTCGGTTGTTTCAGCAAACGGTGTTACTATAACATTTGACAATTCCCCTCTTTGCTCATCTAGAACAAACAGAGATCAAGGACAGTTTCCTGGAATATTGTTCAGCCTATAACTCTCTGGCAAAACTAGTCTTTAGATACTTGGCAAACAACAAATTCTAGAAATGAGTTATATGAACTGATAATTAATTCTTGTAATTACAAATTATTTTTTATTATCCACAGATTTGAAAATGATTAAGTATTATTTTGTATTCATATTTATAACTAGATGTAGTCCTATATTTCAAATAAAGTATCAAAATAGTATCGTGATGCATCGATCTTCATGATACCCTGTCGATATGCATTAGGTCGTGTATTATTCTGTTTATGGTATACTTCCTAACTACGCATGTCCTGATGCGCCTGGTTTGATATGGCCATATCATGCTAGCTATGTAACGCATTGGGGGTCTGATATGGCCAAAGGACGGATTGCGATAAGGGCCATTTTCGGACTACGCCAATTTCCATCTAATGTTTACCAAAGTTATTATATAGCTTTGGCTTACAAAATATGCTAAATGAAAATCTCCCTTTTACTTTCCAGTCAAGTGACTGGCCCTTTGAAGATGTTTACCCATTTCCCCTTTCAAGTTAAAAAGAACCGTTAATGATCGATAAATTCACGGAGAAACCATTAATAATCGATATATAGTTAATATTATCATTCCAATATTTTCACCATACATGTATTATACTTTATTGACGTAAACTGTATAAAATAAAATTCAAAAATAAATCTAATAAATCTTAAAATTTTCTTTTACATAAAAATGAATGAACTCAAATTCGCTATAGTTCATATATTTTGACGGGTTTCTTGTGGTAAAATTAGTAGTTTACCCAAAAATAAAAATTTTAAAGGCTAAAAATATGTGATAAAAATGTACTTATACAGATAAGTTTGCAATGGGTTTCTAGCCTGTCCAAAATACCTTGTTAGTGATATAATGTAGTAAAATGTATAAATCAGCTTATCAAAATTAACGAAATTGTTAGATTCATATATCTGAATATTATGAAATTATACGTAACAAGTTAGAAAGGTTAAGCATGGGAGGTTCATCAACAGCCTCTATCTAATACGTGCTCAATGTGCGAACTGGTTTGAGAGGTAAAAGCAGATTCACGACGCTGAAAGCACATTGGGTCATTTTTTCATATCAGAATAGCATTATTGTCGACAGTTATTACATTACACAGAATTAATTTCATCATTGGCATGTCAACTAAGTTTTCATCTACAAAAAAAACTAATGTTTTAATTTTTCTCTGATAATGCATTGCGACAACCTTACAAGGCTCTATTAAGACTTTAACGAATTTAACACACAAAATATGAGAAGGTTTTTGATTTAGATTTCATAGATGTTTATTCAGCACAACAACTAGATGACAGACACTAAATGTGCCGCTTTCCATTACAGACAAACGAAAGCGTGTACAAAATTGTTTTATATACCTAATATGATATATTACTTTAATCCTACATGTACACAATGTACATGCATTAAAATACAAATATAGAATGATTAAGATATTATGACATATTTAATTTGCAACGTCAATTGCTAACCGAAAACCAGATAAACCTTTCTGAGCATGCCCAAACGTTGAAATAGATATGTAATCATACATTTTCACTAGTAACAATATAACCTACATGTATTACAACTAGATTCCTTTCTATGTCCAATGAAAAGTAACGTCAAGATCAAGGCAACGAAAAATATGGATGTTTTCCGTTATATATTACAGACAACTAAGAATAGTAGAATATAATATTACTTTACAATTTATACAGAAAAAATCCGTATTGTATTTTAAAAACTGAAAAAATCAACGCTGCAATTTTACAAGTCCAAAAATTGTTTTATTCATATTTTCTACTATCGCCGCCACCTCTATCCATAAAGATTTTTGTGGCAGATGTGTCAATATGTTAGGCATATGTTAGCGAAATATCTTTTTGGTTAGAGGTGGCGGCGATAGTCTGAACATATATACAATTGCCCCATATGATATTACGTTTATATCAGTCTATCAAAGGGGGCGGTCTACTTATAAAAAGTTTGTGTGCTTTAGGTGGCAATTGCGAGCCTGTAAGCCACTCTGCGTTTTCGGCTGGTTCGCCAAATTTTTGCACTAAATACTTAAATGCTCCCTGGAATCGCTTTTTGGCCAAAACCCGTTTAACTTTTATAACATCTCCACTCTCCGAGACTGACACGACAGAATCTAGATTTACAAAGTCAGAATCGCGATATCGTGTTGGTGCCGAAATTGTCCTGGAGGAACGACGAAGTTCGTTTACTTTTTCAGTGTCTGCTCGTTCAGTTTTGTTAATAGCTCCCGTGGAAGAAATATAACTATCACGTGAAACAGACGAATTGTTTTGTTTAGAAATATCAGTTTGTGTTTCTTGATTACCGGTATCTGACAGATCACTAGTGTCGTCCGGTCGAAAATACGATCTCGGGGTTGGTTCCCGAATATGTGCAAGCTTCAGCCGATTAATATGTACCGGAAACTTAAACTTTCGTTTACCCTCTGGATCTCGCAGTAGTATTAAGTGTTCACGTGGATTTCCGTGACAACAAATGAGCCCTCATAAGTGTTTTTGAATTTTCTGCCTTGTCCACATGGCTCGATATGCAAAAAAAACATAGTCACCAATTGATAGTTTGAGTTCATGTGTTTTGACATTTAAATATTGGCCCATCTTTTCTTGTGATTCAAGTGAATATTCCTTCACTAAATTTCTAATTGTGTCCAATCGTTTCTGCTGTTGCATCATATACGATTGCGTATCAATAGGGACTTTGTTTAAGTTTGATGTTTGTGATGCCGATAACGGAAAAGTCGGTCGCTTGCTATATACAACATCAAAAGGTGAATATTTCGTACTTTGGTTAACCGACGCATTTATTGAAAAGACAACTGCGGGTAAAATAAATTCCCATTCCTTCCACTTTTTAATATACGGAGTTATACGCTCCGCTAAAGTCCTATGTGTTCTCTCGCATAGTCCGAGACAGTGGTGCATAAACTCGGAATGAAATCCTGGTGAACACCGAACATTTTGCACACTTCCTTTGTACAGCTTCCGACAAATTCTGAACCCTGATCGGAAATCAATGTTTCACACATCCCAAATTGCGGTAGCAAACCAAAAACGGCATTAGAAACGGTGAGCATATCCTTATTTCGGATTGGTAGCACAAAAAGATATTTTGAAAATATATCAATTGCAGTGAAAAGATATTGATTGCCACTTGGAGAAGGTTTAAGTGGTCCAAACAAGTCGATCTGCCACACTTGAAATGGTTCACTGGGTGTTTGATAAGGTACAATTTTAGCCTTTGTTTTTAAATTTTTAATTTTCCTTGCTTGGCAAGCATGACACGATGCAACGTAATCTGTAACTATTTTCCCCATTCTAGGAAAGTAAAAGTTTTCTCTCAGTCGGTCAAGTGTATTCTGGATTCCACTATGGCCACCTAGCGGCGAGTCGTGTACCATATATAGGACCATATTAATCATTGTCTCAGGAACTACTAACTGATATCCTGACATGCACTTATTCCTCTCTGATTTTGTTTTCCTGTTCCGATACAAAACACCATTTACAAGTATATAATCAGAAGCCTCTAACAAAATACGTCGTGCCTTTTTCTGAGATTGAGGGAGCTCATTATCCTCCAGATATGCAATAATATGCTTCACGTAGCTATCGTTTCGTTGTTAGTTTTTTAGTTTTGTAAAATCCGTTGAATCACTTAAAACGAAATTACTGCTTTGTTTGTTTATTTCCTCATCATTTTCAATATTCGTATTGTCACTTGTGCCATCATTTTCAGTTAAAGATGAAAGGCGTTTCGTACTGTTACTTTTGGTAGCTTTTCTAGTGTTCCTCATACTGATATGAATTTTCGGAGTGCATTTAGAGTCACTTTGCTCATCTGTATCAGCATCATAAGATCTTGTGTTTGGTCACAAAATATAACCTGAACAACCGGCTTATCCTTTTCGGTTTGTTTTAAATCATTATTGTCAGATTGTTTACCGCACTGATTTTGAAACAGGTCAGCAGAGTTTTTGCCACCCGGTAATTCAATTTCACCGGCATTGTCAGTAACGTACGGAAAGTAAGGATCTTCTTCCGTTGAGCTTTCAACTTGTTGATTGTGTTGATTTTCGGATCGTGACAAAGCGTCTGCCACTTGCATCTGTTCCGCAGGCTTATACTGTACCTCAAAAGAAAATTGTTGAAGTATGGCGAGCCATCTTTCGTATATGGCGCCTTTGAACTGCTTTTGAAATAGTGGTTGAAGGACCTGGTGATCGCACTCTACAAAGAATTTTGAACCTCTTAAATAATCTGCACAATCAAGTATACTCGTAACCATACCCAGTAATTCCAACCTCGTAGGCCCATACGATTGTTGCCATGGTGTGAGTGATTTCGAGCCAAAACGTATTATTTTAGGTTTACCTTTTTCCGATTCCTTCTGGTAGAGCATATAACCAATGCCTCGTGATGATGTGTCTACTGCCAGTCGGAATGGCAGGTCAAACGACGGGAAACTTAAAATTTCTGAGTTAACCAGGCTTGTTTTTAAATTTTTTAAAGGCCGTTTTCTGCTCAATATTCCATCCAAAACGTTCATTTTTCTTTAATAATCTGGTAAGTGGATATATCAAAGCACTGAAATTTGGAATATATTTCCGAAACCAGTTCATCATTCCGACAAGATGTCGAAGTTGTTTAATGTTTTTAGGTTCTGGGTAATCCACCAAGGCCTGAACGCGATCTTTAGGGGACGAATGCCATCCTTTGAGATTTCATGTCCAAGGAAAACGAAAGACTGATTTGCAAAATGACAGTTTTTAGGACCTAATTTTAACCCTGCAGCTCTGAATCTTCCAAAAATTTCTTTCAAATCGAGTAGATGTTTCTCAAATGTCTCTGAGCATATGAGCACATCGTCCTAGTAACAGAGGCAATTTTTGAATTTCGAACCGTGAAGAACCTTATCCATCAAAAGTTGAAATGTATTGGGTGCAGTTTTCAAACCCATCGGCAAACGTAGGAATTTATATGTGCCAAAGCAAGTGTTGAAGGCTGTGTATTTTGTTGAATCTGAGGAAATAACCATTTGGAAAAAACCGCTAGATAGGTCAATAGATGTTATAAAATTGGGTACCATTTCGGAAAATGATTCAGTTAATTCCTGTAGGTTAGGAATTGTGTATTTAAAATCTTCGGTTTGTGTATTCAAGTGACGAAAATCACAGCAAAATCTAAAATTCAGGGATTCTCTTTTATCGACATCAGCACTTCGCTTTGTTACCAAGACAACGGGACTAGTAATCGGCAGTTCCTCGGATTCACTCAATGGTAGAATAATCCATTGCTGTAACAGATCGTCAAGTTTTTCTCGGAGTATTTCATGTTTATATGGCGGTAATCGGTACAGTTTTTGGTGCTTAGGTACAGCATTTGGTTTGAGTGTGATTTTATGTTCAACAAGAGACGTAAATCCAAGAGCAGGATTCTCCTTAGTAACAAATAAATCTCTGTTCCCATACAAAAACTGTTGTAATTGGGCTGTTTGGGTCCCATTCAAATTGTTTGATATATTAAAATCCTTAAAAAATTCCAAAACTGCTTTTATATTGCTTTCTTCACGTTTAGTCGGGTTCAAAGGAACGTCCTGTCCTCTATTAACCTCAATATCCTCGGTAACAAGTTGAACATTTTGCACTTGAGGACACTCAGTATTCTCGTTCAACGAAACGCAACTATGGTCTCCAGACAACACCGTAAATTCGGCTATGTTTTTGTCCTTCGGTATTGTAACTCACATATTACTTGCATTCAATATTTAAATAGGTACCCTGTGATTAGGAGGTACAACAACTAAAGAATTAAAAACCAATGATTAACTGCAAATTTGCTATTCGAACACACCCCTTGTAAACCAACTGTTACGTAATTCGGTAATTTACAGTAAGTTAAAAGTTCACTATTGGGCTCTATGCAAAGCTTCTTTGTCGTCTGGGCGTGAACGTTCCTTTCATTATAAGTGAAATCACTGAAATCTTACACAACGTTATGATTCCGCAAATATTCAGTTCCCAAAATAAGCGGGTGAGATGTCACTGGGAGTATATACATATCAAGTATTTGATTCTGGTCATGAATTGTTACTTTAATCCTAGAAATTCCAAAAACTTTATTTTTTTCATTGTTGGCAAGTCGAATTTCGGGTTCTGATAATTGCTCATGAAATTTTCAATTTGTCAGAAATGGAATCAAGAAGTGCTTTTGAAATTACATTGATCGAACTACCTGTGACTATTAATGCAACCACTTTGAATTGATCAAACACAACAGGTATATAAATAAATTGTGAATTTAAATTATGATCGGCACTCAATGATGACGTCCCGAACGGCTGTGCCTGTCGTTCGGGTTCTGTTGGTTTTCCTGAGCCATTCTGTTTAATGTTAAACATGTAGGCGCTGGGTGCCCAAATTGATGGCATAATTGGCATCAAGTAGTCGGTTGTGATAAACGAGTACGGTTCCAGTTGCAAACTCGCGGAAAATGGCCTAACCCTTTACGGTTTCTACATTCAACATTTTCAAATCGTGACTGGCGGTACGTTGTGGGGCGTTCTGTTTAGTCGGTTGATGTTGCATGTTTTGTGGTTGTGGTGTGTATTCATTTTATAAACTAGATCTGTCAGTAATTTAACTTGCTCTTTTAAATCTGTCATTTCGGAAGACTGTTGTGGAGTTTCATCAGGCATATGTTGTTTAGTAGGCTTAATAGCATTTACGCTATCAATATGTTGTCTATAGCCGCACGCCTCAGCCATTTTGGCGGACGTTATCGCAGCCTGCACATCGCCGGGTTGGCCCGCACGGACAGAAAATGACATTTTATCCGGAAGTCCACTGATAAACTTTGCTACTACTTCATGATCCGGTTTACGTAATATTTGCGCCTTTTCAAGTACCTGACTGTAATAATCTTCCAGTGACTGTCCAGATGACAAAATCATAGTTTGAAATAATTCACTTTCCATAATCACCGTGGCGCTATGCAAATTAAAGTTTACGTATCTCTCTTTAAACAATATACAGATATTTTGCCAGGATTGCTTAGATTCATCACTTAAAGAATTGAACCATGTCAGGGCGGGTCCCTTTAGATGTAAGCGGAAAGCCGCTACTCGGCGTCTATCTCTCTATGACAAATCATGGAGAAGTGCATAAGATTCAAACTCGCTCAAAAACCCCTTTGCATTATCCTGGGGATAGCCTGAAAACTCCCGACATTTTACTGCTTTGCTCATTGTTGAAATACTAGGAAATATTGGAATATCAACAGTTTCAATAGGGACAGATGTTAAATTAATTTGTTCCGGAGTCGATTGATTTTGATGTACACTGTCTGACAATATAGGTAACTGCGGATTAAAATTTAGGAGACTTTCAATAGAATCTATCCTACACAAATTCGTATCATCAAGTGGATGTAGTTCTTATCTTCGAGAAACCCGCTACTTAGTACTGATTCGGGGCTTGATGATAGACTATTTTTCGAGTCATAATTATTAATATTGGTATCAATTTGCTCTATAGAATACTCCGAATTTTCGGTGTTATCATCATTAAAGGGTTCATACAAACTAGTGTTCATTATTCATTATCTAAAGAACGAAATTCAAATTTTCTCGTATAACCAGCAAAACTGACGATACAAATATCACCCGGCATAAAATACATGTATATATACTTTAAGGATTGTGAAAACGGAAATGTACAGGGTGTTAATTTAATCCAATCATGAAACGCAATGGCGATACAAATATCACATAATAAAGTTTAATGGATACATGTATGTGTTTCCTCTATTTAATGAACAAAATAACAACAACGATTATAGGTTTGGCGATACAAATATCACCTATTTTATCTTTTCGTCATATGAACAATCTTTCTGTGCCAACTAACATATCCGAAGAAGCCACAACCTTCCCAACGCTGGACACGGATGAATGTCGTCAATAAAAAAAATTAGAAAATTTACAAGTGTATCTGGGGGCTTTATAAGCGTCCTTTCTGCAATTTTGGATATCACAATTAAATTTTGGTGAAAATTTACGCAGAACTATGTTAGTTTCACAAATAAAACTGTTTAAATCTGCTGTCCCAACAACAAATCGTCTTGTATGAAGACATCGGGATTTTCATGTTTCTTTGTAGCATTCCAATGAAATATCGAATAATATGGCAGCTCTAAAAAAGCACGAATGTCTCTATAGATTTTCGTTAAATCACAAACAGCAGAATTATTTTTGGCTTTCAAATAAATAAATTTTCCCTCTTTCCTGGTGAGATCACAGGTTCCAACCCAAACGTAAAACAAAATTCTAGGGAATCTATGAAGATGTAACTCAAGATTGTCCTTAAGGTACTTTAACTGGTCCTCAGCAGAGGCTCCAGATTTAAACCACCATACAAGTTTTCTTTCTGCATCTAAGATAACTTCATTTTCAAGATAGCGAGCTTTACTATCACTAAGGATTACAGGAGTAAATTCAAGTTCCTTATCCTTTTTTTATCCTTTAGTCGTTGTATCTGTTTATTCAACTGATTTTGGGTCATCACTTACTTTGTCACATCTGTCAAAAATATTTTACTGCGTACGATTCACTTATTCTCTTACAAATAAATCCATGAATCATAACAAAAGTATCATCAGTTCCTTTTAGAGGTTCTCCACCATGTCGCATACCTTGGTTTGGGGAACTTGTAAACCAAAATAACGATTGTAAATTGACGATATTTTTACTTTCCGAAATTACACAATTTGTACATTGTCATACGACAATCAAAGTTAGCGGGAAAACACACTAAAATCAATATTACAAAAACCGGGATAAGCACAGGTAAATAATTTGTGTACAACAGATCCGATATCCAGAAGATCAAAAGGGGGAATATAACAGTTGCACGTCGGAGCAATCCCAGACTACCCTAAACATTGACAACGAACTGTAGTTGTCGGTTACATATCCATACAAATTGATTTTACTTCGTAACTTTAGTACCGCTAGACCTAATAGTATTGAACGTATGTATTATTTTAAAAAAGTTTTGTTATAACAAAACAAATGCAATATAACTCCAATAGAATACTTTTTACAAGTCACATTTATTAGATAAAACAAACAGAACATCTAATAGGTTTTATTTTTTTTAAATGAAGTGGAAACAAAAATGACTCATATCAACTTTTCACGAATTTTTCTTTACTCATGCCTTCAAAGTCAATACATATTGCTATTTTTTATGTTTGAAACTGCTAAAAAAATTCTTCCCAAAAAGTGTCTACAAAATAACAATCCAAAGATACTAACATTAGATAAAGTAAATTTATACTATGCTGTATACGACGCATTTCAAAGAGTTACCTCTCATCAGCAGCATTAAAACCGAAACATTTGGAAGACCAAAAACCAAACTTATTTTAAAACAAGAAATACTCATAACCAAAAATACCGAAATAGGAAGCCAAATTTCAGCTAAGGAGATCTACCATTTGCAATACAAGGAATGAACCCTTAGTAATTCTGTATTTTTTTAATTTTGCTAAATACTGGAAATTTCTATAACAAATCAATGAATAATCATGTCAGACAAGTCTGACGACTGGGTTGGCGAATACCCTCGGGGACCTAGGGTCCACCATGCAGAGGCATCGTCCCAGGAGTTTCAAAACAAGAGGCTCTCAAGAGCCTGAATCGCTCACCTGGCAAACAATGCACTATAAACTAAATTTATATATTAATGTTTGTTGTAATGGGTAATAGTCTCCTTACTCCTACAATGTAAGATGTTGGAATTCCGTTCCTCCATAATCCCAAGTCAGTAAATAGCTTGCTAGACAACCTCTAGCATTGCTAGAGTAAGGTTCTCTTGTAAGTTTTACTGAATTCCTATGTAATGGAGGTGGTCGAAATGATCTCCCCTAATGTGATGAATTTGTTATCCTGATAAAATATAAATATAATGCAATGGAATACTTTAAATTTTCGATATGTTGTGAAGGACATATAAACAATCACTGTTAAACAGCAATATTTCTACAACTGTTGTGTTTGAAGTTGAACATTTACCATTTTAAATGAGAGTTGATACCGCTTAGATGAAATTAACCAGTGATAAGTACCATTTGAACAGACTGTTCTGGTTACCTATGTGACCTTACATCTTTGGCATCTAAAAAGTGAACTCTCTTTTTCTGAAGTATCACAGTTTCAATTACATGTACTTGAAAAGGAGATATTGCAGGAACAATCATGCTAAGTTTCATCCAAATCTCCCTAGTAATTTCAGAGGGGAAGATGTTTGAAAATTTGTTAACAACGATGATGACGGACACCAAGTGATGGCAATTAAAAGCTCACATATTATGAAGTTTAATCATTGTTATACAACATTCTCATCATCACCATTCACTAAGGAAACCAAATATTGTTGAAATCCGAGCAAGTGTAAAAAATGGCGGGAAAATGGCGGCCATTTTAAAAATGGCCGTCAAAAACAAACTTTCATCATCACCACTCAAGTCGGGATACCATGTTTACCTTGAAAGTAGCTTTCATCTTCAATTTCTTTCTATAATTCAGGAAAAAATAGCAAAAAAAACAGCAGTTTGACCCCTATCTTCTATTTTTAGAAAGGGCGGACATGTTTTCGACCAATCAAAATTCCAAGCATAAACATTGTGCAGGATACCCTAAGGAACAATCTTATCAAGTTTCATTTGAACTTGAATAGAAGTTTCAGAGAAGAAGATTTTTGAAATAATAACATTAAAAAAAAAGCCAAAAATGTCAAAAAGGGCAATAACTCTAACATCAGTTGACAGACTTTCACGAAAATCTGTACACAGGTAGCTCTCATCATGCTGTGCAGGATAACCTAAGGAACAATCATGCTACGTTTTATTCAAATCCATTCAGTAGGCTTTTTACTTAACGTTTGTCATTTAGTGAAGGGTAAACTTCATTAAATTAAAACACAAAATAGGAGTTGAAGCTATATGTTTAGCATTGATTAGCAGTTGACCATTAAAAGATAATTATCTTAACAAAGTATTTTTCAAATTTTAACAAGATATATAGAGCACATCGAAGTCGACACGATTTTTAATTTACCCAAAAATTGCTAATTTTGTGATTTTTCGTGCACATTTGATTTTTTTTATGGACAAGGCGACATAACTCTAGAACAACATCTGACTTTTATAAGGTAACAGTATAGACACAATAGAGGAGCCTAAGGAAATTTCAGTCTAGTGAGTCTTTTTAGCAACTTCAAATTTTGATCACAGATACAAAGAACTTGGTAATATTTTTTAACCATTTTTCATCATTTTAGTAAGGATGATTTAAGTTTTTTAGAATAATTCTGAATATTCACACGGGAAACAATAAGAAAAATGTTTTCATGTACTTATTAATAAAGTTTCATTTTTCTAAGTAGAAAGGCTACATTCAGTAGTTTCAGAGGAGAAGATTTTTGAAAAATTGTTAACGACGACGACAGACGACTTTTAGGCCAGGTGAGCTAATAACAATCCAAAGATACTAATATTAGATATAGTAAATTTATACTATGCTGTATACGACGAATTTCAAACAGTTACCTCTCATCAGCAGCATTAAAACCGAAACATTTGGAAGACCAAAAACCAAACTTATTTTAAAACAAGAAATACTCATAACCAAAAATACCGAAATAGGAAGCCAAATTTCAGCTAAGGAGATCTACCATTTGCAATACAAGGAATGAACCCTTAGTAATTCTATATTTGTTTAATTTTGCTAAATACTGGAAATTTCTATAATAAATCAATGAATAATCATGTCAGACAAGTCTAACGACTGGGTTGGCGAATACCCTCGGGGACCAAGGGTCCACCATGCACAGGCATCGTCCAAGGAGTTTCAAAATAACAATCCAAAGAAACTAATATTAGATATAGTAAATTTATACTATGCTGTGTACGACGCATTTCAAGGAGTTACCTCTAATCACCAGCATTAAAACCGAAACATTTGGAAGACCAAAAACCAAACTTATTTTAAAACAGGAAGTACTCATAACCAAAAATACCGAAATAGGAAGTCAAAATTCAGCTAACGAGATCTACAAAACTACTTTGCAAATTTAAGTTAATGTTGAAAATTTAGAATTGGTCCAGCCAAAAATTCTGGGAAAAAAAACCAAATCCACATAGAATAATTAAACAAAAATGTTTTTCTTTAAATATTATATAAGATGAAACGTTGATATTCTGCTTGTTTTAATTACCAAGATATGGATTTTCGCTGAATTACGAAAATGTGCAATGGCAGAACAAAAACAACATGTTATTCAAGGACAAATCAGCAGGAGAGGAATATGAAGCAGTTTCCCAGAACAACAGTAACTGCTTTGCTGGTGGTAAATTAAACGTATATGTCCGTAGTCTTCCCAGTTTTCTTCACTTTTGGAAAAGGTTTATTTGTGTTTTGAGCTCTTTTGTGTGTTTTGTCGGAAAGTCTGTCAATTGGACGGTGTTAATTTATCGACTTTTCCTGCTGTCCGTTTTGTTGTTGAATCAACACCAGTGGATTAGTGTATTGTACGTGAAAAACTAACCCACAGTCTATTAGACGACGATTCAGAAATTAAATAAACATCACATGCATTAATGTCCTACATCTTGAAAGTACTATAATGTCTTCGAGAATGACTCAAAAGTTCACATCTTATTTTAAGATCAAGATATTATGACTAGTGTCGACAATACACAAACAAGAGGCTCACCAGAGCCTGTATCGCTCACCTGGAGTCTGGTTTTCATTGGACAATTAATCAACTATTTGACCAAGTTTGTTGCAATTGGTTCAATTGTTCAGGGAAAATTTGTTGAAGATTTATTTTTCATAAGGTTTAATGTTAAAATATGTTCCCTGATGGTGGTAGTCCTGGCAGGAAGTTGACAAAATTGACCAGGAATAAGGGTGAACCTTAAATAAATGTAACAGAACCCGACCTCAAATTACACAAACCAATAACTCCTAAATAGAATTTGGGATTCCCTTCAAAATTTCAGGGTAGGTAGATCTCAACATGGCAAACATTTTTCAATTTACATTTCACTTCTATCTCAAATAGTTTTGGAGATAAATACAAAAATGTTAAAATTTTAAAAATTTGACAAAAAAGGGCAATAACTCCTAAATGGGTTTTGGGATTTCCTTTAAAATTTCAGGGTATGTAGATCTCAACATGGCAAACATTTTTCAAATTTACATTTCACTTCTATCTCAAATAGTTTTGGAGATAAATGACGAAAAATGTTAAATTATGAAAATTTGACGAAAAAAGGACAATAACTCCTAAATGGGTTTTGGAATTTCCTTCAAAATTTCAGGGTAGGTAGATCTTGTCATGCTGATCAAATTTACCCCATGTTAGATTTTCGATATTTGTAACGGTTTTTGAGTTATTAGCAAAAAACAGCAATTTACCCCTATGTTCTATTTTTAGTAACAGCGGCCATGTTTTTCGACGAATCAAAAATCCCCACATCAGTTCTATGCAGGGTACCCTAAGCAACAATCTTACCAAGTTTCATATGATTTTGAATAGTAGTTTCAGAGAAGAAGATTTTTGAAATAATAACATAAAAAAAAGCCAAAAATGTGAAAAAAGGGCAATAACTCCTAAATGGGTTTTGGAATTTCCTTCAAAATTTCAGGGTAGGTAGATCTTGTCATGCTGATCAATTTTACCACGTGTCAGATTTTCGATATCTGTAACGGTTTTTGAGTTATTAGCAAAAAACAGCAATTTACCCCTATGTTCTATTTATAGTAACGACAGCCATGTTTTTCGACATTTCAAAAATTTTAAACGATAGAAATTTTCCAGATGCCCTAAAGAACAATTCTGCAAAGTTAGGTTGAAGTCGGTCCAGTAGTTTAGGACGAGTTAACGTTTGAAAAAGTTTACAGACGACGACAGACGACGACGACGACGGACGCCAAGTGATGGCAATAGCTCACATGGCCTATGGCCAGGTGAGCTAAAAAGCTACAACCTGACAGAAATAATCACTTATTTATAAATTAAACCACATGCACATTGATTCGGAAAATTCACAACACCTATTTTGTGACACAAAAAAAAAAATCCCTCTTAACTACCTGGACATCAATGTTCAGTAATAAATCGCCGTAAAAGGGGTTTTGAAACAGAAATATGAACCGAGTTATCAATATCGAGATCAATTGTTGACAAGATCAAATAGAACCCATTGGTACTCTCATTCTGAAGAAAAAATTAATGCATAGGATAGTCTTGAATTTTGTCGGATAATA
Organism: Mytilisepta virgata; assembly: GCA_028015205.1. Taxonomy (NCBI): domain Eukaryota; kingdom Metazoa; phylum Mollusca; class Bivalvia; order Mytilida; family Mytilidae; genus Mytilisepta; species Mytilisepta virgata. The sequence goes on along the minus strand of CM051518.1, from coordinate 60,189,584 downwards.
CTGCATCTTGCTACTTACATCGGCCAAAAGTTACTCAATAAAGCAGATATTCACAAGACCATCAGGCGACCCGGAAAGGTAATCGTCTCGTATTGAATCATTCATTGCAATGATTAGATGTACTTCTTTGCTTATTTCAACCAATATTACATGCAGTCTGTAGTTTTCCACTTTGTTTGTCCCTTTATGAAAAAATTAAATAAACTTGTAAGTCGTTATCACACTAGAGATTCGTGCTTATCTGTTAGACTAGTAAAATTAAGTCTAGGTCAATTTTCATCACGCTCATATGAACTTCAGATAGCAGACTGTCAGTTTAAAAGGAGTCAAAGTTTATTATGATGTTCGCTCTAGGTTTTACTTTAGTTTTCATTCTGTCTGTGGTAAAAGGAGATAAAACAGGAGAGCTGGGCATGATAAAGAAACAATTAAAAATCGTGATGGACACAAATGAAAATCTCAAGTTATCTATGAATATCCTAGAACGGAAGATTAGTTTGATAGTTGATTCAAATCAGGACTTGACACAGAAGTATGAATCTGTTAAAAGGAATGTAGACGAATTAAAAACGTTAAACAAACGACTTCAGGGTACTAATAAGAAACTTCTAAATCAAAATGTGGAGTGTTTTGCTGACGTGAAAACCTTAAAAGCTATATTTAACAATTTAAATCGGTCTTCGAAAACGACAACCGAAAATCAGATGGAAGATTTAAGTGAAATGAATGTAAATACAAAAGAAAATAAAATGCTGATGGAAGATTCGATTAATGGTAAAGTTAGAAAAAGACTTCTGTTGCCTGGAAATATTACAAGTAAGATGTGTGAAGTATGTTACGTAATTGTGAACGACATCGTAAGTCATGTCTAACTAAAATTTCATTCACTAACTTGAGTAAAATAAACATATCTAATGCGCAATGGGTTAACCTGTGGGTACGACAAAAACCAGAATTCAAAGCTAAAATTCATCGAAATGGTTAGCTAAAAACAATGCGTTTACTTTAAGTCTTGGAACAAATCAATCGACATTTGTTAAGATAATTTTAGACTACAAGTCGTTTGCCTATAAAATACTTTAAAGCAAAATAATAACAGGAATTACGTTCCATTACGATTTTTAAGAACCAACTTTTGTATAGGGAAGGTCCTGTAATTAAATATTTTATCACTGGATTATGAAGCATTTTCAATTCAAAGGGGATAAGGTTACACTCCATAAATTAATAGTACCATTTCCTATGTGAAGTGAGCTTTCAAATGTCATGGTCTTGTGCCATCTTCAGAGTAAATAATACCCATATACATGTATATATATTCTGAAAGGCCATTATGTTAGCATTGTCTCAATCATGATAAAATAAACAAAAAATGTCCATGCAAATCTAGTTGGCATAGCAACATTTCAAAATCTTTCATAAAAAAGCTTTAAAAATGTTAAATTTCACTCTACTTTGGCTTAAAATTGAGATCTGATGCAGCGTTTCAATCCAACTGAGACTTAATTTTTCAGATTCTGCATAAAATTCCATTACATATATGGGGGAAAAAATGTATAGTTTTCCGGCTCTTTTTTCCGCAATTTAACTTACCAGTTCAGGTGCCGATTATCACTGTCAAAGTTTTACCCACCACATGTAAATTCACAAGTCCCAGTTTATTACTCCCATTACTTCTCAGAAGCAAAGTCAGTTAATGTTTTCGTATTTTTTAAAACTAAAATCTATCCTCTTTCAGTCAATATTACAATTTTGAGGTTAAGACATTTATTATTTATCTATCATGTAGTCAAACTTTACCAACTCAAATAATTAATAAAATTCTTGGGGGTGCATTTCTATGAATCTAAGATAATTAGTGGAATCTAACCTAAATATACTGTATACATAATATTTTTAACCACTTCCCGGTTATTAAATTTCTACGTGGGAATTACCGCCGTTTTTTCTACAGTTATTTGAACGATAAACTAGAGAAGTCCTGAAATGACGTCTATGTAAACAAACTACATAGCAACATTTTCTTGAGGTTTTTTTTATCGAAAATCATAGGAGAAACAGATTCTCCTTCAATTTGCTCTTAAGTTATGTAATTTCTCCACCCTCAATAGTTAAATTTTAGATTTTAACACGCTCGCAAAATCGAAAATTTAACTATCTCGGGTGGAGAACTTCCATAAATCACATGTACCTGAATGATAATCTATATGTCAGCCCTTTTGAATTATATAAACGCTCAAATGCAAACTCCGTTTCAAACTTGATGCCAAACATCTTTGGATTTTTCAGTTTGTTGTTTACACTATATTCACCACGGATCTAAAGTACATTTAGCTCTAATAAGATAAAAGGTGGTTTGGGGTTAATGAACGTGAGAAACTGACCCGTGCAATGATTAAACAGCATACAACAACATTTTCATCGCTGAAATCGTCTTCCTGAAAGTCTCTGAGATTTTTTTGTATTAAAACACCTTGTCTTTTATAACTTAAAAACATCGCGTTGAACGTCAAAATATGTTGTTTATTTAGTTGGGGTTGAATTCCATTTTCAGCGCATTTGGCTATTTCGCAGCGGCCAGTTTTTATTGGTGGAGGAAGCCGGAGTACCTGGAGAGAACCACCTACCTTCGGTAGGAAAATTGGCAATCCTTGTCAATTAAAACGTCAATATAAAACGGTATAATATAATTGTGTAATAAATACGTTTACTTTACGTTGCAGCTCCGGCACCTGACCAAAGAATAGCATTTTTTGCGCGTGTGAGCGGAGGGCTTGGTCACCTTGGAGATAACCAAATAGTACCAATGAAGATGGAAATAATTGATACGGCTAATGCTTTCCATTCAGACAGTGGTATCTTCGAAGCACCACGTGACGGATTATTTGCATTTTTCGCCACAATAACGTCGTACCACGATATTATAGAATATGAAATAGTCAAAAACGGTATAGCTGTGGCTTATGGTATATCCCAAAACCAACTAAATAAATGGGCTTCTTCGTCTGTTTCTACCTTAATTCAGCTTTCAACTGCTGATCATGTCTATATCCGCATACACGGTAGTGGTCATGCCGACGCAGGCGAAACGATTGGATCATACTCGCACTTCATGGGATTCAACCTCATTTAATAAAAATAGATTCTGAAATTCTATTGCTTATAATTTTCCAGATCCAAGTGATACCGTGACAAAATGAGGCTCATAAAAACTATAAACGTGAACAAATGATATCTAAAGGTTGTCGTAATAAACCACATCTACTGCCAATAACTTTAAAGTAAACGGTATGGTAATCAACCATCTTCATTGTTCGTACTTATTCATCTGAATTTACGTTTGTCCAATTCTCCACTGGATATGCACCAAGTTTAAATTGTATGACTGTGTTTCCTGTAGTCTCACGTCATGCCTGTTCATTTTTTTTCAAACTGCCTTGTATTGACACTTTAAATTTACTGTTTCAAGAATGTTAAATTTTGCTAAACTAATTAGTATCTTCACCATGCATCTCTGTCCTTAAACGGTGTTGTCTTTACCATATGGTAATTGTGACATTCTTTTAATTTAATTGCTTTCTAACATTTTATATTATTGTTTTGGATTTCAACATTTTAGGCCTTGAGCACAACTGATGAGATCAAATTGTACAGTAAAATTTCTATCATAAAATGCATTATATATGCCACTGAATCAAAACCTCTGATGGTGGGCTCCAAGTCACAGAGGTATCAACAGCTCAGTTGCTAGTATCTCGATACTAGCCCCTAATTTTAAATTTTGTGAAAACTCAGACGCATCTCCTTAGTACATAGTTCTGTCATTAGATGGTTTTAGTTTTACAATTTGACATTGTTTTAATTTGATTTCTAACATTTTTTATTATTATTTAAGATTTAAACATTTTAAGCCTTGACCACAAAGTCACATGCAAAAATTCGATAAGTTAGTTTGACTGCATATCTGTTGATGGGACTGTATAATTCTAGCTACAAGGCAATTTTGGTACCCTCTCTGTTATTGTTGTTTACTTTAATGCGGTCAATTGTAAATAACCATAGAGATTTCAGTTTGCAAACGTATGCCTAAAAACCTGTCTGTTGTCTACTTGATATATAATGATCTTCAATAAATTCGAAAAACACTCCTCCGAATGGACGACTTGGGTACCTCGACGCTATATATACGACTGTTCTATATCGTATAAATTTCATGAATTTATGTAGACATAATTGATACAAATCATTTATAACATAGAATACAAATATCTCTATGGAATAATTACTGTATCCTGGTTTTATTTATAGGATTACATATTTATTAAATAGTAAATCAATATACAACAGGGGGTATTAATTTGTTTCATGGACTAGCTGTTGCGTATCGATGCTGAATACTGTAACAATTGGATGAAATATCTAAGCAATCGAAAGAAAAATAACTTTAAAACTTAAAATGATATAATCAGAATGCGTTACAGTAATCCTCAGTATATATATATTATATATATATATATATATATATATATATATGCTTTTCATTTGCTTATAATCATGTATCAATGCTTCGCATGATATGTCAAATTCGACATCCGGTTCAGGGATTGTTTATTACAGCCAGGGCCAATATTAAAACGATGGCATGAAGTTGCTGTTTATCGGGTTCTTGAATTTGTACAAATGTTGTATGTGTTGCATCTTTAACATACAAGTATAATCATGATAATAGTATATGTATATATGTGGATTGAAGTTAATTGAGAAATAATTGACGGTGGCTTCAAAATATCCTGATTTTACCACGGGTAGGCACTTTATGCCAAATATTTTGCCACAAGCGATAGCGAGTCGTAATCGCTTGTGGAAAACTTTATTATGACGTTCCCAAACAAGCTGTCTGACGTCTGTGACGTTGGAACCAATATATCCATATTTTACCACGAATGTAGACCGAAAGCGTTTGAGGCTGGTAATATTAGAATTTCAAGCTGATCATATGATAAGCCAACAATACTATTCCAGAATTCAAGATTTTAACGATAATGTCTAATTTGATTGGAAATGATCTTGCTGACATATACACTACACCCTTTAATTTCGGAATGTCTGGAAACTAATAATATTTTGGATAAATAAAGAATTTAACTGCTTCCCTTTCTCGCTGTCTAACGCGGACAAAATCAATAAAGACTAAATAACATAAAAAGTCCCATTATCTTATCAAATTAACACCTCAGAACATTGCATTTGTGTATGTGAATATTGTCATCATAAAGTTCAATTAAGTCTTCAGCTACGATTACTTGGTGTGGGCTTATAAATCTTTAAATGTGACTTCTGTGTAGCTTTCTTAAATGTATTGAATTTTAAACGTTCTGTAAAATTAAGAGTTATTTGCCCAACGGTATTGTAGATGACGATTTATATTTTCGCTAATGTTTCCGTTGAGAACACTGATTTTTAAAGGTAGAAAACACCTAAAGATTGATATTTGAAACTATTACTCGATTGAATTTTTAATACTAGATTTGAAAATATTCAGATCAACTATGTGTTTATCATCTTGACGGTCCAGAATAATAGTGCCCTGTTTGGAACTTCTATAACTGCGATTACACAAAGTTAACTCCTTAGTAACGAGTCTTAGAAAATACATTGCTTTATATTTGAATGCCCAAAGTTTTTTTCACTCTTTTTTAGCATTCTTATTCAAATGTTTTACCGTATGTATTTTTTTAAGAAAAAATTTAATCATTTTCCCATGGGTCTACGGATAAATTTTGACATATTTACATATGGAACGAAGTTAGGTACAAAAGGACATTTTTATTTTAGGTATAACCAAACGATATACCTGTATACTCTAGTGTGACAGATTTTATTTCCATAGATACTAGTCAACAAAAGTAAAGATACACGAGTTCGGAACCAAATATATTGATAATTCCCTAAACAAATTCAGTATGAGGGCAACAGTGGTTTGCAGTTCATTTCTTGATTTAATGCGTCTCACTTTGAAATTTGGATAAAACTTGAATTGGTGGAAAATGGAAATTTCCAAAAGAGGGTTAAATTAAATTTGTGGAAAATCAAGACGAAAATCGACACATTTTGTAAAATGAAAATCCAGAGGCTGAAATAAGTAGAAAAAACTCTAATCTTTTGTCACACAGACCTTATGATTCACATTACGGGGTAAAAATACTGATTTTTTTAAATTTTGGATGGAAAAATGTGATTTTTGAAATCTAAAAAACATGGAATTTTTTATTTCAAATTTTTTGCACAAAATCCATGCTTTTGATAAGAAAACAATCTACTATGAAAATCAGACGTGTGGGTATATTTTTCTGCTTAGTACAGCTATTTAAAATTGTGAATATATTAAAAAATGCATTACCCTGTATCGTTTCTTTTGTTGACTAGTATGTAATATCATACATATCATAATTTATCTATGTATATTGTGAATACTACACTCAACATAGGGACTCAGAACAGTCAAATAAACAATTGAAATTGTCACCTTAAGGATGATCGCTGGTCTACTAGGAAATAAATAGGATTTGAAATAGGTGTCTTAGTTTGAGAGAACATATGAATAGTAAACAAATAAGCAAGAAAAAAATAACGGTTCATGTGCTCATTTTAGAGCTATAAGACCTTGAAAATTTGCTGGAAATTGGTTTTCTCTGGATTTTTCATTGTCTTTGCATTGACAACTCTATCTCTCAAAGATGTATGAAAAAATAAAAAGGATTTCATAAAATTTTGTCAAATACCATTTATGATTGAATTATAAAAGAAAAAGTGGGGGTTCATGGGCAAAATATTTCATGTTTAAGAAATGGATAAAACCCGAGGATTCCGAAAATCTGACAAAAAGACCAAAACATGATCACCGAGCATCTTTAATTGAACTATTTTTCGTTTCCATGGAATACTCATTCCCATGCATTCTAAATCCCAAATTTGAAGTCTCATCATGTTATCTGGAATTTTGATTGTTTGTTTGTTTGTTTTCACTATGTTACCATGACAACCAGACTCTCAGGCATTTCCAACCCAGAAGAATAACTAGACATGGAACCAAATTTACTACTAACCCTCTTGTTCCAACGTGATGTTTGCAAAATCTGCTGCGGATAAAATTCGCTGGAAGAAGAATAAGAAGAACTAGAATAGATATTGCAAACAATAGCTGATGTCATTCGAAATACCTTTTCATTTCCAGGTCAACCACTCTTTCCCAAAACATTCTAAATCCAAAATACATTTATTTTTTATAAGTGTTTCTGAAGTTTCATAAACCATATGAAAAGACACAAACACGGAAAACAGAAATTGCCATTCTTTAAATAAAACAAATCTGAACAAATATGTTTTACAGCAAAATACAGATTTTAGCATAAGTGAGGCTTTTACGTCTTCAATTTTGCCGTGTTCAAGCTCATCCCTTATTATCTTATACTTTTAAATTCAATGAAAAGTGTTAATTTTTAATTAAAGCATTGAAAGCATAGCAAGCATATGTTTCTAGCCTACGTTGACATATGGTTTGGATACAAGGGTTGGATAGGGTTAACTTTATAGATAGAGAATAATGGGCAAATTAAAAAAAAATGAGAATAATAATACAGGTAATATCATACAGTAGAAAGAACAATTTAAAATAGGTAAAAATGGATAAACAATTAATATGATGGAAAAATACTGATTACCGTGAAAATAAAAAATGTAGAGAGTTAATAGGAAAATATCAATCTAATTAAAAACCGTTCTCTCATCGCTCCCGTTTTCTGATATGTCGCGTGGGAGATCTAACGAAATCCGCTTTGAGGTCACATGTGAGTGAACTGGAACTTATGAATTTATAATGATATGCAAATGAGTTGACTTCCTATCATTAAGCCAATCAAAAAAGTTTATGAATTCTGGGGACTGACGATTTCTTCGTTAATAAAATGAGTTACATCCCTTTACCACACGATCAACTAAGCCGCAATTTCATTGGTCGAACAGGACTCACCTACGAGGTCACTCACATGTGACCTCAAAGCGGGTTTCGTTAGATCTCCCACGCGACATATTAGAAAACGGGAGCGATGAGGGATCGGTTTTTAATTAGATTGGGAAAATATGTATCTTATTTCCTGTTTTAACTCCGTTAATTTTGTAGTTTTGAATTTCTGGAAAATTACAACCTCAATATATCTTACAGACTAAAAGGGTTTTTTTTCAACTGAGTAGATAAAAAAAATTTGAAAATAAATAAGTGAATACAGAATTTGAGACACCCCCCCCCCACTCCAGATCCCCATGTACTCTAGAAAAGACATATATACTGGACTTGAACCATAAATGAAAAACATTTGTCGGAGTAAACTCATTTCACATAAGAATTTCAAGACAAGGCATTTTAAGTATTAATGGAATAGGTACATGTTCGGTGTCTAATTTGATTATCAGCTACAAAGAACATATACTGGAGAAATGACAAATGAGTATGGCGTTAATTAGATTCTACATGTAAAGTTACTGTGAGAAGACAATACAATTTATTTAATTAGAAATCTGTATCCTTTGCAATATCGCCTGAACATGCAGACAAAACAATCTAGAGCTAGATTTCAAATTACAAATGAAACCCATAATGTAAGGCGCGTTGCAAAATAATTAAATGAACGTCTTTCTAGAACTACGCTAGAGCGTTAATTTGAAGAACACTATTGTATTTTTTTCTAGAGACATTACATAACATTGCTTAATTGCATATTTTCTTATATTGAAATGAAAATTATTAAATACTGATTGAAGAAAGAAAATTAATTTAATTTTGATTATTTCCATACCTTGAAAATACAATTTTCATCAAACTTGATAATTCGTTTACAAGTTGCGATGCGGTGATATTATACGTATCTATACGTGCTATTAAGTCACTTAATTTCTCGCTAATAATACTTGGGAATAATTTAGGATGAAGCAGGCGGCTGAAAAATATTCTATTCATCATTTTCATATTATTTTTCGCATTAAACCCTATACATAAACCCATGTAGCAAGGAAGATCAAATTCACACGCTGTAGTTCTTAAATGAAATTCCTTGCTGTTTGCAACGTCTCGAGTTTCATAATAAATGTCACAAGATGGTTCCAGATTATCAACATCATCTAAATCAATCATCTTGATTGAATTGTTTACCATAAGAAAATGGGTTTCTTTGAAGTCTCTGACTCTTAAAGATCCCAATGGGGAATTCTCCAAATAGGATAAAAAGTCCGCGAGATCGATAGCGTGCCTAAGTCTAATACCAAAAGTGTTAAACTGTAAATTTTCCACATTTAATCGCTTTCCATATTCATATACAGCCGTCACTCCGTGTTCGGAGAGATCTGTGCTGTCGGATTCTTCGCTCCTTACACAATATCCTAACAGCTTTATGAATCCCGGATGATCCATTTGTTCTAGCAAGAGAATTTCCTTCATTAATTTCATGTTTGGAAATGCGAAACAACTTTGTCGTTTCCCAATATCGTCTTCTGGAATCTTTTGAAGGCAATTTCTTACATCTTTTTGGTGTCTTGTAACCATCTTAACGGCTAGCGCTTGACCCTGGTAATATCCTAAAAAGGCCTGTTTGGAAACGCCGTGGCCAATTTTCTGCTTTAAAGATATCTTATGTATGTTTGTACAATTAAAAATATACCTTGGTTTTACTATACCTTCTTGAGTAGACGACCGGTACGGTTTTGCGTTTTCTTTTCCGTTTTTCGTCTGAATGAAATTTTCCATTTCGTTGACGAATGTATTTTTATCATTTCCCATGACATTTCGGTTTAATATATTTCTTAGAACTGACAGCAGATAGTTTCTCTGTTGTTCTAGTTCATCATATTTCTTCGCTAAACTTTGTATATAACGAGATATATTGCCATCTTGTCTGAGGTTTTGAAAAAAATCTGTCGAATCGGCAGTTACTTCTGTTGACATTTCAGTTTCTTCACAAAAGTTATCAATCACTCGAAACATTATAGACAAATACACAATCAGCGGAATAAAAAGAAGAGATAATCTGATATATCTTCTATCCATTTTCAAATCAATTTACAAAAATGTCTTTCTTCCCAGTTTCATGAATTGATAACTACTATTGTCGCTTTGATATTTACAAATTTCTTAGATTTGAATGAGTTACTTCGATCCAAACACATATTACTGCATATTTCAAAGGTTTCAAAATGCGTATCCTTTAAGTGTGCGTGCTTAACACAATGCTCCAACATCACATTTAAAAACAACAACACACGAAAAAAACCAATTGCAGATAAAATGTCTTATCCTTAGAATAATACAAAAATTATATGTCGCAGTATAACAGTACTGAAAGCGATAAAACCATTCAATTATATTAATCCTCCTTGATCTAAATGGTCAAATAACAAAAAAATAATTATCAGAACATTTCGAAGGAGTCGTATTCTTCTGTATAGATTAACGATCGTAGACATAATTCATTAAAAAACATATTGCGGTGAACTCGAGTACATGGCATATAATGTTCAATTACCCTTAAGTAAACGTCAATTTCTTATAATTATTTAGACTTTCTATCATTCCGTCATTAATGATTGAACATTTGTTGTCTGAACAAATTTGTTTTTATCTCCTTTTGTCACTAAAATGGCTGATGATTTGTTTTAGTCCGTATTGATGACAAAAGCAATTCAATAATGTCTTGATGAATTTTCTATATAGCAAAAGAAAATCGCATTTGTCTATAGAAAACACCGATAAATGTTATTCCTCATCATCTGTTCTTTATAATAATACCGTTATAGTAATCCTAAACAGGAAAGATAGGTTCCATTTTTGTTTCATAATAAAATTTTCCGGTGTTATAAATCGATCTTAAAGCTCTCTCATTGCGATTCGACTTTGTTAATCAATTTGGCGAATGTCCGGAGAGCAAAATTGCTTCCCAGATGGGTCCTAGATACTTATTAATAATGATTAAGACAATACTGCTAAGACTTTGGCTGAACTTCGGGAAGTATAATGTAAAACTATCTTCTTGCTATACCATTGGCTATTATAATAGCTAGAATACTCTAAACCGATTATTTTCTACGTTCTGTGTTATAAATTTCAATTTATCTCCAATTTTACAGTATTATCTTTATGTCTGTTGATGAAAATCTTCGATTTTCTTTTCCAAGAAATAAAAGGTGTTGATTAGAGATGACAGTCACGAAGCTTTGACACTATTGTCTTGTTTCTGAGCTATTAAGCACAATTTACATCAACTGCTATCTGTAAAATAAAGATGTAGCTGATAATTTTCAAATGATTGCACGACAAATTATCCAAGTTATAGTAAAACCTCTAATTGTCAATATATTAATGGTTGGGACAATAGTTCTGATGCTGAAATAGGAAATAATGTTAAAATTTGATTGTGAAGATACAAATGAAGACTTCGGTTTGACTTAATTGTTAGGATCGGTATTAAAGTATTTTTTACGATTGAGTAACTATTTGGTATTTTTCGGTTCAAGGTTATTTTTCATGTCTTTTTGCATCTTGTTTGATAACCACTGGTTGAAAAATATATAAATGAGTTACTGCAAACAATATATTACATTAATTATGAAAGATCCGCTTTGAAAGCTTAGATACATTAAAACTCGAATAAATGCTTGACAACATGATTATTTCAGAGTAAAAATGTATAAATATCTATATAAATGTTATTTTTCTACAAAAAATGTCTTTTTAATTATTCTCGAGGCAAACGAGGAAAGGGAAAAGAAATACATGTAATTAATTATCAGAATACAGTAGGTATGGTAATAAGATTATGTCCCATCAAGGAATGAAGAGTACCGTATTGTTGCATTTAGATGAGAAACAGCAATAAAAACGATGTTCCTTTATAATCGTTTCACCTATATACTGGTCGCTATCGTGGTCAAATTGTCGTTGAAAGTACGTTGACCCAGCATGTGAATGACAAGATCTCATCGAACACACGGTACCATGAGAAGAGAGTAAATGTTTGGAACACCATATCCTTTTATTTTGTATACACATACCAAAGCATCCAATTTACAAAATTCGATTTTGAATCATACATGATCACAAACTGTATAACGTTTTGAGACATAGTTCTAGTTTGCTTGAACACCGTAGGAAGTCTGCCCTTTTTATGTTTGGTTGAGATTTAGTCTTTCCGTGTTTTTGACATTAAATAGCATTACAAATTAATGTTCTATTTATTTCTGTTATCATCATATTGTTCAATTAATTTCAATTACAGTAAAGGGTCCACTTGTCACGGCATTCTTAGATGTAGCTATGCATATTTTAGAATTCCGACTGGCGAACCCGGTAGCCGTTCAGGGCACATTTAATTGCATTTTCCGCGGTTTTCTTAGTACACGGCAACCATTACTTTCATATATTATTATTGGCAGACTTTGGTGAGTCGCACATCAGTTTTCGCGTGTTTTCTAAATAAAAACTTTTTCATACGAAGTCTATCGCAGGTAAGTTGGCACACTGAAACCCAGAAAAATTACATCATGATAAAAGCATATTATGATATAGCAAAGAATTCGTATTATGACAAATCATTGCAGAAATTAGTAATTATTCAAATTCAAAAAATCTATTGGACAAAGCACAGTCAAATACAGTATTAAAGTTTTCACCGTGTTCAATGCCACATTTGGGACGGTCATTACATGTATGTGCGACTGGGGTCATGGATTTGAAGCGGCGATAAAGAGGATAGTTGGTGTTTGCTTGCCAATTTCTTCAAATAATTGATTATTTGAACAAAACAAATAATTTAGCGGAAAACTGTGGTTATACAAGAATACGTTTAACCTACTATGCATGTCGGAATAGTCCTAGAAATCGTCCTAGAAATCATTAAACACTATTTTCAATTACGTCTTACCTGTAGCAGTTTATTTTTGTTCTGTTTTTTTATAGTGTATAGCTAACGGGAATATTATGGACGTATAATCATTACTCCGGCAAAATGTGCTTATATTGCTTTTTGGGCCCGTATATAATGTGGCGTAGTGATCAATGTTATAAAAATTGTTAAACTGACGACATTTCACCTATTTTACCATTCTATTTACATGTGATTTATTATTTAGATCATTGTGGACCTCAACTGGTTTTTGTACGTTTCATTGTCAACACCTTATCATAGCCTTTTGCTCATTTTGACATTGGGACCGTTTTGCAACAGATTTTGGTTAAATTTTTTCGGCTTTTAAAATGTTTTGCCTTCACAATAACTGATGAGCAATATGCATTCTTTGAAGAAGAAAAAAGAAACCTGTTATTTATAATTTCAGTAGAAAAAAATGAAATATTTTGTAACACCAATTTTTATGCATACGATATGCATATTTCATTGAAGTAAGATTTATTAGTTGTTCTTAAGACCAAAAAGATGTTGAAAGCCGAAAAAATAACCCAAACTGGTGAATAACAGAACCCAATGTCAAAATAACATTATACAAAACCGATTGTGGTCCACAATGCTCTAAAAAGGCAGCAAATGGAAATAAAGGGCTTCACTACAACTGCATCATGCTTTTTCGGCACCTTTGACCCCCTATATCTCAAGAACTGTAAAAGATAGTAAAAATGGGTTGACATACTACTGAAAGTACTCGTCAAGATGAATTAAAAGAAAAAAATCTCCATTGAAATCGGATAAAAAACAGAAATTTTATGTTTCCCCCAAAACTGCTAACTTTGACCCTTTGTATCGCAGAAACAATAAGAGATACAAAAACTGTTGACGTACTAAAGAAAGCATTGACCAAGGTAAATTAAAAGAAAAAAATTGCATTAAAATTGGATGAAAAATTTAAAAATTACATATCAAGGCAAATTTCTTTTTTGGCCATTTTAACCCCTTACATCTCAAAAACTGTAAAAGACAGAAGAAATCTGTGGGCATAATAATGGAAATGCTCAACAATAAGGAATTAAAAGAATAAAATCCTAATTAAAATTGGATGAAAAAATAAAATTTTTAGAAGTCCTGCAAAATGGCTAAACTTGGCCCCGTTAATCCATTTTATCTCTGCAACGACAGAAGTAACACACAAATGTGAAGAACCATTTAAAAAAAATCATCAAAATCAGATACGAAATAAAAAGGTTTGCCAGTTTTGGCCACTTATATCTCTAAAACAGTACGACATATTGAACTAGAGGCTCCCTGGTCACCTGGATCCAATTTGCCAATCAACAGCCATAAAGCACCTAAGAAACAAACATCTGTATCCATGATTGGACATAATTCTGGAAGAGGACAATCTAATAACCATGGCTGCCAAATCTGGTTACAATTGGCGGAGTGCTTTCAGACAAGAAGATTTTTTGTTAATTTTCCCATATGGTTCTATGTTTAACTAATTCATTTTGTGGCGGCCTTCTTGGTTGACATTCAAAGGCAAAAGTGTCAAATAAAGAGAGGCATGTTACAAATTACTTTAAAAAAGTGCGTTAAACAGAAGCATCTTGACGCACTTTGAAATAATTATTCGAACACTTTCTCATGATTATTTTGGAGAATTGTGGTTGTCTGAGCTTTTCTGCTTTCTTCAAACCGTTTTATATGTCCGTTTGAGCATCCGTCGCATTTTCTTGTGACGCCAAATCCTCTATCACTATGGGTATAGGTATTTAAGGTAGATCATACCTAATACACTGCGCATCTTTTTCTGGCATCTGGCAAATATGCCCGGGATACCGTAAATGAGTTTCTGAAAAGGCCTATATAAAATTTACCAACATTAAGACTGAATTATCTAAAAATCGAGAACGGTGACCTATGTTTTTTAAATTGAAATTTCAAAGTATATCCATCCAAAATCCTGCCTGAAAAAAATTATTAAAAATCTATCTGCCAAAAATATTAGGATTGAACTACCTTAAATTCTGATTGTATATCATCTGTAGATGTATGATTTCAAAAACGACCCATAGGATTGGAATTACGGTATTTGGGAATTTAAGATTAGATGGAGCTGGGACTAGTTAGTTATAATAGTCCCAGGATGGACTATATCGGAAAAATAAAAATTCAGACTGATAATACAACAAGAGGCTCTCAAGAGCCTGTATCGCTCACCTGGGACATGGCCCACATCTGATAGCATAACGTTATTCGAATGGCATATATCCCATAGGATTCAATGTAAACTACTTTCCTCACTGATGACCATCTTAAATGAGGTAATTGCATCCTGGTAAACTTAGAGTCATCTTAGGACCAAGTTTAGTTCCAATTGCCCAGTTATATCTGATGATAAGATTTTTGAATGTTTTACCATAGGGTCCAATGTTAAAATTTGGTCCCCTCTGGTGGCCATCTTGGATTGGCTACGGACCCAAGAGACACAATTTTTAAAGTAGACCGTTGTAGCCAAGTAAGACCTGAAATTAGTTTCTATGACAACCAAAACTTCTGCTATCCATTACAATTTCAGACCACCTTTCAAAAAAAAAATCGGGCAGGGGTTCCCCCTATAATCTAGGTTATATATACTGCTGAAATTAAAACCCATCAAAATCAGATATATATTAAATATTCCATCAGACATTAGAAATTTTTATTTCACTAATGCCAAATTTTGAGTTAGAGTTATCTTTCTTTGTATAAGAGTTGCAATGTAAAGACAAAAGAATTTGAAACGCTTGTGGCCCCGCTGGCGGCCATCTTGGATAGGATACGGATGTGAGCAACACCACTTTTGAAGGGTACCACCCAAGGACTCATGTGATTAAGTTTGGTTCCAATTGGCCTAGTACTTTCAGAGGAGAAGATCTTTGAATGTTTTATCCCATAGGGTCCAATGTTAAATTATGATCCCCGCTGGCGGCCATCTTGGATGAGGTATGAACATGAGCGACACAATTTTGAAAGGGGGCCACCCAAGGACTATTGTGACCAAGTTTGGTTTGGATTGACCCAGTGGTTTCAGAGGAGAAGATCTTTGAATGAAAAGTTTACGGACGACGGACGGACGACGGACGACGGACGACGGACGCCGGACGCAAAGTGATGGCAAAAGCTCACCCTGGCATAGCCAGGTGAGCTAAAAAACTAAAACCCTAAACCCTAAAATAATTTTTTTTTTAAAGATTTCAAGTTAAACGGATATTCAGAGTTATTTATACTTTCAAGTCGAGCCCACTGTTTGGGACCCATGGAGCAACATCAAACTTATACAGCTTAATTGCGCGCACATATACAATATACAACAATTCAATAACATATATTTAATTGCATCAGTTGGAATCGCTACATATATCAATCCGTAAACAAGAATCGGTACTCAAATATTACATAATCTTATAAGCCCTAATTCTAATAAATAATAAATTTCGTAAAAGGGAAGCTGTTGTGTTTCTTTTAAATTTTTGGATAAAGATTCGTAAGCATAATTTACACTTGCAATCATTTTTCACAAAATGGGAGCTGATTAGGGCTTGTTTTGGCTGCAATTCGTCGTTTAGTCCCTTTCAAAATATCATTACGCAAAATGAAAAAAAAATTGATGTATACTATTAAAGCATTTTGATTTTTTTTTCAAACTGTGTTACAGTGGTCTCAGTTTTTAACGCAATTTGAACAATTATTTCAAACTGCGATGAGGTGGTCCAAAATTTTGACGCACTTTGAAAGAAAAAATTCCAAGCAGGTTAAGCTTGACCGAAATGTAACGCACTTTGAAACAAAAAATTCCAAGTGCGTAATTTTTTCAAAGTGGGTTGTTACTGAGGCATTGTTGTTCTCTTTGAAAAAAAACTGTGACACCAGCTTGCACTTATAAATAATTGAACCAGTGCTTGCCGTGGTAAATGATAGACACATATATATTTGACGAACATGAAAAAAACCCACAAATTTAAGAATCAAATATATGAGAAAAATAATTAAAATTAAATTTAGAATTATAATTTTACACAAATCTTTACAAAAATATCTGTTGACATGTGATTTTTTCAGATGAAGATAAACAGTTCGAATGCTGAAATATTTGATACTATCAGATATAGTAGAGATATACACGTCTATCTAAATGTAAATATTTTATTAAACCTCATTAATATTGTTAGGATTTATCTTCGTTTACAATTAAATTCATATCCGAGTACAAGTTTTGTTCCGATCTCTCGAATAATAGTGCTTGGAATCGGTAACAAGATCGGTTTCTGTATTTAAAAATATAAAAATAAATATTAAAAATTTAATCCGAATCGTTTTTCACTATGGACATTATAAATAAACAGTGATATGTATTCTAAAAAACAAAACGTTCAGTTAGCAACTTGTTTTTCGTAGTTTTCTCATTAGCAAATGTTTGTTTAAATCCTAACGTAAAATATCAAATTGAATATTTAAAACATTTGTTTCCCCCCCCCCCCCCCAAAGCATTTATGACTGTAACTAAAGTCAATAAATACTATTTGAAGGGATATTCGAAGGAGGGGAAAATCGAAACAACTAACAAACTCCGGAGAACAACGAAGACAAGAACAAAACAATACATGCACACAATAACAAAATAACCAAAAAAACCGGGGCTAGACTCAGGTGCTCCGGAAGAGTAAGCAGTCTCTGCTTCCTGCAGGACACCCGCCATGCTGCCCATATCAAATCCGATATGAGGAAGGGACAACATCAATGGAACAGGTCCCTTTTCATTTGGGAAACGGTTTTTTTTCATACCTTTCAACCAAGCCATGATGGCATCCATAAAACTTTGATAAGGATGACTCCAACTTAGGAGCAACATACCCCTGTCTTAGCAACTTTTCTGTCAGGAGCTGGGCTCTGTCCAGGAAGTCAATGTACATGTCACAAGCTCTGGAATAACGTATGACTTGACCTTTGGAAAATCAAAGTCATCAAGTTTGTCTTAAAGTTTTGTATTCAACCTTCCTCTGGTGTCAAGTTTCGAGGTGAAGGTCAAGATAAAATGTAGACTTGACAGTGTCTATGGAATCCTTAATTTCGAGCTCATTGGGATAGATGAGATGTACGAAATTCACAAAACGTGAATTGTTATGTGATAAAACATCATCTATGTAGCGGAAGCTGAAATTACAGGTATGGGCTACCTTCTTCTGTTTTTACTTAAGAAGCCCGTCAAGGAAGTCTGCCTCATATGAGTAAAGGAACAAGTCGGCCAGGAGTGGCGCACAATTAGGGCCCATAGGAATGCCAGTTGTCTGTTGGAAAACACGTCCACAAAGTTGAACAAATATGTTGTCGGATGTCGATCAAAAATTTAATCATCATGACAATTTCGTTCTCTGTATATTTTTTGTTAGATTTAGAGTGGTTTTAAACAAAGTATAATTTATCTCTACCAATGACAAGGTATGTGTATCTGCTGTTGCCATTTTTATCTTTCAACTTCTCCTTCAGTTGTGAATGAGGAATGGTGGTATAGGGGGAAGAGAAATCAAATGTTTTCTGTTACAGACTGAAATGGTCCGATATCGTAAACTATCCTTTAAGTCTTTGGAGTTCTTTAATATCCACATTTGATTGATACCACTTCTTGGATAGCTTATCTCACAATAACTTTGGAGGCCCATTTTGACAGCTGTTAAAATAAAAGGTACAAGTTGATACAATGGTTTGGTGGAACAATTGGCAGATCCAGCTATAACGCGTTGTTTGTATGGACATTTATGTAACTTGGGTATCCAGTACAAGGTAAAAAGATCACAATCATCATCTTTGATGGAAATACCAAATGACGATAAGACCGATCTATAAGTAGCAATATTATTAACTCATAATAACAATTTTTCTTCTGGTCATCTGAAGAAGCAGCATACATTTAATTAAATTATAACATTACACAAGATATTACAGAATCCAGATACAGAGCACATTAATTTTCTGTCCCAATTAATTTAATTTATCTGGAACAGCAATACACAGATGGGATCTATGTATGTTTAATTAAGATATATGCGACAAATACCTGATACTAAATGATTTTCAATTAGATAATGACGTACATTTGGATGACTACAAAGTGGAAATTGATACACACAGTCATATGGGACACATAAATCTTCGATGCAAGGACATACTTTATAGGAAGATCAGAGAAAGTTTTCTAATGTCAAAAAGTCATAGACCCTGATTTACACAACTAACTTGAAAATGTAGACTGTCATTAAAGTTTTTGCCAGGCAAGTCAGTCATTTGAGAATACATGCAATATTCTTTCTTCTATAGGGAAAAGATATATAAAATTACAAAAAGGTTGACTATTATGTCTATATATCTCTCAGACGAACTACAATATTACAACTTACATCAGAATTTTTATAATGAAATATTTATAAAAAAAAATCGATTTCCACCGTATATTTTCTTTTAAACAATTAAGAATCTTTTATTACAACCGATAATGAACTGAATGGTGCATAATACGATGGTGATCGAACTAAAAAACACATTATAACTACGGGAATAACCATCGTTTTTTTTCCATACGTTGAGAACCACCCCGATGGTCTCGTGCTTGCGCCGAGTGCGGCAGGTCACAGGAAGGACATTAAAATTAATATTTGCTGCTTCTTCTCCAAGCATGCGGCATCTAGGAATTAGCGCAAGAACTGGTCAGCTCGGATGGATGGATGGATGAATTGTTGTTTAACGTCCAGTGGCAACCAGGTGCATATCAGGACGAGAACATGTTGATATGATAATGAATATGATCCCTGCTTTATACTACACCGACACGTTAAGTCGGATTTTTAATGTGCTAGCTCACGAGGTAACTGTCCGCAGGAAGACATATCATGTCACTCGGACACATTATACTGACTCCGAGCCGGCCAGTCTTTGCTCTTACTCCTAGATGCGGAGAAGCAGCAAATACCAATTTTAATGTCTTTGGTTTGACCGGGCCGGGGATCGAACCCGCGACCTTCCGCACTCGGGGCGAGCACACTACCACGAGACCACCGAGGCAGTCTGGTCAGCTCGGAGTCAGTATAATGTGCCCGGATGGGGGTGACCGGTCTTCGTTACCTCGTAACAAGAACGTATAACTAACATACGTCCTTGCTCGTAAGTTAACGTGTCGGTCAAGTACAAAGCAAGAATCACATTAACATATTGTCTTGATATGCATGTTATAATTGCCACTGGAACATAAACAATAACCCATCCATTACCATTAAAGTTGTGCATTTACTGAAATACTGAACTATATGGCCTAAATGTTTTAAGGATAGATTTTCCAATATATATAAATGCATTGTGTTTAGAAACCCTTTCAACTGAACTGTAGTTATCTTATTTTCAAAAGCACAACATGGAAATATCTTATCTCGACTAATTGCTGGGACAACCACCTTTATAAAGTATGCACACCAGCGCCTTCCTTTGATGTTCAAGTTCGGTTTAAGGTAAGGTTTGCGGTCACAGGGAGATAACTCGAATTGAAAAGTTCTGATCACTTGAGCGTTTATTCCTGTGAATTTTAACAACGTCGAAAAAGCGCGCTGCGTACAATTATCGTCTGACAAAATGTCAACACGTAGCAGTGAATCGAATCACATGTTTAACGATTAAAAATCAAAACGTTGCTCTTTTGTTTGGAATGCATTCGGGAACTAGATCAATGTCAATTTAAGAAAAGTTTTTTTTGCCAGAAACAGATGAAAGTCTACACAACTGCCGAAGCGTGTATCTATGTGTTGAATATTGATCAACGTTGATTTGGGAGAATATTTTTTAAAACGACAAAGTCTCATGTATATGGACGACTTCATCATTACCGATGCTTTGAATTATTAGATTTCAGTAACTGATCGTCTTTAACATGGCCATAAATTATCACGATACAGTGAATAAATCATTATTACATGTACATGTAATATAGTCGCTACTTGCTACGAGATTCCAACAACGAACTCGTGGAGGTCATAAATCCTGATCTTTCCACGAATTCAAAATCTAACCTTTAACAGTTCAAGAAGAGATTTTGAATAGCTACGTTTATTTTGACTTCATTAGTTAAATAAAAATGTCCATTGATTTCCTGGTCTTCATCTGCTTTACTTTTAGCGTCCACTATTGTACTGTAGAGCTATGATTTGGTAGGGATATGGTTAGCTGAGGGAAGGGTTCCTTCTCGCAGGTCAGAGCCTATTACATTTATAATTTGATGTTTTTTCTTATTTCTATTTAGAATATAAAAACGGAAAACTATGCAGTATTTTTCATACATAACCCCCCCCCCCCCCCCCCCCAAAAAAAAAAAAAAAAAAAAAAAAAAAACACATGCCATGCATAAGGCATGTTTTATAGTTGAATATACATTGCACCACGATCCATGTTAAACAGATCCAACACAATATTTGCTTAGTACTTTGTTTTACTATACTCGAGTTTAAACTTGATCTAGATACTATCAAAACAAGACTTCCATGATATGTATTTCATCAAAATCCGCAAATTAATATAGTCATGAGAGCGCTTAAAGTGAGGACGAACGGATAGACGGACGGACGCCCAGCATTTCTATGTCCCCGTATTGTGTTCCGGCGGGGGAAATAAATGTATTCCATGAAAACGGCTTTCAGTGATTTATTTTCTTACAAAACGGGGAAAATACTTTATTTATGTGTTTAAGAGGGGTTAATATAGCATCCGTTTCCATGGAAACGAGATCGGTGACATATGAATTTTATTATTTTGTTATAATGGAAATATTTAAATCTATGAGTTCTCAATTTTTCATGAAATCGTGGGACCCGGAAACAGGACATTTTCACGTTTTTGTTGCCATGGCAACGTCTCTATTTTTTGCAAGGAAATGTTAAAATGTTGTGTTTTTGTGATTTTTTCTTACATTTTCATACAGACTTGATAAAAAATATTTAGAACATAATCATTTTTACAATTTTCATTAAAAAATTTAATACTTTTAATACTTGCATAAATTATTTCTTGAAAATAGTAAAATAAATACATTGTGACAAAACTACCAAAAATCCAAATTTTGAGCTGTTTTTACAAAAAAACTGGACGGGCGATTTTCTTAAAAATGCCACTAAATAAGAGAGATTCCCCCATTGAACAAATAAATATGTCACATCACTACAATATTATAATGATAAAAATCCAAGGAGAGCGCAAACCTTACCTTAATATTACTTATATTATTGTTTGCTTTATATGTAGAAGTTTTAGAGAATATCTTTATATGAAAATTTACACGAGTGGTGAGCTAAAAATAATCTGTTGTAGGCTAATGGAAATAAAATTAAGTCCCATTATTCTTTCAGTCATGGTAGGTAACTTTAGAAGGATGCAAGTCACAACTCATGTATAATGACTAAGAAACTATCCGTGCAAGCAAGGGTATCCGAAAAGATGGAATAGATTTTCTTAAATCCCTTCGACTTAAAGTTTCACCATTTTTTAGGGTGAGATTTTTCTGTCTTATACAGTGATGTGTGAAAATTATTTGTTATGTTTTATTTATCTATCGATTTGAAATACAGTAAGGTCGACATCTAAATTGTTAAGAAGTCAGAAATTGTATATCTCCTCTCTTTCACCACTTCTGTCGCCCTGTCCAGCCCTTGAATAAAGCACAATTAATAGAATATCGCACTTGTACCTGAAGAATGGATTTAGGGAGCAACCATTTGATTTTTATGGGGGGCTAGGATCAAATGTTTGGTCTTGTCTATTTTTTTTTGTCGAAATTTAGGTCCTGATTTTTTTTTGGCCACTATTTTCATTTAAACCTATAAATTTCCTGACTGACACAGGACTTGCATTTTTGTTCACACCTAATGTGATCCTGTCTTTTTATTTTGCCAAAATTCTGGTCCTGACTTATTTCAAATTTAATCCCCATAAAAATCAAATGGTTGCTCCCTTAGTGTGTGTGTTGCTAACCCTTTTTCTCTGTAATACCCTGCGACTTTCATTGTCAATTCCACCCCCATTATTTATAGCATAAATCAAATGTCCAAATTTCGTGGACTGACACAGTATATGGGCAATGGAGTGTTGCAATCCACCCTTTTTCTCCCCCCAGCCCCCTTTTTTAGCTCACCTGCCCCAAAGGGTCAAGTGAGCTAAAAAACCAAAGAAACGGAACAATAACAATATGCTGTCCCGACTATGTCTGGGGGCGACATAATAATAAGAAGAAATACTACATAAACAATACGTCTCCCTTCTACGAAGGGGAGACATAATAACATTATTATTTTCTCATACAATTTATTAAATGTAAGCATCAATCTTTGTAACACCAACAGTCACATAAATATCACATAAATATATACCCACTATATATACAGATAATATAAATACAATTGAGTTCTGTAAGTTTGTGATTTATGTGTAAATATGAAGAATGAAATATTTCTGCTGATTCCTGGCAACCAATATGTCACCAAAAGTACAATGCTATATTCTAGATGAAATTTGATGACTCCTGTAGATCGTCTGATCTTTCATGAATCAAAATAGAAGCCTATTAATTAAACATCTACACATATTATAAATACTTTGAATACACAAATTTAGTCAATAATGGGACTTCATGAAAAATCTTAATTGGTGGACAAGACAAACTATTTAATGTGACAATTTAAAATATCCGTTATGAACAAAAAACAAAACACTAGCCAAAAGTCTCCAAATCTAAATATTTTCTTTTCAGTAATTTTGTCATGATTTTCTTCCAGATTTTTTTTTAAATGGATTTGATAATGTGCTTATACAATAATGAGTATTTACACCTTTTGCATAAAACAGTGATCTAAGCAAATAACTTCTTACGATAAATAACAAAAATTCTATGATATAAGAAAAAAACCTTGCATATTCAAGCCGAGCATTGCAGACAATCGGATATCTTTTTCAGCTGTCATACAATCATTTCTAAAAACCCTTGTAGCAGGTATCAATCACTCTCTTTAACCCTTTCAACACCGTAAACCGGTTTACCGGTCTGTCATTTTAGTACCTTACAACACCACAGACCGCTTTCCGGTTTGAAAATGTAAACAAACACTCATGGTTTGTTTTACATGTATATTTATAATGGCGCTGTTTGCACATATTCCATCCAGATGCATTATGGGAACATTCTACCTATTCTTACCTTTTTGAAATTTTTCCAACTTTATTGGTGCCAAAACGATCAAATTACAAGTGATTTAAGAT
The DNA here is from genome assembly GCA_028015205.1 of Mytilisepta virgata. Classification (NCBI taxonomy): domain Eukaryota; kingdom Metazoa; phylum Mollusca; class Bivalvia; order Mytilida; family Mytilidae; genus Mytilisepta; species Mytilisepta virgata. The sequence goes on along the minus strand of CM051518.1, from coordinate 60,165,312 downwards.
GATGGAAATTTTTTGGGAAAAAATGGCAAGTTATTTCTAATTGATATACAATACATTGGGGTTACTACAAAAATTATATTTTTAAATTATTTTTTTTTCTTAACGAGGTGAAATTTTCTGCTTGCAGTGAAAGTTACTTGGTGTACTGGGGTTATCTATAAATACATGTAGTTGGGTGGTGTTGAAAGAGTTAATGAAGTATAAAACACATAAAACAAGTTTTCCATATAAATTTATGTTAAATTATGTTTGACAATGTTGTCTATTTAGTACAAGTAATTACCCTTTTAACAAGTTTTTTTTTACTGTTGCCAACCCCTTGGGACAAAAAGGCTCCTTCAAAATGAGGAAAATCCTGTATAATAGCAAAACCCATTTGAAATTTAGTCAATGTTGTTCTATGTCCCATTCCCATGATGCTATTCCAATGTTAAATGCAAAATACCTAAACCAATTAGTAATCCTCTTATAGTATTTTTCATACATAACCTCTTTTCACAGTAAACACATAACACAGATAACCAAGTGTTCATAACACAGTTTTCTGAAATATTCTGCTACAAGCTGCACAGCAAGTAGTCACAAGTATTCAATATAAAAAATACAGTAATTGAAGGCATTAGTATTTACATGTATGACAGATTCATATAATCCACTGTGATGCTTCTTGCACTCATTCATTACTCCAGAAAATAACAAAGACGTTAACACATAAACACAGCAAAACTAAATATCTAACAACTCTGTACATCATCTTGTTTGAAAATATCATACAAAAATAAACTACAAAAAGCCAAAAACAATAACTCTAATTTTCAGTCTCAATTGTATAGACCTTCTTTGTATCAATAAAGGATTAACCATTGTTTTTACAGTTGCAAAATAAAAAACATTTGTTTTTTTTGTTGATTTTATACCACTTACAGCATATCTACGTAGCTATATGGTGGCATCCAGCGGAGAATACCAAAGTGGTTCACCCTGAGAGAACCATTTAACATCATTAGGATCCTGGCAATACCGACCTTTTCATAAACAGACCGTATTTTGACAACCATGTAAAAAGAGCAGTAATATACTTTGGCAGCCATTTCACTATGTATAGAAAAGGATCACAAGTTGGATTCAAGCTCTACAACTCAGTGTTTACAGGATAATGATTATTGGTAGTTAGGATTAACTGCCATAACAAAAGCAAAAACAGAAGAAAAAAAAATTCTGGAATGAGATTTATTGCTGTCTTTGTCAAGTTTTTCGCCTATTATAAATGATAACACTTTGATATAATCATTTACAATGAATACATGACCAATTTATTTTCGTACTTTTACACATACAATAAGACTGCCACTTTATTTTGAAAGCTAACAAACAAATAACAAAATCTTATGATACAGAAATTTGATATGTACCTGTAAACCATAGTGTTTAGGCCACGTCAAAATGATTTTTAGTTCTTTGAATTTTGCTGCTCTAATTTTTGGATTATGTAAATTTTAAGAATAATAAATTATGCCGCCTCATTTTGCAAAAATCCTGAAAATTCACCCCAAATTCTTCATTTTTCAAGAAAATAATTTTAAAAAAATGTTCACACGCTCCTAAAATTTGTAGAAATTGGAATTTTTTGCAATATTTTGTTAAAAAAAAAATTGTGCCACATGTAAATTTGATCTTTGCCCCCCCCCCCCAAAAAAAAAAACCAAAGTTTTGAAGAAAAAAAATTAAACTTTCACTCGCTCGCACCTATTTTTTGCCATCCAAAGAACGAGAAATTAATTTGATGTGACCTTACATACATAGTTTTAGTAGCAAACGAAAATAGATGAGAGAAAAACAAGAAGTTAAACCTAACAATGAGAACATTGACAATAAATGGCATAAATAATTAACAAGTGTTTTGACCATATCAAACATATATATCCATATAAAGTTCACCACCCAATTTCAAAGTTCCAGCATATGTATTTTCCCAAAGAAGACATTCCTGACACTTTACGGCCCTTTCAATCAACTTTAACAACACTGTAAATCTTTGACACAAACCAGAAACAGGCAAAGAATCCAATGGAACCTAAAAATACAAAAGTATTACATGTAGTTTAAATCTGTCAACATTTGTCATTATAGTGAGTTTATCCTGAGTAATTTCATAATGGAATACAGGTATAAAATCATTACAGAGGCATCTCAGCTCTGTTTAACAAAAGATTTTACAAGAATATATGTTTAGTATTTTTTTTTGTTCTTTGGGTGTTTAGGTGATTTAGGCTATACTGTATATGCATGTTTGTCATAAATTTATCTTACAGAATTATTGAGTGAAAATATTAAATACACGTAGTGCATCAAAGTTTGATTGGTAATCTAATTTTATGCTTTCTATGCATTTGTTGATTTTACATGTTAGATTTTCAGTTCAATCAATTTTTTTTTCAAGATTTGATTAAATCTGCAGTAGACCTGGTTCATTGTTCTTTGTACAGATTTCTATTCTCTAGCTTAAGCACTACTGAGGTAAAATAATAAACTAAGTGCAAATAGTGATCCATGTTAATAATTTTGAATCGGGACTCCTTACTCGACTGTTTGATAATACATAATGCACCAAGAACGACAATTGCCCCCCCCCCCCCCCCCAGTACAACTGCTCCCCAATTGTTATTAAAGCAAATATAGATTTTCTTCTTCAACACTATTACATTAATTAATCGTAAAGTAATTGGAGGGCAATTGACCTAGATCCTTAATGCACAATGTGACATAGACTTCTATTATACATAAATGAAGTTACTTGTTACAATACTAAAATCAAAAGCTCTAGTTATAAAGCTTGAAAGCTTACCTGTTAGAAGGAAGAACAGAAAGACCATTATAAATGTATATCCCATATACAGGAAGTAACTTGCAGATCCATGGATTTCCAACTTAGATACCAAATAATGTATACAGTATATAAATAAATACACAGCAGTAAATCCACTGGTCAGAAATGATCGCCACCACCAATGGTAATCCTGGATTGGAAAAAAAAATATAGTGTCAATATAATCTGTCGTAGAATTTATTTTGTTTGTAACATTGTTTAAGTCTCGGTTAGTTCAAATTTTTAAGATGACCAACTGCCAAAGGTACATTTTTAAACTGATAACAATTAATTCAAAGACTACACTTCTTACGAAATGAAGAAAAATACTGCCATTCCCTTGGACTTGTGACATCATAAAGCCTTTGACTTCTAAAACACAACTTAGAAAAAAACAATATTGTGAAATCATATCTATTCATGTCAGACAGTTCTTTACATAAATATTGTGTGGATATACAATTGTTCTTCAATGTAATTTTATGAGACATTACCACACCTATTAATCAATGAAATTAAATAGAATACTAACCTCTGCACAAAGATGGAAATAACACAACAGAATGGTAGCTTCTGAACACGTGATGATGAGTATAACAAACACAAGGAACAAAAATCCAAACATGTAGTAGGTCTGGTGTGACCTGGAATAAAAAAACAACAAATATGACAATGTATTTCTTGTACATGCAATTCATTCCTTGTCTAGAGATATCAAACCGAAAGCCTACCAATGTCATAAGGCTTTTTATGCAGGAAATTCAGCAAATTTTTATGTTTAACTCACAGCAAAGATGTCTTGTGATAGGTATCAGAATGCACCTTTATTCTTGTCTGTGGCAAATTATGAAATTTTAAGTCAATATGAAAATTTAGTATCCTGTTTGGCTTTAAATATCATAATAATATGATAGCCGATAAAAAATGTTAATCCCCGCATTGCCCTAGTTCTATTTTCAATCCCTGGCTTATATTGAAAAATAAAAAGTGTGGGCTTGTTGCTGTTACCTGTTACACATGGTAGGTATAAACACTTCACGTTTAATAATATTTCATATGACAGAAATTGATTTCTTTTTACCATATGACTGTAACAAAACAGCATTTGTTAAGATGTCTTTGCATTCTAGCCTTTGTTTATTTAATGACAGCCGATGGGTCCAAATTTAGCATAGAATCCCTCTCAATTTTGAATGAGAAATCCCTGTACTTATTTTGAAGCTTCTCACAGAATTTTAATTATGAAATAGAACCCCTTTTTGTATTACACAAGGACATTTAATACATGTATATCAACAAAATTTGGAGTGGCTTTCCTCTGTAGATGCAACACACAATTTCCCTTCTACAACTGATCAGGTAAAATACAGAAAGAATAAACACTTACCAAATACTATTTAAAATAAAGAAAAGCTGAATAAAGATACAGCCAAATGGTAGCACACCACCCATTATAATGCCAGGTAAAGGTCTAGTGTACAGTGACTGGTCTGGTATCTGTCTGGGTATTTGATTTGTTCTTACTGGGTGCTCAATTGCCTGAAAAAAAAGTACATACATGTAATAGTAGATAACAAAGGTCTGGAATTTTTGTACAAGTATTCATTATCCAATACCAATTAAATGTCTGGAATTCAGTGTTTTCTCTCTTGTAAATCAAGATTCACAGAAGTGAAGATTTTAACTTCATTTTTTTAACAATCTTTTGTTATCTCGTTAATTTTTCAAGTATTCAATAACAAAATATTCTTCTACCGTAACTCACCCTCTTCTTATATCCGAAGTAAGCACCAACAAATACCAACGGGACGGAGATACCAAACCATAAGGCTAATAATGCAATCAATGTACTGAATGGTATAGCAGCACTACTTCCCTTGGCCCACAGTACCAAATTCAACAGGAAAAATACACCAAACACTACCCTGCAATATTAATATACATTCAACTAAAAAATCATATTCAACTTTTTCTGCTGTCTACAATTACAAGATTATCTTGTATCTAATAATAATCAATGTTGTTTAGCAATGCTTTTGTTGATGTCCTCTGGTGTTGTGTCTCACCAAGGAATCTATCAAACGACAATGGAAGGACTTCTTGAAGTAGTTTCACTAAAAAGTTGAGATTTATTGTGAAAATCAAGTTACCAGTCTCGTAAAAACTTCACTGTAACTTTGAACTTCAAAACGAGTGAATTAAAATTTCAACTTAAAAATCTTGGTTTAAAAAAAATTCTTTTCAAAACATGTTTTGTGAAAGATATAATTTAAATGAAATAACAGATACTTTCAATATGTTCCACCATGAGGAATCTACATGTACATACCCTGAGCATGAGAATGCTGTTAATATAACATTGGATTTCCATTTCTCACCACCAAACACTGAAACAAAAAAAATTATATGTAATACTTTCCAAGGTGCCTGAACACTTGACACACATATTATGTATACATCAAAATATTGTATACAAACATTTATATATATATTCATGTGTTTGTCATCTATTAGTGTTAAGGATCAAAATGAATTCTTACATACAAGACTATCAGATAGAAAAAAGTCACATTTGAAAGTATATTAAAATGAGGTTCACTGCAGAAACAAAAATTCAAAAGCAAATAATCAAATAATTATACATTTATACTTTATACTAACTACCAACAGCTACTGAAACTGGTTTGTCCTTACTAGTTACCAATGAATTCATAGTTTTTACTTGTCTACACCTCCCAAACTTTTCATGCAAGAGGTTTAATAATATTTTGGGGACAAGAGTAGAATAAGTAGTTACAGACTTACTTTTATATAATCTAGCTGAAACATATCCTGCTGGAGTTCCCAAACATACATATAAAACCTACAACATAGAAAGTTAAACATTAGTGGCCTTCACAGGCTTAATCAAATTCTAGTCTTTCAACTTGCATAACATACATGTACCATTTTTTGCATTGAAAAGGTAGAATAGAATGAAAAATTATATCACCCAGAGAACTTTTTGCTCAGTTTTGGAACTGAATAATAAATAAACGACTTTCTGCCATTAGGTAAAAAGAAAACTAGAGGCTCACCAGAGCCTGTATCGCTCACTTGGAGTCTGGTTTTCATTGGACAATTAATCAACTATTTGACCAAGTTTGTTGCAATTGGTTCAATTGTTCAGGGAAAATTTATTTGACAAAAAAGGGCAATAACTCCGAAATCAATTTTACCCCATGTCAGATTTTTGATATCTAACGGTTTTTAAGTTATAAGCCAAAAACAATACATGCACCCCTATATTCTATTTTTAGCTACGACAGCCATGTTTTATGTCAGATCAAAATAAATTGAGGATCGTTTGTAGAGGATATGTCATAGATCATTCCTATCAAGTTTCAAACCAATCGCCCCAGCGGTTTCAGAGGAGAAGATTTTTGAATGAAAAAATTTTGAAAATTTAACAAAAAAGGGCAACAACTTCTAAATCGGTTTTGGGATTTCCTTTAAAATTTCAGGGTATGTAGACCTCAACATGGCAAACATTTTTCAAATTTACATTTCACTTCTATCTCAAATAGTTTTGGAGATAAATGACGAAAAAATGTTAAATTTTGAAAATTTGACGAAAAAAGGGCAATAACTCCTAAATGGGTTTTGGGATTTCCTTCAAAATTTCAGGGTAGGTAGATCTTGTCATGCTGATCAATTTTACCCCATGTCAGATTTTTGATATCTCCAACGGTTTTTAAGTTATAAGCTAAAAACAACACATGCACCCCTATATTCTATTTTTAGCTACGACAGCCATGTTTTATGTCAGATCAAAATAAATTGAGGATTGTTTGTAGAGGACATGTCATAGATCATTCCTATTAAGTTTCAAACCAATCGGCCCAGCGGTTTCAGAGGAGAAGATTTTTGAAAATCAGCCAATCAGAAACAAGAATTGCCTCTGGTGGCCATGTCTCTTGACCAATCAGAACTAAATGAGGAAACTTTGTTGAGGACCTTCCATACACCACTCATGCAAAGTTTGGTTGGAATTGGCCAAATGGTTTCTGAGGAGATGTTTGAATGAAAAGCTAACGACGGACGGACGACGGACGCCAAGTGATGGCAAAAGCTCACCCTGGCCATAGCCAGGTGAGCTAAAAAAGTAGGTCCTGAAAAAATAGGGTTGGTAGCTATATGGTGAGTAAACAATTATTTTTTTTTTAATTCATTACAAAATTCTCTGAAAAAAATTGAATTCTGGTCCGTATTAGGTTTTTATACAGATTACAAGAAGTTCGCCATTTCAACACGCAGAATGAACTATTTTACAACAAGTAAAGCAATCTTATCAATTCTAGCATGATTTTTGACAAAAAAAAAGTTACACAAACTGAAGGTAGTGTAAAACATGTTTGCTTAAATCTGAGATATAAACTTTAGTGTCGGTCGGATAACAGGAAACCCACTTAGTTTTTTGGCCTTAAATAAAATTTAAAAAAAATCACTGACATGACAAGAAGTTAAAGCTAACATCACTTCCAAATTTATAGAAAGTTCAACTCACCAATGAACAAGTCATCAATGCTCCTCTGTTGGCTGGTGATAAAAATCCAAGACAGGCAAATACTGCAATATCAAAACAATTTCTACATATAATCCAATAAAGATTTTCAAAATGTATAGTTATCTAATGTCACCAAATAAAATCATTTAGTTTCACTTATGAACTAAAATTCCAGTGATCAATTTTAATTCCTACATTAAATGGACTATACAGCATAAAACCATATCATGTTAACTGGGACATTTTTCACCATAAGCATAAGCATCTGAAGCAAGGAGGCCAGTTTGTTAGAAGAAGTAAAAATACCTGGAGAATTGACAAACTAGAAATCATTGTCAATAAAGATCAGAATTTATGACACCCCCCCCCACCAATTTATATCTAACTCATAATCTCAGTGCTGACCAAGTAGTGATCATTAGTAATTATGAAGAAACTATATTTTTCACATTTAAAACAGAATTCTGTAAAAATTGTTTGAGCTATTTCATTTATTTTTACATTAATTTACAATATGTCATTACCTAGAGTAATCAATGTCATGCAAAATATTTGTACTCCATTTCCATTCAGAACAGCCAACATCATACCCTTCCTTGGAGGACGGAATACATCACCATGAACTAACTTCCAACCAAACTCTTCTTGGGCATCTTCCTATACATCATTTACAAAAAAAAAGCTTCTCAATAGTCTTGCCAACAAAAGACAAAAACATCAACAATTGTTAAGGGCTATTGCGGAAAAAAATGTATGGGGGGGTTGGAAGGCACTTTATATAAAACTGTATGGGTGGTCGGGGGTCTGGAAAAAAATTCTAAAGGAAGCATAAGGAAATTTTATTTTAAATTGTATGGGTAGTGGGTGCTGAAAAAAAATGCCTTCCAACCCCCCATACCATTTTTTCTGGAATAGCCCTAACATTCTTTAAAAATTAACTCAATATAGGTTTTAAAAACATTTATACTGATAGATATATGTTAGTTTATATTTGGTTGATTTATAATTTTTGGGGACAAAATCTCACAAAAAAAAAACAGATTGTGACATAAAATGTTTTTAAGAAAGAATCTGGAAAACTTACAGAGTTGTCAATTTGATTATATCTTGCAATGTCCTTGTGAAGTGTCCTCAACATGATCATAGCCACCATACCAGACAGGAACAGTACAATTACCAAGGAATTCATTATACTGAGAGAAAAAAATTAAATACAAAAATAAAACCGGTCCTATTATATATGTAAAATTGATTGTCTCAAAATTTTCTGTATCGAAAGACTGATATGTTTGATGCAACTTAAACCCATTAACAATGAAAATTTAACACATTTTGCTAGGATTTAAAATGCCACACCAATGGTTAGTTTGAATTTGCAGCCTTAGTGGTGACAGGTAAACTGAAACTAACTTCTTTAATTACTCTGCAATTCTGGGCCATTCTTTAATATTTACACTGGAAATTCAACTAAAGCAACACAGTTTATCAAAATCCCAATTTACTCACCTAAACCATTGAATATTTGTATTTGGCATTGATTTCAGAATGTAATCCCACCTAGATGACCACTTGATCTCATCATTTTCCTACAAAAAGAAAAAAAAAAAAACGCTAAATATATATCAACATCCATAGACTTATCTTTTTTACAAAGTTTTAATTTAAAATATCAAAGTTTCTTTAGACTTGCATGTAGATAAATCTATATACAGTTGACTCTCGTTATCTGGAACTCACTTAAGTCAAATTTCTGGATGAGTCAAATTTTGACTGAAGTCCTAAATGATATACAATGCACTTGAGGAGCTCCTGTTAAGTCGAAATTCGTCTATCACGAACAAATTTTGGCGGTCCAAACAACTTCTAGATAACGAGAGTCGACTGTATATGCTGTCAAAACAAACTAACCTTACAAATAAATTTCGTCCAACTGATTTAACCTCCTTTGTTGAATCAACTTCAACAATGATAAGAACCCATATGATGATAAAGGATAGGCCACCTAAAATAAATTCTCTTGTTCTCAAACCTGTTCCACCATAATTGTAGACTGAACAGGCAGTATCACTGAGTCTGGGTCAGATGCTTGAAAAATACTTTTGGTGTCAAATTTTCAGAGTTTATTTTTACAGAAAATACCAAAACGGCGATATTTTTCCAGAAATCAAATAAACTTGTTCCATCGGCTATTTTTTCAGAAGGGTGGCAGTGTCTGAGAACCAGAAATTTGAAGTTGATATGGCCATACAGTTATGAGAATACCCCAATTAAGAAAAAGGAAGAAAATAAAATATCCAGTAAGGACCTGTCATCATATATCAATTTTTTTCAGTGTTATCAAAAAATAAAATCATTTAACAAAAATACTTACTTCCCAGATTACAGTGTAGGTATAGTTAAATGATAATGTCTGGGCTGAACTAGCTATACCCAATGGTGGAGTTGCTACTGAACAGTCCCCTGGTTTATTGTGTTTAATACTACAAAAAAGCATGAATAAATTAATAAAACAATAACATGTTTTTCTTTCTTTGAGCTCCTAATAAATACTAGCATAATTGAACCTCTTGTAATTGCTAATTCTAAAAGAACTTAATCTGTTTTACTTTTGAGTTTTGTCATCATTTTCGGCATTGTTTGTATTAAGCTTTATTTGACTCTTACCTTTTATGTGTTTCAACATGACAGCCCAACACATCCCTGATTACTTCTTTATTTAATCCATTTTCCATTGAGATTTTCAACTCAAATATTAATAAACCTTTAACATCATTTTTGTGAAATTTTACATACGATAAACTACAAAGCAATCTACCCATAAAAATTCAGAACATATGAGTCACTGAATTTCTTAAAAATAAAACTTTCAACTATCACGATTGCTGCAATAACAATAGAGTCGTATGATTCACTATAGAGTATTTTCTGTCACAGTACGATATGAACGATACTTTCCTGTGACATTTGTATGATGTTTATATTAAAATGTGTGCAATGATAATTTCAAAATCAAATGAATTTACATGTAAAATTAATAAATTATGCATTTTACATGTAAGGAAAATGTGTGCCAGCATATTCTACTCTCACAAAATATTTTCTAATAGCCTCATGCGTACATGTACAATCAAAATGTATGTATCTATGTAAACAAATTTCGAAGCATGTATGGGGCCTTCTCAAAACATGAAAGTTGAACTCCAAATTACCTTTTTCTGTAATATGTAACATTTATCTTACCAAATATCGCAATATGTATTGCTTGTCTCAGAAGCTTATCTTTACACCTCTAAATAAGAACTTTAAATGTCTGTCCTCCTAATTAAGGACCGAATATAAAAACAGTCATTCACATTTATTTTGCATGCTACATTTTTTAATCTGATATGTAAAATAGTGTCATAAAACCTTGACTATGCAATCCTTATAAAGGAAGAAATTAAATGTGTTTTTATCTCTATAATCTTAACTATAGAAAGAGAAATTACTCTTGTATACAATCTCAATCTGGGTTGACTTGAAAATGGTCAGTTCAACCTGTACAATGGGACTAAAAACTAGAATGAGATATTAAGAGACTGAAGTTTAACTGTTTCAGAAACAAGGATATCAAAACCAAAGTCAAACATCTGGTCTTGTATGACTAAACAGTACCTTCTTGGTTCGAGTTTGACAGCAACAATTCTACCACCCGTCACTGCTCCTAAATCTTCTCCCCATTCTGCACTATCAGAACTGTGATAAGCGATGGAAATGTCAACATGGTTGAAAACATAGAATGTATCCTTCTCATTATATTTATTCTGTAAGGGAAATAGTTATTTGATTAATTCATAAAAAACTGATTCTCAAATCAAACCATCTCTGCATTTTAAATCTTTTAGGTTTTCATCTTATTCAATATTTTTGTCATGTATCCAAAAAAATTATTTTCCCACATCAGAAATAGGTCAAGAAATAATAAATCTGTCCACCTTACCAATTTTTGTGAATTTTAAGATACATAATTGCAATTCATTTTTCCATTCTTAAATTGAATTTCTAATATTTAATAGTTGAAAGAAAATGTCAATGCATATTATGTCTGATCATATTGTTCACATTTTTGTTAAGGCAGACATCAATTTTCTTCCAATAAGATTTTAAAAGAAATTTTATTGCACTGTAATATATATATAAATACATTAAATCTGAACCAAAATCAATAAAAGTGAAGTTTGACTTCATGAAAATATTTTATGCCTGTAAATGAATGAGTACGTTCAGTATAGTAGGTCATATCAGGAATCATCATGTACAATTTAAGATAAATTCGACACGAAAATATTCCTTCTACCTACGCTTATAACACAAGTATCCCTCTGTTTGCCCTCTTTGTCAACATAACAACCAATTGGAAAACCCGTAGAACAGTATTTCTGTCCGCTTTCTACGTCGTAACACCATGTCACTGGCATATTATCCAATATCCTAGAAACACACAAATTGTAAATTTCTACTCACAGATTACATTTATCTTTTTCTGCATGCTACTTTCTCTGCATTTAATTTCTTTTTTGTTCTATAGTAACGCAGGAAAAAGAACACAGATTTAGCTTTGCTTAAAATAGTAAACATATTGCTATATCACTGAAGTTATCTCTGCGTAATTGACATGTAGCATTTATAACAATCAATCAAAAACAGATATTACTTTAGTCATCATATGACTATAGAATTAAGAACAAGTTAGGTATTTACAGAACAAGTATAAGGGATTGCGCAATGCCCACGTGTTTTGACGGAAGCCCACCAACTATCCGATCCACGTTGGCTAGTTATTGTCCACGTTGAACGTGGGCATCCGTTATCAGGTGAAAGTTCGTTTTGACTGTGCAAAAACACGGTGGACGGTCAGCAGATCGATATAATAAAACGGGTTAAAAATTGACGTTATGTGTTCTTTAATACCAGAATTATTAATTTAATTCCAATCCTTTTCATAATTATATAATTTTATATGCAGTCGGGAGTTGTTTTATGTTCATAATAACAGATTTGTCCAATATCGGTGTCAGCATAAATAAATGGGTCATCCTGTAGACTAGACAATGATTGACAATAATCTTGACCGCGGTATATTGTTTGAAGTAACAGGTCAAGGTATTATGGATTACAAGGAAGGCGTGGTATATCGATGATTTGTAACATGTATTGACAAGTGTCAAATTATGTACCTGTGACAAGACCACACAATTCTCGTGCAAAAACTGGCGGGAAAGTATATGACAGTACGATAAAATCTTCAATCAATACAATTTGGAAAAATAACTTGTATGGTATATTGATTTTTTACTGTGTACTTCTTAAATAAAAAACAAATTAAGATACATGTAGTTTTATCAAATATTGCGGCAGACGAATTTTTTTGTTTTTGCTTAGGACTATTTTATAAATGGAGCAACAAACCGCATAAGATCGTTAGAAGATAAAATAAGTTTTAGTTTTTCAAAAGTTGAATAATTATTTATACTTGGCTGTATTTCTATGATGTTATTGAAGTATTAAAATAAAAAATAATACATTTGTTCTATTACTAATCCTTGTGCTCTCTCTTGAACCCATTGTCGGAAACTCACGGCCAGTCGCGCTTACGCTTTGCTTCCACTTCCCGAAAGTGGAAGGAAAGCGTAAGCAGGACCGGCCGTGGGTTTCCAACGATGTTCTTAACCTTATTTTTTTCTTTTATTTCATACCGTATAAAATATTGTACCTTTAAAATATTAGAATGAACTGAAATCTTTGCATGTTTTTTTTTAATGAGAATTAATGTTTAGAGATTCTCCTTTCCCTCCTTTTTATGTTATATTTTTTCTCTAAACTTTATGTTTCCATCGTCTGGCAGATAAAGGTAGGTATACACATCTATAACAAAACCCTTGGTCTGGTAAATGTATAATAAACACAGGTGTCAAAAATCAATCTGTCCATTACCTTACAACAATTCAAGCGAATCTCCTATATATTACGTTTGAAACAACAACTTGTTGATTAACATGTGAATAATTAAATGTACACGTGTATAAAACATTTTAATCCAAAGGATATTGAGTTTTTTGTAATAAATATCTGTATTTAAAAATCACAATGTTTTTTTATATTAATACAATGCATTGAAGAATTACGCAATTAAGGAAAAAACTAGTGTTGACAAAGTATTGTGTATTAATTTATAATTTCGAAATTATAGTTTTGAAGGGTAGGCAAAGTTTTAATATTTAAATTTCTGAAAATCCACTTAAGACCTTCAGCATCTATTCCATATTACATGTAAATTTATATAATTACCCGTAACACAATCATACTCTGAAATCACGCTTTAATCATAAACTAACAATTAACCCCTTCAGTTTGAGTAACAGGTGTGTTGTAAGGAAGAAATACATGTTAATAAACAAAATTATTTTTTCTTTTATTTCATACCGTATAAAATAGTGTACCTTTCAAAAATTAGAATGAACTGCACACTTTGCATATTTTTTTTAATGAGAATTAATATTTAGGGATTCTCCTTTCACTCTTTGTAGATTTTTATTTCGAGGTATATTTTTCTCTAAACTTTATGTTTCAATCTTCCACAATACCAAACAGCTTGACGTCTGGCAAATGAAGGAAGGTATACACACCTACATGTATAACAAAACCTTGAACACAGGTGTCAAAAATTAATCTGCCATTACCTTATAACAATGCAGTGAATCTACTATATATTACATTTGAAACAACAACTAGTTGATTAACATGTGAATAATTAAATGTACACATGTATAAAACATTTTTATCAAAAGGATAATGAGCCTTTTCTAATAATTATCTGTATTTAAAAATCGCAATGTTTTTATATATTACTACAGAAATGCATGCGTTGAAGAATTGCGCAATTAAAGAAAAACTAGCGTTGACAAAGTATTTTTCGTGGGTTTTTATAATTTCAAAATTATAGTTCTGAAGGGTAGGCAATGTTTTAATATTTAAAATTCACTATGGATCTTCTATGACTATTTATTCCATACTATATATATATAATTACTGGTAACACAATGTTACTCTGAAACCACGCTTTAATCGTAAGCTGATAATTAACACCTTCAATTTGGAATAACAGGTGTGTTGTCAGGAAGAAATACTTTTAATAAACAAAATTATATGAACACTCACTGCAACTACGCAGTATTTGGACATTCCAAATGAGAAAGTATACCTAGTTGTATTTACGATTGACACTGACATTCTCGGAAACGTTTTTTTTTTTTTTTTTTTTCTTCTCAGAAACGTTTTTTTTTTTTTTTCCTTAGAAACGTAACTCACCTGAACAAGAAAAATAATTAGTATGTAGCTACATGTGTAATCAGTGCACTTTATTAAAAATAAATAATTGACCATAATTACATTGAAGACAATTGAAGCAATGGACTCTGTTGTTACTGGCGTTAAAGGTAACAATGGATAAATTACTAATACCGCAGACGCCAGAATAAACAATGACACATTTTTATGACACACCTGTACACCTGTGGTGTTTACCCCCATAAAATATCCGATTTTAAACGTAAAAAACACGGAATTGTTAAAACAATAATCGCTTAAAAAATACGTTCAAATTGATAATATTCGTCCAGTTAACCCATATGTTTTTGCGTCCGTGATCGTATCTAAACTTTATGTTTCCGTCGTATGGAAGATAAAGGTAGGTATGCACCTACATCTATAACAAAAACCTGTCAGATAATGAACACAGGAGTAAAAAATTAATCTGTCCATTACCTTACAATGACTATTTATTCCATACTAGATATATATAATTACTGGTAACACAATCATACTCTGAAACCACGCTTTAATCGTAAGCTGATAATTAACACCTTCAATTTGGAATAACAGGTGTGTGGTCAGGAAGAAATACTTTTAACAAACAAAATTATATAAACACTCCCTTCAACTACCCAGTATTTGGACATTCCAAATGAGAAAGTATACGTAGATGAATTACATACATGTATTCACAACACATAAGAAGATGTATTTACGATTGACACTGACATTCTCAGAAACGTAACTCACCTGAACAAGAAAAATAATTAGTATGTAGCTAATCAGTGCAGCACTTTATTATAAATAAATAATTGATCATAATTACATTGAAAACAATTGAAGCAATGGACTCTGTTGTTATTGGCGTTAAAGGTAACAATAGATAAATTACTAATACCGCAGACGCCAGAATAAACAATGACACATTTTTATGACACACCTGAACACCTGTTGTGTTTACCCTCATAAAATATCCGATTTTAAACATAAAAAACTTGGGATTGTTAACACAATAATCTCTTTAAAAATACGTTCAAATTGATCAAATTCGTCCAGTTAACCCATATATTTTTGCGTCCGCGATCGTACCAATCTGCCCACCGTGGTTTTCCTCGTTCAGTGAGAAGTGCCCTTGAAGGGAAACGGGATTTAGAGGAAGAAACACTGGCTGTACTGTAATTGGACAGAAATTTCATAATGCAGGTCTTCATATGGATGACTGAACATCCTTTAAAAATACAAGTAACTATGAACTTGCTTTGAAGTCTATTGTTTTTTTAACTTGTATTTTGGCTTCACTGCTCTTCAATGTGTTGTGGGTTTTAGAATCAATGTTTGGTGTGAAGTATCACTGTAAAAAATAACTCTCTAAATTCACATAAAGTGCATCAATTTCTATGAAACTAAAACATGTACATAACATGAGGTTGCACATGTTATTGTGCAAAGTATTCCCCTACAATTTTTTAATTTTGAAAATTGGGAAAACAGACCTGAAAAGTTTTACGAAAAATTTCATGTAAACATATGGTATTATAAAATTTGTAAATATCGGCAAACAGGAAGTGGTTCCTTGACAGACCTGAAAATAGGAGAGATGGTACAACTCATGGTCATAAAGCTACAGGCCAAATATCAAAACATTCCGTTGCACAGAAGCCGAGATAAGTGTGACGAAAAATTTCAGTTTGAACGGACGGACGGACAAGGTGAATACAATATACCACCCACTCAGTAGAGTTGGGGTATAATATACTTTACCAATGATGATAATAATTAAGCATTATTCCTTTTTTCAAGAACTTTAATCTCTCTGCACTTTCTTTGGAACTTGAATAATCTTTCTTACATACAGATTTACATGTGACTTCTTCTAAGAAGGACATCTGAAATTCGAGTAGAACAAATCTTTCAGTGATCAATACAACAGCAAAAAGATTAGTGTTTGCAGCAAATATTTCCTTCAATTGTCATGCAGATACTAAGAAAGCAAATGATCTCTACAATTTACTGCAAATTATGAAATCTTAACATTCCCCAGAAATTGGAGACAAAATAGTTAATAAAAATAATGACATTGACAAAATGAATGAAAATGTTTGTTTAGTTCAGGTTTTACGCCGTTTTCAGAACATTTGGCTTTTTCGCTGCGGCCAGTTTTTATTGGTGGAGGAAGCCAGAGTACCCTGAGAGAACCACGACCTTTGGTAGGAAAATTGGCAATCCTTGTCAATTTAGATCAGAGTCAAACACACACCGACACAGGTGAGATTCGAACTCGCAACCTCAGTGTTGACAGGCTAGTGATCATTAGTAGTCATGACAAACTACCTAGACCACTCGGCCACCAAGGCCCCTGAATGAAAATGAAAGGAAAGCGATCTGTCTTCTTCACGGAACAAGCCAACCAGTACATGTAATTGGCAACCAAAAGTTATGAAAGAAGCTATTCCAAATTTTAAAAGAAGGCAGCCTGCCTATGTATATCCTGTAAGCAAACTTCTGCCAAAGTGAACATAGTAGTGACAGGTAGAAATCGGCCATCAACCACCTTCTTCTGAAAGCCCTGTTTGATCTTCTTCTATGTAGGAAAATAACAAATGCTCAAACTTAAACTTCTAATGTTCTACATATGTATAGGTCCAAATGATGAAATAATTAAGCAAAATTTGACTGATTTTCAAATTTATCAGAGTAAAATTACCCTATTGTATCTTATTTAAAATGGGTAGCATAAAATATAAAATTCATAATTCACCTGAAAAACCCAAACCTATGGATTCAGCACTTTATATTATAACTTGATTTCAATTTCTAGGACTAAATAGCATGGCATGCAGTCATGTACTACAGTCTCCTGTAAATTTGGAATCAAGATTCCCATATTATAAACTAATAATTGAGGTTATATCGTGTAATAATGTGTAATCTACCTGAACAATAAACATGTATACCATATCTTTTCTTGTCCATTACAAATAGCTTTATCATGATACATTAACATCTTGATAGAAAAATCAAATCAATATTTTTCACATTATGACAAAATGATGTATATTTTATGAAATAAATCAATATAAAGTACACTGAACCAACATGTTACACAGTTTGAGAGACATCTTCTCAAAGAAATTGATTTCCTAAAGTGTATGGCCTACATTTTGTAACTCACTCTAGTGAACACAAAACAAAAATCATTATATTCATGTACTGAAGTATAATATACCGTATAAGGTGAAGGTCTTATCCTTTCTCCAAAAACCACCTGACCAAGGTTTTCTGTTGGTGAATTATCCTCATCAACAACACAAAAATCAAATCTAAAATATTAGCAAATTACTTTATTGTACAGACTCATAAAAACAAACTTCTAATTTTGGAAATGGGCTAAAATTTTAGAGTAATAAAATTAACTGCACAACATTTCCAATCAATGTTATGATTAATTTTTAATCTCTCAATTAAATCAGATGTTTATCTACAAACTTTCCACTATGCCGTGTAATTTTTGTAATATACATGTAAGTTTAAAAGAAGAATCTGAACATGCCAATGAATTTACTGTTTTCAAATAACTTTTAAAAATAACTTAATTTTCATAAAAATTGATGAAGAAATGAAATAATTTCTTTTATTCTGAATGCTATCTGAGCCATTCTTCTTTCGTCAAAATGAATATTTTGTCTGATATATATATATATATACAACAACAGAAGTTGATGCTAGTGGAAATTTAAAGTTATTGTCAAACACACATTTTACAGTAACTTACTTGTGATATTCATATGGCACAACTGTTTCAACTGAGTTCAGACGATTGACAAACACTTTCAAATCTGTCTAAAAATACACAAAAATAGACTCATTAATAATTTCTGGGGTTTTCAAAAAATATATAAGGGCTATTCCAGAAAAAAATGTATGGGGGGGTTGGAAGGCACTTTATATAAAATTGTATGGGTGGTCGGGGGTCTGGAAAAAAATTCTAAAGGAAGCATAAGGAAATTTTATTTTAAATTGTATGGGTAGTGGGTGCTGAAAAAAAAATGCCTTCCAACCCCCCCCCATACCATTTTTTCTGGAATAGCCCTAAATAGGCAGTATACAAGTGTTCTTGTTAATTTATTTACTGCACTTTATATAATAAATGAGGTTAATGACCTTCAAATAACATGATTTTGGCAGCTGAGATTTCAAATCTTAATATTTATACATGTGTATGCAATAAATAAGCTACATATATATATGTTGAAAATATCAGTTCTCAAAAGATATGAACTTATACCTTAAATCTCAACTATTTCAGGGGTCGCGCTGGCACTCAAAAACTTGTCACCAAAAAAACGCTGAAGCATCATTCTTGTCGCCAGTCAGCGATTTTTCTACATATGAATTAGAGCCGAAAATCGGCTGTTTCCCAATGCCAAAAAAGCAATAATTTTCCCCCAAAATTCCCAAAAACTTGCATCCAAAATTCTCCGATGTGACGGGCAGAGTTTGTCGTAAATAGTACGATTAAATACAGATTGAGAGCCTCAAGTCAATTGGAACATCCTCGCCCTTTACTTAACCATGTCAAGAAAGGTCAATGTTGTTCCGATTGTCCCAAGGTACGAATGATCCCTAAAACACTTTAATTAAATGTGTCGTCTGTTACTTCGATAAGCATCTAAATGACAATTATTGAATCACAACAGCAATGTCATTATGTGTATCCCACATACTTCGGCAACTGATTTCCCCATGAAAAACTACTGAGATTATTTCAATACTGCACATTTCAAATTACGATATGGAGTATCCCAAAAGTCAACATGGTTTTGTAATATACGTTTAGAAATGAAACTGGTATATATTCAGCAAGTGACATTTGTTTGTGGTAACGTAATACTTTACGACAAAATCGACAAATTGCACTCAATAAATGTAAAATCTGTTCTTGTAAAATATTTGAGACATTTAAGCGGTCAAAAGATAATAATTAATTACCAATTGGAAACAAAACATATACTTATATTTTCTTACTTTCATTTTAATAAAATATCTGAGATAGTCATGAAAAACGACACAAAGTACCTCCTCAGTCGAAAAAAAAAGAAGAATAATCATAACTCAAAGCATGAGAAACCAATCATCATAGAATATTTTACAGAAATTTGTTCATTTCAATAAAACATTATCAGACACTGATAAAGACAAACTTGTGGACATATTTATGGGACAGAGAAACAGAAAACTTGTGCTGTAAAAGTTAAATAAAATTGTTTTACAAATTTCCCAATTTGTTAATTATTTTGATAATTTTTTGCAAATGGAAAGGCACAGGCACTTTTGAATAAAAATCACTGCCACTTTCAAAATATGTTCGCCAAGTCACCCTCCCCCTTTTAGAAGAATTCTGCCATACATGATTGTTCTTCTATTCATTACTATTTGAAATATCATGACCTGAAAAGCGTTTTTGATGAAATAGTTTTCAGTTAACTTTCATCTGAAATTACCTTTATTTTGATGGCAAGCCTAATGAAACATTGATTGTTCAACATGTTAAACCGGAAGTGACATCACAATCTTTGCAGATTGGAAATTTTATAATAATATTATGCTTTTAAACACCTTTTAAAGGTGTTAAAAACCATGCATATTTAATTTCATGACTATTAAAATTACCTAATAAAAATTTTGATAATATAAATATCACTTAGTGCACAGCATGTACAGGGTGGTCAATCAAATTTGAGTAGTCAATTGTAAACTATCTCAACACGTGCGAGTTATTGTGTGTTTGTTTACTGTTGAAACACATGCTGTGTTTATCCTGATGTAAACAGGTCAATTATCATAGATAATTAGATACAACTTACAAATGATGTTTCTTAGTCACCATTTTAAAATGTTTTCACACAAGTACCAGATTTTTTTTTAAAAAATCAAACAATTCTGTCGCCAAAAATATCACCAACTTATTATGTCGCCAGACACCCCCCAAGATTCAAGATAAAATATAATAATTTACATATCCATCATATTCACCAGTTATTGGGACAGAAATTCCTTTTTTTATTTAAATAGACCTGTTTACCCTGTTGGCCTGTAGTATTCTTCCTTGGCTAATTGTATTTTTCTAAGATTAGTTTTAGTCAAAATCACCTTTCCAAAGAAAGTTTGAAAATTATGGTATTTCCTACATAAAATACATGTATTAGGTATGCTATAAAGCTTTTTGTCGAATATGATTGGTCTACTTTCAGCACTGTCACAAATGTTTGAAAGCATTGCCACACAATTCTGTCATTGACTTATTGTTGGCTTTTTCGAAATCTTGATTGACTTTAGTTTTAATGTGGATCTTATAATCAAATCTTACACCATGTGCACATGAAAAGTCAATCTTACAGAAAGTACAACACACAAAAGTATCCCTCTTTGTTGATGGTTCGGATATACTCCTGTTTAAACCGTTTAATGCCTTTTCTTTTCATTTGCTCTGCCTCTTCGTGCTCAGTTTGCTTTCACTTGGGCATGCCGCCATTAAAATCTTTCACACGTTACACCCAAGCGTTTGTAAGGAGCATCGATAATAGAACGATTTTTAAGCGTCTAAATGACTTAGTCTAAAGTTTGCATTTGGCTCTCTACCATTGAAAACACAAAGTACTTGATGCTGATTTTTTTTAATTTTTGCAAACTTGTAAGCATAGAAGTGACTTTGGAGGATGTAATTAAGGAGTGAAAAACCATAGAAACTATGCAGAAATCGTAGTGGTAAACAGGTCTGTTTAAAGAGTACATGAAAACTCACAAAGAACCATTACTTGCAATTACATTTGTCTGGGCTTTTTCTACTTTTTTTCAAAATAAGGCCTATGCCCATAGGATTGGGAATTTTTCTTCCTTTCATACCAAAATTCACCATAAAATTTGTCATCCCCAGAATGATCAGAGTCTATAACAACATCAAGACAATCATCAGTTACTTTTTACGTTGGTAAAATTCATGTCACTACTACCAGTAGAAATTTCTTTTTTAAGCCGAAGCTTTCCAACTTCATGAACTTGATCTGTCCATTTTTAGGAGTTTATTTGTTGTTGTGCGACATCGAGTGGGGACTGAAACATGAGGTTGCACGTGTTATCGTGCAAAGTATACCCCACTCTTTTTTAATTTTGAAAATTAGGAAAACAGACTTGAAAAGATTGACGATAAATTTCATGTAAACATAAGGCATTGTAAAATTTGTAAGTATCAGCAAACAGGAAGTGGTTCGTTGACAGACCTGAAAATAAGAGAGACGATACAACTCATGGTCATAAAGCTACAGGCCAAATATCAAAACATTCCGTTGCACGAGAAGCCGAGATAAGTGTGAAGAAAAACTTCAGTTTGAACAGACCGACAAGGTGACTCCATTATACCACCCACTCCGTAGAGTGGGGGTATAAAATTGACAAACTGGGGCCGAATTTACTATAATTGCTTGTACAGATCGTAGCAGATTTGTTCCTATTCATTTGGTAACGTGACCATTGACGATTGACTTCGTCCAAGTTGAGATTCGTTAAATGAACATGATAACCTATTCAAATTCAATATCAAATTGGCAATTTTAGACTGAGATTTGGGGGAAAAAAACCTTTCTAATAACTGGGAATTAGGCCAAAATTTCGGCTGTTCAGCTGTAAAATTTCTAGACTACCATTAGTACATGCATGTATTTTTACAGACCAGGTCATGTGTGTTACATTGAATGGATAAAGAAGGTGAATTTTCTTCTTGCGGACTAACACACCCATTTACATTTCTTCAACTATTATACGGAATATATGTCGCAAAAATATACGAAAACGGAAGTACCCGTCCCGTGCAAACCAAGTCACAACAAGCATTACCTTGCATTTCTTGCCGGCGTCTTCCCCCTTTTTGCAATAAACTACAGGTGCTAAGCCTGGCAAATAGAAGGCATGAGCACAGGTCGTAATTAATGTCAGTACGCCCAATGTCAACAACATTTTCATAACAACTACTCTAGTTAAACATGCACAAAGTTGTCAAGATGGCTAACACGTCATCCGGCTGTTTACGCATGCGTTGATGTCAGGACAAATCGTCCCCTTCAACATGTTCAACATCGCCATTTACAATTTAAATCTGTTATTGTCAATCACGACGCACGGCTGTAAAAATAAATAAATAACGTCATCACAGTATCAAGTTGATTTAAACTTTAAATAAAATTAAAAAAATTGATTAGTTAAACGGAATCCGGGATTGTTCGCCCTAATTCACGTTCGCCTTACTACAGGTTCGTCCTACTACCTGTTCGCCCTGGGTCAGTTCGCCCCGAGTCCGTCCGCCCTGAATTTTTATATTAATATGTAAAGGAATGCGTAGTGGGAAATACAGGTAATAGAAATTGACATATTTTATTTTTTGTATCTGTTTAGAAATATATATTTTTTTTAATTTTACTTTTTCAGATGTAGGACTTTGAGTGAAAACGGGACGGAACGGGCGAGATTTGAATTTAAAATAAAATGAAGAGTCAAGTACTATTCACATATTTTTATTAGATTTCAAATCAAACAATAAAGAATATCAATCATACTATAGTTCTCTCTATCACATCAAATAAATACATATAAATAGCTAGTATATTATACTATCATTTATTATCCCCGCACTTCGAATGAAGTTCGGGGATATTTGTAATCGGTCCGTCTGTCCCTACGTTAGATAATATTGTCTCCAGAACTCCCCGTTCATTTTTAACTTCACGCATCAATTTCTGTACAGTATTGTCACTAACAGTATGCAGATGCGCAATAAGGTTTTAGAATCTTGATTTTCAAAAATAGGGCCCGCAGGGGTCGAATTTCGAAAACTGGAAATTTAAACTTTTGATCTAATCTCCTCACTCATTTCTCGTTTTATGCTTTTAATTTCTATACAGTATTATCACATACTGTATGTAGATGCGCAATAAGGTTTTGGAATTTTGATTTTTAAGAATTGAGACCCACAGGGGTCAAATTTCGAAAACTGGAAATTTAAACTAACCTGCTTATTAAGTTTTCATTTTATGCTTTTAATTTATATACAATATTGTCACATACTGTATGTAGATGTGCCATAAGGTTTTAGAATTTTGATTTTGACAACTTGAGGCCCACTGGGGTTGTATTTCGGAAATAGCAAATTTAAGCTTGTGCCTTAAACGTACTCCTCCGAGTTTCATTTTTCATTTAGATTTAACAAATTTATTTGTATATATATAATATTGTTCTTTGTTTTCTGTAGATATGCGAAAAGGTTTTTAATTTTGAAAATCTATTAAGGGATCAAATTTTGGGACCGAAAATAGTGAAATTGCTAATTTTGCTTTGTCTCTATAAATACTTATTCTTTTTTTTGTGGCAGTGGTTTCATTTGTGTATAATGTTGTCCTTCACTATGTGTAGATGTGCAATAAGGTTTTCAATTTTGAAATTTGACTCAGGGTCCCAATTTTCAGACTGAAATTGTTAAATTTCTAATTTTTCGATGTTAATTGTTTTTTTTTTTTACTTGTACAGTGCGGGGATTGACATCGTTTCTGATGGCTCCAATTTCTAGTTTGCGTTTAATAGCACTATAATATAAAATGCAAAAACATATAATAGTCATATAATGTTCATACTATGAAAAATAATTCAAACTCGTCAGTCATGTTAACTACGAAAGACAAAGCTCCGTCTAGTATAACAAAAAATGTTATTTATTAAATTCATTTCATACTCCAAATATGCATTATCATATTATTATTATGTCCTCAACTCTATACATGTACTATATACTATACTACGTTTTTGTAATATTCTTGAGTGGGCCCAAAATCATCCTTATTTCGCTGCAGTGGGGGCATCTTTAATAATTTACGTCGACTTTTATTTATACAAAGATGTCAAAATTTAGTATTTCCAAAAAAAATCCAAACAAATTATTTTTTTACAGGAAATTCAGTTACGCCATCCTGTATTTATTTAATGGACAAAAGAGATGCATCAGTAAAATATACTTTAAACCACCCCCCCTATATTAAAAAAAAAACAAAAACAAAAACAACAAAAAACAAGCAAAATGAATTTTTCGTACGAGTCCTTACGGATCGCCAACTCGCAGTCAATCGCAAGCATCCGTACATAACTCGTTGGTATCCGTTAATAACTCTTCACAACTCGCAGACACTCGAGAGGATCCGTGAAAGTAGAGGTTGCACTCCACAAATTAATAGTACCATATTCTATGTGAAGTGAGCTAACAAATGTCATGGTCTTGTGCCATTTTCAGAGTAAATAATACCCATATACATATATATATATTCTGAAAGGCCATTATGTTAGCATTGTTTCAATCATGATAAAATAAATAAAAAATATCCATGGAAACCTAGTTGGCATAGCAACATTTCAAAAATTTTCATAAAAAAAGCTTTAAAAATGTTAAATTTCACTCCACTTCGGCTTAAAATTGAGGTCTGATGCAGCGTTTCAATCCAATTGAGACTTAATTTTTCAGATTCTGCATAAAATTCCATTACATATGTGGGAAAAAAAGGTTTACTTTTCCGGCTCTTTTTTTCGCAATTTAACTTACCAGTGCAGGTGCCGATTATCACTGTCAAAGTTTTACACACCACATGTCAATTCACAAGTCCCAGTTTATGACCTCCCATTACTTGTCAGAAGCAAAATCAGTTAATGTTTTCGTATTTTTTTAAACTAAAATCTATCCTCTTTCAGTCAATATTACAATTTTGAGGTTAAGACATTTATTATTTATCTATCATGTAGTCAAACTTTACCAACTCTAATAATTAATAAAATTCCGGGGGTGCATTTCTCCGAAACTAAGATAATTAGTGGAGTGTAACCAGAGGTACATCAAAAATGTTCTTGCGATTGTCCACGGATTACATTTTCCGTAAATAACTCGTAAATAACTTGTAACAATCCGTAAGTATCGTAAACCGGTTGCAACAACACGTAACCCTCTGTAAACTACTCGTAAGAATGCGTAAATGTCTCGTAAACAATTTGTTTTACGATTTGTTAACGGATCATTATGAGTGCTTAAGTGATGTTTACGATTTCATTCACATCGTGTTACAATGGCTTTACGGATTGTTAAGAGTTATTACGAGCAATTTACGTATAGTTACGAGTAATTTACGAATACATACGTATACTTTACGATTTAGGAAAGGTATAAAAATTGTCTCGCTGGATGTCGGTTGTCCAATGATGTTTGTTTGTTTGGTTGGGGTTTTACGCTGTTTTCAGCATATTTGGCTATTTCGCAGCGGCCAGTTGTTATTGGTGGAGGAGGCCGGAGTACCTGGATAAAATCACGGTAGGAAAATTGGCAATCTTTGTCAATTTAGATCGGAGTCGAACACAGCCCGCCACAGGTGAGATTCGAACACACAACCTCAGTGTTGACAGGCTAGTGATCATTAGTATTCATGACGAACTACCTAGACCACTCGGCCACCGAGGCCCCCATAGACTCGTATGATGATACACAGAGAATTGCATACTCTTTTGCAAAAAGCATACGGACTCGTAAATACTCGTAACTAACTCGCAACTATTCGTAACAACATGTTAACAGGTTGTAATTTACAGGCAAAAGCTAAGTAACATTCCTAATGTAGTCGTAACAATCCATAGATAGCCCGTGAAATGTCGTAACTTGCTCGTATTTATACGTAGTAACTTGAAACAAATCGTAGATTTTTGCCGTAAATACATTGTAATAACTCGTAATAAACCGTAAATGGCTCGTAATTACTCATAACCACTCTTTAAGTGGCCAAATCGTAAGGATCTGCGTACTTTTATGATATTGTGCCATAGGTAAGAATTCGTAAGAAAAATCCGTGTATGTGAAGGTAGCATTAAGCTTACATAAGTCACTGTCATTTTTTCGGAACTAATTATAGATTTATTAAAAATAGCACTTACTATAATTTCCCTCTTCTGAATCTACATTTCTCTTTTGTAATTAAGGTACGTGTAGATGTAGCTTCCGTGAGCCGAGATCAAAACCAAATCTATCATAGCTTCCGTGAGCCGAGATCAAAACCAAATCTATCACCTGAGCTATAAGTACATGATGTATTCAACATGTATAACTGAAAACTATAACTAACCATAGGAAATAAATAAAATGAGGTTTTTTGTTTTGTTTTTTGTTTTGTTTTGGTCACCTGACAATTTAGAAGGAAACCATGTTTAAAAGTGTGTTTGTTTATATCAAAACGTCAAAGAGATTCCTTGTATTAGATAAATTATTCCTACTATAAAACATATTCTTTATGTAGAACTTGCATGCAACTATTATAATATTGTGTTAACGAAGAAGACTTCATAAGTTTGTTAAACTTATGTCCGATCCATTTTGCATTTTTTTTTTTGGCAAATAAAATATATATGTTTAAACCAATTAAGATCCCAGAAGATATATGGTACTTTCTTATCAAGAGGGACACAATACAAATAAACGTGATTTACATTAACACAAAATTTATGGATTTAAAACTATACAGTATATATACAATTACGGCCCTCTGAGGAGGGAGATATCCGACTCATAGGGCAGTAACTGTTTTATTATACCGAACAAATAACCGACGGGTTATTCACCTGCGGGGAATAAGAGGGTTATTCATCGGACAAATGCATTTTGTCGAGGTTATTCCCCGGCACCACCGATTATAATGAAATATCGGAATTATTCTATGTCATGTGATCATTTATTAGCCAATAGATTTATTTAATTATACTGTAAGGTATAATAATATATATTGCAGTTAGTTCGCTTTGTACATGTTGTATACTTACAGTGACAGATTTCGACTAACACATTATCAGTTTGTGTAATACAAATAAATAAGTGCAGAAAATGCATATAAATAAATTTTATTGAAAACGATTTTTCGTTAAAAATTATTCAAGTTTTTCTCTTTTCATTCTTTTTCATTAGACTCCAATAATTTGGCAATATCGTCTCAAATCTTGATGATGTACTTACTGCTGATAACCCCCGGGTTTTTTTAAACATGCAAAAGACATTTATCTAAAAGAGCTACATTTGAACAAAGCTTATAAGAATAGTAAATACTGTTCTCTTTAGATCTTACTATAAATATCGAAAATGGAGAGATGCGTTGTAAAATTTATGATAAAAACAACGATTCTAATTTTTACAATTACTAACTTCCCCTTTCCTTATGGAGACGTGGCTGTGGCACCATCGTATGGAGTTTACATATAACAGCTCGTACGTTTTGCATGACTTTGCTCTCGGCTAGAAGACTTTAACGAGCGAAACCATACGATTACTAAAAAACTTCTATTACAGCGTTATATAGATTTCACAAGTTGCTTATTGCTTTTAGAAAGGTTTAATAGATATCAACATCTTTTATCTAAATAAACAGCTTCCAGAAAAGCACTCATCATGAACGGGTTTTCTCATCCTAGTTTCTACTGTAATATGGTGAATAAATGCAAAAGGCTCGCTATTAACCCACAAAAACTTGATAGTTACTTAAGATCTTTTCACAGTAAGGGCTACAAAAAATTAATATGAAATATGTGCAATTATGTAAAAATTTCTCTTTCTCCCAATGACTTGAAGACTTTAAATTCATTCCGGCCTCTCACGAATACTGCCGATTTCTATTCAACTCTATGACCAGATAGCATTAAACTCTTTATGGGAATGTTATTACAGATTTTTTCGTTTGGTAGAGCGACACTATCCGGCCTGAACCTATGAGAGCCTTAGCTAGTTTTACAGTTAAAAAGAGCACATTCTGACCGCGCTATCTAAATTATGTACCGTTTCAACTCTAATTTAATTTGAAGTTCTAGCAAGTGGTCATTTTATAGTGTGTTTTATACACCGGAGTGTCAGAATAGATAAGGGGGAGGTTTCGGTACCCATAAAACCGGTTTAACACCACCTCTGTTCAATGTATGTACCAAGTCAGTTCATGTTTGTGTTTAAGGATACTATAGATACATGTACATCGATGTCCGCTTTCGGATTTGTTTCTCGAATAGATAACGAGGGACATTTGAAGACAAAACTTTATGACAAACGTGATGACTTCAACTTTCCTATTGTTAATTTTCCCTTCTTGAGTAGCATCGCCTGCATATGGCGTCTGCGTTTCTCAGCTTATCCGATATTCAAGCGCATGCGTGAGTTACCATGACTTTCGACAAAGAGGATTACTGCTGTCACAAAAGCTGCTTAACCAGGGTTTTATCAGGGATAAGTTGATGTCATCACTTTATAGGAAAATTTACAAAAGCATGTGAAACTGACAAAAGCAATGTCCATGTTTTCTATGGAAACCCCAAATTATAAAACTCATTAAGTCTTTGTACAACTACACTGAAATAGAAAAGTACATGTTTTGCTATTATTCATTTAGAAAAAACCTACAGGTATATCTCTTGCACAACTACACATAGCGCTCAAGCATTGTTTCATTCTAAATTAATGCAAATTGTAAGATAATATATATGTTCACAAACTTCCCAATATAATATAATGTTTTGCTATGGGAAACCCCAAAAATCTACTATAAAACCTTCATGGATTGCACAACTACACAACAATTCTTTCAAGTTTCGTTTCATATCAATGTAGACTGTAGATTTATTTTTGTCCAAACAAATTAAATACTTGTGGGTTGGAGATTTTTCCATCATAAACGTCCCGATATATAGTAATGACAGAGTTTATGTTTTTTTCTATTGGAAACAATAAAGATAGATCCGACGAAGAAAATCTCTTTAATCGTATGTAGGTAATAATATTAAGTCCTTAAATGATATCCCCGCCCTACAATATCGGACCGGAAATATTTTGCCTCATTTACAGTATCACATGGTTTATGATACTTTTCTTGGTAACCGTCTGAATAGCATAAAAGTTGAACCTAATACGGTCTTAAGTGAAATTATCCCCCTTCGAAATGTCAGGAATTATTTTGCCTCATGGACACCTTTATATTGAATTCCATCAGACCGTTTACATGTTTAGAAGAAGTTGCAAATTGAATGACGAGTCAAATAAATACCTAAGTCTATGGAACGCCGGAACTGTCTTATAGGATCTTAAAGCGTAGATATTTAATGTTTTTTTGTAACTTTGTCTTTACCTCCTGTCTGTTTGTTTGCTTGTTTGTTTAGTTGGGGTTTTACGCAGTTTTCAGCAAATTTGGCTATTTCGCGGCGGCCAGTTTTTATTGGTTGAGGAAGCCTGAGTACCCGGAGAGAACCATCGACCTTCGGTAGGAAAATTGGCAATCCTTGTCAATTAAGATCGGAGTCGAACACACCCTACCACAGGTGAGATTCGAACTCACAACCTCAGTGTTGACAGGCTAGTGATTATTAGTAGTCATAACGAACTACTTACTAATTGACCACTCGGCCACCGAGGCCCCCGTCCTGTCTGCATTCCTACTTTATGTTATGTGCATGTACCTTTATTTCCTGACTCTGGGTCTCTGTGTTATGTCAAATTTACAATTTGTGTTATGTCAAATTTACAATTTTACGACAAGAATCAAATCAATATTATTGCACATTATTATAAAACGCCATATCCAAGGACATTAAGATTTTGTCAGATATTGATTTTTAAGAGTATCGTTTTATTGTAAATATTAAAAATACCAGTCTAAACTCTTCTAAAATATAAGAAATATTTGATGATTTCTGAAAAATTTTTCCTAAAAAATTCGAAATTTAATCATAAACATCTACATCAATACTTATTTGAAATGGACATCAGCAGTATGTTAAAGTTGTCAGAGAATCACTCGCGTATAAACACAACATAAAGCCATTGAAATATAATATCATGAGCTTTTCATAGAACAAAAATGTACTCAGACCAAACTGTATAGAACATTCGACATAACAAACCTATTTGAGACAGGACACAATTATTAACTGACATAGCGTAAGGAAGAATAGACAAATCATACAGAGGAAAGCTGACAGAACCTAAAGGTGTTTGATCATAAAGTTTATAGGATGTACAGTAATACAACACGCACATATCAAAGAGTAGCAATGACATAACATATAACTGTTTGACAAAACAAATAGTAAATTTGACATAACACAGAGACGCAGTGTCAGGAAATAAAGGCACTTGCATGCAAAATAAAGTAGAAATAACAGGACGTAAAGACAAAGTGAAAAAACACATTAAATATCTACATTATAAGACAGTTACGGCGTTCTAAATAACTCTAATTATCTCCTTTTTATGAAGTCGGATATGAATTATTTTCCTCCTATTATTTGATGTAAAGTGTAACTTACATTAAAGAGAGTAGCGCTTATAAGATTGCTGGACAAACAGACAGACATATGAATAGACATTGGTTATTCTGATCCTATATACCCGCAAGACTTTGTTTAGGGTGTGGAAAAAAGAATAGCATTAATAACCAATTAATGGTCACTATAACTAAGTTTACCAACAAACACTTGTAAAAAAATAGGCAAAAAACATAAAAGGATTAAAGTATCTTAACATCCACTTTCGGTCATTTTTGCATTTTTGTATTTACTTTTCAACTTTTTAGATTGCTGTTTTGGTTTTCATTATTTTAGGCCTTGAGCACAACTGATGAGTTGTAAATCGACGAAATGTGCACGTCTTGTGCATCAAAATTGGTATCAAAGAATTTTATTCCAATATTCTCCTGACTTTTTGATAGTGTATCGTTCTCCAAACAAATAAGAAGATTATTTTTCATGTCTTATGGCTGGTTGAGAGTATTAAAAGAGCGTATTAGATGCCGCTATAGCTAGAGTTGCTATAAGGCTTTTACCAATAATCCATTGCCAACAGCTCAGATTAGGAAGGCCCGTGACGCCACCTTTAGCGATACTTTTCACCCCTATAATATCAATAAATCAGAAAATTATCTTAATCTTCATGACAAAAATGTAATTTGATATTTATATAGAATAAACATTAATTTTAATTGTGCGAACTATCTGTGATAGAGTCCTTTCCTTCGA
The DNA here is from genome assembly GCA_028015205.1 of Mytilisepta virgata. NCBI lineage: Eukaryota > Metazoa > Mollusca > Bivalvia > Mytilida > Mytilidae > Mytilisepta > Mytilisepta virgata. Next base: position 60,133,447 of record CM051518.1, on the reverse strand, counting down.
TTCTTTGAGATCAAATCTGCTCGATTAAAAGTTCGCTCGGGTCCTTAGATCTGTTTTCAGTTTCAATTTATTCTACTTGAATGACTTGAAAGTCTTGACCAACATGCATTACGATAAATGCAAAACAAATTTCTTATCAATATCGTTATAATTAACAAATTTGTCCACATCAAAGACTAGCATCGATTGCTAGATCGGTAAAATGCATTTATATTCAATAAATTAATTTGGATGAAATCAATGTGAGCTTAAAGGTAGTAATTAAAATTCTGTTTACAAGAATTACATAAATTGGAGAGACAATAAATTTAATATAATACAAGTATTCTAAATACTAAAATACGATTTTGCACCAAGAGTTTCCTTACAATATGTATAGTGCAAGGAGGAAAATGTGAAAAAAGAATCCCTTCGATTAATCCTTTTAATTGTATATACATGTTTCTCCGATGAAATATCCACTAGCTCTTTGTTCATTCACGGTAACACTTTTATACTTAAGTTTCTTATTTGATGCAGAAGAAAATGTACTACGATTGAGGTGTTTGGCACTGAATTCGTTGAAATTGGAAAATCATATAAATGTACTTTATTATAACTGAAATATAATATTGCATATTGCGTAATAATAACATAAACATTAATGGGAGCGTAGAAATCTGTTGATGACATATAGTCTAAAAGTGTACGAGAACTTACTGTAAATAAGAATCAATAGTGATAAATTGCATACTTTTATGTATGTATAATTCCATTTTAATTTGCATATGACAAAATACAAGAATTTCATTGGTCGGAAGGGCAAAATCATAAAAAATTTATACATTGATAAACCCATATTTGGCAAGTATATTCATGCGCTTTCTTGATTATTTAAAGTTTTAAATGAGACATTAAATGTGAAGAATGCTGTAAAAGAATAAATTTTAAGGATGATACTGACAATAATAGATAAGATTTAATGAGAAATGGTTTAAAAATTGATGAAAATTGCGCAGTTTTGAACATATAAAGGCTAATAAATGATAGTTAATTAATAAAGATATTATAAAACGTGTAAAATACAGAATATTAAAATACATGAAATAGGTAAAGAACTTTGATTAAAATTACAGAAAATAATAACTGTATGAAAAATTGCTCTGTAGAAATCTGTTGTATGATTTATATTACACTGAAAATGTCAATGAAGATATAGATGTCACTTTCACATTATGTGCAAAAGGTCACCTAGACTGTTAAATATTTTACTACGAGAAGTTACTAGTAGTCAATTTAATTTTTTTTTCAAATTTTCAAGTGCATTGATTTTTCTACCGGAAATTCCCCACTGAGGCATTTGAGATGTAAACATATCACCTGTGTAAACAATTGTAAAATTCTTATGTTTTCTTAGATAATTAACCAACAAAAAGTTGTCTTCAGATTCGAACATTTATTCTTTCAAAATGTCAAAAATCTATTTCACGAACTGAAGTCTGTTTCATGAGTTTCTGAACATATTTTTGATGACGACAGGGCATATTTATTGTAAATTGATACACTATTTACATATTTTAACCGGTGACAATATACCATCATGATATATGCTCTATTCAGACGGCAAAAATTTGTTGCCAACGACAAGCTGTGCCAAAGTTGTCACAATAACAATGGCAAAATATATTCACAGTCTTAGTTCACCAACAACATACAAACCCCGCGCGAAGTAAAAGAAATCGGAAAAATATTTCATATAATATTGATTACTTGGCTATTCACCTTCTAAGATCGATCGTGATTTCCAAGTATCAGGGCTCGACTATGTTACAATAAACCAAAACTGGGTTGCTTAACTGGTATACAACTTTGTATGAGATTTCGTTAATTAGGGTTAATTTAATTTAACAAGTTATTAACCTACGTGGAAATAATTTGCAGAAAACTACTTACCACAAGATATAATGATAGGGGCCCTGCCCAAGTAACTCATTTCAGATAAGGTAATTAATGAAAAATTCGAAAGATATAAGTACTTGCTCACCACCTAAAAATAGTGTAAAGCAGACTGAGATTCAAATGCCAAAATGATCTTATAACCAGAAAAATTGCAGATTTACCCATATTTTCTCAGTGAAGTGAACAGTACTGAAAATCTTATAACCAGAAAAAATTGCCGATTTAGCCATATTTTTTCAGTGAAATGAACAGTACTGAAAATCTTATAACCAGAAAAAATTGCCGATTTAGCCATATTTTTTCAGTGAAGTGAACAGTACTGAAAATCTTATAACCAGAAAAAATTGCCGATTTAGCCATATTTTTTCAGTGAAGTGAACAGTACTGAAAATCTTATAACCAGAAAAAATTGCCGATTTAGCCATATTTTTTCAGTGAAGTGAACAGTACTGAAAATCTTATAACCAGAAAAAATTGCCGATTTAGCCATATTTTTTCAGTGAAGTGAACAGTACTGAAAATCTTATAACCAGAAAAAATTGCCGATTTAGCCATATTTTTTCAGTGAAGTGAACAGTACTGAAAATCTTATAACCAGAAAAAATTGCCGATTTAGCCATATTTTTTCAGTGAAGTGAACAGTACTGAAAATCTTATAACCAGAAAAAATTGTCAATTTAGCCATATTTTTTCAGTGAAGTGAACAGTACTGAAAATCTTATAACCAGAAAAAATTGCCGATTTAGCCATATTTTTTCAGTGAAGTGAACAGTACTGAAAAAGTGTTTAGTGTTTCACCTTGTTTTTTTACCTTTCTGTATGCGTGGAGTTGTTTCCACCCTAGTACACAATAACGCCCTCCGTTTGAAAACCCCATGGTTTGTTATCTATACTGGAAAAGAATTTATATGAATTGTTTTCTTACCCATAGATATTAAAACACCATTAAAAATATTTAACAAAAGAGAAAGAATTTATTTTTTGAATGTCAATCCATATTTCATTTGTTAGAATTATTGATTCTGAGTACTTTAGTCTGAGTCGGTGTTTCATTCAATGCATATATAATTGACATTAAGGTTAATAATGAGAAATGATTTTAGCACTGTGCATGGGTATCAGAAATAAAACTGAATAATAGAACTTTAAAAGTTAATGAAACATTCCACTACAGTATGAAATATCAATTAATTATGTTCTTGCACAATGTTCATGAGAACAATTTTCAATAATTCCATAATAATTGTTTTTGCTGTGGGATTGTTTTGAAATTTATATTACGTTCTACGATATATCGCAAATTTTACGTAGAAAAGCCGAAGTTTGGCATTTGTGTTTTGTTTTGTCTACAGTTGGTAGTTACTCAATACTAAATAATCACTGATTATACCCCTGCAAACAATTTTTTTTTCGGTGAGGGTCTATACGAATCACCCTGTCCGTCCGTCTGTCTACTGTCTGTCGTCCGGTCGGTCCGCCTGTCTGTCGTCTGTCCATATGCCTTGTAAGCGCAACTCCTCCTAAACCGTTCAATGGATTTTGATGAAATTTAATATAAAGGTTCGGCATCATTTGTAGATGTGCATGAAGCAAGATAATTATCACTGGATGCTTGAAAAGGGATATTATCCGACTTAAGGGTTTTACATGTTTAAAGCTTGTAAGCGCAACTCCTCCTAAACCGTTCAATGGATTTTTATGAAACTTTATATGAAGATTGGGCATCCATCATATGTAGATGTGCATGAAGCAATATAATTACTGCAGGATGCTTGCTTCGTTTAAGTTCCTTAATTGATAATAAACTAGAAATTAATACACGAATTACAACATATTGCTAACAGTAACGAAAATAGACAATTCTAAAGATTTAACTATTAAAGCCTACAGTTTTTGTTTAATGCTGCTTTAGTATACCCGCATTGCCGGTATATTGTCGTTGTTTCTGTCCGTCTGTCTGTCCATCTGTCTGTCCGTCCGTCACACTTTCTTGTGACATCAACTCCTCATTCAGTGTTGGGTATACCATTTTAATTCCTTCACAGTAGTGTTGCATATATCCTTTAGATGCGCGATAAGGTTTTAAAATTTTTGATTTCGCTGAACGGGTGAAATGTGGGACTGAATACGAGCGAATATGCTTGTGACATCAACTCCTCATTCGTTATTGATTCAAGGCTTCTACATTCATTATAGAATGATTGTACATGTGATGTAGATGCACAATAAGGTTTTAAAATTTTGACTTCTTTCGTTGACCGAAATTTGGGACCAAAAATGAGCGAATTTTCAAGATATGCTTAGAACATCAATTTTGAAGCATTTTTTATTCTAGGCTTCTGGTTTCTTAATAAGTAAATTGTCCATTGTGTAGAGATGAAAAGACAGGTTTCAAAATTTTCATTTTCGCTTAATGGACGAAATAAACAAATTGTCAAAATATGAATGTGACATCAACTCCTTATTGATTATTGACGCTAGGCTTCTACTTTGATTATAGAATGATTGTACATATGATGTAGATACGCAATAAGGTTTTAAAATTTTTTATTTCATTCATGGAGCAACAATTGGGTCCGAAAATGAGCGAATTTTCAAAATATGCTTAAAACATTAATTTCTGAGGCATTTTTTATGCTAGGCTTCTGGTTTCTTCATAGGTATATTATCCATGATAGACTATGCAAAAAAAAGATGCCCAACACACAATTTTAGACCCATGGCCTTACCACTAAATTTGCATCAAAATCATCACTTGGATGAAACAAATGTGGGGGGTGCGGGTATAACTGTCGTCTCCGACAGTACTCTAGCATTTTATTATGATATTATCTAATGTTTTGTTTTAAATATTAAAGATGTTTTCCAATATATTCCTATTTCTTGTATTTTAACATGTTTTGTTGATATAGCGATCATGAGATGCAGAAAATTAAATGTGTGTGAAAATAATAATTTCCATAATTCATGAAAAAAAAGGGATTTTGTAGGCATTTAGTTGAATGCTAATTTGTGTAAAATATAAATATATTTCTACTATGAGGATACCTATTATCTTGTGCATCAAAATTGGTATCAAAGACTTTTATCTTAACGAAAGGTAACGTACATTTTGTACCTGGCAAAAAAAAATAGGTATAATAAGCTGTCGAGGATTTTGATATATATTGGAACACTCGTAGTTTTAGACAATTTTAAAAAAGGTAATGGAGAAAATAGACATATTTACGAGGGAACATTCTAAATAAAAAACAAGACATAAATCTGAAGCACAGTTGTTTGAATTTTAGTGATAAAAATATTTTGAAAATGTTTGAATATTTGTATCATTAAAATTCATACGACTGTGTCTGAAGCAAAAACGTGGAAAAAACAACATAGAATAATAACCATGGACAGCATGAACTTCTTGTTAAACCAGATATATATGGTACCAAGTGCTACATGTAGTTCTGTAGTGTATGCGGCTACTCTGTACCCAATTACTATTTCAGAAGAAGAAAATGGTGTGTTACGACCAATATTTGAACACTGTAAAGTCTAATCAATTCCTGAGGAGGGCCGTAATATTTCTGTAGTGATAAAAAAAATCTCTCTCCAATAAAACCCTTGTTTTTCGAAAGAAGCGTTTGTGACATATTAATCCTCTGAAACGGGATATATGACCTTGAATATAGCTTAAGCTAAAAATGTAGGCAATATGCTTACCATGCCTATAACAGTTAGGAAAAGTAAATTAACAATTCAAATGTTAAGAAGGCGTGTTTATCTTACATGTGAATTTCTTTAAATATGAAGCGGAATGTGATATTTTATTTGACTTATCTAAGCCCCCGTTCTATAGAATGATCAGTATTCCTTTAATCCAGCAATATCAGCACAAAGTTCTTTTACGCGTTTTAGCATGGAGGACTGTTTAAACTCTTAAAAACAAAAAAAGACTTTGATAAATAAGTGGTATAAGTCAAATTGTAACAGGAAGTGTTTATGCCATTATTGTAACGGACTTCCCTTAATTAGTATCTAAGTTATAGAACCGTAACTAGGTTTAAACAATATCATGCTCAACTGTTACATGCGTTACATAATCTTCAAACATCTATTAACTGTGCACAGTCATAAACGCTGTGTGGTTGTCTTGAAGCGAAGGTCTAAAACTGTAATCACACACAAGAAAACAATAGTGTAACCTACTGCTAGGCTTTATGCGTTGCGAATCGGGTTAGGGTTAGGGTTAGGTAAATTTAAAGCATCACTTTCGGGGTAGTATCGAAATACTAGCAACTCAACTGAATACCTGGAATCCACTAGCAGCAGTATTGACTCAATGGTAATTATAAATTATTTGATGCAAATTATGATGCAGAAGATGTGCACATTTTGTCGTTCACGACTCATCAGTTGTGCTCAAGAAAATTGATAACCAAAACAATACTCCAAAAAGTTGAGCAAATTTTATTTTTGGATTTTTGTATTTACCATAAGTTTTCAAGTTTTGAAACAATGTATTTGATTTTTGTGTTTCATTTCAAATGACTAACACATAAAGGTTCTTATTTGTAATTAATGTTACCTGTGTTTATTGCAGATATGCATTCATTTTACCTTTAGTTGACGATTTCGTATATTAACGCTCAATAATTGAACAATATAGTGAATTATTACCAAACCATAAACATACAAGCCATTTTAAAACAAAGCAAACCATTGACTCGCGTGACCAATAGAAAACACATGACAAAAGTCAATTAAACACGAGGGAAAACAAAGCGTTCTCTCTTCAGAACTTTATTGATGGGCTCCTCTGCAAAATATTATGACATAATGCATTTTATTATATTTTACATAGAGAGATCATTTATCATCGAGAAAAAACAGCGTAGGAGAAAAGAATTCTAAAAGAACAAAAACGTTATGTTGGGAATTCATCTTGGAATCTTATATTTTGCCCTTTTATTGAATTTTTCACAAGGTAAGTCTTTTAATTCTTCTTGTATGTTGACAATTCAGAGTACAAAGTTTTACCAAACACTGGAAAACTACAGTGATTTTTAATTAAATCTTATGATGGCTTATTTCGTTTTTTGATGAACAAAACTGGGATTGCTTACTAAGATTTATGTTAGAATAAAAATATTATGTTTGTATTGCTGATATTTTCATAAGATTAGTAAATATTTTGATGAACGAAACCAAACGTTACTTCCAACTTTTGTCCAAAAGTTACAGGTGTCAGAAGTTTCAAAATGGTCTACAGAAATTACCAACATCTTGTAAAAAAAAACGGGTTGAAAAGTTACATGAAATAGCTTTCTTTAATAAAGGCTACAGTTTGGAAACCCTTTGTAATTCCATTGGAATGATTCTTTATGAAAGTCATTGGAAGAAAATCTTTAATAGCATTTTACAAATACTGCAAATCGTCATTAAACTTAATGACTTTATACAATTACGCTCTTTACAAGAGGGGTATTTCTAGTTATCCTATTTAAAAATGCGAAATTATACAACCAGCAGCTATGAATCGCTGATCAAATTATACACTAATAAGTATAATTTGATATTTTAATTAAGAACCGTGGTATAGCTATTGCTTTTTCGTCCGTTCACCATCTGTTGTCCGTCCGTAAACTTTTATATTTAATTCTTCTTAATTTTGCTTAAACGAGAATAGCACCATCGTTGTACACACCCAAGGAGTCTCCATGACATCAAATTATTGCGTGACTTTTTTCTATGACTTCCCGTTTGAGTCTTTTGTTTTGAATAATTAAGTAGGGTTATTTATGTAAAATATCGGAGTTCATCATTAACCAGCACATCAGGCGTATCTTCTCATTTCATCTATTCAGTTTAAATTTGTTTTTGACATGTCATCGGAGTCTGGTAAACAAACGAAATATCAATTACATTCCGAACTTAATGCAAGGTTAGGGCTAATTAAACAAATGGCAAATTAAAATAGCACAATTTGAACATGTTTCTGAGTATTTTCACAAACTATGATTCCGCAATGATGCATAAGGCCATACATGTTGGGGAAAAAAGGAATAACTTGCATAGCTACATATATGACACGAACAATAGTGTAAGTTTAAAAATATCTAGGGTGGGATCTAGAGATTTTGCTGTATACTTTTATATAGGAATTCTAGCTTGTTATTTGTGGTGACATCATGAATATTATCCTACACGTTCATCTTTCTGAGTATAAGTGAAAAAAAATTAAGAATTTTTACTTATTTTTCATGGATGAGAAAGATTAAATCTTGCCACTTAGTATAGATTTGTTATTTCTCTGCATGAGCTTTTATTTTGTTCCCCCCCCCCCCCAAAAAAAAATATTAATCTGTAACATTAACAGAGGTTTTAGAATTATACTTTTCACAGCTGTGTATGGGATTTAAAATATTTTAAATGTAACGCAATTATGGGACTTAAAAGGTGATTTTAATCTCTATAGTCTGAGACGTGGTTTTTTCGGAATTGAGAATTATTAGCGAATTTTCATTTAGCACAAGATGAATATCTATTGAAAATGGGGATGTCATTGAACATTTGTGCTACATTTTGAGTTTATTTTCCTGTTGGTAGAATCAAATCCAAAGTCTGTCATCAGTTCAGCTCCAGTATTTGCTTACTGGTATGAAAATAACCGTACAATTCATTTTTTTGTTTGGTATAAAAGTATTCGTAATCTGTAGCTCACTGTTGGATTGTGCTTTGGCCTTCTTATAAAAACATGTGTTATTATTAATCTATAAAGTATTAACGAATTTTAATTTAACACAATATGAATAAAGATTGAAACTTGGGATGTCATTGAATATTTTTGATACTTTTTGAGTTAATTGTCCTGCTTGTAAACACAAATTCAAAGCCTGTCATCAGTTCTAGCTCCAGTATTTCTATACTGCTATGAAAATAACTGCAAAATGTCTTGAGCACAGCTCAGTGTTGGACTATGTTTTGGCCTTCCTATCAAAACGTATGTTATTATTAATTTTTGATAACCATATTTACCACATCAAATTAGGTATAACAGTAGGTAAGAAAGGATGTGCGGAATAAATACTAGTATACATTATTGTTTAGAGGCCAGCTGAAGGCCGCCTCCGAGTGCGGGATTTTCTCGCTGCGTTGAAGACGCATTGGTTGCCTTGAGCTGTTTTCTGCTCTTTGGTCGGGTTGTTGTCTCTTTGACACATTCCCCGTTACCATTCTCTATTCTAATTGACACAAAATCAAGAAAAACACGTTATAAAATTTCTAATTTTTATAGAATGTTTATTGGTACCAATGAGTAGATGAGTCTGCTGTTACACTTCAAGGCTCTCACCTGTTCCAGCTTTATTTATAACTGAGTACATTTAAGTTAAACATCGCAAATCTTTAATATCAAAATATAAATTAATGTATTTTGGTCCAAATTTCAATTCAATTAGCGATGTTTGTGAGTACTTTAAGCACCATTTCCGTTAATTATTTAATGATTTACGGTCCCTCGAGACGTCATTAGTACTTTTAACACTAATAATATATTCTTTATATCTTAGAAGATCTGCCCATAAACAACCGAGCAGACATCTGGAACCAAGAAAGAACTCTGTGTGAAAAATTAAAATGTAAATTTGTTAAAGGTCGTTATCCAGAGCAAACGGTCTGTTCCAAAGTTATATAATTTATTGGACAAAAAAAAATTATCGATAATTTAAATGATACCAGCCAATTAATAATTTATCTAATGTTTGACCAATACACAAACGTAATTACCAATAAAGCACGTAACTCGCGATGGAATTTTCCAATGAAAATCAATCATCCGTTATTTAAACCTTTCCCGTAATATATCGATGAGTTTTATACATATTCTCATTTGGAACTTCTCAAATATTGTTTGAGGGAATAGAACAAAATTGCAAAATATGTAATTTTACGCAATTATTTCTTTATCTCATACGAAGACATTTGTAACAGTTGGTCCAAATAAGTGATGGATGTATTTCATTACAGAAGTTTGATTTTAGCCGCTCTTTCAGTTTTATTTCATTTAGCACAAGGTAAGATTTTTCTCTTTCAGGTAATATATTTTAAAGAAAATAGAAACAAAAACAAAAACTGCAACTGGGGATTTAAAAATTACGACTGTCACCAGATATAATCTAGCAGTTTCAAATGAATATATGATAATCCAAATGCTTGTTGACTGTTGCAACATCAATCGACGAAAGAGTTTGTAGATAAAAAATACATTTAATCTGTTAATGTTGATTTTTCTTTCAGGACGAATTTGACGTTCGGAGGAAACCTTTTACAATTATATGAATAATATATAAATATCCTAGATGTATGTACAAAGAAAGCATTTTATTTATTAAGGCAATAATAATTTTATGTGAACGTAGTTTTAGATGAAACGAAAAATAAGTAATCATTTAAATGTACAATGTTTACTATATTGTCGCCAAAATCTTAATTTTCTAAGATATTTTTGTGTCTTAAATTCTATTCCTTTCTGTTCCGTTCATGTTGGATTTTTATAGGTGTAATAGTTGACCCGTGTAATTGCTTGACCATATAATTTGTTCAATTTTGCCGATTGCACTTTCATAAACTGATCCTGTTCACGACAGGAAACTACAAAAAACATATCCCGTTCACGAAAGTCAATTAAAAAAAAAATCCCCTGTTTATGACAGACAACAACCAAAAACAATCTCTGTACCAGACAAAATGCACGAACATATAACAAAGGATTACATATGCAACCTAAAAGTGGTATAAATTTACAGAATATCGAAAATAAGATAATTATTATTAATTAAATTGTATTTTTTATTCAAAATAATTCCTAATGTATATTTGTCATGTAAGCCTTTTACACAGACGAAAAAAACATGTACAGGAAATAGACTAAAAACTTGTTTGCGTTATTTCATTCAAAACATATCAACGAAAAGGGAAAAACTGACAAACACGTGCTGCTCCTGATTAATATATATGACTCATTTTACAATAAAATCTACCACCATAAAATACGTGGAAAACTAAAGATTATTATATATATTTTGATCAGGAATCATTTTCCAAATATATTATATATACACAGCACGTATATTTGTTTATCTGAATTTTAATGCACAATTAGCATTTGGTAAATCCAGATACATTGCTGAACATTTTTTGTCCATCTTTAAACCACCAACGCCTTTTTAGTATAAGTAAAATTCTTCAGACAAACTTGATTCATTAAAACGACATGCACACATACGACGCATGTTTAAGAGTAAATCATCTTATATTAAGTATTGAAAAGAACAAAGTTACCAGAAATAAGTTGATTTTAAAATATGATAAATATGAAGTCAACAGCTTCATGATGGAGAAAAGAAGTGATGAATTTAGGGAATCTTATTAGGAAATGTCCCAACAGTCTATTGCATTTAAATTAATAGTTATTTAATTACAAAACATCGTATTTTTGAAAGTAGTTGTTGTCTTTTTGCAACGCAATGTACATGTACACTCTTTTTGCAATACAATGTACATGTACATATTACCCTATATTTAATTAAGATGCTAGAGTAGGTTGCTGTCACATACAATTTTAAGACAGGGTTATGTTCAATCTTTGCTAATTTCATAACTTTTACGGTCATCATCAAGATTCTAATTTTTTTATTTGACATATGAGACTTTCTTGAATTGACACTTCACCTGACACTGGATTTTACACACTGGCAATGTGACTGGCGACGTTAACTTTGTAGGACAGGATTATCCTTCCCGAGTACCTGATACCACTAACGATTTTTATTTAGGGGTCAAATTGCTAGTGTTTAGTTTTTGCGCTTTCTTGTTCTTATTCTGTTTATTTCATTTTATTATATGTTTTTCTTATTCTTTTAGTAATACATGTATCCTTGTGGCATTTGTTTATGTTTCATTTTAATGAGTTTGTCTTGCCTTTGGATTTTGTTCTTACGGACTTAAACCATAAGTCGATATACAAAAAAACATTTGTCGATATACAAAAAAAAAAAAAAAAAAAAAAAAAAAAAAAATAATAATAATAATAATAGCCAAATTTTAATGTATTCTAAACATTCCAATCCCAAATAAGCAAAATAACTTGGTATTCATGAATAAAACGTTAAAATCACAGATGCATTCCCAATAATTACATAAATATTCTCTGAAAGGGATCAAGTATCAAGCTTTTGTTGTCTTTAATACGTTTTTAACATATAAGACCGTGCTTCTTGGGCACTACAAAATATACTGGTACCAAAAAATAAAAAACTGCATTAAAAGTTAAAATGTCAAGTTTGAAAATCTGTATCAAAGATTGAAAGGGTTGTCCTGGAGTAATACAATTTATCGGAGAAAAAATTGACAACTTTGATGAAACAAGCCAATTAGTATTTTATCAAATGTTTGAACAATACACAATTACCAGAAAAGCACGAAACTTTGCGATTGAATTTTCCAATGAAAATCAATCATTTTCTATTAAAAACTTTAAAGTAATATATCGATGATTTTCATATATTAATTTGTTTAAGGGAATATCATATAATTTGAAATTGCAAACTTGTCATCTCCTACGGAGACATTTGTAGAAGTTAGAAATACGAGATGATGGTATTTTATTCCAGAAGTCTGACTTTGGTCTCTTGTTCAGTTTTAATTCAGCAACAACAATCAACAAGAGATTTGTTGTTATATAAAAATACAATTTATTTTTTAATGTTGATGTATTTGATGTTTTGATGTAACATTTTACAATATAATATTGTATGAATACACACATCAACAAAATGTACAAATTAAAGGAAAGAATATATTTTTTGGAGCAGTAAGCGTAGTTAATAGGAAAGGTAAAACTAATTTACATTTACTGTAGATTAACGTCCAATTTGTTTTTGAATTTTTGCTATGCCTCCAAAACCTTTTTTCATTTCATTACGTACTACATTTTTAAAGTTGACATTATATTTATCAAAAATTGTTTTAAGTCGTAAAACGATTTACATTCTTTTTCAATCAATGAATGTATCGACATATCAACACTATATCTATATGTACGTTTGTGATGGAAGTCTTTTTAATATAAAAAAAGAAAAAAACAAAAAGAAAAAAGGAGAAGAAAAATCACGAATAAGAAATAGAAAAACTTTATTCAAAGGTATTCAGAAAAATATAAAAGAAACCGACAAGTTAGTGTTAATATCTCCTACATGTAGAACTAACGTGATTAATATAACAAAGTCCTTTCAATGTTCTTGTTTTTTAACAGTAAACACCTTACAATAGGATTCACCATTTTAGAATCATAAAAATGTTTGAGAAGTAAGGAGTACTTTGGACATGTCCATGGGTGGTTTTCCACTCTGATTTGGGAGCTGTGTATCGAAGCTATCCTAAGATATATCCAAAGACATGTTTCAGGTCATATTTTAGGATAACCCTTAGGACTATCTTACGATATTGTCTGAGAATACACATCGAAGCTATCTTAGTATCATCTCAGCTTGTATGTCCTAACCTTTGTCTTAAGTTAAGTGTATAACCAAGCAGCAAAATTAAAAATTAATAGGAAGGAAAATTAAAACAATATACAGCGGTTAAAAAAGGAATAAAATATAGGTACATGTCCATATATTATGATGATGAAATTACTAATAAATATAATAAAAACTTTTAAAAATATTAGTGTGATTCCAAAAAAGGATAGAAAAGGATTTGAAAACTACATGTAATTACGTTGTATAGAGGAAATTCCCAGACGGAGGTAAAACATAAGAAAAACGTCTAATAATTGTATTATTGGTACACATACTTGTATATTACGGGTGAATTGCAATCAAGGGGTTCCGTCTGGGGAAATCATTTTTTTAAATATTTTTTTCAAAGGCATACACAGATACAGTGTCTATGGAATTTTATATGTAAAAACGAGGTAACTCCTGTGTCGGAATTTTATTAAACTGCACATTTTGCCTGCTTAAAATAAAACATTCAACTTTTGAGTGTAGAATTGTCTGAATTTAAGTTTTGCATGAAATAAAACTAATGGGCCAAGTATCTTGCAAGTTTGATTTTTCTCTATTCTCTTTAAGACATCGTAAAATGTATCCTTAAGATAGGATGACCCTAGGATTATCATAAGACACCTAATATGGTGTTCTAAAGTTAGGACCAATTTTTTAGACTTATCCCAATTTGAGACACGTTAGGACATATCCTAAAATTATAACATATCCTTAGATAGTCTTAAGACGTGTCCTAGCCATACGACACCTTCGATAAACAGGGCCATGGACATTTTGATATTTGAATATGCTTTAAACAATTTGGGTTTTATTCCGCTATCGACATTTTATTCATTATAAACATTGATGTATGATATGGAAACTGGTATTAAATATGATTAATGACTGTAATGTTGATAAGAATTTTTTTACATAATGCGATAGAAATGTCCTACCCGAAGACGCATGTTTCATTCACAGACACATAAAAAACAATTTTTTATTATTCGATTCACTTTCAATGACTGTTTAATTAAATAGAAGTGTTAAGGTTGTTAAATCATACTGTTTCTACCGTAAAAATCCAAATGTTGCATTATGTCATTTTAATTCCTAATCCACTGATAAATTTTATTTTAAAATTTGAAAATAATATTTGAAGTGTAGAACACATTTTATATCAAATCAAAGGCTCAATGGATTTCGTGGTCATAAGTTAAAATAAATTGGACTTTGATAACAATCTTGGTTGATGGTCTTGTACATTGGGTAGAAATATCAAGGAAGACAACCTAAGGACTATCACTGCACGTTTGGTTCCAATTGGGTTAATCGCATAGCATCTTCGCTAGCCAAGGGTAACGATTCGCTTATCTCTCTTAACCTTTCGCAGATTAAGCTGGAATTTCGGGTCAGTGCATTACCTATTTGTATTGGATGCAGCTGAGACATGCTGCACCAATTAGAAAAACAACGATCACATGTCGACAGTGTAAACAAATAATACAAATGATATGGCAAAATGCGTTGGAAATTGTAGATTATGCCACGAGACTTCTCTCCCAAAACACAAATGAAAAATATTAACAGTCAGTTTACTGTGTTTAATCAACTTATGAGGTTTTGGATTATTTGCCTCATTCAGACGATGAAATGCCAAAGTACGTTTGTGTATTCATTTTTACAGTCGAACAGTACAGTGTTCATTGGTCAGTAATGATGTAATCAGAGTGGGCGTGACTATTTTCAGCCGCAAGATGTCGCCGTTCGTGGTTTACAAATTCTGGCTTAATCTACCAAGGGTGAAGAGAGAGAACCGAATCGTAACCCTTGGCAAGTGAAGATGGTCGCATTTCGGCTGTTCCGATCATATTGATTGGTACAGTATCGAAAGAGCACTATTTAAGGACACTTGCTGTCAAATTTGGTTCCTATATGGCTCAGTGGTTGTAGACATGATTTGAATTTATTTGTCCATAGAGTCTCATGTTACACTAGGTTGATCTGTATCGGCCATCTTGGTTTATGATCTGGATCATCGGAATCAGATACAATTCTGAAAGAGTACAACCTAAGGAAAATTACGTTCAAATTGGCTCAATGACATATATATCTCGTAATTACGGCATATTATCGTTTTGTGCACTTTAAAAAATGGATAAAGATTGTGGATGACCCCTAACTAATTTTGATAAATATTGGGGAAAATAAAAATAATGATTCTAAAGAAACAGTAATAAATGCATTGAAGTATTTTTATCTTCTGACAGCAATGACATTCATGCTTACATATGTAGTTCGAGTCTTTTGACAATTTAGAAAATTGAATTTTAAATATTTATCAACCTAAAACAAGTATTGAAATATTAGCAGCTGGTGGATTATATCCTCAGGGGATTGCATCCCAAACAGATAATCTCCCATAAGGAGCAATAACCATGCTATGATGCTTGTATTTATGCACTAGAGGAAAGAAAATTTATTAAAATTCCCGTAAAAATTCTACATTAAGCTTTAAATTAATATTCATAGCAGATCTAATTATTAAGTTAAATCATTGTTGAAATACATATTATTACCACTGAATTACCCCCTCTTGTGTAATATTTCTTCCAACTTTCAATCATTGCGTGTGCAATTTGATACCAGGCAAAGTGCAGTTTAACATCAAACATCAATTAAATTTAAAACGAATATCCGCTTTATTTAAATAGCATTGCAAACAACAATACCAAAAAAAAAAAAAAGGACATGTCTGAATAAAACACGGATTATTTATTTATGTTCATAATCAAAATTTTCAATTAGTGTTTTAATTTTTATAAAAAATATTCCATTTAAGGCATGTATCATGTAACCTTATTGTTTCAAAACGGTTATTTGACATGTTTGAGTCGATATGTCGACAAATGTCAAAATGGGAACGGTTCGGTCGATTTTGTATTTTGTCTCTTCTGTATAAAATCACCAATAAAAATCACCAGTATCAGTGTCATTTAATACTTCGATTTAGGAATGATCCCGGAGACGCAATACCCAAAAATGTATAAATATATAATTGTTGTATATTTTTTATATATTGATATAGATTATCGTCATTGAAAAAAAAAAAAAATAGGAAACGAATCGTTTAACTTATAATGACGTTAAAATAATACGCCGTGTGAAATGTATAGTTAATTTGAGTACAACAACATTGGCAACAAACCATTCATAGGTTAGTGTTTTGAATGGTATAGTACAATGTTTATAGGTAACGATTAATAGACATCTCTGCTAATATACTGAACTGTCTAATAATACCATCAACCGAATTGCTTGTATTGCCTAATTGGTGCATGAATCCATAGCAGCTTGAAATAAATCTGTAACAGTACACTTCTGCCTGATTTTTGTTTATTGTTAGCGGGGGTTTGCAAGGTTTTGGATTATTGGCCCGACACGCCATACATTGGTTAAAAACTATACTGACGAGATTTGTCGACTTCAGAGCTCTCGATATATCAAATATATTGATGGTAAAAGCTATTTGGTATTTTTGAAATATTCGTTTTTACTGCGGGTCTTGGGCCCTGAAAAATGTAATTTAGAAGAAAGAACTTTCTTTGCATCGATAAGTTAATTTTACATTCATACTAGAAAGAAACTAAACACGTAATCATCATTTTAATATTGTACAAAAATGCCTATTGCTTTTTATAATCATTATACATCCTTTAGGATAGAAAATACCTCATAGAATGTAACAATTGTAAGATACAAATACGTGAATGATCAGAATTTATAATTCCATAGATTTATACTAAAATAAATAATTTTGAATACGTCCTTACAAATTTTTCTTTTTGAATTTTAATCTATCATATATCGATATATAGACTTATTATGTCAATATTCACATTAAAGTATAGTAAACCATTTCTATTTTTTTAATGTGATAGGATATCTCCATATTTAGAATCAATAATTCACAGCAAGTTTTTCAAGAACCAGTTCTTCCTTGAAACCTAACAGATTTAAATTGATTCGTTATTATATCGTTAAAAGATAATGTTCAGGTTTACTAAATAGGCTAAGATATTATTGTAAGAATCAGGCAATGGCATAGTGCATAACATCTTTTCGGAGCACATTTCCATCATTAATTGATTATGTACTTAAGTGATATGTTGGAAATTCACTTCTAATTAAATTGTTAACAGTATTTAAATATGTAAAGTGTCTGGGTTATAAATTAATCTAAAAATTATACTTGATATTTTTTGCTTTTTTTTTTAAAATCGCTGAACTGTAATTTTTTTTTATATGCTTCCTGGAAATGTTTTATCGGGAACTAATCTAGCGCGAGTTGAAGGAGAAAAATTAGCAGAATCATCATTATTTTTTCGACTGCGAGCTTAAAGTACTAACACTTCTTACTAGACAGAATATCACCTATACAGTACTTCGAAATCTATTTTTTTCTATAATAATCATCATAAAAATCTCTCATATATATAAAGATCTAATACAAGACCGTATATATCAAATTGTGGCAATACCTTAAAGAACTGCAAATATCAATGTTAAAGCCAATCAAAAACAAAGCAAGTAGTAAACAAAGCGCCAGAATGGAATCAATGATACAACAAAAATGTCCAAGATTTGAATATATTCCAATTCTAATAAATCAAGTTTCACTAAAAGTTATTTTTTGTCATATCTTTGTCATGTTACATTCTCGTGAGTTTGTCTTGCTTTTGTATTTCGGTCTTGTGGACTTTTCCCACTGTATTTGGTATTATTCTGCCGATACTCAATAGTTTCCACATAACTTCACATTATCAGGATATCAATAGTTGCAAAATACAATGAGTAGAAATATAACACTTACTCAAGATATAAAAGACTGGTGTTACATTTAATAGTTGTGATTTTACAATTTAACACCTGTGTGTTATATTTGGAGTAATTGTTATATTTCTACTCTTTGTATTTTGCACTTATTCACATGCTGATAATATGGATATTAATCTGACTGCAGCGTTATATATGCTCAGATGAATGCACTAAAAATGTATTACTTAACTTCACAGTTTCATTAGATTTGTAAAACTAATTTTCTAAAGATTCATTGATGTAGAATATCTAGCTGGAATATTTCTCGCAATGCATTTGTGTAATTCGCTTATTTGCAATAACGATTGAACAACACGAGAAGTGTCTTAATAAAACAAGAAACTAAATTTTCTTAAATCAAACATTTGCACGAAAAAGTAGGTTTATCTAGTGTACACGTCCTTGTTGTTGAAAATAGATGAATTGTTATGAGATTGATAATATTACATTGCGTAACACTGCACAAAGAAAACAAAATCACCAAAAACAAAAGGCAAGCACGCTAATTAAGTGGTTATAGAACGTTTGCAAAGATAAAATCAAATCCGTTAGTTTAATTGTTTCTTTATTAGGTTTAACCAAATGGCAGTTGCGTGCATTTAAAGTGTTTTCTAGACTTTGGCATTATTCTATTGCATATCCCAAGCACGTATGAACTCTTTGTACACCGAAACACATCCTTAAAATACCTTATCAAAGTACATCATTCATTACAACTAAGACAAAAAAAAAAAAAAAAACAACATAATTTTATGTACTTGTATTAACATCGTCAGAAAACAAAACGTGTTCATAACGCTTTTATTTTCGTAATCTGTTGTTTTGGAAGTCTCAAAAAAGGGGGGGGGGAGTATTTTCAGAATTAAATAATAATAATAATAATACTTGCGCTCGTAGATTGACCGATCAACAAAAATCAGTTTAAAATCAAACCCGACATCAAGAAACAATTATATCACCTACGGAACTAAAACAAATAATACTGCTCTCAACGGATACATGAAAGCCTGTTCAAAGGACTAATTGGGTGGTAATTAGATTCCTGTTTCCTAAGATATAATATAAGATTCACTATTTCGAAATCGATTTGACATTATTACATCATTACAAGTCTAAGAAAATAACGATCATATGCAAAGTCACATTCAATTTAGCACAAGAAGCAGGAAATATTAGTAAAAATGACGGGAACCAAGTTTGAAAACAATTATAAAACTTAAGTCATATCTAGGGCACAGTAGCGGGTAAAATATTAAATCCAAAAACAAGCCTAGTCCCAAGTTGATATCTTTTTATAAATAGGTCTGTAGAAAACATATTGACCTACTAAGAATAGATAGTACTTGCTTTTAGTAATACATTGTTGATTAAGATAAAATAAAGTGGACGCAGGACATTTTAGTGCATTTTGTAAAGGTGTGATTGGACATTTTAGCGGAAGTAAAATTGTTTACCTGTCCAAATTCAGTGGACATTTTAGAAGAACTTTTTTTACATGTAACTTTTATTTATTGGTTTTATTTATTTGGAGAAGACTTCATGTCAGTTACCCCAGAACCCATAGTTTGATGCAGAACACAAGGAATGTTCAGCATTAGTGACATCAGTAGTGTAAAATTGATTTAGATTGATACAGAGCCAATGTTGATATGCAAATTTTGTAAATATCTTGCTTTTAGTGCTCACTGTAAATTATAATAGTGCTTGGTTTTTAAACATTAACTGTATTAAAGTTACATGTAATTATTATTTCTGGTGCATTTTCAGTTACCTGTACAGTCTGTTTGAATACAAAATGACGAAGAAATTGTATCAACACAGTCATTAAAAGGGGCTTTACAAATATAGTTTCTTGTCAAACATTATTAGTCCTGAAAAGTATTGGCGTACCTCCCACTGATTCTACCAAATGCTTTATTATACATGATGATTATTCGAATTGACAAACGATTCATCCTGCTGTCAAATTTCCATGGTCCATAAAGTACATACATGCATGGCAGAACTCTTTACACAGACGTAATGATTAGCAATCTGCATTTTGTTCATAAAAAATATGAAAAAGAAACTTTTAATGGAATTAATAATACTTATTATATGGTTATTACTTAAATATTTTCCCTATCGTTGTTGTTTATCTTTCATGTATCAATCATTTTAAGTTATTTTTGAGTTATTAACGACAATCCCCTGCTTAGTCAATTAAGTTCTTTAATGAAATGTTCGATAGCTCTATGTCTAATTGGAACACTACTGCTAACATGCAATCGTAAAGCAAACGTAAAATCACGATATAAACTTTACACAGTAACCAGAAATGTACAATCTATTAATTTTACATGGACAATTTATTTTCTCCTCTTCTACCAAAGCTGATGTGTCCATATTTGCAATTTTATTCGACTCTCGTTATATCAAAGTCCTTCGGACAACATGCCAAAAAAAAAAAAAAAAACTCGAGATCGCGTTTCGATGCGAACATTAACTAAAAGGGAGCTGATCAATTTTCCTAACTACGTAGCGGAGGTAATTTACCACTTCCAGTAAATCTGAAGTCTCTGTAAACGAGTTTACACGTACTATCGAGACCTAAATTTATTTATCCATGTTCAGATACTTATATAATTAATGTAAATGTCCTTTTGTAACATTTTCATTTACTTCAAATAAAAAAAAACATTGTTACGGTAGATAAAAAAATTTGCCGGTCCAAAGACATAAATCCGATAAATAAAACATTAAGTTGATTTACTCGTTTATTATTATCCTTTATAGATAAATTAACACTAATTAATCTACTCAAGGTGAATTGGTTTTACAAGTCAAGATGAATTCACCAAAAAAAAAAAAAAAAAAAAAAAAAACCAATAGCACAAAAAAAACATAAGATTGTCAATTACTGTCCGTGAAGATGTTTTCACAGATGAACAATACTTCAACATCACGATAGAAATTTTGGGACGAAAATTGGTTGGATATAGAAGAAAATTGGAACCACGCACATTTGACTAAACAGGAGTAAAATATACATATTTTTAATTTGCACTGTAAAACATTTGGGACCTCATAAAAAATCGACTCAAGCGAGTTTGAAATAATGAGAGTCAACATGTTTTTAATTCTTGTTCACATTATGCGCTAATACAGTTAACAGTTGGGATAGATTTGTAACGCATTATTGTAACGCGTTATTAGCTTTATAAGGACATCTTACTTCTAGGTTTTTTGGTTACGTTTGGTGTTCTCGTGATCAACGTTTTTACGTACATCGCATTTTGAGCCATTTTATTTTTGCATATTCATGTTCATTTAAGTTGGTTTGACTTACCGACGTTTTGGTATAATAAATATTCAATTTAATGCACCCAAGGAATTGTCGATAAATACTGATAACGTAATTCTCAGAGAAATTTGATATTGCAAAGATGGAAAATTTGGACGTATCGTTGAATTTTGAACACTGCAATACATCCATCTAAGAACAAAGTGTAGAAACTCTCCAAGCTGTTTATTTCCAATATTTTTATTCCTAACATCGCTTTAAAATGCCACTTAGTTATTTTTTCATTTAAGGAAATATTAAAGCGAAGTTTTTTTGGGGCGTATAGAACAGAACCATAGCATTTAAATTGACAAATACAAAATATACATTCATATAATACCTGTCCATAAAATACAGAAATATAATACCTGTCCATTCAATTACACTTAAAGTCTACTAACATTTTGTTATCTCAAGCATATTTCCACCTGAATAACCTTAAATAGGCAGTTCGTATTTTATCTACTTTATTTTATGTCGCATGCTAAATCTTCAACAGCTCTGTACGTAAATTTATAGTTTTCGATTGCAATCTTTTGTATTAACAAATTTGCTTTTCATGCGCAAGAAGCATTTTGAAGGCCACAATACATATTTAATGAAAAGCAAATATTGAGATGATTTTTATTGTTCTGCAATTTAACAATCTTTACAGCAATGGCTACGGATACGGATTTATATAGCCATTCACTTTACATAAATATAATAATTAATTACCAAGCGAATGGTTCTTCAATGATGTTGGTAACATTACCATCAACTCTACGGGGAAAACACCGTTTACTTTTGGTAACGCTTGAAAGACATTAGTGTTTTCTTTCTGGTTGTACTTGATGAATATGAACAACACAAAACTAAGAATATAACACAAATTTAAAGTTTTTAACTAGCAAAATATAGAATAACACAAAACACCCAAGAAACTGATGTACAATATTCATGTACTAGTTCCGTAAATTTCAGAGGTGCTGGAAATAAAAAATTACGAATATCAGATATTCACTTAAGTTTAACGCTAAACAATAACGAAATGGATACTTTTATATATAAATTTGCATACCGTTACTCCTAGAAATAAACAAATGATGAAATCTATAGACGATCCTCTACAGCAAACAAAGTGACTTTATCTTTTCTCTTTTGAATATATCTACAAATCTCAGCTGATAATCAAAGACTATAAAATACAATGGGTTTTTGGAAAAGCGCAAATGCTAAATCAGCATTGCTTAAAGTTACTATATCACCTTATTTTAACTTTCTCGATCTCTTTTGTTGACCCTCTAGAGCTGACCTGCGTGTTTTAAAGGAATTATATGTTGTTCACATTTTTCAGTGTTATTGTGGCGATATAAGTGCGTTGATTAAGTCACCGAGTCTCTCGCCACCTAGTGTGTCATACCCTATGTAGTGATAGCTCTGGCGATGAAAAAAATTTTGATATTTTTACACCTCTTTTAGTCGAATTGTCCAGCCCTGGCAGATCCGTTTTATTCTACAGTGTTTGATGCATTTTGACTTTCTAAACACTAAATGTATTTTTACCTTTGCGAACCGTTATTGGCCACGTGATTATTCTCAATGTGCCGAATCTTCCATGCAATATTATGGCAAGGACCTCGTAAACTATCGGCGAACCTTTGGAAACACTATAAACGTTTCTAAAATTACGAAGTTTGTTTCAACTCGAGAAAGATACATTTACCATGAAAGTCTAGCCATCTGAAGATTAAACTTTATGATAAACGTGATAACGTCGACTTTCCCATTGTTAACGTTCCCTTCTTGAGTAGCAATTTACCAGCATCGCCTGCATATGGCGTCTACGTTTCTCAGCTTATCCGATATTCAAGGGCATCCGTGAGTTACCATGATTTTCGACGAAGAGGATAACTGCTGTCACAAAAGCTTCTTAACCAGGGTTTTATCAGGGATAAGTTGATGTCCTCACTTAGGAAATTTTATAGTCGTCATCACAAATGGATTGACCGTTACAATATTCCAATATCTAAGATGATGTTGGACCTGTTCCCAATATCGTAGCATTTTTTGTACCTCCACCGATTTGTGACTACAACCGGATTGACTTTGTTGAACTTCACGAAGGGTACCGTATACGGAGCAGGAACTGCTAACCCTTCCGGAGCACCTGAGTTCACTCCTGGTTTTTATAGGAGTTGGTATTGTTCATTGGTTTTTAGTTTTCAGTGTTTATCTGTTGTGCTTGTGGTTGTTCATTTGTCTTCCCGGGTTTTATCTGTCTAATGGATTACGTTTTTTTTTTATTTCTCCTTAGGTATATTTGTCCTCTTTAAACCTTTTAAATTATAACCTTCGGTCCTGGTCTATGAATGTCCGGATACCTGAAGGCTAATTTAAAACAACAATATAACATTTGTGTCCAAGTTCATTTAAAGTATTCAAGTTTGTACATGCTGAAGATAGATGTAATTTTGTTGTGCATCAGTGGCCTTGATAAATGGTCAAGATAATTGCAGATATGGACTGTGTTGTTAAAATTAATCCACTTAGTTTTTCTTATTATGTTTGTATTGGAATAATCTATATAGTCATTATTTTAATGTTTTCAATTAATATTTTACATACCAAGTCAACACATATTGACTGTTCTACTTATGCATCAAACGTATTACAGGGGTTTCTATCTTTAGTAGATATTTAGTTCGGTAGTTGGTTACTGCGCAGTATCACATATTTACTGATGACGTTATTACGTAGTTGATACTGACAGGAAGGTATTAAAGATTGATCATCCTCGTGCAAATAACTAGTTACCAGGCTGGCGTTGGCATCAGGTTTTTATATTCGGTCAAGTTTTGACACTTCGTTTTTTAGTAGACGATAAACTGTCAACAATTATTAGCTTTTGAAAAAGCTTGTCTGAGTAGTTTTATCGATTTCAAAAAATGTTTGGTGTTATATTTACTAAGTTTGTTTTAAATTTATGAATACATTTTCCTTTGTAGCCATAAAATATGTGAAAATAGATCATGACATGACATTTACCTAGTGACCTTGGTATCTGCCCCATGCCAATATAAGCCTTCGAGCTAAAGCACCCCCTGCTTGATACGATAGTCTCTATTTGATACCGGGGATGATATTGAAATTTCCATGTAATCATCTATAATTATGTAACATACCTCATTGGTCTGATTAGATAAAGGGGTACCTATAAACTGCTTTCTACTAAGTATCTGTACCAACCCAGAGTATCCTGACTCTCTGTTGTTTCTATGTTTTTGGTCTTGCATATGGATATTTTCAATACATTGACATGTTATGACAAGGAAAAGGATAGTGAATTACAGAAATTTTAACTGCTGCATGCATATATAAACTGCTTTCTACTTCTGTACTAATTCAAACTATCCTGCAATGATAAGGAGCATAATACCGTCGATTCAGAAATTTGAACTACTGCATCCATATATAAGCTGCTTTCTACTTTCTGTACCAATTTAGACTATCCTGATTCTGTTGTTATTGTTTTGTGCTCTTTATGGCATTTTCTTTTTGTCTGGGGTTTCTGATTCTAACAAGAATTATTTCAAGGCCAATATTGTAAATATGTTGGAATTTCTATTCGTAAATATATTTGTTAAGTTTAAACAGGGCGCTTTGGTCTTGTATGTTGATATTTTTAATATATTGACATGCAGTGATAAAAATAATACTCTCGTTTCCAACAGGGAGGTATCAAGTTTTTGCTGTATTCAAATGTCATCTTTATTTATAAATTTCAACTGCTGCATGCATATATTACTTAAACAAAGTATGTGTCACCCGAAAACGACTTAAGTGCATAATGGAATTTTTCAATAAATAATCTGTGTAAATTGAAATTCTATTCATATTGTGTCATTGAAATAATATTTCAAATACTTTAGAATTTGTATTCTATTTTCAATGAATATTTTTCTAGAATTACAATTAGATTAAGAAAAAACCTCTTGTCAATAGCAAACAGAGGCCGATATTCCATTATAGAAGAACATTTATGCCTAATAGGGTTTGGAATCGCATACAAAATCTCATACCACAATAAAGCCGATATGCTTCTATTTTGCAAAAATAATTTTAGTACACTAAGCGAGCGTTTTAAAATTTAATGACCGATTGCATACCTGTTGTTTCATACGTAAAACCCATCGGTGTTGAAAAATATTTATTCCGCCTTTCAGTTAGTGGAAACCATTCATTATTAGTACAGTATGAAATTAGAACTATGGTAGATTTATTCTGGACACAGAATCTCAGCATGTACCTGACATAAGTTTAAGCAAAGGAACAGTGCTTTTATTTGTATATCAATTAATAAAGCTTAAATATCAACGGATCACCTTACGATTAATTTTCACATATATATTAGAAATGTTTATACGGATGCCAGTTCATTAATGAAAATGTTACTTGAAACAGAAATAATTTAAATTTTCCAGTTTTTAGTTCTTTTATAAAGCAGATAAACAACATACATCAAATTATTGATTGCCGATAAGACACAAACTATTAATTAAAAGTATACTACCACGTAATTACACTTACAAGATGTTTGTCGTGACATCATTTTAGAAAATACCTCAAGTTACATTTTGTATACAAAACATTCTAGTTACATAAACTCAAAAACCTAGTCATTCAAGTTATAAAGATTTTGTCGATTGTGAAAAAACCCTATGAAATCTTTGTAATATCTACCCAACAAAACAATTGTGTTGAAAACTGTTGAACTTTTCAGGTAATTTGTTACCTCTCATATAATCGATCTTATGTTTGTTCGAACTATTCAAGTTTAAATATTACATTTAACTTAAACTGACATTTTCTCAATAATCCATTATTTCCCCCAGTAATAAACTGTTGTCATTCAATTTCATTTACAATATAAACTCATAAATATTGTTCGTTAAAAAAAACATTGCTTCTACTACTTGTCAATACCAAGCTCTAAAGTTATTTGCTAATTAATTTCCCAAAACATGTAAAATGTAAAGAAAATGTATTGTTTTTTTACAGTACATGAAATAAGGATGACTGATTCAATTTTCTATCACAAATTTAGTCTATCACTATAGAAAAGTTTAAAATTGTATACAAGTTTTTCAAATTATGCACTCAACATATAGTCAAACGTAAAATTTAACAAATTCATCTATCCAAATGTTAAACTTTGTAAAGCTTTCTCAACTAAAACAAGAAAAAACTGTTTTATTATTTCGTTTATTATACATTTTGTTTCGGATAGTCCTAATAATGGTTTGTTGAAAACTGTAAAATATCAGTGGTTACTTCACAATATAGTTATCAACAATGATAAACAATCTCGAGGAAGTATGAACTTCCCCGGTGGTCTCGTGATAGGGTGCTTGCCTCGAGTTCGGAAGGTCGTGTGTTCCCGGCCGGGTCAAACCAAAGACATTAAAATTGGTATTTGCTGCTTCGTGTGTCATCTAGGTGTAAGAGCAAAGGACTGGTAGGCTTGGAATCAGTAACGAGGTGGGGGGATATGTCTGCCTGCGGACAGTTACCTCGTGAGCCAGCACGTTAAAAATCCGGCTTAGAATGTCGGTATAGTACAAAGCAGGTATCATATTCATATTATATCAACATGTTTTCGTACCGATATTCAGCTGCTGGACGTTAAACAATAATTCAGCATCCATCAAAGGAAGTATATATTTGAATTATTCGATGTATAGTTGTTACAAAGAGTGTTCTTATTTATATGTATCGCTCGCCTGGATTGAACTTGTCCATCTTTAGCACGAATAAAAATTTAACTGTATCAGTCATGTTGGCTGGTTTTCCATAGGCTCCTATGTTAAGCTACGTTCGGCTGAGGTGGCCATCTTGGTTGACATTTAGGGTCATTGGACACAATTCTGAAAGAGCACCATCTAAGGACCATTGCTCTGGTTAAAATTGGCCAAGTGGTTTCAGGGAAGAAGATTTCAAAATGATTTTTTTTCATAAGGTCTGATGTTAAACTCTGCTGTGGTGGCCCTCTTGGTTGACAGTCCGATTCATCACACAAAATTCTGAATGATGAACATCTGTTACATCTGCGGACCATTGCTGCCATGTCTGGTTCCAATTTGCCAAGCGGTTTCAGACAAGTCATGCAGAAGGTTGGATTAACCTACAATCATGACTAATGGACAATTTTCGTTATATTAGGAGAGGATAAAAGATAACTTTAAGTTAACCACTGCACGGTAGTGCCCTGAAATCTGACAGTGACATTTATGTTCAACCTAAAAACGCATTATTCGGTGGGCTATTTAAATTTTAAGCATCAAATTTGAAGAAAAAAATAATCTGATTTCATGTCATGACAAAATGTATTTAAACAGTTGTTTTAATCAACTGATCATATTGGTTGTTCTTTTAATTGATTACAAGAAATTATATACATTGATTACCTTTTCTGTTAAATTATATTTTTTTTATTTAACGAGAAATATTCAAATATTTACAAAACATTACAATCAGTTTATGTACTCGGGGGGAAAACATAGTTCAGACGCCACATGTTTTTGAATCAAAACTATTATTTTCGAATAAGAATATAGATTTTCAATATCATCTGCCTATTAAGTTGACTTTTGCTGTTGTTGTGGAAGAAAACTGCACTTGTGTTAAAATTAATGAATGTTTGTCATCAACAAAGAAAACTCATAACTAAAACATATGTATCGGATGTTAAGTCAGAGTAATGAACCTGCAGAAAATACATCGCAAAGTTCGGGGCATGCTATACATGTAGGTGTATTAAGACCATCTTTTCATCGCATATTTTGTCTTAAAAACAATTAATATTGGAACATATTGTCTAAATAATAATTCACCTGTTAACAGATCAGGTTTTTCCATTGTATTTAAGAGGCTCAATTTATAGACACACAATGACTCGTGCTTCATTCCAAGTGTCATCATTTTACTATTTAGAACAGCTTTACCTGTTTACCGCGGTGTAATTTTAAACAAAACGTAGCGGTCAGCACTAATCAATAAATCATTTGCAATGTGACCAAGTATTTCTTATTTTTCCAAACTTTTAAACTAAGAAAAAGTTTTATATAACCATGAAATAATATACCTGTGTCTCTGACAAGATTTTTTGTATCAGTACTTCTTACTCAGTGCTTGATTAATGAACTAGAGAATGCTAGTTCCCTTGGCAATCCTACCTATAAAGCTACTTACACTTTCAAAGGAAGAAATAACCGACAATCATAGATCGGTCTTATCGTCATTTGGTATTTCCATCAAAGATGATGATTGTGATCATCCTACATTGTACTGGATACCCAAGTGTCCATATAAACAACGCTTTATAGCTGGATCTGCCAAGTTTTCCACCAAATCATTGTCTCAGCTGTCAACTCGGACCTCCAAAAGTATTGTGAGACAAGCTATTCAGGAAGTGGTATCAATAAAATGTGGATATCAAAGAACTGCAAAGACGTAAATGATATTTTACGATCTCGGTCCATTTCAATCTGTAACAGCATAAAAACATTTTATTTCTCTACCCTCCATACCACCATTCCTCATTCACAACTGAAGGAGAAGTTGAAAGATCTAATCCGTCGATGCTCTAAATCTTACCAAAAAAAAATACAGAGGACGAAATTGTTCCTGACTGAATTTTTGATCGACAACATATTTGTTCAATTTGGTGGACGTGTTTTCCAGCGGACTATTGACATTCCTATGGGCACTAATTGTGCGCCACGCCTGGCAAACTTGTTTCTTTACTCATTTGAGGCAGACTTCCTTGGCGGGCTTCTTAAGGAAAAATAAGAAGTTAGCCCCTACCTTTAATTTCAGCTTCCCCTATATAGATGATGTTTTATCACTCAGAGATTCACTTTCTTGAGGGAAATTTCTTACATCTAATCTATCCCAATGATCTCGGAATTAAGGATACCACAGACACTGCCAAGTCTGCATCTTATCTTGGCCTTAACCTCAAAATTGACAGCAGAGGAAGGCTGAATACAACACTTTACGACAAACGGGATGACTTTGACTTTCCAATCGTCAACTTCGAATTTGAGCGGCAACATTCCAGAGGCGTAGTGTTTGGTCTTGCTTTCGTTTATTCTCCGGAGTTTGTCAGTTGTTTTCGATTTTCCCCTCCTTCGAATACCCCTTTGGTATTTCTTGACTTTACTTATTAATTATCTAAATGTTCTAAAGCGGTGTTACACAACAACCAATCTATGTCGCTAAGGATTTCGTAAGATCAACGTAAGATAGCTTTAATTTAGCAAGGTCCTACAGTACTATAAGACGGTCTTAAGCAGGTATTTAAAATGATTTCTAACGGATGAATGCCCTAGGTCCTCGACGGTATTCGCCATCCCAGTCGTCAGACTTGTCTGACATGATTATTCATTGATTTCTTACAGAAATTACCAGTATTTAACAAAATTTAAAAATAATAGAAATACCAAGGGTTCATTCCTTGTATTGCACATGGTAGATCTTAGCTGTAATTTGGCTTCCTATTTCGGTAATTTTGGTTATGAGTACTTCTTGTTTAAAATATAAAATAAGGTTGGTTTTTGGTCTTCCAAATATTTCGGTTTTAATGCTGCTGATGAGAGGTAACTCCTTGAAATGCGTCGTATACAGCATAGTATAAATTTACTATATCTGATATTAGTATCTTTGGATTGTTATTTTCTAACGGATGAACCTTGACTTTTTTTTAAAAAAAAATTTAATTTATTTTTATATATTTTGTTTTAGGTTTTCTGTAAATAATATATCGATCACCAAATAAAAATGGGTGTTAGGTTTATACTGAAGCGTTTTCAATTCCTTATCGGAATTATGATGTTTCCGTAACTTTTTTAATGGATGGACTGATTATTGTTTAATGTCCAGGTGAAATTATTATATATGTATGTATGCATATCAGGAAGAGAACATGTTGATTTGATATGAACCCTGTTTTATACCTGACCGACACGCTGAGTCGGATTTTTAACGTGCTAGCTCACGAGGTAGAAGTCTATAGGAAGGCATCACCCAACCTGGGTGGGGTGACACCGATCCGACCAGCTCTTTGCTCTTATCCATTGATGCTGCGTGCTTGGCGGAGAAACAACAAATATTAATTTTAAAGTCTTTGGTTTGACCGCGGGTCGGGGATCGAACCCATGACCTTCCGAACTGAAAGCGAACGCGCTACCACGAGACCACCGAGCCGATTACTCTGTTTTGATAATTTATTAATATATACACTTAATTAGATTTTAATTTTTGAAGAGAAAGTTAGTAAAAATGTACAATGTATGTAGTACCGTGTATTAAATATCCAATATAAATGCACAGCAAATGATTTCTAGATTGAAAAAAACTCATTACAACCAATTTTAAGTCAAAAATTCTCTATATTTTTGCAATAATATCAGTTATTATGAACTTTAATTTTCATTTGGGAAATTAGAAAAATGGATGACTTCAAATAATTTACTGAAAGTTGAAACAAGATCTAATTTCATTTATTTTTAAGTATTCTTTATATGTGTCATCTACAGTCATGTCAGTCTTTTTTAGTTTACATTTCTACATTAGAGAATAAATCAAATTGATTGAGTACATTTAATAGCATATTGCCATAAGAAATCTCTAGTTTTTTATGAATTTAATGATAGCAGTGTTGTTGGAATAAGTAAACAACAACAACAAAAAACAAAAAAAAAAAAAAAAAAACAAAAAAAAAAAAAAAACAAAAAAAAACACGTTTCTCAAATTATAGTCCAAAGCTTACTGGGATACATTTCAATAATATAACACGTTTATTATTCTGCTTCAAAGAAATTTTATTGCATAGAAATTTCACTTTTTCTTGGGTTGCTCAAGATGTACATTGTATATCAAGTTATCGAAATGTGAATTAGTTGTACTTAAATACGTATCGTTTATACTTTACATGTACCTTCAAGTTGGTGATTTCATTGTTTTTGCCAAATACAAATAAGCACAAAACAGCTGAAAACACAAGCATAGAACTTGATGGCTTTGGCTAACATCTGTGAAATAATGAAAAACCTTAGTCATGCCTTTTATGTTAAAGAACGAAGATTATGTGTCCCCCATTAACGTTTTCTAATAAAATATGAATATATGGCTTTTCATCATGGATAGCTAATCGTTGATAAGATACATATTACGTTGCCCGCCTGAATTTTATTTCTTTTGTATGAATTTGTATTCTATACTTTACGAATTGTCACATTCAATAAACTTAACTCAAAACAAAAAAAATGATTATGTATGTGAGACTACGATGCTTTTAACATCAATCAATGATGTAATGGTACTGAACTTTAAAGGGGTTTTTAATACATTGAAGTGCTTATATGTTTATACAGTAAGTAGTCTGGTCTTTCTGTTGTTATGGGAATGATATTAAGTTTGATTTTTAATGCAAATATTTTCACATAATTTAAGCTAGTATAACTTGAAGGTATTTTGTTTTAGTACTAGTACTGATGATGACTAATCAACCGAGCTATAAGGTCTTTCCATTGATTTTCACAAGCCGTAAAATATTTTCAATTTATATTAACACTACATTTAAACTCAAATTCATAATTGATTCAACATAAGTGAAAACGTGAGTTCATGGAAATTGGTATCATAGAAGATTTTGTCAGTACCTCTACTAGTGGACTTGAATATTGGTTTGGGCTTCAACATTTTAGGAAATTCTAAGGTGTTGAATGCGAACTAGAATTAATGACTTTATCTAACTGATCCAGTTCGAAAGAGTTTCGACGTCTTCCTTCACTCTCCACACCCATTTTCAGGCATAGTCCTCAACTGCGCCCATCAGTAGTTTGATATGGCGTTTCCGGTTGACAGCCTGGAGCTTAAGATATTTGGGACCTTTTCCAAGGATGTCTACCATTAAGTATTGCTTAAGTCGCCAATACTAACGTGGCCAGCAGGTTTATAGGTGAATGGAGAAGAGGAGCAAGGGCAAACAGTTAGTTTGGATTTAAAGTCATCTATTTTGAGGTCGCGCAATACCCTTTTGTGGTTGCAAAAATGGTTGCCATTAGTTTGGTATAGGTATTAGAGATAAGTGGGTCTTTAAAATAAGGTTGAACTTCAGATGTTACGTTTTTGTTGTGCAAGATATTGGCATGGTTGATGGATTCTAGCCCTTTGTTAGCAAAATTAATTTGAAGGAATGAACAACGTTCTGGTTCATTACCAAAAATTGCTAACAGTACTAAATAATCTGTGTGGCCAACATCAAGCACAATGGCAAAAGAACAACAATCGATAGTGATGTTAAAGAAAATAAAGTTGACAATGGTGTTTTTTTAATAAACATTTGCTGTAGTGATAATACCACTAGAACTTACAGGTGACTGTATAAACTCAAAAGTCATAGGGAAAGTTATATATTCTGAAGAAATTGCGTTCCTCGATTACGCAAAAATTTGTAATATCATCACGTTAGTTATATGAATTATTTATATATCAAACGGAATTAGTTTCTTTAATCATATAGTTCTTAAGAAGTTTCAATTTAGTGAAATTTAGATTCATCTCACGCATTTTGACATTGCACTTAAACATGCTCTTTTTGCTTCATTATCATGGTGTGGGGGCTATGCCTATATTTTGTAATTAAATCTACTATACGTTATATATTAATGATTAAGCGTCAATGGAGCTACATCTCAACAGGTTGAACATGGAGAAAGATAGATTATATCTAGGTATCATTGTTAGACCTTCAACGATGAACACCAGTAAATACGGGTGTACCAGACTTTTATAAATGTGTGTAAAAAGAGGGGTTTGTCGCTGGATCTGTCCAGTAAACTTAACTCTTACTGTATTCTTTATATGCAGTTTTAAATGGTTCATTTCCTTACATACATTGTACATTGGGCGACCTTATTTTTTGCATAATACAAGAATTGTGTATATTTGTTACTGTAACATTTAAAGAAGCCATGTTCAGAAAATACAATGTAATCTACAGTAGATTTGAAAAGGTAGATTGATATTGTTTCATCCAATTTAAGTGTAATTCTGACCAATATTGAAAAGGCTGATCTTTGAAAATAATTTACATAAGACCCGAATTCATATTGGTCCCCATTGAAAAGGTTAAAAGACGAAGATAGAAACATTATCCTAGTGAGAAAATATCATCTGACGAGTGGAAAACCTATTTCCAAAATTTATTTGATGTTAGTGGTAATGTCAAAAGACAGGACGATACTTTTAATTTTATTCGTTTGTTAACCAGTTTAAGTCACAGAAGGCGTTTTGTGAATTGGAATTTAAGTTTACTTACGATGAAATTGCTGCAGGCTTGAAATATTAAAGAACAAAAAGCAGCTAGGTTAAATGAAATAAAAAACGAGATGTTGAAACATAGCAGGGATTATGCTCTGCCTTGAATTGTTAAACTTTTCAATTTAATTTTATCATCCAAAGATTCATGTTACTTACAAAAAAGAAATTGTCGATTTTGCAAAGTCATATAAATATCTTGGTATTGTATTTATATCGAATGGAAAATTTTCATCATGTCAGTCAGATTTGTACAAAGCTTATTTTAAACTGATTAAAAGTTTTGAATCTATTAAGGCAAAGCCTAGTACTCTGGTACATCTATTTGAACATACCATTAAACCAATTTTATTGTATGGCTCTGAAATATGTGGAACAGTAAATCAATTTCCATCTATCATAAACAGAAGAGAAAATTTCTATGTTGAAATGTTAACTGAGAATTTCAGTTGTGAAAAACTTCATATAAAATTCTTAAAGTATGTAGCCGGAGTACACAGTAAAGCATTTAATGACGCTATCACGGGAGAGTTTGGTCGATGCCTTTCATATATCAATGTTCTGGCAAGTACTGTGAAATATTTACACAGAGTTAAAAAACTGTAACAGTAACACGTTATTGTTTCATGTTTGTAAGAAAAGTGTCAGTCGTTCCGACTGCGGGAAAAACAGCTGGTTTTCAAATGTACATTTTTTGCTAAAACAGCAAGTCAAGGTGGGAAGCTTGTATGAAAAGATATGCTGAACAACAAACTGGGAAATTACGTACTTTTGCTTTATATAAAAATGCTTTCTGTAAAGGTAATTAAGAATTTTGATGTTAGGAAGTGTTTTACCTCTTTCAATATTAGTTCTCATACATTAGAGATTGAAAGAGGGCGTTACAGAAAACTTCCAATTAAAGAAAGAAAATACATTGTGTGTAATAATAATTATATCGAAGACGAATTGCATTTTTGATTTGATTGTCAACGATATGATTTTTAAAGTTTTTAGTACGATTTTTACAGTTTTTAGAGACACGCTGCATTAGTTTCAAATCTTTATCAAAACAAATAAGCTGAATTGGTTAATGATAAACAAAAATACTGATATTTTCATTAGTTTTGCCGAATTTATATTTGCAAATTTCAAAAAAAAAAAAAAGAAACGAAATACTGAAAGGGAGAAATCTTGATCTAAAATAATTTAAGAACAAAAACGTATTTATATATTGTCGTTGTTGTAAAACATTTTGTTCTTAATTCTATTCATTTGTATATATTTAATCATAATAATGTTGTGTATAAATGCCAGAAATGGCCCATGATTGGTTTAATAAAATTATTCTATTCTTTTCTATTCTATATGACGATTCCTAAAACAGAAAAAGAAAATTAATTATCTTTTTGTCAGTAAAATTTTACACGGGTAGTTAAATATCAGTAGGCCTAATTTGGAAATTTTTTTTCTTGGAATTATCTCATCGACAGTTGTTGGACATTAAGCACGAGCAATTAAAAAGCAAGCATATGCTCGATAGAAAAATGAAAACAAGTTGACTATAGTCAATCCTAATCATGAATTAGTAATTAATTACTGTATTAATTTCCCAACCATGGCCAATTATCTTCCATATATCAATCATTATATTTTCTCCTATTTTGGGTAGTTAATTAAGTAGCGTAATCAAATATTCTATGATTTCCTATCAATCGGAATATTAATGTTCACCGCAGGTAAATTGTTTGCATGGTATGGCTTAGTAAAAGTCGTATCATTCACAATTTCTGTGATGCAAATTTTGATTCACAAAAGTAGCAAATGGTCGTGCTAAACTTAATAAAACTTTACATACTTTTTACCAAGACTTCCAGTTACCATTACAAATGACTCGTGTTTTTCTCACCGATAAGCCTTAGAAAGCTAGAATAATGAACAAGTCTATCTGAGACAAACAACCTAATAAAACGAAAAGTATTATGACAGGCACAAAAGACAACTCAGGAGAACACTAAATATTTCAAATTATGGACCACACGAACTATTATCTATTATTTACTTTTCTAACGTTTTAGATTTATATTTTTTAACTCTCAAAATCAATATGGCTCTCATTTGCAAAGCCTTATAGTACGATTTGTTTACCTAATTTCCGTGTTTGCCATATTAGAATAGAAATAATTCATGACAGCCATTCGTTTAAATCAGATTTCAACTTAAATTTTACCCCTCGCTAATTTTCGACATAGAATTTTGCTCAAACAATGTTAACCATATTAAATCCTCCAAAAATCAGTCATGAATTATTTCTTAAAAAGTACAAATTAGGAAAATATTTACACAAAAAATAAATGAAAATTGTGAATACAATTCTCCAATACACAACTTACAATTCGTCATTAGAATTAATCAATCACCAACGTTGTAAGAGTAGCATTTATGCTACAATGGGTGACTTTTTCTAACAGTCATGCAACAGCTTCTTAACAAAGGTGTGTTGTTCGAAAGTTGAATGAATTACTTTAAGTAAACCACCGGTAGGCCATTTTGAAATGTAAATTTCTCATGTTACCTATTTCCAGTTATTTCTGTATACCAAACATATACATTGAACCGCAAAAGAAACGTCGCACAAAATGACATGTTCACATACATTTATTTCAAAGTGACATTTATATATTTTAAATTAATTTTTACAAAATTTAATGAATGATTTACAGTCTTTTGGTTACAATGTTCACAAAAACGTCACAATTGTCGCAACGTCACATGTTTTCAATGCTGTGCTCCCACGTCCGTTAATAACGTGTATGTCCTCCACCGGCACCAATTACTGCGGCACATCTTCGGTACATGGAGTTGATGAGCCGATTAATAAACGCCATCGGAATACGTGCCCATACTCTCTGAAACGCTTGTGAAAGTTCAGCTGCAGTTGTCGGACTTGGCTGCTCATTATTCAACCGTCTTTGAACTTCGTCCCATAAATGTTCAATAGGGTTTAAATCTGGACTCAAAGCCGACCAATCCATAACATTAATGTTATTCTGCTGTAGGAAGTCTCTTGTGGCTCTTGCGGTATGCGCACGTGCATTGTCCTGTTGGAAAGTCTTGTTTTGATGACGTGCGAAATGGGGCTGAACATGGGGTGTCAAGACTTGGTCGATGTAACGGGCAGCTGTTACGCCATTTCCTCTGCCTGGGCCAAGGTTCTGAAAGATGACTGGACCAAGTTTAACGTTAAGGCCGATTCCACCCCATACCATGATGCTAGGTCCTCCCCACGCGTCTGTTTCCAGAATGCAGCTGTCTTCGTAAAGTTCCCCGCGTCTTCTCCACACTCTGGTTCTGCCATCGGCTGTTGAAATGCAGTAACGGCTTTCGTCAGAGAAGATGATGTTACGCCATTGTCGATTTCGCCAATTCTGTCGCTGAGTGACCCACTGAAGACGAGCTTGACGGTGTCGAGGAGTAAGAATAGGTCCTCTTGCTGGACGGCGACATCTCATGTTTCTAGCAGCTAATCGCCGACGAACCGTATCATCACTTATGGGTCGTCCATGTGTTCCAACAGTGTTTCTGGCAGTTTCGGCAGCTGGGGTGAACCGATTCATCAAATGGTGACGAACAATGCCTCTATTCTGTCTAGGGGTAGTGACTTGGGGTCTACCGCTCCGTGGATGGTCATTTGTGCTGTTTGTTGCATTGTACCGTGTCCGTAGACGTTCAATTGTTCGAACAGCACAGTTGAAGTCGTTGGCAATAACTCTGGCAGATTGCCCAGCATCCAATCGACCAATGGCCTGTTCTCTCTGTTGTGGAGTCAGACGTGGCATAGCTTCTGTGTCAACACTGATACTAACACTCTTTAATTTTCTCCGGCCTTTTATACCCATAAAGGAGCATGAATTTCACGAACATTTAAGATTTAAGAAAAATTACCACCAAGTGTGTCCCACGAGCGGTTTTAGGTACGGTCGCTCTACGATATCAACTGAAAATTATTCAACCGAAAATTTAATTCACAGGTAATTTAATCTTACCTGGTGATGTAATCGTAATACTGATTATATAAAAATCATTAATTAATATTTATTTTGAATTTTGCTAACATTTTGAAAAAGCGACGTTTCTTTTGCGGTTCAGTATATATTACAGACTTGATAATGATGGCAGTTGTCCTTGCTTTTGTCTTTTTCTTTGAATTCATTATGATCTTTAATTGTTTCACCGAGTTTCTAAAGATACGTTAAAGACATACACCACAAGTTGAAATCGAAAACCGAGTTTTATTATTTCAATCTAATACACCGAGACAATTTCTAAGTTCATAAAATTATTGTTTTAGAAAATTACATTTTTTATGTATTGAAATTTAAAATGATGATATATTTCTACAATATTTAAAATTATTGATACAGGCATGAAGCGATATGATGCAATGATTTAGCTCCGATGGCAATACAGAAAAAACTGTATAAAATTATATCAGTTTTTATAATAAATAATTAAAATGCTATATTCATCAAGACATACGATGTTTTGTCATCTGTTTTATTTAAGAACGTTTATCACGGATTAGGAGTGCATCAAATCATTATGGTGAAGTCTTATTTGTACATTTTGCTAGTAGGAATTATGATTATTATAAGATTCAATATTCAATATTTTATTTAAGTCTCACCACTTGCATTTATAAACAAATACATATACAATTAAAACCAATGCATACAATAAGAAATACAAGTGCCATTCTACATAAGAATTATGAGAGACTATATCATTAAAACATATATATTTAAACATAAAAAAACCCTTATCAATCATATAAAAAGGCATTCCTTCTGTTTAAGATATAAAAGCAGGTTTTGGCAACAATATTAAAACATTTTTCCTCACTAAAAAGATAAATAAATTTATTTTCATCTGATAAAACATTAAAACCTGAATCATGTTTACTTGCTACCCTGAATAAATTGACGCGTAAATCTGCATATAATGGACATGATAATACTTTCATCTAGAACTATATTTTTACACATGAAACCAGCTCTTTCTTCTACATTTTTCTGTTCATAACGACCTGTTTCAATTTTTAGTGGTGCTACTCCACATCGAAATTTAGAATATGCACTTCTATATCTAAAAGGAATATTACAACACAAACATTTTTCTGTTCCATAAGAACTTTTAAATAACTTGTATGTACGCAACTTGTTACTAGTATTTTGTGCTAAAATTCTATTCTGCCACTCTGATTTATATTTTTCAAATAATAAACTTTCTAAATTTAAAATACTCTGTTTAGTTAATATATTATTAACAGTCATATAAGTTTCAAGGTTACAATATTTAAACTTCTCCTTCACTCTATGACACCAATTTTTCCTATTTAAATTAAGACTCCATTCAAAAACTTTATAATTATGTCTCCCAAACGAAGTTTGGAGACATGTTGTTTTTGCTCAGTTCTTATTATTCTTATTATTATTATTCTTATTATTATTATTCTTATTATTATTATTATTATTTTTCTTCTTTCCGGGCGCGTTTTTTCAAACACTTGTGTGCACCGTTTCTCATAAACCAATACACGGAATCGCTTGATATCATACGACTTGCTAGGCCTATATTCCTAGATGCGCCTCCCGAAAAAAAATTTTCGATCTGTGGGAGGGAACATATATTTTGGGGGTCTCAAAACAAAAGGGGGTGGGGTTTTGCAAAATTTTACTATAGAAGTCTATG
Source organism: Mytilisepta virgata (assembly GCA_028015205.1). Classification (NCBI taxonomy): domain Eukaryota; kingdom Metazoa; phylum Mollusca; class Bivalvia; order Mytilida; family Mytilidae; genus Mytilisepta; species Mytilisepta virgata. Next base: position 60,093,682 of record CM051518.1, on the reverse strand, counting down.
GGAAAAGTGATATAACTTGATCATTTGTGATCTTAACTTGGAAATACTACCTGTTACCTTGGATATTTAAGTTTTTATACCCCGCCACACGAAGTGGTGAGGTATTATGTTATACCCTCCATTTCGTTGTCTTAGGGGGGGGGCCATGCCCCACCCCCTCAAATAACAAAATACTTAATATTTTGAAAACCATTGTGATCCCCACCCTATAACCATATATATTATTACTCCTTATGATAAGACAAATCATTTGGTACCATAGGGGGGTCTGAGGGGGGGGGTCATGCTCCACCCCCTCAAATGATAAAATACTAAATATTCTGAAAACCATTGAGATCCCCACCCTATAACCATATATATTATTACTCCTTATGATAAGACGAATCATTTGGTACCATAGGGGGTCTGAGGGGGGTCATGCCCCACCCCCTTAAATGACAAAATACTTACTATTCTGAAAACGATTGAGATCCCCACCCTATAACCATATATATTATTACTCCTTATGATAAGACGAATCATTTGGTACCATAGGGGTCTGAGGGGGGGTTATGCCCCACCCCCTTAAATGATAAAATACTTAATATTTTGAAAACCATTGTGATCCCCACCCTATAACCATATATATTATTACTCCTTATGATAAGACGAATCATTTGGTACCATAGGGGGGTCTGAGGGGGGTCATGCCCCACCCCTTCAAATGATAAAATACTAAATATTCTGAAAACCATTGAGATCCCCACCCAATAACCATATATATTATTACTCCTTATGATAAGACGAATCATTTGGTACCATAGGGGGTCTGAGGAGGGGTCATGCCCCACCCTCTCAAATGATAAAATACTAAATAGACGGAATCGCTTGATATCATACGACTTGATAGGCCCATATTCCTAGATGCGCCTCCCGAAAAAAAATTTTCAATCTGTGGGAGGGAACATATATTTTGGGGGTCTCAAAAGGGGGTGGGGTTTTGCAAAATTTTTCTATAGAAGTCTATGGGAAAAGTGATATAACTTGATCATTTGTGATCTTAACTTGGAAATACTACCTGTTACCTTGGATATTTAAGTTTTTATACCCCGCCACACGAAGTGGTGAGGTATTATGTTATACCCTCCATTTCGTTGTCTTAGGGGGGGTCATGCCCCACCCCCTCAAATAACAAAATACTTAATATTTTGAAAACCATTGTGATCCCCACCCTATAACTATATATATTATTACTCCTTATGATAAGACAAATCATTTGGTACCATAGGGGGGTCTGAGGGGGGTCATGCCCCACCCCCTCAAATGATAAAATACTAAATATTCTGAAAACCATTGAGATCCCCACCCTATAACCATATATATTATTACTCCTTGTGATAAGACGAATCATTTTGTACCATAGGGGGGTCTGAGGGGGGTCATGCCCCACCCCCTCAAATGATAAAATACTAAATATTCTGAAAACCATTGAGATCCCCAACCAATAACCATATATATTATTACTCCTTATGATAAGACGAATCATTTGGTACCATAGGGGGTCTGAGGGGGGGTCATGCCCCACCCCTCAAATGACAAAATACTTATTATTCTGAAAACCATTGAGATCCCCACCCTATAACCATATATATTATTACTCCTTATGATAAGACGAATCATTTGGTACCATAGGGGATCTGAGGGGGGGTCATGCCCCACCCCCTTAAATGGCTAAAGGGGAGGTGGAGGCCATTGCACCTTCAATAATAAAATATTTTGATAAAACATCTGTTAATCATGTTAATACCGATTACAACATATAAAACTGCAGATATTGAATACCATATATCAAACATTTTGCATATACTCAATCTCTTTGTACACTTGCCCAGTATTTCAAACACTAGGAATTCCAAAAATACCCTGAAAGAGAAAGAGCTTCGTTTGGGAGACATTCGAAACTGCATCCAGTTTCAATTATACCCTGTTAACTCTATCTCTATCCATAATAGTAAATCTTATCCACTGTCTAAAGACACAAGACCATTGATTAGCATAAGGGGGTTTCCATCCCATGTCACTATTTATGGCATCATTAGGTGTATATTTACACACCCCCATAAAAAACCTGATAGCCCTGTGCTGGACAGCATTGATGCAAGAAAAACTCCTGGTGCCCCATATAGCAGCACCATAACTTATTACTGACCAGACCAGAGTATCATATAGCTTGGTGAATTCTCATACTGGAAACCGCCAATAGCTGTGCTCTTTACAATAAGTAAACTAAGTGCTCTACTAGCTGATCTTGCTACAGACTTTGCCATTTCATTGTAATCTAAATGTTGAGTCAATAACAGACCTAGATACCGATACGAAGATACAATTTCCACTTGTTTACCATCAACCTTGATGTTTGTTCAACAGAATGATTTCTAAAATGTACAGTTTTAGTCTTTTGAAGATTAACCTGTAAACATTTCTTCTTACACCATCTATTTAAAACATCTAACATTAATTGTAAATCACCTTCGTTTTCAGCAATAAGTACAATATCATCTGCATATAAAAGCACCCCAACTTTATATCCATTAATATCAATACCAACATCTAATGCTTTTAAATCAGATATTAAACTATTTATAAAAATATTAAACAAAATAGGCGACAGTACACACACACCCTTGTTTAAGACCTGAGTTAAGACAAAACCATTCCGTCATAAAACCATTTACTTTTACAGCACATTCAACATGTTTATATATAGCTTTCAACGTACATAAATATTTTGTACTAATTCCTAAAACATTCAAGTCTTGAAAGAGTAAATTCCTATTAACAGTATCATATGCCGTCTTAAATTCTACAAAGGCAGTAAAAGTTGAAAGTTTTTTTAATTTTCGATTTTCTATTAAAGATGTAAGCGTACTAATCTGATCAACAGTGCTTCTACCCTTCATAAAACCACTTTGTTCATCATGGATAACCTCATTTGATTCTAACCATAAAACTAGTCTTGCATTTAAAATACTGCAATATAATTTATAAGCACATGGTGCCAATGTAATACCCCGATATGACATTGGGTCCCTTGGGTCTGAAGTTGAACACTTTGGAATAGGTGCTATAAGCCTTTTACCCCATAAACGTGGTACAATACTATATCTAAAACACAAATTAAACGATTTATGTAACCCATGTATAAGAAAATAATTTTTATGTAATTCAACTGGTATCATGTCAATGCCTGAAGCTTTACCATTTTTAGTTTTAATCAAAACATCAAAAACTTCATTAAAACTTATATCTTTATCCACAAAATTATAACAAATTTGATTACTATTAGAAAAATTTTCAGTTTCATAAGATAGATTATTATCTTTAATATTCAAAAGATTTTCAAAAGACAGTTTCCACCTATCTAAAATAATGTTAGTGTCAGTACAAATGGACCCATCCTGATGTACCACTTCCATAGAAATTGACCTCTGACGTTCACTCCCAACACCGACTTTCCCAATCTTCTTCCAAAACTCCCGGGGGTCATCATGTAGGAGATTACAAAGTTCCTGTTGACAACAGTACCAGTATTGACGTTTTGTACGCTGACACTCTTATAGAAAGATTTGCGTTTTCTAATATCTTCTTCACGAAAATGTTTCTTATGACGAGCATCGCACTTTAGCCAGACATCTTCCGCTCTACATGCATCCTTCCAAATTGTAGTTAGGTCATCTGACCACCAGGGTTTCTTAATCCGTCTACGTTTGTTACTTAGTCCATCTTTAAATGAACACTTTTTTAACTTAGTGTCCATTTCTAGATATAAAATATTAATAAAGTCGTTGTAACAACTATTCAGCTCTGTCTGATTTGTAACAGACGTTTCTAGCTCATGAATCAAATTATTTAAACTGTTCATGGTATCAGAATCTGACATCCAGTAGTCTGGAATATTTCGAGTATCATATTTTACGGACTGACTAGACTGAATTTGTGACTAATCACATGTTGTAAATGAACTTGTATCCACATATGGTGTACTTGATGCAAATTCAAATGTCAAACTTAAAGGAGAATGATCAGGTAAATGCTTTGGATCATACTCGCCAGCAGAAAAAAAATTTATCAAAAAGTTGTTGAGTCCGCAAAACTTCAAAATTGTCAAAATACTTTAACTGTTCATACGGTACAATACAATAATCAACCACGGAAGTTCCCCTTGTGGAAACAAACGTAAAATCATTATGTCCATTCTTCCGCCCATTCAAAATACAGCAGTTTACATTGCTCAGAAATTCGCACAAGATTCTCCCATAACTATTACTTGTAAAATCCACAATATTGCGTTCAGGTAGCTTGTCAACTCCCTCAATAAAATCAGGAATATCTGACACACGGCTATTCCAGTCTCCACAAAGACAAAAAGGATTTCCTTGTGGTATTGTATAAATATCCGACATTAAAGAATCTAAGAACTCATAAATATTGACTGACCTTGCGGAATTTTCAGGCGGCAAATATACCACACATATAAAAAAAACCTTATAATTTGAATTACACTTATTCTTAACACATATCCATAGAATACCATCTTTAGAATCATCAACTTTTACAATATTAAAATTTTCAAATAAATCATTGCGCACTAATAAACCAACACCTCCAGATCCACCACGAGCTCTTACGCGTATATGCTTACGATTATTTCCAAACCATGTATATCAATTCACATCAATGCTATTTTTGCCTTAAGTAACGCTCGATTGTTATTGTTATATATTCTCTGTTGAAACGGTAGATCGTTTTCAATAAACACTTTCGCAAATTTTGTTGAATTTTTAAGAATACGTTTTGACTTCATTATCAAATTATTCTGCTCTACACTTTCTACCGTCACTATAACCACACCCGGTTTATCCTCTAAATGACTAACCTTTCGGCAAACCTCAGTCCCTTTAACATTTGAGAGTTTTAAGCCATCCTTTATCAGCAAAGACACCTTCTATTCCAAAACTGAGCTATTCGAGTCCTCCCTTTTATCAGACGCTAAATTCCTAACAACAAAATTAAAGTTTCGTGATGGCGGTGGCTCATTATTAAGAGTACCTTGTGAAACTACCTCGGCATATGACCTTTCTATCGAAGCAACCTGTTCCTGCAAGTTATGAACTTCACTGTTAAACTCTTTTCTAAATTTATCAACCTCATTTTCAATCATGTCTTTAATAACAGTGTTGAATTTCACAGTTTACTTTTTCTCTCAGTATCCGAAATTCGACTCTCAATCCTATTCGTCATTGCTTTAAAATTGTCTGAGAGATTATTAATCATGTTTACAATAGTTTCAAATTGTGCAACAGAGGGTTGTAAAAAAGAGGGGGAGGGTGACAGTCTAGCTTTCTTGATCTCCGACTCCGACTCCTCTGTAGAGATTTTATTGTCTCTTGACAAATTACGTTTTCTTGGTGTCTGTAGTCTCTGTAGTGATAGTGTTGTTGTATTTATAAAATGATTTTTAGGCGGATGGTGTAGTTCTACTGATACACTACTTACATTGTCCTGGTTGCTGACCAGCGGGTTAGTCGCCATTACATTTTGTACATAGTCTATAGCACAACATTTACTGGGCGGATTCTCCTCAATACCTTCGATAAAACTAACATTTCCTGAATTCAACATCATCCTGGATGTGTTACTCGCACTCGACACACAAACATTGCTGCTAAACAATTGAAAAAAAGCTAAGAATCAACAATGTATCGGAGCTTCAAAAATTTTCGTGTCCGCCACCTTGTTCACGTGGCAGTATGTGAATGTTTTATAAGTGAATGTTTATTTATTTCAGTAATTTAATATATAATTAACATTTATTCAGACACAACAAGTTGGTCTGTGTAGAGGGGACGGGAAAACGAAAAAAAAAATGTATTTTTCCCTTTGCGTTCTAGCTTTTTGGAAAATTTCACAGAAATGTTCGCATCGAGCAAAATGTTCATTGCTCTACTTTAAGAACTCAAAAAGTTTTTAAAATCGGCTTTTGATGCAAATCTTTGATGAGGATAACTACAAATTGTAGCCATCTTTGCTTCAAATAGATAAAAGACACATTATGTGTGTCTCTTTCATGGTAAGACGGAACACATTTCAGCTTTTCAACGACTGAAATGGAGTCTTCTTACATGTACATTTAGACTTGTGAGAAAGTACATGTAATTTAGTTTTTCATTTCTTTTTAAATTTGTATAAAAATTAAGGTAATATTCATTATACCGGAAGGCCAGCCTATTTTTGTTATATGTGAAACCCAGTGACATTCTCAATATTTTAGTGATATTGAATCTCATGCATATTAATCATCATTAATGTTTAACTAACCCAATGGGAAATTACAACTTTCGTTTTAAACATCTAAAAAATTTAGTATCAGAGAAAAATTAACAATTAATGCAGAATTTATAAATTGGTCAATATTCCTTTCGTTTAAAGTCGTGTTAGTAGGGATGCAATGAGTCTTCGAAGACTCGATGTGTACAAACTTTGTACTCCGTATTCAGACACTCTCATTTGTCAGTATTTCAAGAAATTTTCTTTTAGGAGAAACCTATAAGTTCATGTATGCTTTAATTTGTTAAATAATCAATATGTTCTAAGTCCACATGAAACCAGAAGTCTATATTTGTTTTAAAACGTCGCCGAATTTAAACTCCAAACGCATAGATTATTTTTAAAATTTAAATTCATATTTCGTGATTTTATTTGCGGTATTATCAGCGTATTTGCTTTAAGTATTTATTTTCTCATAGTATTAAATAGTAGCAATTGTGTATGTGTTTTATAAAGTTTAAATTTAAAATTCAACTATGAAATTTAGTACTCTATTTTAATGGCGTGTCATTTAAAAAAATTATTTTACTATTTGTCGATAATGTGAGCTTGTTTATCAATTTTTGGGGTGGGATGGGATGCTGTAGAAACAATATTATTTTTTATGCATAATATATGCATTTTTTGTCGAAATTCTATTTATCAGTTGTGCTCAAGGCCGAAAATATTTGAAGCCGAAACAATAATCCATACGAAACATAGTACAGCACATATTTAGATTTTTGTAGGGAAAGGGCCTTACACCATTCCTTACAGAACAGTCTATACATTCTATACACGATTTTTTTATGCTTGTGTTTTTTCTGCTCTGTGTTTTACCCTTTGGGCATATAGCATTTGAAATGAAGAAAACATCTACACAGAACTGAAAATACCCTTTAATTTCGATAAAAATGTAACAATTTTATAACCTCAGCAAACGTTAATGTATCACTCTAGTATCGAAATACTAGCAACTTAGCTGGATTTCCTCTATACCAAGTCAATTTCATTTATTGAAATTTCAGTGGTGAAAAATATATTTCATATATATCATTTTTATAGTTTCTTTCATTGGTTTTTTATAAAATATTACTTTGTTATGTTTAGCAATAGAAACTGATCAATGATGACCTTTAATCTATCAGCACCTTATTGAAATAAAGATCTCAATAACTTTAAAATTAATTTATTAATGTAAATAATTAATTAGATAATTCTGAAGGTGTCATCCTGATTCTTACACTTTTAATCTCTTATGTAAATTTACTAATTAGGGAATGTTGTGATAGTATGGCTTGTTCCCATTTCGCCTTAGTTGTAAAATTTGGTATATAAAATTATTCCCATTTCACATTACTGAAGTCTGGGGATAATTAAGGCGAAATGGGAACTTGTGTTAACATCTAAATAAGTGTAAATATTGTTTCTATATAATCCTTTTATTTTGTTAGTTTAAACATGTTAATGTTAAGTGTTAGTGATTTGTGTGAAAATGTTGCATTGAAAATTTAGAGTTAACATGGTTTGCTGTCCTCTGTAAACTTTTTCATCTTCTGATGATGATAATTTACACTCCATGTGACTTACTTGATGTGATAAAATATGTTATAACTGGGTATAAATATACAATATGTTATATATTTAAATATTTTTTATTTACACGATATGATAAAATTAATAAAAAATGATGAGCACAATTTAACAATAAAATTCAAGAAGTACAATGGTAAAGTTCTGCTCCTGGGAACGTCCCTACTGTAGCATTGCGTGAATCACACGAAGTCCAGGCTGACTGAAGTTGGTGAGAAGATCTGGTTGTGGTGGTATCTGTTGGAATAGTGTGATGAGTCTGACGTAGGTGTCTTTGTGTCTCTTTGTTAGGAGTGTGAAGACTAGTGGGAACAATGCTGATCCGACTAAGGCGTGTGTGTAGAAGCTACTGTCAAACATGGGATATCACAGTAGATTTTGTCTGCGTTGCACAGGTGGTGGATGTTACTTAATTAGCAGAATTATCAAATTCTTTGAAAGAAACTTTGAGATCAGCACCAAAGCTATAAGCAAGCTTAATGTCAACTCTAAGAAGTTAAGCTTGTTTTATTTAACTATCAATGACTTAAACTCACGAAAAGCTCTACACTGTGAAATAAATTCTTACTCAAGTGGAAATTAAATGAAAAATGATTATTTTAGATATTTAGCATTAAAAATACTTTGGATAATGACTAAATAAATATTAGTTTAAAAAAACACTTAAACTATTATCTTAGTCACTTAATATATATTAAATCATATTTTATTTGAATAAAAGTTTTATAAATTTCTGAATTTTCATATTTAAATGACTTCAGAATCTAATGATAATATTTAAATGTTACATAATTGTTCATTTTATGTCCAAAATATTGATTTTTTTTAGTTGTGTTTTCTTAATCATTAAAACATCATCTCATCAGGTTACAATTTGTTTTTGCAAAGAAATTATTAAAAATTCCGACTTAGTATTTATAGTTCATTTCTGATAAATGTTTTCCCCAGGATAATTATAAGTCTTCAGTGTTTAATCTCTTTAAATTAAAGGAACATTTTCTATGTTAGAGATGGATTTTGACTTTTTTGGTCATATTTTTATTTATTATTTGAAATTATAAATATGCATTTTAGATTAAAACTTTATTTGCAAGGAGTGAACAATTACTTCTGAAATAAATAAATTACTTAAAATCGTCATTATGAACAATCTATATTTGACTTCTGCATCTAGGTGTAATTAAAGAGCTATTTTATGGCAAACAAACTCATATATACGTGTTACTTTCATTGATTTAATTATAACATAATGACATTTGAATATGGATATTGATATGCATACAAGCTCTGAATCTATGAATTTTGTTAATTCATAAAATGAAGTAATGTTCATGCAACATTTTTTTCATTCTTTTCACTCTTTTCCAACACACCAAATAGGAACTTTCTAACTAACAAATAATTATAAACAAAGTATGGCAAATGTACAAGTTCAACCACTAGCGTTCGTCCAGAACAAGTTATGCAAGGATAGCTTGGTTTTAGGGGCCATCGTAACTCTGTTTGAACAATTTTGTTATTTATATGTTGAATATTGATGCTGTCATTTCGAGTAAAAATTGCATTAGAATTGTGTTTTAATATTTTGCGGTATCAAATTCATTTCTTAATTTCATCAGATACACTGATCTCAAATTTACAAATTGAAAATCCAGATATACCTTGTATCCTTCTTGACTGGCTATGAGAGGTAAAGTAAGACTATTGTCCACGAGATACCAACTATTGCCCCGATGTATATCAGACGGGACAAAAAAAATACTATTCCCCGAATATGTAGCCAATAAGTGTTGTATTATACCGAGATAAAATTGACTGATAGATTATTACATTTTTAGTATTCTTCGCATCGCTGTCGTCTAATATATCTTGTTTATCCTCTTCGGATAGAGAAGCAAATTTCTCCCCAATAAGGCGGAAATTGTTGTCTGACAAATCGGTATTTTTTATGTTCTCGGATTTTTACCTTACGATGAGAAAAACGTATTCGAAAGACATTTCGTGATGATGAAAAAGACGCATATGACTATTTCCCTGGGGAAAATATTGATGAAACTATTAAGAAGCTCTTTGTATTCTTTAAAAAATAGTAAATTTATCTGAATTATTTTTTTATATAGAATATACATACAGGGGTAAAATAAATATCTTTGTTCTCATAAATCAAATAAGCATGGTACAGAGAAGAATACTGTACATACTTTGGTTTTTAGTATTTTTTCGAATCCAGTTAGTAAAATGTAAATTTCAATGTGTACTGATCACATGATTTTTCACTTCTACTCTATATATATATATTGATCATGAGATACAAATAATCACACACCATTCTGGAAATAGGTCACCAAGGTCATCAAGATATTTATAGCTTCATCTGCATTCAAATGGGGAAAAGGAAATAAAACTGATAATGAAAAACAATAAAAACAATTTTAGACAATTTATTTTATTTATCATACAAGCTATTATTCAAAAGGTATTTAATCATACAACTCTCAGCTGCAGGTTACCGTTACTGATTGTAAACAAATTGTCGTCATCTGTTTCCAACTTCTGGTCTTGTTGTCTGGCTAGCGTTTCCGCATAATCGCAAAGTCCGCTTAATAGGAAAATTTTCTCTGACAAATAGGCTTTGCAAATAAGCGGAATCCACTGTATACAATATAGTGGAATTAAGTGTCAAATATGTAAATAAAGGAACAAATACAGCAGCAATCCTACTGGCTGCTTTAAATATCTCAATACCACACATAACCAATGACTGGCATTTATAGTGAACAAGAATGACATTATCGAAGGAAACACAATTAATATATATATATATTTAAACAACGGAGAAAACATTGATTGGATGAACGTTTAACCAGATTAAATTTCTGTAAAAACGACCATGTCACATTTTAAAAGTTTTGTACCATTTATGTTTTATGACAAGTTTTATACAGGCTTGGTATTGATTTATCTTAATGGTTCAAATAGTAGAAATCATGTATGCGAGTATTCAAAAGGTTTGCAGGTTTGCAGTTCTATCTTACAAATTTGGTGAAGTTCCGGATGATTCTAAGATTGTCCTTTTACCTATAGGCTAAATTTTTCTGCTACAAGGAAGTTGAATGGAAAAAATTAATTCTTTCATTTTTCCTCCCACATATAGAGCTCATATAATATACTTCTAATTATAGAAAATTGGCAATTGCAAGAATAGAGAATAGGAAAGCGGATATAATCTTTGTTTTCAATTGAATTCTAGTTGTGAATATTATTATAAGCGCCAAAAGAGTTTTACATTTTAATATTCTTCCTTTCACATGATTTCTGTTTGCCTATTCTACACGTTTAAAGCGCAAAAATTGTACCTCGGTTTACTTTTTTTGTGAAAAAATGAAATATTTTTAATGATGAGATATACTTCATTGGCATGTGCTCTTCTTGTTAACGTAAACCATGTTAACCACCACTAACGTTGACTTTAAGGGAATACGATACAATTAGGTTCCTCTATTGATTTTGTTTTCTAAAATTTTACTATAAGGTATTTCTTGTTTGTTTTGTTTTCTATATACAAAAAAAAAAACCCGCACCTATATGGATCAGTTTTTATGATATTTAACACAGATTTTGGTATATTTGAGACAAAACCCATTAATTTTTCCTACATGTATTTCAGGAATTCCACAAAAAATGCCTAACAGTTTAACCCCCCCCCCCCCCCCCCCCAAAAAAAAAAACAAAAAACAAACAAACTTCGGAATGTCCTTCGAAAAACAGAGACTGTTTTTTAATGAATAATCTGTGGCAGATATCAATAAATTAATAAGGCAATTATGCAAATCTTGGCCAAAATAAGGAAAAATAATGACCATGCTGAATCTTAAGATGCACATAGATTCCTCTACTGATTTTGCTTTCAATTTCAATATAATAATCTTGAAGTAATGTACTTCTGTTTAAATAAAATCAAAAGTGGAGCGTATTACGGAGATATTTGTAAAAGATGAACCTCACCGTTTTGATCGTGTTCTAAGGGGTTTTCATGTGAGATATAATGACGTCACAATATGGATTTTCTCGGCGATGTTATTATCTTCACTGCTATTGTATTTCCGTAAGTTCAGTCTATTTGTTCTCGGTGTTATGTCAACAGTTTTTAAAATGTTAGTATTAATTCAAGAAGTAAATACATGTACAACTTGCACGTGAGGAAGGTTTAAATTTATTGTCAGTGATATTTTTAAACCTTAAATATATTTTTATAATAATGTTATATTTAGCATTGAATATGCGAAAATAGTAGCCTCGGTTGAAGACATAGTGCACGACCCGAAGGGGAGGGTGCAGTATACGTCTTCAACCGAAGCTACTATTTTCGCATAGTCAATGCTAAACACGACATTATTGTTATTATTATACTTAATGTCAATAATTGTTTGAAAATAATGCGCAGATTACCTATCACAAAACGCTTTGAAGATTCAGATATGAATAATGATTATTTTCACTCACCCATAGATTGGCTCCGCCTACTCGCTTAAATAGAACGTTGATTGACATACCAGGCCACTACTATTGAGGACAGCAGTGGTAACTATCAGAAGATAGATCAATTCAATGTCAAATTAAAAAATTATTCTGATTATCAAAGGACAATCGTACAGGAAGTGTAATAATTTAGAATAAAATGTACCATAAGTCATGAATTAAATATGACGAAGAACTAATTAAACATTCGGTGTCATGGGAATACGAGAATGCAATTTGGATTTAAAGTGCTTTTCGAACCTTAATATAACAACTGTACTACATATTTATATTAATAAAAATATAATATTCACATAATGAATTATACATGTTCAATAAATTGTAGATAGAAGATATAATCAGAGATAATGTCACTTTTAGATACACGTTTAATAAAACGTATCACAAAATACCGAAATAAATTTGATGCATTTGCGTTGACTGACAACTCATCAGCAGTACTCGAGATCAAAGTGTTGGAAAACCGGTTAAATATATAATGATGAATTAATAATCACGACCATTAAAACCCAAAACAATTAAAACAAAAGGAATCCAAACTCAGCTAAGGATTACCTCTGCATCAACAGGAAGAGCCTTAATATAATAACATGCAGGACTATTTTGGGCGAGTGTGTTCTTTTTTTTTCAGTGAAGATACTCCCTTTAGATTTTACAGTAGCTGTAACTGCTGATGTTCTAAATAACAAATAATGTCTAAAAAGCTTTATTTATACAACAACTTTCAATGTACGCTTCAAAACAAGACACGAGACATTGAAGAAATCATATTGTATTTTATATATATAAACTTTGATGAAACTTTTTTTTAATAATCTATCATATTTATTTAGATGAGAAGGCCCTATCGTTAAATACCAATAAACTATATTAGTGCATCGGAAGGGGAAAAGTATTTCCCCTTGTAAATACCGGCAAAAGAATATAAAAGCAATAAGACATTGCGAAAAGTCCACAATACCGATATATAAAGGCAAGGCAAGACTGTAACACAACACACACAAATGCCACACGGATATAATAAAAAGAATAAAAATCAATTAATGGAAAGTGACACCCTTTAGTGATACACGTACTGTGATAAAGATGGATTGAAATGCCGTTACAGGAACTACTTTTGGCTTAGTAGAGATATATATTAGTACAAGCTGCTATAACTTTTTTCTCAATCCATCATTAAAAAAATTGATCAGTTTAAACTAAATTAATGAAATTCAGAGACGAAATTCAGGATATTAATTACAAAAATTTAATTCCTTAAATCTTATTTAAATACATAGCCATGTAGACATGAACTGACGGTTTCCTTTCATTGCAAGGCCCTGAATACGATTTTGGACTGCTTCGCAAAATTATGCTTGGTAGAAAAAGCAGACAGTTTTTTTTCTTAACAAGTTTTGAAGTTTAGGGATGGAGAGTTCGTCGAAGACAGTTCAGAGATGAGGCGGAAGTAGGGTTCTAAAAAGTGAATATGTTACTTCGAACTATGATTGGAAACTTCTAACTTGTAAAGCAATTTAGCAATTAACTGAAATATATGAGACTTTACTCAACTAAAGTGTTTTATGCACTAGTACCTTTGTTAATGACAGATTTAATGGATACTCTGCTAACTTTTGCTTTGATCTTTCTAGTAATTGTTTGTACTATTTACACTGCTGTAATATCTATCTTGAAATTTATTTTATGTATTCTGTTATTACATTAAACCCTTTTCCCAAGGCCAATGATTTTTTCTGCAAAATGTTCAATTTTAGTATAGGTTAATAATGCGTATTAACAAAAAATTTTTTTAAAAGTTTATAGATTCATCGAAATCAATTGAAGAAAAAGATAGGTTTGGCGTAAGTGTTTTAGAATGTCTGGTTTGGAACCAAGGGTGAAATAAACAACATTTTAAATTTGAGGCAATTTTCTCAAATAGAGCTCATTTCATTTCTTCTGGTTAAGTAAAAACTTATAAAACAAGAAAGACTGTCCATTTTTACTATACTATAATAGTAATTAAAGATACATATATGTATTAGATGTTTATCAAAAATTTATCTCATTGCTTTCCACATGGCCATTTACCACACTGTAGTAGTAATTAAAGATACATATATGTATTAGATGTTTATCAAAAATTTATCTCATTGCTTTCCACATGGCCATTTACCACACTGTAATAGTAATTAAAGATACATATATGTATTAGATGTTTATCAAAAATTTATCTCATTGCTTTCCACATGGCCATTTACCACACTGTAATAGTAATTAAAGATACATATATGTATTAGATGTTTATCAAAAAATTATCTCATTGCTTTCCACATGGCCATTTACCACACTGTAATAGTAATTAAAGATACATATATGTATTAGATGTTTATCAAAAATTTATCTCATTGCTTTCCACATGGCCATTTACCACACGGTAATAGTAATTAAAGATACATATATGTATTAGATGTTTATCAAAAATTTATCTCATTGCTTTCCACATGGCCATTTACCACACTGTAATAGTAATTAAAGATACATATATGTATTAGATGTTTATCAAAAATTTATCTCATTGCTTTCCACATGACCAATCTGCCGTTCCTACATGGGGGAGTGTCCCAAGGACGATCGTATGAAGCGTACAATATACAGCTTTTCCGTTTTGCATGCAACATTTAAGACCTGTAGAAGGATTTATAAGAAACAAATACGCATATTGTTGATCAGATTCACACAGATTCACACATGGATTGGTCCGGGAAAAACAATAAAGGAACAATGCTTTGATTGCTTTTCTTCATCTTAAAACCACAATACATGTAAGTTAAGAAAAAAATTCTATATTTTTTACAGAATTTTACAGAATTTCAAGAAAAAAATCTATCGATTTTTATACAGGATGGTGGTGAAGGCGGCAACGTTTATAATGATTGTTAAAAAATCCCACGATCACTTCATTCCTTTCTTCCGGTCCTTCCCGTCTTCTCCCAAAAATTAAATGGTCTAATTACAAATATTAAACTATTAAATTTTTAATGGTACTGAAAGGAAAAATAATCATAATCAGACTATTGTACTTAGTTATAAACTCCATAATTTTTTTTTATTATATAGTGTATACTTATTGATTGGGTATGAGGTGAATAGTAAGTTTTTTGTCCCCGAGATTCCAAATATTGCCCCGAGTCAATAAGTATTTTATTACACAGTAAAGTTCCCAACAGTTATATTTGCATTTTGGAACATTCAATTTACAGTGATATCTGTAAGGATATAAAATAATTATTGTTATTAATATCAAATGGCAAAAACAAATACGGTGGAGTTTCTTCCTTTTATGTTTTTAAAATTCTAAAGATGTTTTCAAAAAATTCAAGACATGTCATAATTCTGATATTTGACAATAAAACACCAGGATTGGCTTCATAAAATCACAACAAAAATATGAAAGAATTTTGATAAACATTTACATATACTGGCAGTAAGGTTCTATTCTACATTTTAATGTGTATTATGCATGTGTAACAAACTTGTCAGTTTTAACATCAATGGTTACTAATTTTGGTACTCTCTTTTTTTTCAAACAAGAGCTAGTGTGGCATATGATGGTTCTGATAACTTGGTTTAAATAAGAAAAAACTATCCTGTGACATTGTATAAGATGATGTGTGTTTGGGTGAGCCTGATTTAAATGGAAGAAAGTGATTTATTTCTAAGTATGTGTTAAAAATGATTCAAGATTTTTTTTTAAAATATAATATTATTTATCTTTGTTTATATCTGTATATTTATTCTTAGTAACATTCTTACTTCATAAATTAATGAAAAGTGGAACAAATTATCTGTAAAAATTATTTACCTGACACCTAATTACTGCTATATAAACAACCCAAAAGGTAAGAAGATTGAGTTGGATAAATATAGATTCTCCTTCAGGTACGAGTGAGTTATGGAATTTCTCCACCCGAGATAGTTAAATTTTCGATTTTCAACACGCGAGCCTTTAGCGAGCGTGTTAAAATCCAAAATTTAACTATAGAGGGTGGAGAAATTCCATAACTCACGAGTAAATTGAAGGAGAATCTGTTTCTCCTATGATTTTCGACAAAAAAACTCAAGAAAATGTCGTTGCTATGTAGTTTGTTTACATAGACGTCATTTCGGGACTTCTCTAGTTTATCGTTCTAATAACTGTAGAAAAAAGGGCGGTAATTCCCACGTAGAAATTTAATCACCGGCAAGTGGTTAAAGATATTATGTATTTTTATCCAACCGATTAAACACGTCAGGAATAGGATAAATGGTAATACCAAATTGTCAAACGTTGGATAAATGGGAAAACATCCCTTAGAAAGACCATCTTAGTATAGCTTTGAATTATATTCTAAGACATGTCCTAGGATTATTCTAACATGGTCCTAAAATGTGTCTTTAAGAGATATCTTATGACATATCTTAAGATAGTTTCGAAAACCTGCCCCAGGAATCATAAGATGATTTTTAATATTGTAAAATTTAATTTTGATCTCGAGCACTGCTGATGAGTTGTCAGGCAACGAAATGGCCGTACAGTGCATCGAATTTATTTTGGTATTTTGTGATACGTTTTATTAATAAGAATACTAAGCATAAATTATTTACGTTCGGTTATTGTCGCTTATCTGTTTATCTCTTAACACCTACAGGTCGGGTAAAACTTGGAATGGTCGTTCGGGTTTACACATCTAACTTTCGAATATTCTGTGGAATATCGATGTATCTCAAACATATCTATATTTCACAATATGAACATAATTATATAACTTTCGATGCATGACATGTTACATTAATTCCCGCGTATTTAGGTTTACCTGGACTAAAGGTTCATGAAAGCTATTGCCATTACTTGGCATCTGCCGTACGTCCATTAACTTTTATATTTCAATCTTCTTCTCTGAAACTACTGAAACAGTTGAAAACAGATTTAACAATGAAGGTCATACAGAATTGAATCCGACGACCTGGATTACTATCGGAGATTCCGAATGGTATAGTAAACAACAACATGGTTGCATGAGATAACAAAAAAAAAAAACTCGCAAACTGCACGAAATAAAGAAAGATTAAAACTTTTCGCATTGAGAGAGTCTGGGCTCTTTCTACTTACGACGAGAAAATAATATCCGGTTTCATATAGGTCAATGTAATATTGGACTGGTTAATTAATAAAGGCATCATTATGTAATGGTTTTTATATTGGCCTAATTATAGGTCCTCGGCCAGCTATATTGTCCTTTTGGCTTCGCCTCAGGTCAATACGGCAAGCATCTGACCTATAACAAGGCCAATATTATATTTAAAAAAAATCTTATATAATATTATAATATATATTAATCTAATAGAAATGTATAATAAACTCTCCCAAATAAGAAACTCAACATGTGAAAAAATATAATTTTCCTCAAATTTTCAAATCATTTCAAATACAGAAATAAGCATCGTATAACACTTAAATGGCACACTGGTTGTTCAGACTTTAAAGTTGATTAAATTGTCAAATATTTATCACGTTAAAGTCCATAGCGTTCAGATTACGTCACTTCAAATTCAATATATGTTTTGACCACCATTAGCCTGTAACACAGCACGGACCCGTCTCAGCATAGACTAGATCAATCGATGAATACGGTATTGCAAAATTCTCTCCCATTCTTGCTCAAGAACCTGCTGCTTTTCTTACAGGGTTTGCGGCGCTGGTTGACGAATGTACACGCGTCGATCTAAATAACCCATTTTTGTTCTATTGGGTTCAAAGCTGGTGATTTAGACGGCCAGGGGGAGCAATGTTACGTTCTAGTTGACTAGAAAGTCAACAATATCACGGGCTGTGTGCGGCCAAGCGTTGTAGTACTGATAAACTTCCCTACGCAGGTACATTGCTGGAAGCATTTGTGGTTTCAAATCACCTCTGTATAGAGCGGCGTTAAAGTTGTCAGGGATGTACACCAGTTGAGTTTTAGGATATTTCACCCACATCATCACACTTCCTCCGCCGATATTGTCGACCTCAAGGACGCAGTTCCTTGAGAACCTCTCATTCCGGCGTCTGTAGACATTTCTTCTCTGCAGCATAAAACTTGATTCATCGCTGAACCAGACTTGCCTCGAGGTCCCAGCCGCTAACTCTGTTGCACCATCGGAACCTTGCAAGTCGATGCCGGCGTCTCAGTTCTGCGCAAAAGTAAGGACGTCCGGCGACGTTTTCACGGTAACGGTTACTGACCATCTGTGTCGATATTCGTCGGATACCTGGGACAATTGAAGCTGTTTCTGTTGCTGTCACGGTCTGGTTTCTCAAATGAAGTATCCTGATGTAGCCATCTCTGGCTGTTGATGTGGTCCTAGGTCGACCAGAACGTTGATCGGATTGCTGGTACCGAGTCTGGAAATTGTGCTCCGGTGAACATTATAAAGTCTGGCATTTTGTGATTCACTGGCCTAGAGATGACCAATGACGATGTCTCGGGTGGCTGTGTCTGTTCTTGGCATATCGTAGCAGGGTCGAAAAACAATTTAACGACTTAATTCAATTAAACGGTTAGGTGTCTTTTATACCCATCAAACTGTCCTACTTGCTCCTATACGCCTTCCTCGTGCAGAAATACACATGTTGACCCGAAAAGGTCACGTGCGATCAGCAGCCACTATCAGATTTTAAATTCGATTATCGGACATGTAAATTTTAACATTATCATGTTTTCATGTCTCAATCGCTCAATTTTTTTTTTAGAAAAGTCATATTTGGAAAAAAAATGTTTGATGTTGCGTTTTTCTTTTTGGAGAGTATATTATATTGGTATATAGATTATTTTTGTATTTAAATGTCAAAAAATATATTAAATAAAGTCAAGAAATACCAAAGGGATAATCGAAAAAGGCAAAAATCGAAACAACAGACAAACTCCGGAGAACAATGAAGACTAGACCAAAACAATACATGCACTACCATTGAAAACTAAAAACATATGAACAAACTGGACCCAACAAAAATAGGGGGTAGACTCAGGTGCTGCGGAAGAGTAGCAGTCTCTGCTTCCTGCAGGACACATGCCGTGCTGCCCATGTCAATGGCGGTACGAGGAAGGGATAACATCAATGGAACAGGTCCATTTGTTCATACCTGTCAACAAAGTCACGATGACGTCCATAAAACTTTAATAAGGATGACTCCATCTTAGGAGCAACATACCGCTGTCTGAGCAACTATTCTCTCAGGAGCCGGGCTATGTCCAGGAAGTCAATGTATATGTCACAAGCGCTGGAATAACGTTGTGAAATATATACTCCATACACAGGCGCTTCTGGAATATTGCCACTCGAAAATGGGAAGTTATCGATTGGAAAGTCAAAGTCATCCCGTTTGTCGTAAAGTTTTGTATTCAACCTTCCTCTGGTGTCAATTTCGAGGTGAAAGTCAAGATAAGATGCAGATTTGGCAATGTCTGTGGTATCGTTAATTTCGAGCTCATTGGGATAGATGAGATGTAAGAAATTTCAAAACCTGAATTGTTGAGTGATAAACATCATCTATGTAGCGGAAGCTGAAATTAAAGGTACGGGCTAACTTCTTCTGTTTTTCCTGAAGAAGCCCGTCAAGGAAGTCTGCCACATATGAGTAAAGGAACAAGTCGGCCACGAGTGGCGCACATTTTGTACCCATTGGAATGCCAATTGTCTGTTGGAAAACACGTCCTCTGTATATTTTTTGTTAGATTTAGAGTGGTTTTTAACAAAGTATGATTTATCTCTACCATTGACAAGGTATGTGTATCTGCTGTTGCCATTTTTATTTTAAAAGCATCGATAGATTAAATCTTTCAACTTCTTCTTCAGTTGTGAATGAGGAATGGTGGTATAGAGGGTAGAGAAATCAAATGTTTTTATGCTGTTACAGACTGAAATAAAAAAAATTGTAAAACTTGTAAGACTCTTATAACAGAACCGTATTTTACCAGCAACTTAATGGGAAAATCTTACAAATGGACCGAGATCGTAAAATATTCTTTAAGTCTTTGGAGTTCTTTAATATCTACATTTGATTGATACCACTTCTTAAATAGCTTGTCTCACAATAACTTTGGAGGCCCGTTTTGACAACTGTTAAAATAGAAATTAGAAGTTGAGACAATGGTTTGGTGGACCTCTTGGCAGATACAGCTATAAAGCGTTGTTTATATGGACACGTATGTAACTTGGTACCCAGTAAGATCTTTGATTTTGATTGTCGTTTATTTTTTCCTTTGAAAATGTAGTAGCTTTATAGGTCGGATTGCCAAGTGAACTAGCAATCCCTAGTTCATTAATATTGCATTGAATATTGTAGCTTTTGCATACAAAAACGATGTTATTAGTGGCCTTGTCTGCAGAACCAACAACATATTTGTCATGAATGGCGGACAATGTCTTGCCAGCATCAGGGTTGCTGAAGACTGATGTTCCTTTTTTACAAATAGACCTTCAAAGTTCATCAATTCGGATATGAATCAACGATCTCACAGCCTAAACCCACTATGAAACCGAACCTAGTGGCTCTTGTTCACGTATGGTCCATTTTCTGGCATAGTCCTCCACAGCATCCATGAGTAATTTGAAATTATATTTCCAATTTATGGATCGTTGTTCGCGATACTTAGGACCTTTTGTAAGGACATCACCAAGAGATTCATTGTCTATGATATTTAAGTCTCCTGTGATGACATGGCCAACAGAACTATATTTGAATGGAGAACTGTTGCATGAACAATCAGATGGCTTAGCTTTGAGATCGTCGATTTTGAGGTCCTGCAATACATGTTTTTGATTGAAGATTAATATACAGGATATTTATTTACATGCATATTAGATTTTTAAAGAATAGTTCCTTAATTCTTTTCAAAATACTATCTACAAACATCTTTATAAATGCTTTCTAACGTTCAAAGATAGTATTGGTATAAAAATCAAATGTACTTCACTTTTATAACCAATTTGCTCTTCAAAAAGTTTATAGTTTTATGAAATACCAATTTTCTATTAAAACGATTAAAATTTAAAAATGAATAGATTTTTGTGTTGTCTGATCAGAAAAACAATTTCAGTAAATATATTTTGAGAAATTATTATATAAAATGCTACAAACGTGAGAAATATACAACGTTTTCTCGGCTGAAAATTAAATTGAAATTCGAAAAAAGGGTGGAAATGTCCTTCATTCTCAGTTTTTAATTGGAATGAGTTTTGATGTGCCAAGGCCCGAGCGAATTCTAAAAAAAGCCGTTCAACGTCAGAGGAATGACATTTTATACTTGCTCTGAGGGGGAATACATTTTTCATTTAACATAAGACATTCAGAGAAAATTATACTGAACCGCAAAAGAAACGTCGCTTTTTCAAAATGTTAGCAAAATTCAAAATAAATATTAATTAATGATTTTTATATAATCAGTATTACGATTACATCACCAGGTAAGATTAAATTACCTGTGAATTAAATTTTCGGTTGAATAATTTCCAGTTGATATCGTAGAGCGACCGTACCTAAAACCGCTCGTGGGACACACTTGGCGGTAATTTTTCTTAAATCTTAAATGTTCGTGAAATTCATGCTCCTTTATGGGTATAAAAGGCCGGAGAAAATTAAAGAGTGTTAGTATCAGTGCTGACACAGAAGCTATGCCACGTCTGACTCCACAAGAGAGAACAGGCCATTGGTCGATTGGATGCTGGGCAATCTGCCAGAGTTATTGCCAACGACTTCAACTGTGCTGTTCGAACAATTGAACGTCTACGGACACGGTACAATGCAACAAACAGCACAAATGACCGTCCACGGAGTGGTAGACCCCAAATCACTACCCCTAGACAGAATAGAGGCATTGTTCGTCACCATTTGATGAATCGGTTCACCCCAGCTGCCGAAA
This sequence comes from Mytilisepta virgata, assembly GCA_028015205.1. Classification (NCBI taxonomy): domain Eukaryota; kingdom Metazoa; phylum Mollusca; class Bivalvia; order Mytilida; family Mytilidae; genus Mytilisepta; species Mytilisepta virgata. The sequence goes on along the minus strand of CM051518.1, from coordinate 60,071,279 downwards.
CTGCAGGAAACACTGTTGGAACACATGGACGACCCATAAGTGATGATACGGTTCGTCGGCGATTAGCTGCTAGAAACATGAGATGTCGCCGTCCAGCATGAGGACCTATTCTTACTCCTCGACACCGTTAAGCTCGTCTTCAGTGGGCCACTCAGCGACAGAATTGGCGAAATCGACAATGGCGTAACATCATCTTCTCTGACGAAAGCCGTTACTGCATTTGAACAGCCGATGGCAGAACCAGAGTGTGGAGAAGACGCGGGGAACGTTACGAAGACAGCTGCATTCTGGAAACAGACGCGTGGGGAGGACCTAGCATCATGGTATGGGGTGGAATCGGCCTTAACGTTAAACTTGGTCCAGTCATCTTTCAGAACCTTGGCCCAGGCAGAGAAAATGGCGTAACAGCTGCCCGTTACATCGACCAAGTCTTGACACCCCATGTTCAGCCCCATTTCGCACGTCATCAAAACAAGACTTTCCAACAGGACAACGCACGTGCGCATATCGCAAGAGCCACAAGAGACTTCCTACAGCAGAATAACATTAATGTTATGGATTGGCCGGCTTTGAGTCCAGATTTAAACCCTATTGAACATTTATGGGACGAAGTTCAAAGACGGTTGAATAATGAGCAACCAAGTCCGACAACTGCAGCTGAACTTTCACAAGCGTTTCAGAGAGTATGGGCACGTATTCCGATGGCGTTTATTAATCGGCTCATCAACTCCATGTACCGAAGATGTGCCGCAGTAATTGGTGCCGGTGGAGGACATACACGTTATTAACGGACGTGGGAGCACAGCATTGAAAACATGTGACGTTGCGACAATTGTGACGTTTTTGTGAACATTGTAACCAAAAGACTGTAAATCATTCATTAAATTTTGTAAAAATTAATTTAAAATATATAAATGTCACTTTGAAATAAATGTATGTGAACATGTCATTTTGTGCGACGTTTCTTTTGCGGTTCAGTATATTTTAAACAGACAGTTGAAACCAAAGTCGGCAGTAACAATTCTCAGGTGGCAACCTATAAATATAATATCAGATACCAGAAGACCACAGAATTTTTGTCGGTTCTTATTGATTTTTGTTCAAATGGCATCTGCTTACCCAGACTACAAACCAATATGGGACCCTTCAATCTATGTTTCGCTTGCAAATAAAAAATGTAAAACTTGTAAGACTCTTATAACAGAACCGTATTTTACCAGCAATTTAGCGGGAAAATCTTACAATACTAGAAGTCATGATCATCCGACTTGTACATCGACTAATTTTGTTTACTGGGTAGAATGTAATCCCTGTGGTTTGGTTTATGTGGATGAAACTAAAGGTAGGTACAAGAATGGACGGACACAGGTCAGTTATTAACAACAACACCAATCAGGATGTTTATTAACATTTCAACCTTCCTGATCATTCCATCCTATCAATGAAATTCCGTATATTAGAAATAATATATCACCCTATTAAGAATTCAAACCTCACCACACCCGTTCGCAGACAAATAAAGAGAATAATTTTAGATAAAGGAACTGGGTACCGCTATGCCATATGGTTGCAATGATAAAATTTACAGTATTGGGAATTTTTCAAGCCCAAAATGCAGCGAAATTAATGTGATTAATATTTTCAATACAACTGAACGCCGTAGACGCAGTCAGGGTCATCGACATTACACTCCCCCTATTGACCATGACATCTCTTTAAATGAGTCATTGCCGTATATACAAAAAACTTTAGGACTCCATCACATTCGAACTAAACTATGTTCCCTTCCTTTGTGTAAGCTTAGCTCACTCCACAAAAAAGCAATGGAGCAGCAAATCAAGAATTTTAATTCAGCTGAATACTAACCAGCTGCTGTGGTATTGGATATTGCTTCTCATAGATTATTCAAACCAGTTCGCATCCATATCGACGAATCTCACTACAGGTCGTTCCTTAAAGTTAACTTTGTTAATAAAGGCTGGGATGCCATCAATCTCAGCAATGTCCTCCACCACAAAACAGTAAAATCTAAAACTCCTCATATTTCAAAGACCAAACTGTTCCACTTATTACTTATTCTTATACAAAACCCATTGAAACCAAGATTTTAAATTACAAACGGCACTGCGGAACCTTAATTCCGATGACCTCATGTCTACACTCCTGACTACTCCTATTAGACATCTCCATTCAATTATAGTCCTGTGGGTCATGTTATCACTGCATGTCTTAATCTAGTTGATGATCAAAAGCTAAAACATATGCTAGCTAAAGGTCTCAAATACCGAGAACCTCAGCCAATTAATTGGAAATCTAATTTCAAATTGCTGATGGATTCTGTGGAGGACTATGCCGGAAAATGGAAAAAGGAACAGGAACCTGCTGAAACACTTTCAGAGTGGGTGAAGGGTATTAGGTCAAAGATACAATTCCGAATAAAAAACCTCCAAGGCCCTATGAGCACTGAAGCTACATCCATCTTTAAAGACCATAAGGTTGTTGAAAACTTGACTCGTCTCCATGACAAATATGTAGTTGTCCCAGCGGACAAATCCCCCAATAACATCGTTTTTGTCTGCAAGAACTATTATTTTGAGTGTCTTAGAAACGAGTTGGGAATAGATAACACTGCGGGTAACCCAACTTATACATCGACAACACTCACTCAGCAGGAAGTCCTTGATAACCACAAGACCGTTCTTCATTCCTTTGGCGCTTCTACAAAGGGCGAAGAAATGGACCTTCCTGCTCTTTATTGGATTCCTAAACAACATAAGAATCCGTTTGACTCCAGAGGAAGGTTGAATACAAAAATTTATGACAAACGGGATGACTTTGACTTTCCAATCGTCAACTTCCCATTTTTGAGCGACAATATTCCCGAAGCGCCGGCGTATTGAGTATATATTTCACAACTCATACGTTATTCCAGAGCTTGTGACATATACATTGACTTCCTGGACAGAGCCCGGCTCCTGACAGAAAAGTTGCTCAGACAGGAGTACGTTGCTCCTAAGTTGAAGTCATCCTTAATAAAGTTTTATGGGCGTCATCATGACTTGGTTGACAGGTATGACAAAACCGTTTCCCAAATGAAAATGGACCTGTTCCATTGATATTATCCCTTCCTCATACCGGATTTGACATGGACAGCATAGCGGGTGTCCTGCAGTGCTTGTCTTTGTTGTTCTCCGGAGTTTGTCAGTTGTTACGATTTTTTTCTCCGAATATCCCTTTGGTATTTCTTGACTTTACTTTAAACAAAGGTACATTGCTGGGTCAACTAATTGCTCTACAAAACCTCTTTTAAAGATTTTAACATGCATACTGACATGAATTAAAGAGGGACTTCAGAATTACTGCGGGCCACTATATTCCACCAGTGGCGTCAATCTAAAATATCTAAAATCAAAATCTTTGCCTACATGCAACAGCATAAAAACGTTCGACTTCTCTACACTCTACACTACCATACCACATTCTCAATTAAAATATTTATTGAAACAACTATTCATGAATGTTTTTTTCAAGAAAAATGGCACACGCATGTATAAATTTCTAGTTTTAGGTAGAGAAAAGGCTTATTTCCAGACGAACCAAACTGATTCCGACAAAAAGTATTTTGAAGATGAAATTACCGACATGTTAGATTTTCTCTTATATTAGACAACATATTTGTTGAATTTGGCGGTCTAATTTTCCAACAAACAATCGGCATTCCAATGGGAATAAACTGTGCTCCTCTTTTCGCCGTACTCTGTACACATACGAAACGAGCTTCATTCAAGGGCTACTACGTGAAAATAAAAAGAAACTAGCCCAATTTCACTTTTGATTATATAGATGACGTGTTGTCGTTTAATAATGACAAATTCCAAGGCTTTCTACATCTAATTTACCCCAGTGAGCTTGAAATTAAGGATACTACAGATACACCAAAGTCAGCTTCATATTTTGATTTGTTTCTTGAAATAGACAATGAGGAATATTTGAAGACAAAACTTTATGACAAACGTGATGACTTCAACTTTCCTATTGTTAACTTTCCCTTCTTGAGAAGCAATATACTAGCATCGCCTGCATATGGCTATCCAGTTTCTCGGCTTATCCGATTTTCAAAGGCATTCGTCAGTTACCCTGACTTTCGACAAATAGGATTACTGCTGTCACAAAAGCTTCTTAACCAGGGTTTTATAAGGGATAAGTTGATGTCATCACTTAGGAAATTTTACGGTCGTCATCACGAATTGATTGACCGTTACAATCTTGCAATATCTAATATGATGTTGGAAAATAACAATCCAAATATAGTAATATTAGATATAGTACTATTCCCACTGTCCTAACATTTCATGTGCCTCCACCGATCTGTGATTTCCACCGGATTGACTTTGTTGAACTTCACGACGGGTGCCGTATACGGAGTAGGAATTGCTTACCCTTCCGGAGCACCTGGGTTCACTCCTGGTTTTTATAGGAATTTGTGTTGTTTATTGTTTATTAATTTTCAGTGTTTATTTGTTGTGCTTCTAGTTGTTCTTTTGTCTTCACGGGTTTGTCTGTCCAATGGATTACGTTTTTTTATTTGCTCCTTAGGTATATTTGTCCTTTTTTTCAAAACAAATTAGTCACAAATATATATACACATATACATACACAAATTGTATCACAAATTTCCACAAAGGTTTGTGCATTTAAGAAATCAGATTCCAGTGAATATGTTATAATACCTATAAGCAAAAAAGGTTTTGTTTTTTCATCAAAATTTTTAGAATATGGCTCTTCAATGTCATGATCTATTTGATATACATTATTGTTTAAATGCCAGCAAAGAATCTAAAAAAGTTTAAATACTTTCAACTATATACTTTGTAGACACTATACATGAATATAGATTCTATTTCAGTTTCGAGTGAATTACAAAATTTCTACTCTCGAGAGTGTAGAAATCTTGTAATTCACGAGAAATTGAAGTAGAATTTGTTTCTCCCAATATGCTTGTACCAAAGAATCTAGGTCATCCTAATTGTACCCCGACATTTGTTTTTGTTATCGTTTACGCTCGACCTGATATCGCTTGACGATTTGTTTATTGCGAGGTCTCGACCTTTAGGACGGCCAATTAAATTCCGTTTCCGCACGAGACTTTTCAATTGCTCTAGAGCATTAAATTATTTTTATTCAATGGGCTGAACGGTATGAAAATACGCACACCCATGGGAGAAATATGATCTACCACATTTTAAAGTTTAATTTTGGAAAACTTGTCTTTTCAGGTCAACTAGTGGAATTTGTAAGACTTTCTAACAGTAGTACCATAGGATTGTTTGATCTGTGGTATCTGGGTAATAACATCTCCTGTGGCAGTACGTCAGAAGACTTTTTCCGAAGTGATCTAATTGACAGAATACAGCCGGACGCACCCTGTCCCGATTACGTAAGAGATTATCATGGTTAAACTGTTTAAAAGGTTTAATTTCTATTGTTGAGGACAATATTGCATAAATCAAGTACTTTATAGCCATTTCTTTCAAAAAGGATGATATGTTAAGAAATATATAAAAACACAGGAATAAAACTTCGGATAGAAAAAAGAAAATTCAGCAATTAAAGAATGGGTCCCCTTTAGACCCCTCATATCTCCTATGCATATTAAAACTTTTTTCGAAGAAGAATGTAAAAAGAAACGTCGAAAGCTTAAAAATAAAAAGGTTATGAGAACTTCCCATCTCTTAGCAGCCTACGACATGTACATTTCAAACTTAATTCGTTATTGCTGTGCATATGATACGTAACAGAGCAAAATTATTGTCGCATTAACTTCTAAGACAGAATTATGTTAAGTCCTTTTTATATTATATTTCAGGAGGAAAACCCCATTAGCATAAAACTAATATTCATGTGGGTCCTCAAACATTTCAAAGCAAATAACAGACACATATGAAATCAAATACAATAACAAATGATAACGAAAAATAAATTAAAAGTATACCTTATTGATAATTTAAAATTTAAACAACACAGCAATACTTGAATTTGATAGTTCAAGACAATATTCATAACATTTTGTATTTTAAAAGTTTCAAGTGAATTGCATTTCTGTGTTTGGTCATCACGACATGTACGAAGTTTCCATCTCGTAAATGCGACTTAATACTTTAAGTTCGGTTTTACGTCTTCCCAATCGGCAAACTTCGGTCGAATCCGCTTCTCTCCTTAGATGAATGTACTGAATCGACCGACGTTGCGACGAGAGACGTCTTCCTAGAGTTGACGTCTCTTTGGACTTGACATTTTACCGAATGTTACCAAATTTTATTGTAATGGAATAGGACATCATCACTTTTACCTGAGTGAATTCGAATTAACTTTCGTAGTGTGAAGGAGAACTTCTCTATAAATTACATCGAAGATGTATAACAACTTGCTAGATTCGACAAGACTATCTCAATGCAGTAGTTATGATAAAATTACAATAAACTGATTTATTTCTATGTCGACAAAATATATAATACAAACTACCAGTTCTATAGAAAAAAAACTATAACCTTAAATGATAGAATAAACATATAACACATAAACCTCACTTTTATACTTGGAATCTCAAATGTTTTTTTTTACTTGAAAGAATATAAAAAGAAGGCTGTGCGTGTTATAAAAATCGGGATTGCAAGAAAAATTATATTTTTCCGATTTTTGCCTGTTTTAAGTGTTAATTATCTGTTTTATTTTATTTTATTTCTTTTAAATATTATTTTTAATGTTTGGAAAAACTTTTTTCTTCAAATATCTTATAACAATACATGTAGAACTATTTAAAAAAAACCTTTTCTTACAATAAATAGCATACTGCATATGGACAATTATTTTTAACACAAAATATCTAGTTAGGTGTATATACACGAATGCACTGATTAATGTATAAGGGGTTTTCGAATGGTTTTTAAGTAAACAAACAAATGAACGAGAAGGTGTACATCGAAAAATGAGTTGGATGTCTTTTTAAAGATAGTACCTGTTTATATATTTTAGAAAAACGTAAGAAATTCTGCCGAAAAAGAAATTTATTATATGTATTTGAAACAATACGCAACCATAACTAAGGCAGAAAGAAAGTCCTTACTTCAAATATTCATAACTTAATATTGTATCATTCTTATTTCAGTTATATTTGGTATTCGCAACACCGGACAATCAGTATTTTTCATCTTTAAAGTTTAATCATCACTTTTCATCAATTGAGGATATTTTTTTGAGCGATTCTATTGACGAATCTCCTGCAAGTTTTAATCCACTAAATCATACCTCACACGTTCAGTATGTATGTTACCTTTTGAAATATTTGAATTAAGTGAAATAAGATCAACATTGTTTTACTATCATAACGAAAATAAACTTGGTATAGATATGAAGCCACAACATGGTAAAACAGTGACTTTGAAAGGCAATTACCCGTATGCAGTTGATTTATATCAAATTAATATTGGAATTGCACAACAAGCGGTCCAAAAAGACAGGCGTATAGGATTTTCCGTGCCTACAAACTGACCTGATCAATAACAGCAGGATGTTTGAAATATTAATCAGTTGATGATACAAGCAAAAATTTTGCACAAGACCTCTATATAAACTTTTCTTTTTAAAAAAAAAAAAAAAAGAACACGAGCCACTTGAGTTGTATATTGGCCGACATTTTTTTCAAAATGAGGAATTAAAGTACAAAATGTCTTAACATCTCGTGAAAAATAACTTATTAAACATATTTACAAATAAACTGTATGGATTAAGACGATATGTCAGTGCTCATAAGTGTTAAAAAAAAGTGGTATGTTTGTGCGCTCTAGCAACATTAAAAACTTATAGAACCCAAATGTTGTACAAAATACTGTACAAAATGTACTAATCTGACCTATGAAAACACGAAAAGTACAACTGATTATTTTGGTTCTTTTTATATTAGAATTATGGTATTTTGGGTATCCTTCACCTCTGCAAATCATATTTTCATACAGAATAATATACCTAAGTACATGTATCAAAGTTGCAACTGCAAAGGGCAGTACAATGTAGACTCAGTTAGTAGCACTTACATCAACCAGCCGCAGTTTGTAAGTTGATTGCAAGAATCAACAATGGGCGGATGTTGTCTTTCAGCTTCAATCCACAATCACTAGGCCTTTTCCGCTACATTCTACACAGCGATTCCTGACCCCATATACACACTATCTGGTAAGCAGCTCTTTAACTATGCTTAATCAAGCCTGCTGTTGTAGGGGGGATAGCATCAAACGATCGTCGTTTCCTAGCAAACAAATCAAACCTTGCCTCGTCAACCTTTGCAATGTACTTCGTCGTACAAGGCGACTAGATATATCGTAATGATATCCTGTTCGTGCTCAGCTGTCGTGTTCTTGTAATACTGGGGGCAGTAAGGCAAGATTCTACAATACCAGGAGGAGCTATTTCTGATTCATCGAGAGCTGCAGTCCAGCCACTGTCTTGCAGGAGAGTGCCTATTGATTTGAGAGATGTCATTTCGATATGAAGTCCTCAAAACACGATGTAGCAAATATTGGTTGATCGGCAGTGATGGCGGGTACTTGGGTATGATTAAGGCGAGAAACAACTTTCTTTATCTTGTCTAAACAGTAGCAGATGGTGTCAATTGAACTTGTTCTCGTAGTAGAGGTATTAGCGATGTTATACTAATCTTGAAATGAGGGTTTCTCTTCATTGAAGACCAAGATATATCAATTTTATCTGTCTCGACTCTATCAGTAAGACCAATTTTTGTTACCAATCAAATTCCGGTTTTAAGGATGTTCGTTGCTCAGTTTAAAAATAACAAACTTTTCATAACATTGCTAAATATTTATAGTGGATTAATAAAGGAACTTAAAGAACAAAAAAAATATAGGTCCGTGTGCTTGTTTTCGAGATATAAGACATTGAAAATTTGGCGGAAAAAATATGCTCTCTTGATTTTACATAGCTTTATAATTTACAAGTTTTATTTCTCAAAAATTATTAAACAATAACAAGGATTTTATAAGATTTTTACAAATGTCTTATTATTCTGCATGGAAAAGATTTATGAAAAGAAAAATGGGGGTTTGCGGGAAAACTAATTTATGGAATTCAAATGGATAAAACCAGATGATTATGAACATCTGACAAAAAATCAAAAACATGACAAGCGAACATCCTTAAAACAGGAGACGGAAGAATTAAATGGTTTTCGACATGAGGAGTATTTGGATTTTTGACCGTAAATTTTCCATAGCAATTGTACTGTAGCAACTGTGCCAACGCAAAATCAGTTTTTAATGCACCAAATCTTATTTGTGATTTTATGTTAGCTCCAGGTTCAATCATACAAACAAATCGGAGGAGATAAGGTGCATGTATTGAATCTGCAACACAACTGTCATAAAAAGTCTCATTAAATGACGATGTATGATCATTCATGTATCTTCGCATGATATATATATATATATATATATATAAAGGACAAATATACCTAAGGAGCAATGAAAAAAACGTAATCCATTGGACAGACAAACCCGGAAAGACAAATGAACAATCACAAGCACAACAAATAAACACAGAAAATTAAAAAACAATTAACAACACGAACTCCTATAAAAACCTGGACTGAACCCAGGTGTTCCGAAAGGGTAAGCAGTTCCTGCTCCGTATACAACATCCGTCGTGAAGTTCAACTCATTAGTTAAGACTTTCATCTAATTGCACTGTCATGTCACTTCTTAATTCCGATAAAGAAAACATATTTAATTTTCAATACTCACTCTTCTGCTTTTACCGGGAATTACTGCCGTGTTTTTCTTACCAGCAAATATTTTCTTACTTCTCTTGAGTTTGCTGTTGTTGAACATGGGTCAGCAATTTTGGTGATACGTTGGATTATTTCCCCTTCTTTTTCTCATTCTACATTAAATATTTTTGGGTCCAGTAGAATCGGCAACTGAATAATTTCCTTGAAAAGGTAAACATTCTTTGCTATCATTATATAACCACTCTGGTCTATATTGGCTTCATATCGAGATGGCAGTGATTTCAACACATCTCCTTTTTCGGACTGACATAGGCAGCATTTGCTCCAACAGTTACCGGAGATGAAGTTAATGGTGTCAAATCTGACATGTTAGTCGAGGCCGATGGAACATCCTTTTAGTTTATTCCCTCCCCCTTTCCTAAATAATCGATAGCGCATTAATATATGGGACATAACTACATTCGACCTAAAATAAAGGACACCTACGTATAGCCTGACCGTTCATCTGGTGCCAATCTATACACCATCCGGATAACCAAGGCCCCGTGATCCTTGGCTCGGCTCTCCCGCTCAGGCACACCCTGTCAATTCAGGTGCGACTATCTCAATTACATACAATTACACATGAACATAGTTAACGTATATTGGACTATTTTGATAATATTTGGGACACTAAAATTCAGTATATTACTATTTATCTGACACCGGACCCCATGCTGAGTCACACAGCAAGGGATGTCAACAGTGTGCCCTGAATGTACTTTGACATTTACTCTTATATACATATGAAAAATGTACCAGAATGTCATTTGCATTTGAGTTAAATTAAACGTAAGAATTTGCGGTCAAAGTCCTCTATTTTGGAAAATGGCCGCCATATTGGAAATTTTAAGTTGCTAACGTGCGTTGTTGCTTGTATCATTAGCTGAAAGAGTTTTTGAGATATTTAGTTAATCTGCTAGGGGATAGGAATTTAGGAAGAATTGGAAGTTCTTTGATATTACTCAGCAAAATATTTGACAGTTGTCTTAAAAATCGAAACTAAATAACAATTAATCATGCTACTAAGCATTTGAATGTAGAAAATTTTGGAACAATGAAACTTTAGTTGGTTAGCTTTTGTTTTGTAAGAGCTTTGCTAGTTATTTATGGAATACTCAGATACTAATTATATTATTTCTGGTAAAACATACGGTTGGTTTGTTGTTATAATCTAGGAAGTCCGTTTGATAAAGAACAACTGATAATAATATGCTAAATAAACAACAAAATGGATAACAGGAAAGGTCAAGAACATATCAATCAAAACAACCCAACTGACAGAACACATGACAATACAAAACATAAAAGAGTACAAATCACAAACATGAACACAACATAGACTCAGGATAGTCTGACCTGGTACAAACACTGAACAGTAGTGATGAAGTCAGATTGATATTTCACAACTGATAACATTAATGCTGAATATGCAATATTAATATTGTCGAGTAAAAAAAATATATACAAATATATATAAATATAATTTAACAGTAATTCTATAAATCATAAATAACAGATATACTGAAGACTTTTTCATTAAGTTTCACATGGTTCTGTATTTTTGACTTTATACAATTTTAGAACAGATGATGGATTTGAGTATAAGTTCACTGATGCGACTGGCAGATATCTCTATGCTGGAATCCTTCATCCTGTAAATAGTTCTGAACTGCGATATTTTGTGGATTTTGCAGGTTATGATTTAAACGGTAAGTCCATACCTTTTGATAATTAGTAATTTATCTGTATAAGGTTTTATCTGCATGTGTATCTTAAAATCATTAATGGTTTAATGATTGTTGCTCTAGGGGGAGTTTGGGAGATCTGAATTTTGCTACGATTACGAAGCACCATAGAAAATCAACCTCCACTGATGTATCACAACGCGACTATTCATATAGACTATCAAAAGATACCAAACTAATATGTCTCCCACATACTTCATCGACTAATTTCTTGGTGAAAACTCCCGACTGTATGACATTTCTGTATATTTCAAATTCCTAAAAATCAACATGGTTCACACTTTTGGAAAAGAACTTGCACATATTCAGCAACGTCATAGATTCAGTCGTGAAGTAATATTTTATGCAATAATCAAGGAATACGTTTGTTCCGTTATAAATCAGAAGTTTTCGTGTATGAAATCACTTGATGTTGCAGAAATGTTAGTCCCAATACTTCCGTTTTCATAGAGGGCGGAAGAATTTTGTATAGCTATCCATGTTCATGGCTATGAAATGAAATTAATAGTTGTTTGGTGTGATCTAAAACTGCTTCCAGTTGTCGTGAAACGTCTAAGGGTTACGGAGTTGAAATACGAAGAAATGCTCAGCTATTATCGTACTAGTATGTTAAAGTTTGCAGTTTTGCCTGGCATTCATGACGTCCGTCATCGAAAACATCCGGAATATTGACAGGATGGTTAGGTCTCGAAACAAACGTAATCCACACAAACAATTGAAAATTCATTCTGCTAAAATATTTGACGAATTTCATTGGTGGAAAAGAAAATTTATTACGACTATTGGAAACAAAGGTAGAGCAATATTTGTTACTTCCATTCAAAGTAAAACTTGGGATCTTGCAAATATATATCGGCAAAACAATACTGAAGCGACGAAAAATTGAAACCATACAAATATATATATATATATATATATATATATATATATATATATATATATATATATATATATATATATATATATATATATATATATATATATATAAAACTAAAAGAATAAAGAAACATATAATATATATATATAAAAAAACTAAAAGAATAAAGTAACATATAATAAACAAAGCAAAAATAAAACAAGACTGCACAGAAACTAAAGCATTAAAACACTAGCAATTTGAACTCTCACTCAAAACCAGGAGTGGCAATAAGTGCTCCAAGGGTAAAAATGTTCCGCTTACGGCACCCATCACATTGCCAGTGAGTAAAATATAGCGAGGTGTCAATCCCATAAGGACATGAAAGTTAATTGAAGATATCTAGTTCTATATGTGAGTTAGAAATTTTTTATCGGCCAATCAATTCGTGATGACGACCGAAAAAAAAATCGAGTGACGAAATAAACAAGCATTCTGAGAGTGCTGCTGAGCAATACAATGTCCCCTACTGGTTTGAGCTGTGAGATAACACACCAAATACTCCTTGACTATGTGAATCGGATGCAGACGTATGGACAGAGTGATTCCTAAGTTTCCAAGAATTATGTTTGCAAGGAGTACACAATTATTACTCGATCAGCCTGACATTCAAACTTGATATGCAGCTCATCATTATAAGCCTACATACCAAAAATAAGATCAACTGGTAAAACGTTTTGCAAAAGGTATTGAAAACTAATAATTTGACAGTAATTTTTATCTCCAATGCCAATAACTCTAACAATAATTATCCGTTCAGCCTGAAAATCAAACTTGATCTGTAACTCATCATTATAAGCTCATTTACCAAAAATAAGATCATTTGGTTAAAAAATTCCGGAAAACTGTACTGTGACTGACGGATGGACATCGGACGGACTGATTGCAAACCTATAGTCCCCTCCACCGTTGCCGGTAGGGGACTAGCAAAGAAAACATAACCCTGTCTTATAAATTTATGTGACAGTTATCTCACCCTGCCGAGAAAGTCGTCGTATATATCACACCCACGGCAGTAACGAATACGCTGTGAAATGTACATACCATAGGCTTGAGACCTTTGTATGTTACTGCTAAGAAAGGGAAAGTTCACAATCAGAAAATCAAAATCAAGACGAGGGATTGACTAACAGGAGCGATTCTGTTACCTTTTTAATATCGGACTCGGACATCTTTTAAACTGAATTTTACTGTGTGTATCGCTGTTTGTGTATTATTCAACATTGACATCTTAGACCGACCTGTCCTTGAGTTGCCCAGATTGTCATACAATGGCAAATTCCAGAAAAAAATGTCTGTAAACTACATTTGACGACAGACAATAAAAATTAACTAAGAAAAACAGTTTGCTCTGCCGTGCTGAATGATAGGAAACATAAAACTGGGACAGACAACCAATATACTGTATTATTACATGTAATATTTTGTAAAGTCTTTCGAAATTTAATCGATTTTATCTTGCACACATCTCTCTGTTTTGGTTATATGTTTTCATATTATATTTTATTAAAAATAGATATGTTCTTTGAATTGATATAATGATATGTAGAAAGGAGTTGATTTTTAAGGCATTGAGGGACATCATAAAAATACAAATACATGAATTCTGAACATACCGAGCCCATTTGTACATGTATCGACAGGATAAGCGCATGTACTATATATTTATGACCCATCATATCGAAACTCGTGTATCAAGTGTAATTTAGAACAATATGTATTGAATATAACACCGAGGGCAATAGGTCGAGGGGGGTATATCCTATTTACATCATGATATTCTGAAAATTTCAAAGAATAGGCTTTAATACTTCAGAAGTGTGGGTCTCTCAGGAATTTCACCTATTGCAAAGATAAACTATGATAAATGCAGGATATCTGGTTACGTTTAATGGCATCATGATGTAAGTGGTCAAATTAAACGGGCAGTTGTGCTTCTAGTGGCTTTTTGAAAGAAAGGAAATGGTACAATTATTTCCCTTAAATGAACCATGTGATGTGTAATTCTAATTTTGAATGCTGTGCTTCTATATTTTGTCTGAAGAAATACGTCTTTTTCAGATGGATTACCGACAACAACGGACATAAATTCAGTGAGTGTATATGGTGATTATCAATCAGGAGGTATGTATTTGGCATTTGAACTGTCGACCTTCAGTTGAAATTAAGATGTGAGACTGCGAATTCGTACAAAACTCTTGCTTATATTTAAAAGTGCCAGTTAGACTTTTTGGTCACGGTAACTTTTATTAAGAATAGCAATAAAAACACATTTTTTAACTTTCATCAACTTAATGTTGTGCACAGAATTAATCTGCTAAATCCCGTTTTATCAATTTTAATTCCAATAAGATAAAAGGTTCATGTAGAATTTAGAAATTTGTGAAATCTCTTAAACTGATTTTTTTTATATCAATCTGTAAATATATTTGTCCATCCAGTAAGGCCACTAATTTTTCATAAGTGACTCTTCTTCCTTCTATTGTTGGATGTAGATTAGTATACTACAGATGACTCATAACAAATATCTTTTCATGCTCATGACAAAAAGTCGGAACATTCTGGTCGAAAAAGCAGATGTCGGCATTTGTTCCTTATTTAATTGTTAAAAAAGAGGTATATGGAGTTCGCAAGTCCGTCATACGATGATGAATTGTTTGTCTGCTTTGTTCTCATTAACAAACATGCACACACACACGCACACCAACATTACTATTCAGTGAAAGAATTTAAATGATTTATTTCACTAAGATTATAAATTTATGATTGAATATCAAGACATTAAGTAATGTACCAAAGCTCAGAAGGATCAAGCGAGATTCGAAATTCTAAACTCTGGATTCAATATCCGTAAATTCGAGATTCGAAATTCAATATCAGAGAAAAGCTTATATGTTTTGAATAGTATTTGGGCAAAGCCATATCTGTTAACCTGACTGCAATGCATGGGTTCAAGATTAATAATATAGGTCTACCGCAGAAAAGGGATAGGAAGTTTTGTTTTTACGTGTAAATTTAAGAATTTTGTTACTTACAATAAGTTTATAGTGAGAATTGGTGAAAATGTACTCACCATACTTTATCAATAGGAATATATAAAGCTTGTTTAATTTTTTTCCCGTCATATGATAAACATGCTTAAATGTCTTGTTCAGTGAGTTTGGCGATACCAGTCATAATGTCAGCAAATATTCCCAGTTCACGCATGTTTTTATCTGTAGAGCTGTATGGTTTATAGTTTCTGAGAATCTTAATGTCACACAACTGAAAAAAAAATGACTGAAAAGACCAATGTTTTCTAACTGCAAAAGACATGTTTTGACTGTAAATGGCTGCAAAAAATATTTGCAAATGACTGCAAACGTTGTGTCAGACAAAATATTTGCTGCTATGGTTGACATATGACTGCTTCAAACTTTTCTAGCGTTGCGTCAGACACATTTTAACAGACACAGCACTTACCTGTGTTGTGGCAGTAGACATTTATTTGACAACCATTTAAGTAAAAAGGTCATATACACATGAAATAGTTTACTTATTACTTGTATATTTTCTAAGTAATCTGAGGGAAATACATTCTATCCATGCGTGTATTTTATTTCATAACTGATTATTTTTTCAATTAAATTTATTTGAATCTTAACACCCAAAAAGTAAAACAGATCACCTCATGATGTTTGATTGAACGAAATGTGTCTGCCACAACATGTAAAACGCTGTGGCAGTCATTATCAGTCCATCACAACCCAGTTAAATAGCCAGATTGCATTGTACCAACTCAAAAATTGTTTAACAGTTAAAAATCGACTGAAATGAACAAAATGCATCTGTTACAACTTTAAAAATAAATTTCTACTTCTACAACACAGGTAAGTGTTGTGTCAGTTAAAATGTGTCTGACCCAATGCTAGAAAAGGTTGAGGCAGTCATATTTCAACCATAGCAGCAAATAGTTTGTCAGACACAACGTTTGCAGGCATTTTCAACTATTTGTGCAGTCATTTACAGTCAAAACATGTCCTTTGCGGTTAAAAAACGACTGACATTGGTCTTATTAGTCATTTGTTCTTTCAGCAGTGTCGGGAACTGCAAAACTGATGTCTACTTCTTCAACTGGGTTAAAGGACCCACGAACAGTTTCGCCAAACGTTATTTGCAATGCATTTTTGAAACATGTCATGAATTGGACAAATTTGCTGCCAAATCAACCATCCCAATTTCCAAAACTTTTCTGTCTTGTCTATATACCGCATGTTACAAGTATTTTCGTTACTCAAACAACCAACCAACTCAATCGTAAAAGAAATGCAATGTTATCTAAAGGAAATCGTCCTTCTGATACTTCTTTAAAGAAGTCTACAAAATCATCATCTCAATTTTGTTCAACAAAGATTGCGATAAATTCAGGAGCAAGATCAAGCAATTCTTGCACATACTTTGCTTTCAAAGGAATCCGCCGGCTCTGGGATGTGATTATCAATTTCCGTTACATCAATTTGAGGACCTGCAAACAATTTCATGCGTGAACTTCCGTGCTTATTATGTGGTTTCAAATGTCATTCAGGTGTCTTTTTCAATAGTTCTCCTGATGTTCTGAACTAAGAGTGAAATTGTATGTTATTTGCAGGCGTTGATATTTTACCAACGGTATCCTGCATATATCGGAAAGGCTGTCAAACTTGTGTCGGAAGGGTTTGCATAATTGGCTAAACAGATAGCGTGTGATAGACCGTTATTTAGCGGAAGTTACACAGTCTTTGGTGAACTATTTGATTAAATCTAACTCCTTGTAAGAGTGACATGAAATTGAAAACATTACCTCAAGATGAAACAATGGCGGCCAGCTTTCCTACTCCGATACCCTGCGTTGTGACGTAGATTCCCCCTTGGTTTAAACTGGTATATAAAAACCTAATTCTAACACGAAAAACTGTTAAAATATCAGTACTATAGCGAATTTTAGTTCATGCATATGTTGTAAGAAATGTCAATTTTGAAGTGAGAATTTTGAGGTTTTATAGAACTTAATGTTTTTATAGAACTTTTACATCAGTATCGTACATTATGATGAAAACATAACCTCAATACATTTTTTGTACTTTTGTATCGCATACCAGTTATTGAGTGTTTTTCGTGAATTTATCGATCGTCGAGATTTTCTTTAAACATATGTATAAAATCAAACTATTATCGAACTTTAAATGGAAATAAGCGTACTATGCCGGAAATGGCCCTTTCGGTCAAACTAAACTCGATTTAGAAAAAACCTAATGCAAGTCAAAATTTTGGACCAAGCAGACGAAATTACTGAGGTACAAAAATGAAATTGACACTTTCTTATGAACCCTCAACTAAAAAGTTGTCTTGAAAGAGTTCTTGCCATTCATATAATAGACACATTAATCCTTTTTTGGAACAACAACAAAAGCCACCCACCCCCTTTTCCCTAGGACCAAAATCAAATCCCTCTTTGATTCTATAAAAAGATAAATCATATCTCTACTAATTTCAATATTAATAACGTTGCGCTGGTTTTCATATTGATTGTTCCAGCGGTGGTTTTTTTTAACCTAATTAGGCCTCGTGTTCACTTCGACTCGCCATTTATTCCCTTTCAAGATATGATTACACAAAATGAAATACATTAACGTGTACCTTTAATGCGTTGAAAAAAATTTAAATGATGTAAAGAGGTCTCGAATTGAACGCCATTTTAAAAAAATCAAATCACGCTGAGTTGTTCCACACTTTTGACGCACCTTGATTTTTTTCAACTCCCCTTTAAGTTAAGCTGGACCAAAATTTAATTTTGTTTTCAAATCGTTGAAGTTTTCCAACAAATGACGATATCTGTGTTTTAAACTAGATTGTAACACACCGAATTATAATTAACTACAATTGTTAATTGTTTGTTTGTAGTTTGTAGTACATGCCTACTGTCATAGAATCGTGTTTTCCATCATATGGTGCTATTCACGTGCCTTTTCAGCGTAAATTTGATGTTAAGTGGCATGATAAAATGTGTTGCTAGTGCATATATTCCTATTTGTTTTTTAGCTAACCTAACCCAAGGCAAGTGTGACCTTTTACCATCACTTCTTCCGTTAGCTTTTCACATTTTGCTCTTTTTGTGAACATAATTTAACCAAAACTGGCAGCTATGTTCCTTGTCAGCTCATTTCCAAGTGTTGTTACTTTGGTACCGATTGGTCAAGAAATTTGGCCGCCAGAGCCTTTCTTATTTCTGATTGGCTGAACTTCTTCTCAAGAACGATTTGCCAGTTTGAACCCAAACTTTATAAATATATTTCTATAAAGGGCTGAACAATTGTTGTTACTTTGGTGCTGATTGAAAATTTAAGATGGCTACCACAGACGACCATAGTTTAACATTCACTCAAAATATTCTTGCCTGAAACCACTTGGTCAGTTGGAAGCAAACTACGCAGTAGTGTTCCTTAGATGGTTCTATTTCAGAATTATGTCCGATGACCCAGTCTGTCAACCAAGATAGCCGCCACAACCGAACTTAGTTTATCATAGGAACATAGAAACTCATTATAAGATCTTTTTGTCTGAAAGCACTTGGTCAATTGGAACCAGCAATAATTCTTAGATGGTCGTCCTTAAGAATCATTTTCATTGACTGTATTGTCAACCAAGATGGCTATCGTAACATAAATATAGCAAAAGATTTTGAAGGTCTTTTCCACTGAAACCACTGCACCAATTTAAACCAAACTGTTGTAGAATGGAATTTTGTGATTCCTTTCAACATGATGTCCATTGACCATAGTTCAACAAAGAACACTATGGTAATATTCACTTACAGATCTTCTTGTCTTAAACGACGAATCCTAATTGAACCAAACTTGTCAGCAATGGTTCTTAGGTGGGTATGTTCTAAAAGTGTGTCCGTCGACCCAGCCAGCCAGAAAAGGTGGTCGCCATACCCATCTTAGTTTAACATAGGACTCTAAAATGTTTTTAAGGTCGTCCCCTCTGAACCCACTGTGCCAATGGAGACCAAACTGTGGTAAAATTCCTTATCAAAAGAATCTATGATGACCGAGACCACCAATAGCCAACCTTAGTTTGTCAGGTCTCTATGGGAAAATTTACCTAATAAAACTTTTTGTGTGACACCATAATGCCAAAAGAAACCAAACTTAACTATAATAAGATGACTTCAATTACTCTTTACTCACACCAACCACCAACAATATGATTGCCAATCAATATTTGAGTTCTGCTGAAGGTCTTAATACAGGATAGAGATAAATACCCCTGGTAGCCTCTAGTTTATGTATACGAAAAAAAAACTTACTGTTACAATATTCTCACACAATAAAACATGCTTTCTAATCCCTTTGCTGCAGTAGACCTACTGCATTACACTTGAATACGTGTGTCTCCAACAGTGATACTTCATTAACCAAATAAAAGTCACAACTCAAAAACTTTTATCTTATTGGTATTGGATAATGAATTTCAAATCTCGCATGATCCTTCTGGGCTTTCGTAGTGATCACATCACGAAGTGCGAGTTCTGCAAAATTTTGTTTGACCAAAACGTTACCGGTACATAGATAAAATGTACTCAGAGTTACCGATAAATGCATTGTTGAAGAAATTACATTAATAGTTTTTGCTGCAATACATGTAGTGTGCACTCCATGCATCGTTGATTTAATTAACACGACTGAATCCTCTCAGTTCTCGATGAAGGATTTATTGCTTTAATGTAACTTCAATGTACTCCGGTAAGAGTAACTCTACCAAAAAATATGATCACATTGGTCATGATAGGATGAAATTAAGATCCATTTGATTTTTTCAGCATGTACCGATAGAACAACAGAATCACCACCAGACTTTTCTTTGTGTGAAAGTAGGTATTTTTTTTCGTTGCATAACCATGTACGCAAGACATCCAACAAATATGTTTAATAAGTACGATATGTTCAATAAGTACTAATCTTTTACAAATAGACGGTACAGGGTATGGTTTTCAAGAGGTAGTAAAGTCAAATGTATAGTAAAACAAAACAAATATAAAATAGGATCATCTGACAGGTTCAATTGACATGCTAAATATCTAGATCACAGATGCATGTAATTAATTTTATGCAAGGACCATAGAAAAAAAAATAATAAAAAAGAAAAGAAAATGGTTTCATCAAACCATAAGTGTATTTTGTAGCTTTCTGCGAGGTAGATAGTATAACTATGTATTCCAAAATATACATTATATTAAGAACCTTGCATCTCCGATTTGAACGGATAAAAAAGTGGTCACCACAGGTTTCAATGCAAAGGAAACAAAACACCCTGTTTCGAGATCGAAATTGCACTGATAGAATATCAAAGTGTATAAATGAGTAGAAACGACATTACATCCACTCATGAAATAAGGTTGAGAAACTAAAGAATTTGAATAGATAACGCATGCGGATTTGTGACAGGGGCAGGTGGGGTAAAACAAGTTTTGTTGGATTCAAACCCTCCCCTAATTATGGCCACAAGTGAAAAGACTGCTAGAAAAGTATCCAGTCTATTACAAAAAAACAGAAGGGTACAACAAGATTGTGTTTTCTGCTAATGCCTAGTACATGCAAAACATGTAACTGAGAAAACAAACCATTCTTCTTTTCAATTCTAGCGCCACCAGTTATCGTACCAGAATTTTCAACATACGACGTTGTATACGGCGAGAACGTTACTTTAAAGTGTACGATAACCAGTAGTCAGTTTACTCTCATCGAAGCACTTTGGCAAACTGTACTACAAGGAGAAGTCCCGTTCAACGCTTCAAATCTACCAGGAGATATGCTGTTTAACATAGAAAATGTCAATTTTGGTCACATTGGCCATTACGGTTGTATAGTAGAAAACCAGCTACATGTTCAAAATTGGGAGGATATACATGTAAATGTAACAGGAGGTGAGTTATGGAAAATTAAGAATAATGTATTAACGATTTCAAATTAAATATTTGGTCAAACATCGGAATTTTATATTTGAAAAAAAAAGTATTTTAACCATTGCAATATACATATACCCCACATACACGTAAGCATCACGATTCGCTGAATGTTTCCATTTGAATCAATTTTGATGTAATTGTATTCTCGTGGATGTAGGGAACAAAAAAATTTAAAAATATATCTTTTGGTAAACTTTAGTTCGACCTGAAGAAACAATAACCTTTTTTTGTCCTAAAATACTGTTTTTTTTTCGGTAGCAGCCCCAAAATAAGAGTCAGTATATCAGTAGTTTTTTACAGTATGACTACATTTGTATAACCAATATGTGTTTGTATACTTACTCACAGTATGACACTGCGTTACCCATGGTTTTCAAACGCTTCAATCTCGAAGAGTACTCTTTGCTATTTTTTTCCGATGTGTTAACTATCTTTCTCTTTTTTAAAATATAACGGTTCTGTGCCATACAAACAGGATCGTCTTATTACCTGAAACATGGCCCTTTTTAGCCTTAAGATTAATTAGAAGCAAAACATACAAATAAAGAGCCGATTTAATGGTTTGTTAAATCGTATATGATAAGTAGTAATTAATTCTAATTGTTTTTATTATACTTAGTTTTACATATATCTTTTATTTTACAACAAAACTAAGATCCTAAAAGCAGTCTTGAGTATGTAAAAAGGCAATAATCAACATTTCAATGGTTTAACGGGCGTTTTTGTCTAACAATTAAAATTTCGGATATAAGTGACGAATTATTCTGATTCTTTGCAGCTCAGGCTTACAATTTCAATTTACATCTACTTCATTATTGATTTATGTCTTTAAACTTTTCTTTTTTTTCACTAATAGAAAAAAAAATCTAGTGCAAATCATATTTCACTATTGAACTTATGCAGTTAACGCAGTGTTGTTTCCTTTTCATTTTACATTTTTGATATTTTCCATTCAAGTTCATTTATTTTTCTACTGAAAATTCCATGTTCAGAATAATATCAGAGGTAGAAACATATGACCTTTACAAACAATGGTAATCGTCTATGTTTTGTTGGACGACCCAACAAAGCATTATTTTATTATTCTTAAAAAATCATTATGAAAACTAAAGTGTCAATGCATTAATATTTCATAGCAATATAATCCTACAATTAAAATGTTCAATTTGACGTTCAACATACGCATTTCAAACATATAATCTCTTGTCATTTGTGATCGAAACAAACTATTTGATCTTGAAAATGAAAATAAAAAACAACTAAGCTTAACAAGAACTCCAATAGAAATGTCATATACAACAATTGTTCTGAGTCTTTTAATCTGTAATATTTTGTTTTGATTTTATTGTAGCGTTGCCTCAAGTAACCATATCGCAGTCTGCCATTACAAAGAATGTTACTGAAACCGTCACGCTTCATTGTTCTGTTGTTGCTGTTCCTACTGCAACCAATGTTTATTGGAGGAAGCGTGTCAATGGAGTTGACACGACAGTGTCAACGGCTAATGCTAGATTTACAATTGCAGCAATGCCGACGCCAGATTTGACAATCACAAATCTACAGCAAGACGAAGGTGGAGAGTATTTTTGTGTTGCAGCAAATTTATTAGGGGAAAACACAAGTGGTGGAATAACGCTTACAGTGAATGCTGTGACAGCAGGTGTGTTTTTTTAATACCAAACGAATAAAACAGTTTGGTTTTCATTACCATGCATGCCAAGCTCTGATCCAAAAGGTATTTCAGCTTATCCTTCTTAAAACAAATTGGCAGTTGGATATGCTGGACAATACTTGGGTTTACTATATCAACGTTAAGAATTGATGACGAGACGTCATGTGTTAAAACGTGTTTTTTCTGTTTCATTTATATTTTATCTTCGGTATCACTGAATGTTGAAAATTATTCTTACTATCCTGAAGTATTATTTTTTCTTATAACAAAATTTACATTAATATTTGTGCAAATAATAATTTAAAACAAGTCCATCAAATTATATAAATATTAATGGGTATGTATTAAAAAATCAAAAGGATGACAGGAGAAATATCACACGATATACATTGTCATTTACACCTGCAACGTCTGAACAATTCTACACATATTCAAAATATTTGTAACGGAGGTTATAAAATGCACCCCCCCCCCCCCCCCCCCGCAAAAAAAATTAAAATTAGGTATCAGAGGCAGTTTATAATATAAAATGTATTGATAAGCGTTAAAGCCAAAGATATTTTTTATCCGTTTAAAGTTGTTAGATTTTGATCACATAAATGAAAATAACATCGAAAAAATTAGTTTTATCATTCTAATATTTTTTATTGTAGAAGACTTATGCCCATGTTCATGCGAATATCGAGCAAAGATCGATTACTGGGCTTCACACAACGTGACAAACATGACGTATGATGAAATTGTTGAATGGTTACAACCAAAGATCAAAGAACTTGAAAAGGCATTGACTGTTGACAAAGCAAACATATCAGCCATACTTAACAAGAAAATAAGTGCAAAAGACAATCGACCATCTGCAAGAAATATTGGTGTCTTAGGAATCGTTATCCTTGCGTGCGTAGCATTGATGATAATTCTTTCGGACGTTTCGTCAATTTCTCGACATGTACAAACAATCAAAGTGTTATGGGGAAAAAAGGAATAGTATTGTAGCCATATTATAGAAAATATTTTATTTTAACTTTAACTCTGACACAGTCCAAATCAAAATAATTATGAACAAAATTAAATGTGGATAACATTTTCTGACTGATATTTATACATAGAAAGTTTCACATCTTTGAATAGTAAAAGTATTCTGTCATTTGGCTAGAAGTACTTTTATTTGTAGTTTTATATAAATTATTGTCGAGACGCATAAATTAACAGCTTTGTAATTTAACATTTATTCAAATGTTTCAGTTATACACTGTTTGTAGTAATGGTTAATACTGGAAACCATACAAATATTAACAATTATGTGGAATATTTTACCATTTAATTAAAAAAGAACCAAAACCACTGTAATTTTTTCGTGTTAGATATTAACGTCATAAAAATAACGAATTTCAAAATTTAATGCTATATTATGGTAAACATGGTAAATGTTAAGGATAATATGATAATTCATATTACATGTATAATAATTATTAATTGCTATTAAGCGAAGGAGAACGATCCATATGCATTTAAAGTTTGTCCAGTTAAAACTACTAGCAAAAATGCCATGAGCAAAATAATTTATTGTAAAAAAAAAGAATAATTGTTTTTCATTTACTGCACAGGGGCCCGACTTCTAGACATTTAGTTTTTTTTTTTATTATTATTTTTTTTTGGTCTTATTTCATGAGTACTTTTAAAAACCAACGATTGTTAAGTATTATAACTTGATAGTATGTAAGACATTGATAATAAACACAGAATATTTGTTGTTATAGTATATATTTATTAAAAGTTATCATGAAATAAATGTAAGACAACAATAAAAAATAATAAATATCCAGAACTCGGGCCACTGTGATTTAATGTTGCAAATATATTTAATGTACATAAAATACACAAAGTAAACTTTTGATCTTCATTTTTGTATGAATACGTATTCGTGTTAAGGGGCACAGCGGTCGTTGTAGTTCTATTTGACATTTTGAAATGTAAATATATTACAAGATACTTTAATTGTAGTTAATCATATTTTTCTGTTACAATTGTTTTTGTCGAGCAGGCGACATTCCGTTCTCGTCGTCGGCGGCGTCATCATTTACATTCAATCTGTGGTTAAAGTTTTTTAAACATTAATAACTTTCCTAAACCATCTTTGTTTTTTACCAAACTTGGAGAGCAGCTTGTTTGTGATGAAAAGGTAGTATCCAGAGGCAAACTTTGTAATAATGTTTTCCCATTTTCCGTAGTTTACTTATAGATGGACTTAGTTTTCTCCCAGTTAACATTACATACATTTAAAGTTATTAAAACATAAATTACTTTCTTAAACCATCCTGAATTTTTACCAAACTTTCACAGAAGTTTCTTCATGACCAATAAATAACATTTGGAGAAACATTATATACATTCAACTATTACACTGAAAACATAGACAACATCGAAATCAGGCAAGACACTGGGTTCCGTGGAACCCCTACGAATTTTTATTTTCGATATGTTGATAGTAAATGTATTATATTTAAATAACTTTTTGTAATTTTTGGTGCATGATCTAAAGATGGATTTATAAGTTCTGGCGAGTGTTATTTCATCGTTTATTTGTGAAACAGGTGCGATTGTTATCAAGGTCGAATATAAATATATATAAGTTTGGAGCTTTTAAAATCATTGATTTTATGTTATATTTTTCATATTATATATATAGGAAGTTTGACACTGTGATATTAAAGCAAGCATCAAAATAATTTTCCAACCATTATTTTGGACTTCAAAAAGCCTTCTTCTGACTGGTGCATTTGAAACTCTAAGTTGATTTTTTTTTTAAAACATGATAATTTTCGGTTTCTCTTTGAGATAATTAAAAACATATTTTTCGTTATTTTAGGTTGTTGTTGACCTATTTAGTGTGTCTTTTCTTATTTTCCAAATAAAAAATGTTAATTTCGGGTTGTTCAATAGAATAGTTATAGAAAATTATGCACATGGTTAAAAGGGGGAACAATATAAAGTTTTCTGGACAGGAAATGAATACAAATACTGAACATAATTGAAAGCTGTCGGAAGGTTTTATCAATATTTATACATGTGCTACATAGATATAGTGTTACGTTCTATAGGCCCAGGTAGAACAACAAATGTTAGAATAACTGGTATTTTGAAACCGAGCTGAAAACGACACGAAAGGTATATTGTACATGTATAACCTTATGCAATAAGTTAAAAATCTAATTCGAAATGTTTTGTGTTAGTGTGAAATTAAAGAACTATACTGCACGATTGCTTTCCAAATCAAATGGGAAATATGTAATACTATGTAATTTACAATATTTGGACTATACAGTCTGGTTTGTGTCAAGTATTTAGTCGTTGTATATCCATAACTGACGAGTGATTTGTTCAGATAAGCGTGCACCAAATGTCTCGTTGTAAAATATTTATTAAAATATAATAAGATAAGGCTTGAAGATCAAAATTTGAAGAGAGAATCTTAAAATATTTGTCAGACTAACAGATATTATTGTGTTTTTGTCACAGATTATGAAATCATGATATAGTATGATGTAGTAAAGGTAGAAAACGTGTCTCATTCTTAACAATTTTGTACATTTACTTTGAAAACGAAATTTATTTTCGCTAACTAGTCCACTATGCAAGCTATGTAGAATATCTATTTAATCTAAACCAATAGAATTGTTATTCGCTGTTATACGAAAATAGAGATGTGTCATGTATTTAACTGTATCTAGTTGTATAGATGGGAATTATTCCTTGTCGAAAGGTATTCAATGTTAAAAAAATACAATGCTTACAAGTATTTAATTTACATTTATTTTGCAAATAAAACATATTTTCTGATTCTGAACTCCGATTTTAATTTATAAGCAGGAATATCTCGTGTAATCTTCATAAGCAATGTTCAACATCAAACCCGGGGAAGCTGAAGTGATCTCATAGACATATATTCTAAACGCACACACATGCAAGGGAAAAACGTACTTGTCACTACCTACGTGATTCATACAGTCAAACAATGCACTTTGAAATATAAGATATGTAATATCTGGCTTATTTTTACAAGATGAATGTGATTATCTTTTATGACAAAAGGCAGACATAAACATGATAAATTTCGATTTTGAAAACCTATGAGCAATTGAGCATTTTCTATCTAATTTAGCCTTTTTGGCTTTTCAAACTCAAGTTTTACATTATATTAAAAGTTTTATCCTTATCTGAAAAAAAGTTTGACGCATCAAATAAAGAAATGGAATCAATAGAAACAGAAGGTAAAACGGTTAAGACAATCATACTGTATTGGTCTTTATAGTGCGTTTATAAACCAAAGGGTAACGGACCCTGATTATTCTTTTGCATGTTTGTGTTTGTGCTCTTTTATGTTGTGTTGTGTCTGGAGTTCTGTCGATTGGATAGGGTTAATTGATTGATCTTTCCTCATATCTTTGCTGTTAACTGTTTCAATACTCCTGGACATTTTCACATATAGGGGTAGTTCAAATGCAAGTTATTAGTGTGAAGAAGTCAAAATAAGAATTTTCAGTTAATTTGAAAGAGCAAAGAATGTTTAAACCGGACTTGGCATTTCGAAAAGGAGGAGGAAAACGTCAAGATTTTTATAATATATACATATAAGTATACATGAACATTAATGATGTGTTCATTTGTAGAGAATCGTTAGAGAAATTGAACCTTAAATGTCGTATTTTAATATCTTTTTATTGCATTTGTAATGATTTAATTTTGAAGTTTGACTGTATAAATTAGCATTCTTGGAAATAATAAAGCTTTGACACCTGTAGTCAAACGTACGATAACGTATTTTTCAACTTAGAGGGTATTGGGTGATTATATAATGTTTTATGTTCCGTAATTTATTTACTTACCGCATTCATGTTTATTTATCATGTTTCGCGACACAAAAAACTTGAAAGTAGGTTGTTTGTCTTAACCTGTTCATATGATGAACACCACAGAGGTATACACTTGTAGCTTATTTCTTTTACTTGTTGATGTTAAAATATTTTCAAATTACATATTCAAACTCTTTTAATAAACAATTTGCAATATATTGTGTGGTATTTAAGGAATTTTGACCTTTTTCTTAGTGCCGCATCATTAAATTGTCGGCGACATATGTCTTCAATATTAAAGAGCCATTTTTACGACTGATTTTGTTGAACTTGTGTTCTTTTTCTGCTTGATATATATCCTTATAACCATTTAGAAGGCTGGTTACCCTTCATAAGGATATATTTAATTCCGTATCATTGGTTTTCACAGACTTGACGTATTTCGTTTATTAATGTCTAAATTTCTTGTTCTAGGTAGAGAAAAGGCTTATTTCGTGAAGAACCACTCTGATTCTGACAAAAAGTATTCTGAAGATGAAATTACAAACATGTTAGATTTTCTCATAGACAACATATTCGTTGATTGATTGATTGATTAAATATTGTTTAACGCCGAGTTGGCGATATTACAGCCAATATCACGGCGAGAACTAATATGAAGTGGAATGGAGCTGATTAAAATTAAATATAGCATCTAAAACCAATAGACTATTTATAAATAGAATAAATTCCAGTTTAAACAATAAAATACATATATGAAAAAAAGTAACAAAAAATTTCCAATATCACAGACATGCAAAATATCACAGAAAAGCTATCAGACAAATACAATCAATAAATTAATATAATACAAAACCATAACAAATTAAAATTCTGGATAAGGACTATAACCAAGAATACAGTCAGACAGTCTATATTCTCGAGTATAGTCCTACGTCCTTCAAATATTGCAACACACGGCTGCCAGCAACCTTTGTAAATAAATCTTTCATATTGTTGACTGTGTAATACCGACAAATAATGTCGGATTTATCTACACAGTCAATTAAAAGATGTCTAATACTATATCGACATGGGCAAGGTATACACTCGGGAGGCGGCTCACTCTCTAAAATGAAAGAATGAGTCGTCCTGGTGTGGCCAATGCGACATCTTGTTAAAACAACTTGGCCTCTTCGGCTTTTGCCGAAGAAACAAACATTCTTGCACAGTTGGCTCTATAGAATGTAATTTATTGTCTGTAAGCAGATCCCACTGGGACTGCCACAGACCTAAAATATACTTAAAAATTAAAGGTTTAAAATCAGTATACGGCACTGACATATTTGTAATGGGGTCGTCTAAAGCATCCTTCGTTATCCTATCTACAACTGTGTTTCCTCTTATACCAATATGACTTGGTATCCAGATAAATATTATTTGTTTACCCATATGGGCAAGCCTTTTATAGAATTCAATTATATGTGAAATTAAAGGGCTTTTATACTTTTGACTTTCTATAGCCAGTAAACATGAAAGAGAATCTGAGCAAATTAGAAAGTTTTGTTTATCAGAAGATCTTATGAATTTCAAAGCAAGAATAATAGCTCTTGCTTCAGCTGTAAATATAGAACTGGAAGATGGAAGACGAAGAGTCGCTGCCCGTTGTCCATAAACAGCAGCAGCAGCTACTCTATCTCCGTCTTTTGATCCATCAGTATAAACTGTATCAAACTCTTGAAAATGTGATTTAATTTCAGCAAACTTTTGCTGAATTTCAATCGGATTAGTCTCAGACTTTTTATGTTTTCTGATGTCAAAAATGAATTTAGGTTTTGGTACAAGCCAAGGTGGCGATTGAGGTACA
This sequence comes from Mytilisepta virgata, assembly GCA_028015205.1. Lineage (NCBI taxonomy): Eukaryota > Metazoa > Mollusca > Bivalvia > Mytilida > Mytilidae > Mytilisepta > Mytilisepta virgata. Next base: position 60,041,426 of record CM051518.1, on the reverse strand, counting down.
TCAATAGGAACTATTTCATTAAGGTTGATGTTACATCGAGAAATGTGTGGTTTTATCCGGATACCAAAAGGGGGGATTTTGTTTTCATGCTGTTCAAATAAATCCTCATAGAGAGGGTTGAAAACACAGTCGTAGGAAGGATTTGAAGGATAGGCTTTCAGCTTGGTTAAATATTGTAGACCAAGTTTTATTCTACGGTTATGAAGAGACGGCTCGTTCGCCTCTACATATAAACTCTCCACAGGAGAAGTTCTGAACGCCCCGAAGGCCAAACGTAAGCCTTGGTGATGAACAGTATCTAAAATTTTTATATAGGATTTGCGAGCAGATCCATATATAATGGAACCATAATCAAGTTTTGATCTAACTACAGATCGATATAAATTTAATAAAATATTTTTATCAGCACCCCAGTCAGTGTTGGAAACAACTTTTAAAATATCCAATGCTTTCAAGCATTTAGCTTTAAGCATTTTCATATGGGGTAGAAAGGTAAGTTTACTGTCAAATAGGAGTCCAAGGAATTTGGTTTCTTTGACCACTTTAATTGGAGAATTATAAAGTGTCAGTTCGGGGTCTAAATGCAATTTCCGTTTATTACAAAAATGCATACATACTGTTTTAGAGTTGGAAAATTTAAAACCGTTTTCCGTAGCCAATTTTTTAAATTTTATTTAAAGACAATTGTAATTGTCTTTCAATATTGTTCATATTTTTAGCTCTATAACATATTAAAAAATCATCAACGCAAAGAGAGCCTTCAACATTCTTTTGTAGGGTTTTGGCCAAACTATTTATTTTAATGCTAAATAAAGTCACAGAGAGGATGCTTCCCTGGGGAACACCATCTCCTGTTCAAATGGGTCAGACATAGTTGTATTAACCTTAACCTTGAACTGCCTGTCTGACAAAAAATTGTCAATAAAGTTAGGTAATGTACCTTTCAACCCCATATCGTTTAAGTCTTTTAAAATACCATATTTCCAGGTGGTGTCGTAGGCTTTTTTAAAATCGAAAAAGACCGACACCACATGTTCCCCTTTAGCAAACCCGTTGCGTATAAAGGATTCGAAGCGAACAAGATGATCCAACGTGCTTCTGCCTTGTCGGAACCCACACTGTATATTGGACAAGAGGCCGTTCGCCTCTAGGAACCAGACAAGGCGGTTCGTTGATCATCCGTTCCATTGTCTTACAAACGCAACTTGTGAGGGCAATTGGTCGATAATTCGAAGGTTCAAAATGATCCTTCCCAGGTTATGGAATAGGGACAACTGTAGCCAGCTTCCACATAGAAGGCAAGTCACCAGTTTCCCAAATACTATTTAGTATATTCAAAAGTGTTTGTAATGATGTATCAGGAAGATGCTTCAGTAGTTTATAATGGATATCATCAGGGCCACATGCCGTGTCATGGGCCTTTGACAGAGAATTTTTGATTTCATCCAAAGAGAACGGGCTGTTGTAGTCTTCTGTATTTTTAGATCTAAAATTAAGTTTAGTTTTCTCAGTGCGATTTTTGATTTGTTGAAATTCCTGAGTGTAATTTTGAGTGGAGGAATGCTTAGAAAATGTTTCTGCAAGTTTATTAGAGATGTCCTTTTCGGATGTGAGAAGAGTCTGGCCATCTTTAAGATGGTGGAGATTGTTCTTTCTGTTTTTTCCATTAATTTTCTGTATGAAATTCCAAACTTTATTCATTGGTGTATGGGAGTTTATTTTACAGACGAAGTTTTGCCAAGACTTGCGTCTCTTTTGTTTTAATGTTCGACGTGCTTTAGCACGAAATATACGAACATTACTGAGATTGTCAGAGGTTGGATTCATGTTGAACCGTCGTTCGGCCTTTTTCCTGTGTTTCTTAGCTTCCTCACAGTCGTCATCGAACCAGGGTTTGCTTGGTTGTTTTGGATCTTTCGAGGTTTTAGGAATGGTTCTCTCCGCTATCGATACTAAAATTTCAGTAAATTTTAGAATTGGATCGCTTACACTATGGAAAATATCTGTTCTAAGTTCATCTCTGCAGAGTTGTTCGAACAAAGGCCAATTGGCTTTGTCAAATTTCCAGCGAGCAACTCTTTCAGAGGTCGATGGAAATAAATTTTCCAAAATTATGGGAAAGTGGTCACTTCCACATAAATCATCATGGACTCGCCATGAATAATCCAATAATAGTGAAGGATCACAAATTGTTAGATCAATAGCCGAGTAAGAACCATTCCCCGGATGGAGGTAGGTGTCCGATCCATCGTTAAAAATGCATAAACTTTCCTGATTTAAGAAATCTTCAATCTTTTTGCCTTTGTCATTTTGAGAGCCACTGCCCCAAATAGGATTATGGGCGTTAAAATCACCCATAAGAAGAAAAGGGACAGGCAACTGATCTATCAAAGATTTAAGTTGGTTTATTTCTAAAGGACAATTCGGAGGGATATAGACAGAACATAATGTAATAGTTTTGTTATGTGTTATACGAATAGCAACTGCCTGTAAATCAGTTTTCATGGATATCTGACTGTGAATGATGTCATTATTAACAAGGATGGATGAGCCGCCAGCAGCTCTTTCATCCTGTTTCACTCGTGTAGTGTAGAGAGAATAATTTTTAATATTTATATTATCGTTTTCTTTTAAATGAGTCTCTTTTTGGGATTTCAGTTCTTCGCGTATTTCTTCTTCTGTCAATTCAGCTAAATCACGGTCTCTGTCTCTAATCACACCTTGTCACGAATTCAGTGATCTATGAGGTGTAACAGAGATGAGGACATCAGCATAGAGTACCTCTTAATGGGCACAAGCCTTGTGCCAGGGGTTTCCCGGCAAGACAACAGCCCAAAGTAACATCTACACGATTGACCCATGAGCCACCGCCTTCTTGAACCCAGCCGATATAATTGGTACTATTGTTGTAAATTTTGGGAATAGGTCAAGTTCAAGGGCTTGGCGTGACCAGTCGATTGATCAGGACCGGGCCCATCCGACCGCCCGTTTAAGATAAAGTAAGGGCCAAAGTGGCGTGTTTCAGCCACCAGGATTCTGTCCTCTATCCTTACGGGTATCCACGCACGGCAAACATGTGGCCTCTTTAAGCCGAGGAAGCCTTGCCCCATAAGCCACCGCCTTCTCCGCAATTCCGTCAGTGGTTACTTTCCAAAGACCCCGGAACCCAACAATCAACCCATATGATACATGCACTTCACCCATCCAACCCATTGTATCTGGGTGTTATTGAGGGTTCCTCAGGATCTTTTCAAATAACCACGAGAAAAAGCAGACGGCTGAACCGGGGTCATCCAGCCATTCTTGAACTGGGTGTATATAAAAAACAATCCAAATATAGTTGAAGGGGTGAAAAACTATTTAACAAAAAAACAAAAAATTTAACAAAAAATTTAACAAAAAATCCAAATTTCAATATTCATATATAAGATAAAAATAACAAAACAAAAATAACACTAAAATATTAAATTCCCAAATTCAAAAGTAAAATTTTGAGCCTGTTGAAATTTGTGACCCATAAGCCAACACCAATCCCGCCAAACAGCAATTTAGAATGTCTATTAATCAGTCTTGGAGGGAAAAAATAAATATATAGTGTCTTACAAAAAGGGATTGATGTGACCAGCCGATTGACCGAATCGGGTCCATCCGGCCTCCCGCCTAGGTAAAGCTTGTGCCCCAGATGGTGATCGGAACCGTTTATCCGGCCATCAAGGAACACTCCCTATTGCCGACACGAGTTTGCGACACACGGCAAACATGTCGCCTCTTTAGGGGCCTCTTACGCCAAGCCGAGGAGCTGTGGGCCTATTCTATTGTGTCCCCGGGACCCACACGGGGGACATATTCGTTGAATTTGGCGGTCTAATTTTTCAACAAACAATCGGCATTCCAATGGGAACAAACTGTGTTCCTCTCCTCGCCGATCTGTTTCTGTACTCATATGAAGCGAACTTCATTCAAGGGTTACTACGTGAAAACAAAAAGAAACAATCCTTTAATTTCACTTTTCGTTACATAGATGAAGTGTTGTCGTTAAATAACGACAAATTTCAAGACTTTCTACATCTTATCTACCCCTGTGAGCTTGAAATTATGGATACTACAGATACACAAGTGTCCGCTTCATATTTGGATTTGTTTCTTGAAATAGACTATGAGGGACATTTGAAGACAAAACTTTATGACAAACATGATGACTTCAACTTTCCTATTGTTAATTTTCCCTTCTTGAGTAGCAATATACCAGCATCGCCTGCATATGGAGTCTTCTCAGCTTATCCGATATTCAAGGGCATGCGTGAGTTACCCTGACTTTCGACAAAGAGGATTACTGCTGTCACAAAAGCTTCTTAACCAGGGTTTTATCAGGGATAAGTTGATGTCATCACTTAGGAAATTTTACGGTCGTCATCACCAATTGATTGACCATTACAGTGTTCCAATATCTAAGATGATGTTGGACCTGTTCCCACTGTCGTAACCTTTCATGTGCCTCCACCGATTTGTGACTTCCACTGGACTGACTTTGCCGTATACGGAGCAGGAACTACTTACCCATCCGGAGCACCTGGGTTCACTACTGGTTTTTATAGGAGTTCGTGTTGTTCATTGTTTTTTAGTTCTCTGTGTTTATTTGTTGTGCTTGTGGTTGTTCCCGGGTTTTTCTGTCCAATGGATTACGTTTTTTTTATTGGTCCTTAGGTATATTTGTCCTTTTTAGTAGAGAGAATTGCAAATTTTACCACCTAAAATTCATTCATCTACTGTCTGGACACCTTAGTTCGTAAAAAGAATTTTCCAGAATTTGAATACCTTAATCCATGTGAATTGTATTTAATCATGTCTTCCATCGAAACCAAAAAAAATCCGTCCATGGGATTCTCAATGTAAAAGGGAGATAACTCTCCCTATAAGATTTTATAAAATTAAGTATTACAACCTCGTGATGCAAGAAATATGCGATAAGTGCATTAAAACATTCTAGAGAACATTTTTACAAATTTTAGGATAGGTCTTATGTGAAAACTCAAATTATTATTTTTTTTAATTTTCAAGTGCATAAATTTTTCTATTGGAAATTTCCCATTTAGAATCTTTTGTGGGTAGACAAACATAACCTTTATAAACAATTTTACATTTCTTATTCTTTCTTGGACGACTCAGTAAGGTCAATTAACCAACAAAAGATTGTCTAATATTTCTTACGTTTAGACTTTCAAAACGCGAAAAAATCATTATATGACTGAGGTGTCCAGACAATAGGATTCTGTATGTTATTTTGTTTTCGAAAACAATCCAGAAAGTAAAGGAAATGTCTAATTATTCAGTGGTATGATATATTTATGCTATAAATAGTTTAATGTTTCAGGCTATCTGTATACCATTAATGAATGTCAAAGTAAATTTTACATTTTTTTCAAATGCCTAATACCATGCATCTCGGTTGATAACTGATTTTATCCTTTGGCCGGTATGATGATACAAGCTAGATGGAAGTATTCTACTGAATACAAATTCGCCTCTCACTGGAAATGCCCAAGACCCCATCATTCGCTTCACAATATTCAGTGAACACATATCAATACACAAAATTCCTACATTCAGTCAACATGGTCAAACCTCTTTTAAATTATCATTATTTCAAATTATGAGGCTATAGAATTTACAAATATTTGGGTAAAACTTTCCACAAATGAATATATTCCCATCATCAACACACATCTGGTTGAGCGTGTAATGCACCAAACCACACTCACACGATTCACACGTTATACGCACACGATTAGCACCATACACGAACACGATTCGCAAGTAACACGTAAACTATACGACGCACGTTACACAAAACACGATTTCCGATTGTGCGATTTCTAAACATTACTTGTGTTTGTAAGATACGAACGGAATATGACGATAAGAATTACTATAATTAAATTTAGGCCGGATAAGAATAGCAGTGAAATATTGAAAATGCATTTGATTTTAAATAAATAATTATGACGAAAGGAAGCCGGTTTTAAATGGTCCACATTTAACTTTTTTCAGATAAATAAAACATTTTACTTGCATATGCTGTTTTGTTTTAATGGGAAATGTTTGCTTTCAAAATAAAAATGGCAACAGCAGTTACACGTACCTTGTCATTGGCAGAGATAAATCATATTTTCTTTACAAACCACTCTAAATCTAACAAAAAATTGTACTGATGATCGAATTTTTGATCGACAAAATATTTGTTCAATTTGGTGAATGTATTTCCAACAGACAATTGGCATCCCTATGGGCATTAATTGTGCGCCAGTCCTAGCCGACTTGTTCCCTTACTCATACGAAGTAGACTTTCTTGGCGGGCTTCTTAAGGAAAAACAGAAGTAAGCCCGTACTTTAATTTCAGCTTCCGCTACATAGATGATGTTTTATCACTCAACAGTTCACGTTTTGGGAATTTCTTACATCTCATCTATCCCAATGAGCTATAAATTATGGATACCACAGACACTGCCAAGTATACATCCTATCTTGACCTGCACCTCGAAATTGACACCACAGGAAGGTTAAATACAAAACTTTACGAGAAACAGGGATGATTTTGACGTTTCAAACGTCAACTTTCCATTTTCCAGAAGCGCCGGCGTATGGAGTATATATTTCACAACTCATACGTTATTCCAGAGCTTGTGACATATACATTGACTTCCTGGACAGAGCCCGGACAATAATTTGAAGTCATCCTTATTAAAGTTTTATGGACGTCATCATGACTTGGTTAAAAAACGTTTCCCAAATGAAAATAGACATGTTCCATTAATGTTATCCATTCCTCATACCGGATTTGACATGGGCAGCATGGCGGATGTCCTGCAGGATGCAGAGACTGATTACTCTTCCGGAGCACCTAAGTCTACCCCCATTTTTTTGTGGGGTCTATGTTGTTCATATGTTTTTAGTATTTAATTGTAGTGCATATATTGTTTTGGTCTTGTCTTCGTTTTTCTCGGGAGTTTGTCAGTTGATTCGATTTTCAACTTCTTCGAATATCCCTTTGGTATTTCGTGACTTTACTATTTACCCCACTGCTCGTTTTAACATAGAAATCAAAGTTGACATTGAGAAACAATCCAAATATGTTTATAGTAACAGAACAAGCAAACCAGTCTATTTCATTTATTTTGCACTGCTTGGGTGACCCTACATGATGAGAACGATGTAGTAGATGGGTCAAAGGATCATCAAGAACCGTGCAGGATAAATGTCGTATAATTATTTTCTAAGTTTTAACACCAGACGTCATGAGCTTTTTGCTCTTCTAATGGACATTTGTTGCTATAGCTCTCTGGATAAGAAATACATTTAACTTTATCAAATGCACTGATATTGATATATGATATGACATTTTGGAGACTTCAGAAATGAAAATGTAACAGTGAATTCATTGTCGAAATATAGAGTTTTTGTTTTGTGGAAATACTGCGCTTATATGAGTAAAAAAGGCATTGTCAACTTACACATCCTGATGTTGTTTACTAGAAAAATTTGACAACCTGAATCCAATAAATTTTTATATTGCTAATCACCTAAGGGAACAAGAAATCAACCTATCATTGTATATTTTATCAGTTTTCACTCTGAAAATGTTGTTTTTTCGACGGTAATTTGAGTGATGAGTGATGTGATACTCATGTACTCATGTAAGCACAACAATATCATAAAACTTAGGGAGGAAGTTACACAAAGGAACATGGGACTCTTGAATTTATTTTGTGCTAAAAATTTAGTGATGATTAAAAATTTTAGGCAGGAGAAATAAAGAAAGCATTTGTGGTTTTAAAAATATGACAAAAATGCGAATCAAGCAAGAAACCAAAAAGATTCGAACTCGCAGACAGTTTAATTGTTATTTAATAACCAACAACAGTACCGACTGAGTGATGACAACATACCTTTAACCTGTAATTTAAAGGTATATGTATCTTAATTAAAATATTGAATTTGTTTTTTTAGATAAAAGTTCTATTTTCGTTAAAAAGCACATTTAGAACCAAAAACACGAAACACACAAAATTTGACCATTAGTGGAGGCTTGCAGGAAAAAGTTTTATGTATTTGATTCTAGAGGTGCTTGTCAGGAAATTCCCACTTAAACGGGAATGACAAAAATGTGTTTTCAACGTTTTTTTAAAAGCTTACTGTAAGTTTTGTGTTGGATTTATCAATGCAGAAAATTGAGACGCAAATGAAACTATTTTTACTATGAGAAAAAGATAAATTTCACTCATAATAACTACTTTCGGAAAATGGTCCTCTGAGTGAAACATTTTCTCGCCTTTTTGGCCCAACCTCTTTGAAAACAAAGAAACTTACATATGTCACAGAAAAATTAATAAATAGCATACAGAAAACTGAAGAAAACCACTGTAAAAATTTTGTTCAGATGAACATTTTAAAGAAAATCGAATCAAAATTTAATAAATCACAGACATGTACGTCAAAATGTTAAGTTTTATCAGTTAAAATTCTACAAATATTTATCATAGAATACATACTTCTATAAATTCAGCAAACCCGGAAAATCATTAAAGAAAAAAAAAAAAAAAAACATCGATGACTGAAAATACTGAATGGCCACAAAAATTCCAAATATCATTGAGGCGGAAAGATATTTAGGACAAAACAGGAAATCATTACTCTATGACTTTAATGAAGTAGAAAAAGACAAAACTATACAAAAATATTTTATACGTGGCAACATATGAATCGTGCAACATACACTACTATATATATTGCAGAATATCGAATTGAAACAGAAAACCATCACCATGATTAGAAATATAATGATATGTTTCTTTGCTTTCTTTATTATTTCAGCAGGTAAGTCTGTTTTTTGTCTTTGTAAAATAATACAAATGTATTCGATAGATTGATAATAATGAACAACATTGGTTACATTGCAATGTATTCTATGAATTTCTCTCAATTTTCTTAACCCTATAAATATTCAAGTTCGTGATTTTGTTTCCTGAAATATATTACGAATATCTTAGATAATTGTAAGTCTAAAGTGTTTTCAGTATATTTGAGTAGAACAGACAGCGAATTCCACAAAATTTATCTAATCAACGGCCACTGCACTGTTCTTCTTGTAGGAATATAGTTCCTACGTACTTTTCCGAAAACTGACGGTCTGAGAATCTTTTATCATTTTTCCGTCTTTGAAGACAAATTGTTGCAAGTAATTGCTATTTCACATTCAATTCCCTTAATATTTCATATAATTTCTTCTAAAACAATTAGAAATCTAAGAATTTTCTTTGATATGTAACAAAACTGGAATTACCACGTCTAAAATTTTCAATTTTTGATACTAATGAAATGTGGATCCAAATACATTTTATGAACAAAAGAGTGATATTAATGATATATATCAAAATTTGAACTGGAATATTCTAAATCCAGTAATTCCAAACCACTGATATTTAATTGATAATTTCCATGATGGTTGCTAGTTCATTTTTTCTAAAGGTGTGAGAGCCTTTCAGAGCACCTGATGTTACTTTTCAGAGCTTTAGATTTTGTGCTACAGTATCTTCTTCTGATTTGATTAGGTTTGCTATTTGTTTGTTTTTTGTTATATCTTTGTGGTGCTTCTTTGCCTAGTTCCTTTTCTCCTGAATTTACCTTGTCTTTGCATTTTTGTCTGAGGGATTCCACCTATGTCAAATCGTTTTGTATTCTTTTACCCGTATTGCCAACAAATAGAATTGTAATCTTCATGTTTCTGAAATTCAAATGTTCCAGGCATTTACTGTATAACTTTTCATTCCCTTAATAATAGTTAAGTTTTTTTCAAATTTAGAGATCTGAAAGTCTTCCAAGGTTATTTACCAATATCGGAATTACAATCGGATAAATCGTGTTATTCCAAAAACTTTGTTTCATTGTTGATAATTTTTTCTATAGGTAAGTACTTTTTACAACAAATTTGTAGGTATTAGACTATTTTTCTGGAATTTGAAATTCTTATATTTTTCATAAAAAAAGTAAACCGGTATTTTGGTTGAGTTATTAGCATCTTTTACATGTTTTAACTGGTTTAATAATATTAATCACTTCGAAAACTTTTGTTTTCAAATGTTTCTTTTGACGATTATATACATATCACCCTACTCCACTCCTTATTTCAACGTATACATCATAGGTGACATTGAGAAGCAATCCAAACACCTAATAGTTTCTGAACAAGCAAAGCAGTATACTTCATTTATTATACACCACTTGACCAAATCGACGTAGGAATACGGGTGAAAGGATAATCACGAACTGTGCACAATAAATTTCATATACAAGTTTGGTTGGTCAATAACAATTTTAACACATGTTGAGCTTTTGCCGCGTTAACATCGCTTTCTGCTATTCAAATGGACTTTAATCGCAGCAGCTGTCTGAATAAGAAATAACTATATCAAATTCAATCATAATGAATTAAGATATGACATTCTAGAAACTTCCGAAATGAAATGTAACACTAATTTTATCGCAGGACACTTTACCTCGGGTTGGAATATAGTTTTTTGTCTCATGGAACTACGAGGCTTAGATGATTAAAAAAGGTATTTTTAAGCGGCAATATTCCAGAAGCACCGGCGTATGGAGTATATATTTCACAACTCACACGTTTCTCCAGAGCTTCTGACATATACATTGACTTCCTGGACTGAACCCGGCTCCTGACAGAAAATTTGTCCAGACAGGGGTATGTTGCTCCTAAGTTGGAGTCATCTTTATTAACGTCTTATGGACGTCATCATGACTTGGTTGACAAGGCCAAAATAAAAATGTTGTTTATTTCTCCTCACCCGATCGACTCAGTGAAAACCCCGCCGACTCGAGTTTTTATTCCGTTTTTTTTCGTAACATATTTTTTCATTTCCGGATCAATATCGGAGTCAATCCCGGCCGAGTTTTGCGCTTTATTGTGACCGGAAATTTTTTTTTAATTTTTCATTGGATTCAATCTAAAATCAAGAAAGTTTCATGGTGCGGAAGTTCTTGGACAGTCACTTTACAGACTATTTTTACAGCCTATTTTATCCGATCAGTGAACATATACAAAGATACCACGTCTTTTATCAATAAAATTGAATACCTGACACTGCATAAAGATGTTATTGTAGCATCGTTCAATATTACTAGTACTAGTATGAAACATAAATTGAATACCTGACACTGCATAAAGATGTTATTTTAGCATCGTTCGATATTACTAGTACTGGTATGAAACACATGGAAATCACGAGTGCATGCATGCTCCATGTCCTAGATTAATGAAAAATAGATTCGAGATAGCTTTGACACCTAAGGAAACTATGCTTGACAATGGTTGCTCCAATCTCTCCCAGTCTAACCGATTTACATATATTTGAAATAATAACACATATAATTAAACTGTACATACATTTTGACAAAACTACTTGCTGTTAATATATCAAGAAGACGGTTTCATTATTTATAATGGTAATAGAGGAATTACGTAAATTTTTTGAAATAGCGAATCCTTTTCATTCATTACTAAAGTTTACATGTAAAATATCAGACCATAGCTTGGAATTCATAGATTTAACTGTATTTCAAAAATTAAGGTTTCTATATGATAAAGGCATAATCTATAAGTTTAATTGAGATCTGAAGCTGGCATGTCAGTAACTGCTAGTAGTTCTTTGTTAATATATATTGATCATTTTCATTTTGCTTAGTTTCTTCTGTTACCCTTTTTTAACATCGGACTCTGACATCTTTTGAACTGAGTTTTACTGTGTGTATCGTTGTGTTTGTTTATTCTACATTGGCTAGAGGTATAGGGGGAGGGTTGAGATCTCACAAAATATGTTTAACCCCGCTGCATTTTTGCGCAAGTCCCAAGTCAGGAACCTCTAGCCTTTGTTAGTTTTGTGTGTGTTTTTTTTAAATTTTGGTTCATTTGTATGTTTCGGAGTTTGGGTGCCGTCCATTTTGCTGAACTAGTATGTATTATTGTTTAGGGGCCAGCTGAAGCCTGCCCCCGGGCGTGATTTTCTCGCTGCGTTGAAGACCAATTTGTAGCCCTGAGCTGTTTTCTGCTCTTTGGTCGGCTTGTTGTCTCTTTGACCCATTCCCTGTATCCATTCTCTTTTCTATTCAAAATACACATACTTTATATTTGATGTTATGTAGAAAACCTACGGAAAACTTACAGTACTTGCATAGATCATCAGCACACCCCTCTTCCGTGTTTAAAGGATTTATATTGGGAGAAATAACTAGATTGATTAGACTAACCAACAAAAAGACCTTATATCTCAAGTTGAAATATTTATTATAAGTCTAATCAAAAGGAGTTATAAACGATGCAAAATTAAACCTTTAATAACAATATAAAAATTCTTTTAAATAAAATAAACTCAAGACACTTTTTAGTGTCGTACCCCATTCCTCTTCAATTAAAATATAAGTTTTGTGATTGGCAGCCAAACGTTTTCATGTCGTCTTTATAAACAAAAGGCTAGAGGTGCATGATGAGGATAGGCCTTGGTTCATAAAATCTAAGCCGAAACACAACTTCGAGATGATTTGCTCGGCTAGTAGTTTTGGAATTACAAATTATAAATGATACAATTGGTAATTGATTTAGAAATCATCTGTTAATGGTGTACTTGATTCGATATTTGTTTGGATTGGTAGTGGACAAGTATTTTGATGTCATGCCTGACTAAGCAGGGAAGCAAACCTTATAGCATTAGGTCTTGTTCATGGTCTTGGAAATTAAAAATAATATAAAATTCTATTGAACAACAAAAAAACTTTTGACCTACCTACCTACTCTTCTCTGAAATGTAAGGTCGATAGACGGGAAACAAACATATTTTTAAATGTGGCCCAAGGATGAAAAAACGTTTCCCAAATGAAAATGGACCTGCTCCATTGATGTTATCCCTTCCTCATACCGGATTTGACATGGGCAGCATGGCGGGTGTCCTGCAGGAAGCAGAGACTGCTTACTCTTCCGGAACACCTGAGTCCACCCCGGGTTTTTTGGTGGAATCCATTTTGTTCATATGTTTTAAGTTTTTAATTGTAATGCATGTATTGTTTTGGTCTTGTCTTCGTTGTTCTCCGGAGTGTGTCAGTTGTTTCGATTTTTCCCTCCTTCGAATATCCCTTTGGTATTCTTGACCTTACATCAGTAATAAGAAAAAAAAATAGTGTAATGCACTGTTAACTTACACATAAGTTATGCTGTTGTTCTCAAGAAAAATTGTCCAAGCTGAATCCAAGAATTTTTTATATTATCAATCACTTACAGTAATAATATTTCATTTCAAGAAATCAACCTGTCGTGTTTTCAATTTTTATAAACTTTATTGCCAAAATAATGCAAAAAAATTTTTTAAAAAATACTACCCTACGGTTTGTACTGACAAAAGTAAAACTGACAATAATCTTATAAAATGTGAATAAATTAAAGCTTAGACTCTACACCCAAACTTACATCCAACTGTGTATACAAACTGACCAATTATATTATTGCTAAGCAAATTTAGATATATTGAAAAAGAATATGTTCGTTTTCATACAATGAATGTAATATTTCAAAGTCAAATATCATTTATCACCATTTGTATATAATAATCATTGTATAATGAAAAGAATCTTTGACCAACACAGGCGAATAACATTTTTAAAAGTTTAGAACAAATCTGACACCATAAGTGCTGAAAGTTGGTTGGTGGTTACAGTGAATCGTTATTTAGTGTTCATTGGAACTTGAATATAATTTTGAATTTGCGTAACATATCATCAGTATGGTTTTTACAACAATACCAAAAAAGTTTTCATTCCCGTATATTTTCGGGATTACGCATCATTAAAACTAAATAAGCAATACATGTAAAACGTTTAAAGAGGCATTATCTCGCACAAATGTATATTTACACTTAAAGCTGGTGGTGTTGGCTATGTTAACCATGGCGGATTCTATGGTAACGATGGAGGACTGTATGTTATTGGTGGAAAATTCAGTTACCTTGGGAAAAGTAAGTATAATATAAACTAAAAACAGCTCTTATACTAAATATTATTTTTTCCTTTACATTGTACATTGCTCTGTCCTGAGGCTCTTTTCTGTCTTTCTCGTTTGGAATTTTCCGGAACCTGAATTTTCTTCATAGTTTTGATTTGTTCCTTCAGATTCAATACGTTGGACCCTGAACACTTATGAGTCGTATTCGGAATAAATGAATGTATCTTGTGCACTAAGGTTGCTATCATAGAATACAAGGACATGCATTTACTACACATGGTTGAACGCGCAACGAACCAAACCACAGGCCATCGATTCCCTCGTTAAACGCACACGATAAACATGTAACGTGCGATTTTTAATAGTTGGGTAAAATACGAACAGAATATAAGGAATCAAATAAGTACAGTTTTTGTCGGTTATAAATAGCAGTTTAGTGTCTAATTTTGCTTTTGAATTTGAATAAATAAGTGATGTACAAGGACCCGGTGTAATACGGTCGACATTGAACTTTTTTGTTATAAAGACAAAATATTTATTTGCATAAGGGATTGTTATTTATGTTATTTTATTGATCGAAAATGTATGAGCTGTGAAATATTTTATATTATTAAAAGTCAATAGACCTTTTCATGCTATTTCTACCTATTTTAATATAGCATATTAACCAAAATTGATATCATAATAATACAGTTGTCAGTAGAACAAACATTACGCCACAATTAAAATGAATGACACCATGTTTTGCGTACATAATAAAAAATCACAAACACCTGTTCATGTAAAAAATGTACTATGAAGCTATAAATTGTTAAATGACATTTTTCAAAATATCAAAAACTCTTTGTTTCGCAAGATTTGATAAATAACACATGATATTTGTAACAAGCAGTTAAGTTGACTTTTTATAATTTTAATATTTTATTTCGTATGTTTTTTTTTCAATTTAATTTATGGTCAATAATTGAATGATTTAAATTTGCATTATAAAAAAATTGAAAATCTGCGATATTATTAATATGAATATTTTTAAAAATTTGAAACCGTTGAATGTTCGTTCCGAAAACATTTTAATTCGAGTTCGTAATATGATCTGATTTACATTCGCACTATTTAATACTTCTCTTGACCAATGAAATCTCATACATGCTACACAATTCCCATTGCCCGATTCTTACCACACGATCACCACACGCACGTTACATGTTTTTGTTTTTGTTTTTGTTTTTGTTTTGGTGTATCGCACGTTCAACTGTCTGTAGTTGTACGATACAATTTAATGCAGCATCTGAAAATCAACCTGTGTAAAATTCTCCGTACACAGAACCTGTATAAATGTATTCACTGATTAATGTTTTATAATTATTATTTAATATGCATGTTGTTAATTTGTACATTTTTTTTCAATTTCAGTTCAATTTAACTTTGCGATCACCTACTGTTTCATCGCTATAAAATGTTCGGACATTTAAATTAAATCTTAGAATACGGAGTGTTCCGAATTGCAATTACCAAAAAATTGTTTCCAGATCAAAAAGTGTGCCGCTCCTTTCATAATGCTAGATTAGCAATAAGCACCACTAATACTTTTCCCGTTTTTCTTAGATAAAACCAATAAAAAGTTGATCACTCAACAGACCCAATACAGCCTGATAGTACTATATATTTTTCTGTATAAAATGTCAAAAACCAATCTATAGAACCATAGTGGATTGAATCTACGGATGCTACAAACAAACATGTAATTGTGATATACATATTGATATTAATTAGCTTAAGCCGATATATATACCTTTTATTTGAAATAAAACGTTACGCCAAAATGGTACACTATGCCTTTTTCATAATTCATCAATTCTCATTCCTGACATGAAAAAATGACTGTGACGACTACGTTGTTTTAACTGCAATGTACAAAATATGACTGTAAATGACAGCCCAACTTTTTGCAAATATTTGCGACATTTGTGTCAAACAAAATATCACTGCAACAGAACTTTTTTCGTTCAGGCAGACATATTTTGTCCGCATCAACACTCGTCTAAGGGGTTGAGATCACTCAAAGAATTTAATCAAATAAACTAATCTGTGATTATACATGTATAAAAATAAACGATTAAAGGAATTTTATTCATCTCAAATTGTGAAAAATTATAAATCCAATTAAATATTGTTTACTTTTAACTTGTGTAATTTTGAAATTAATATGTTTTTCTTTATAAAAGTCATTCTTTAAAAAATTGTAAATTGGAAATAGTGATCAATTGCAAGTTTTCCGTTCATCTACATTATGTCTAAAAAATATAATGTTATACGGATATCGATCGTAGCAGTCCATGATATATTATATAGAAATGTATTTTATTCAATGACCTGTTATGGAACTGTCCACCTGGACAAATTGATTGGCAGACATCTGCTGTGATTAGATCAATAGGAGGTGTGGAAGATTTTTTCAGTATGTAAATATATGTAATTGAAATACACGAGAGGCGCGGTATTGACAATATCTTCAACTAATCAGATGTCATTGATTGAAACTATTTCAGTTATGAATAATACTCCGATTGATTACAAAATAATAAGAATAATGACCAACTGAATAGATTAAAATATTCCATCTTTTAAAACATATTATGAAGATGAGTTTTATATCGCAATTTATAATAGAAAATGACATTATCTTCAAGGTATTTTGCCTGTTGAATGTCTTTATTTCTTTTTTATTTCAGTACACATAAATTATAAATATTGATATATGAAAGAAGCGGAAGGATGGAATAAGCCTGTAGTTTTTGCCTATTTTATTAAGTTCGAGTCTAAAATTTTGTATTGTAATTTCCTTTGATATCTTTCTTTGAAGATCTACAAATTGAAGGTTGTCTTTAAAATGAATTGGATTGAAAATGTTAACTGAAATTAGGCTCATAAATGGTTGTTCTATTATCCTTTATTAAAGAAGCTGTTGATGAATAATGAATACACCGAAAAATTAATTTCGGATATCAGCTTACATTTCAAACCACCTCTTGTTTCACATCTTTTTAACGGGTGCTTATTTGACACACAATGCACGCCACCATATGTCTTTGAAAATAACTTGTTACCTCTCAATTCCAAAGCCATCAACTTTTATTAACACTAGGAATTTCTGAAATCTTATGACTCAAATGAATATTAAACATTTATTTTTCATAACAATAAAAAAATTATATACATATAATCAAAGAAAATTGGTTTTTTTTTTTTGGCAATCGATCATTACTATGTTTAATGTAGGCTATAAAAAAGTATTTCGTTATAAAATCATTATTTCATTATGAAAAATATACTTATCATACTTTTCTTTAGTTATTGAAAAAGTTCGACTTTGTCATTATATATCAATTAATACTTCTGTTATCAAATTAAACTATAATCTCATTAGATGTAAATATATTTAAAAAAAAACGATTAGCTTTCTCTTTTATCTAATTAGTAAAAGATCATTTATTAATTCATCATTATATCTTTCACCGGTTTTCCAGTATTTTGATCTCAAGCACTGCTGATGAGTTGTCAGTCAACGAAAGGGCCATATATTGCATCAAATTTATTTCGGTATTTTGTGATACATTTTATAAATATTTATTACATGTGTGCTTGAAGTTTTATCATGTGCATATACAGCCTTTCAAATTGCAATTAATCAATAAGGCCACTTGTTAAATATATTCTTATTTATATTTTTGTGTACAGAGAATTTTAGAAAATTACTCTAAAGCTAATTCCTTTTCTTTTATAACGATGTGATATAAAGTTAATCTCATAGATTTTTCAAAACAATATATTTATCTTTATTTTTTATTCAATAATTTTTAACCAATGGATCATTATTAACAATTCATTTTAAATCAAGGAAATTGTATTGGTTATAATTTTGTTGGTGTGTTCCTATTTCATGTATGTCCCATTTTTGAGAAAAAAAAACAGATAAAATTTATGATGGGCATAGTATAATTTGTATTGTTCGATATAACCGGATCAATATTTCGTAGTTCAGATTTTCTTGGGTTTATAAAACAAAACATATTCGTTTCAAAATTACATAAGTTAAAATTCAAACATTTTACTGATCATTTAATTTTTAAATCAATTTTAGATTAATTTAATTCATTCATCTATTTAGATAACAGCAGATTATTTTTTTAATTTAATACTTTGAATCCCACCCCCTCAAAACGTTTGAACAAATCACATCAGATAAATATTGCGGTGGTCAGATATAGTTTAGTAACACGCCAAGAAACGTTGTAACGATCAAAGATTTTCTAACATTAAGAAAATACATCTGTTACAACTTGAAATTGGTTGAATCATAGTCTAAAATTCACAAAATAAAAGTCGCTTACAAAGAATTGCCTTTTTATGCATTTATAGTGATTCTATTGACTTTTGTTCTCTTATTTTAATCAATTTACTTTGAAGTTTAATAAAATGCACTTCAAGTTTTTCAACTACTTACTCTCTTATATAAATATATATAATATAAATGATCGTACATTTTAATTTGGTTTAAACTATATTTATTTTTAACGGACTGGGAGACAATTATACAAACATCGCAGTCCGGCGCGCTAACCGCCACCCAAGGGCGATCTACAGATATTATCTGATGCAACTTTTATTATTACGTAAGTATTCCTCAAATATCAAGTCAGACGCTCAAAATTTATTTATGTTTGTCTTATTCATATAGTGTACAGACTAACATGCGATAGACGTCGTTTCTACGGCAGTTGGAAGGAATGTTACAACACATGGCATAGCAGGGATTCTTGCTTAAGACGTCTTCAAGAAAAAGGCTTATTCAAACCATTTGGAGATGGTAACAGTTTTTCAAAGCAACTTAAATTATATTTTAGAGAATAATATTTTTCAGCCATCACATTGCTACCTTCAAAGTATTTAATTTCATGAAATATATTTATATATAGTCTTCTTTTATATTTTGTACTAAGAAAATCGCAGTTTCTGAATTTGCTGCATACATATAGGTTTAAGTTCTTGTTGAACTGTAGCACGTTTCCTAGCGACCAAATTTTTAAAAAATAAAGAAACAAATCACCTGGAGAATTTGAATGTTCCCATTTGATAGAACCCTAGATATTTGAAGTCAAAATTTAGGGTAGACCTTTTGGAAGATGAGATCAATCTTGCATATAAATGATAGATTTTTTAATAAAAATAATTTATATGGATTCAAATTTAGGATTCAATAATTATACCAGCAATAAAACTAGATAAAATAATTAATTTTTAAAAAATAATCAAATAATCTTTTTGGACCTATCTAAATAGTTTCCGAATTAGAAACAGTTAATATAAAAAATAATAAAGAAAATATAATTTAATAATTATAAATTAAAATCATCAAACTTTGAAGAATTTGATTAATTTTGCTGACTATCTTAACAAAACCTTTTGATAATACACTTTTATTAGAGTAAGGAAATAAAAATCTTATCTGCAATAAAAGGAATTAATCTTTTTATTTAATAATTCTAAAATTTCAAATTACTATTTGTTTTACTTCACCTATTGCGATGTCTTAAAAAATCTTCTTCCTGACACCCTTGAACAATTTATGGAGCCAATACTAGAAATTGTATTTGTTCAAAAAAAATTTTTTTTTTTATTTTACTATTTTTGAATATTTAAAAATAGATTAATGACATTCCATAATATTTTCAGAGCAAACTTTAAATTTAAATTTTATTCATCAATAAAAGAATGTCTAAACATCAAACGTTGAAGAATTTATATTCTCAGTTGTTGCAAAGAAAGGAATTTATGTTTGGTTAAATTAAATTATCAAGAACGTAACTTCTTGGAACAAAATAGTAAAGTTTAGTACTTTAAATCAATATCATTACATTCAAACAAGTTCAGCTACTTTGTAATGTCTTACAATACCTTAAAATAATATAAATTTTCATTTGTATCTACATGTATTGTGTTTTGAATTCGTTATTTCTCAACTTAATTGATAAACAACAAAATGGATAACAGAAAGGGTCAATCAAAGCAACCAAACCGAAAACGTTAAAAAAGAACACCAAAGAGTACATAACACAAACATGAACAAAACAAAGAGTCAGGATAGTCTGACGTCGTAGAGACACTGAATAGTGGTAGGGATAAACCGGTTTTATTGATGATTGGATCATTTGTTGATATAATAATGTTTCCATTGATTTCTGCATTTGGTTATTTTGGGTTCGTCACATGGTGTCGGATTCCAAATAAATCACTGACGATACTGTAGTGACTATTACATGACTTTTTGGTCTCGTGCATTGGGGCATGCGATGTGGTCTTCTTGACATTTTACACGATATTGGTTCTATCACATATCCTATAATACGCAATTAATTAAAAAAAAAATAAAATCATGAAGTAATAGCTTTCTTTATTTTAATAAGATAAACATAATCTTTCTGATTACAGTGAAACTTCTGAAACGGTTCTCCCTGTATATCATGTATATCGGCCGAATTCTGAAGTCCCAGGCAATTTGTATTTAAATGTACATGGATGAAACCTTGGGAAACCGGCCACCCCTTCAAACCCGATATCGGCCGTTATTTCTGTATTTCCGACGTTAGAATCAAAGAATTTACCCCAAATAAAACGGCCACACTAATAAAATCTACCAAAGCGTGACGGTTAAAGTTAATCTAGTCAATTGGACACCTGATCGCTCTTTGATATCTCTTCATACACAAAATTGAGGTCAATTGTGTCTATTTCCGACAGCTAATTACCTTTACTTTAGACAGCAGGACTTCCACGCACTTATATTCAGCAGTGTTGAAGGGTACATCATTATAAAGACACTGTTTTATATCAAGCAATAATGTAGTTTGTTATTTATCAATGCAAATAAATAGAAATAAATTATATCTTATGTTGTATTCTTAAATTGATGTTGAAGATATTATATACAGAATATATACAATAGTCAATTTGAAAAATATACAATGTACTGATTACATTCAAATCAAATGAGAAAAGTTTCACTGTATTATCAAAGGCTTTTGATAATCCATTAATTTTTTAACTTTTTTTTGTGTAAACTTAGCAGAAAAATTTCATGTGTTCTGAATGCAAGAATTCTAAAGAATATAAATGATTTCTTGTCTCTTTCTTTTTTCTTTAATTCATTCAAATTATTGAAAATCTTAGTTGCCATCTAAGTTTTACTAGTTAATTGTTCAAGCGTTTTTCGCATTTGTTTTAGTTATTATTATTTGACTGTAAATTCCCATTATAGAATACTTTAAACACGATAAACCATGCACAATACACGAAACATCAAACAATATTACAGTATGGACCATATATTCTAATTTTAGGTTATACTCGTGGAGGCAAATGAAAGGAAACAGTAAGTTGACAAATGCTGTTACTGATAATTTTGATTGCATGACTATGTATTTTATTAGATTAATACTTTTGTAAATAACAGAGCATAACATACATGCATCATGCTCTTGTTTATTTTACAAACATATGACCTGGTAGATCACTTAAATATATATATATTAAAAATCTTTTCTGAATCCAGACAGCCAGTTAGACAAAATTAAACTCCTGTTTCCAATATTTCAGAAGCTAGACCGCTAACCAAGTTGGTCGCTAGAGCCGAAGTTAAATTATCATATGACCTTTAAGGAAAATTTTTGGAATTAAACTTAGCAAGCAAAGGTTCTTCATTCGTTGTCTTTCAAAATAATATAACATTAAGATTGCAACCTTTTTCAGTTTTATATAATTCATTTGAATATCTTCATGTTTGTAATCACTGAGCCAATTGAACCAAATCCTTGTAGCAATTGACCTTAGGTGATCTTCTTCAAGACTTGAATGTTGCGCCCCGGGCAGCCATTAAAGTTGGCTTTTAAAGTCGTTCTTAGTTAGGCTTAAACATATATGGAAAATTAATTTACCTGTCTGTTCTGAAAGCAATGAGCCAGGTGGAAAGCTGAACGAAACTTAGCAGCAAAAGCATCTAGCCGGTCCTCTCTCAAATATATATCGCTTAAAACAACAATGATACCAAGCAAGCATATTCAGATGAGCTATAAGGCTCTTGTTAGTCCATTGGTTTTTCTTTATATATCGCAAAAATGTTTTGTCAATAACCATTCTGTTTAGGATATTATACATGGTATAACAAAAATGAATCAACTGATTTTATTTAAAAGAAGCAGTTGACTTTTCATGAGCTTTTGCAATACGTTAACATGTTTGCTTACTGACATGTGCAGTGGTGAACAGTAATGGCAAGTAGTTTCAACAAAGACTACGCTAGGCGCCAACATGATCCTGCCGCAAGTTAAGAGATTTTGGAGGATTTTTCAAATTTCAATACACGTTTAAGCATTTAAATATGCTATTTGTTTTTATTTTTATCGTTTACTAGACCTTGGAGCAATATGTTTTTTTTTCATGAGAAGAAGTCAATGAAAGCGCTGTGAACATATTATGTTTTAGTATTCCGTGCGTTTCTTTTCCTTGTGCATGATTAATTCTTATTTTTATGGTGACATATACATTTAGTAACATCTTTTAAGACTAATGAATTGTATTCATTTAAGTGCTGTTGTGTCCATAATTGGTTGTAGGTAATATATACAGCTCATATACATATATTAAGATTGTACGAGTAAAAGGCGTTTTTCTGTTGTGCGCATAATTGTATATAGGTAATATATACATCTGAAAGACATGTAAACAGATTGTACGATTAAAGGGCATTTTTTTCTGGTTGACACACTTCGATGGTTCTGATGACTGAAATAATAATTTAAAAAAAGAAAGTCATTTAGCCTAAGACAGGTAATTTGTAACACTCGGACACAATGTGTTCAATTAAAACTGATAATCTTAAATTTAAATGTCTGATTATCACTATGTATCTGACAATTACAAATTCTTTTCTTATAATTTTAGGTATGACGACAACAAAGCAAAGCTCCAGATAATTTCAATAAACCGTATCAGCATTTAAATATTGGTATTTGTTTTTATTTTCATCGTGTACAAGTTATATTTTCAATATTAACATTTTTTAAAAACCAACGTTGCTTACTTTGGTGAATTACAAATAAGAACTTTACGCTCTTACATGTATTTCTAGTAGTTAAATAATTGTTTAATGAATAAGATACCAAGATTAAAGCAATCAATATCACTTTTTTTCCACAATAGACGTCAGGTTTTAGCTGTATTTGTCGGATGCTTTAAGTAAATATACCGAGGAGTTAGGGTATTTTGTCAGCTATTGCATATTGTGGATGTTACCATTTTTCAGAGCTGTTCGACTATCTTCGAATTCTTTTTTCATATTATATATAGATATATAAATAAACGTTTAAAAAGTTGCAAAACAACATCAAAATAAAACAAATAAAATTTTGAATTATAAAAATAATTCAAACTTAGCAAAATTTTCGGATCACTGAGATCCTTCATCAGTGCTGTCGCGTTGCGAAATGACTAATTAATTACAGAAAACAATATGGCTAATCGTGATCTTGATCTTCCTCATGTGTAGCAACGCATGTAAACAAAAATTATAATAAGTAATTCTTTAACATAAGGTAGAGAATTATTTTACAGAATTATAACATCATAACAAATGAAAACGTATACGAAAAAAAAAATAAAGCACTTGGAAATAACAATAAAAAAGGATTATTCAATATCTGTATAAATTGACAAATAAATTTCTTTTTATTTATTCCCCTTGGATATAAGGTGCGTAGTTCTTTTATCTAGAAGCTTTCTCTTGTCTGCCTTTCTTGATCACTCCAAATCAAATTTTGTTATATAATATAAACTTTTATTTTACCAAAGTCCCCAGGATTGTGTCCAATCGACCGAAAGTATTGGCTGACGGGTAGAAAGTCTTATATCACTTCTATGGCCGTTCATTATTTTGTTGAAAGCTTGCTTACTTTCTCCAATGTACTGCAGATTACAAATCCCACACTCCAACATGTAGATCACGTTGTTGATTTGCAGTTCACAGTGCAAAATATTTTGTAATCTTTGGCTCTTGTGTGATTTTTAAAGCTCTGTGTACATATCATCTGGGAGCAAGTCTTAACCTTTTGTCTGATTTTGTTTTAGATATATAAATATATATACGTCTAAAAATTAAACCAACATTGTTGAAATTAGATTCAAATACTATCGTAGTCGCCGGGTGTGGAACTCCTATCGAAAAAACTTTTGGGCACCTTTTGGTGTTGCAATACGCCCAATGCCCTAGATCACTCTTTCATTTCTGCTTTAACATATAACATAGAACATAGATCATGCATATAAACCTGTGACAATGGTATTTAAATTCGTTTAAAAAATTATCATTTGTTTTGCTTTTTGTTTTTGAATGCATTAGTTGTTTTTTGTCATACATTAACAGAAACTTTAATCTCTTCAAACTCGTACTACATATTGAGACAACGACATACTGTCTCTCCCTTCCAGAATCCCGACTAATTATTGGATATACAGGGTATATACAAATAATTAAAATATCTTATTTGTGAATCTCATTTTGGGGCAAATACAAAGAGTCCTATCGCTGAAGATGTTCATATGTTCGAGATAAGAAACCAAGAGAATATATTACAGTTAGTTGGTGGTCTAACGTTACGTTCCGTACCACAGGCACACAATTTACACACTACACACAATAGACGCACGCTATTTCCAGAATACACACATATGATGCGTACACTTAACTTTACGTAGCGCGATGCAAGCACATTATTCCATTTTAAGATCGGTCTATCCCCAAATGATTTGTTTGCGGAAAATGTAAATCACGAAGCGCGTAATTTATATCTGTATATTAAGGGATGAGGATACCAGAAAACTATTTAAATGCTTTCAAAATAAAGCAAAATAACTTCAATATCACTCTGCAAGGCTGAAATGCGAACAAAATTGAAATTATTTTGAAGAAATACTGATCAGCTGATTGTTGACAATTCTACAAAACAAGAAGCGAACAAGTATATATTGTATATCATTTGGTCGGGATGTACATACGCTAATAAATAACACAAATGATATGTTCCTGTCTTTGGGATTGATAGTTAACAAACATAGAGTTTGAAATCGGTTTAGAGCTTGTGACATATACATTGACTTCCTGGACAGAGCCCGACTCCTGACAGGAAAGTTGCTCAGACAGGGGTATGTTGCTCCTAAGTTGCAGCCATCCTTATTAAAGTTGTATGTACGTCATCATGATATGGTTTACAGGTATGAATAAAACCGTTGCCAAAATGAAAATGGACCTGTCCCATTTATGTTATCACTTCCTCATACTGAATTTGACATGGGCAGCATGGCGGGTGTCCTTCAGGAAGCACAGACTGCTTACTCTTCGGGAGCACCTGAGTCTACCCCCCCGGGTTTTTTGGTGGGGTCCATGTTGTTCATATGTTTTTAGTTTTTAATTGTAATGCTCGTATTGTTTTGGTCTTGTCTTAGTAGTTCTCAGAAATAAATCTCCAGTTATTTCGACTTTCCCTCCTTCGAATATCCCATTGGTATTTCTTGGCTTTACTTAGCAGTGATCTTGGCAGGACCAGCTAGGTACATTTGTTCGTAGAGACTTTTATGAAATTTGGGTATCCAGCAAATGGAAGAGAGGTAATTATTGTCATCACTTACAGCAATCCAGAATAAAGAACAGAAAATGATTATTAGGTGTAAGTTATGATTGTTAGGTTGCAAAACGAATTGTCCTTAATAAGGTTTTCAACGAGTGCCTTTTGCAGACAAAAACAATGTTTTTGGAGCTGCTTTGATACAATAGCATAATTGTAATAAAATTAGAACAATCCTCAAACACGGCAGTGGTTAAAACGCTATGAGATGTAGAACGCATGGACGTTTTAAAGCGCCAAATGCGAGCAAGAATTAATGACTTTATCGACCTACTCCAATCAAATCTAAACGCGTTTTAAGTTCTTCCATTTTCATGCATATTCCATTGCATAAGGAAGACCATAAATGAATTTGGACGATGAGCAGATGTGCACTCAGGTGGCTGTATATACGAAAAGTCAGTGTAAGAAGGGAATTGTTTGCATAGCCTGTAACGTAGGATTCGTGTATTTTACGTGTGCTTATACTTTTTTAGTAAGAATAGTGTAATTGTATAGAGGCATATCATAGCGTGAATTTAAATGAAAGCACAATTCAAACTCAGTTTAAAAAAATCTCGTAATGAACTATTCATTGTGCTCCGTTACTCTTTGGGTATACTTATTTATACATATATATGTTAAACATTGAACTGAAAGAACATATTTTGGTTTCTCTTGTACTTATATATTTAAAATGTGTTTAGTACGCAAATTGCATGATTATTTTTTTTTCTCATAAAAATCATAAAATTGATTTCTTATCAGGTATGAATGGAAGATTTGGGGGCATTCCATTTGCCTCTTTATGAGAACATAATTCTGTATCACGAAAGATACAAAGTTCATGGAACTCCCATAGTTTTTGTGATAATTTTCCGTTTTGATGTTTACACACAAGCGTACACATAAGTACACGTCGGTGTAATTAAACAATATCTCATGTTTTCGATAGGTATTTGTGAAAAGTACCAGTCTAGAGACGAAATGTTCCCGTTTCTGGGCTTTTCTGTCTTGTTGTGCAAACACCCTTCCCAAAAATACAAGCAGTAGTTATAGATTAGTACATGGCATTTTCCATATCGCTCCGATATGGGTGGAAGGATGATATTAGGGAGGATATGGAAAATGCAATGTTATAATCTATTTATCACACATTTTCAACTAAATATATTTTTAGAAAAAAATATGATTAATAACCCAAATTTAATTCAACAACTCAAAAACAATGTTTTAGAACTTCATAGTTGAATTTGTTTACTTCACTATTATGGATTTTTGTCACTGTAAATGTTTATGGTCACATTGCCAATAGATGAATTGTTCATCATTGAAAATCTTTGATGTGAAAAAATGTTTTCCTTGTTCATACATGTAAATTAACATAAATTTCCTGAACATTTTCAAAGTCTACGTTATCGGACCTCATATAAGTCCCCATATCAGCCATGTTTTTGAGAACTTACAGTCAAAGTTGGTGTATCAACTATTGAAATTACACCATATAATGATAAAATATGTGATAATTCTGTTTATAAAACGATCCAATATGTAAAAAAAACTACATTTACACAACTAGTAATAGAATCAGGTTTTTATTTCTTTTCTTCAGTTGGCGTGCTGATATTTTCAAATAACATATCCAACTCGATGAGTTTGGACGAACAATTTTCTAAATTGTTTGCATTTGATATTTTTTATTAAAATATGTAAACGTTTTATTATTACTGCTGCATGATTAACAGAAATCTTATTTGATATCTTTCATATTTACTGATTTATTTTGTAATTTCCTGAACATTTTCAAAATCTAGGTTAAATAGGTAATTGTGTAAATTCTCCTGAAATACAATTTACCTGTAAATGCAAATGACGTCAAACACGATTCCAAATGTAATACATGTATGACTTTCAGGGGGTGAGCATGTGAAGGCAGATACGGGGTTTTCATTAAAAATCCATATCGGACCTCATATAAGTCCCCATATCAGCCATGTTTTTGAGAACTTACAGAGTTGGTTGTATCAACTATTGAAATTACACCATATCATGATAAAATGTGTGATAATTATGTTTATAAACACGATCCAATATGTAAAAAACTATTTACACAACTAGTAATAGAATCAGGTTTTTATTTCTTTTCTTCAGTTGGCGTTCTGATATTTTCAAAACATATCCAACTCGATGAGTTTGGACGAACAATTTTCTAAATTTTTTGCATTTGATATTTTTTATTAAAATCTGTAAATGTTTTATTATTACTGCTGCATAATTAAATTGACGGGGGACACTTGTTTCAAATATTGAAAAGATTTTTCAGGGAACTATACTATTTTCTGCGTGATATATATTCAAACAAAATTAATACCTGATTACCCTGCATACGGATACACTTAATTCCGTATCATTTATTTATTGCAGACTTGATTTATTTCGTTCATTAATGTCTTAAATAGTATTTTGTACGACCTGAAATCCAGGTTGATATCAATCAAATAAAGAAACCAACATTAATGTACAACAACAAGAAGAACAAATAGGTACATACAAGGAATGTTTACAGTGGTGGATATCGGTAGTCGCCCACGGCCCTGGTTCCATATTTTTATTATTAGTATCACAAATGGCAAATGGCCAGTTCTCCTACTGATGTTCTAAACTATCGTGTATTTACTAGATGAGAATCTTGTCTCCTGATATCACACGAAGTGGGCTAAATGGCGGTTTCTTACTGGTCAGAATATCTGGACGTAAAAATCTCTAATTTTGGGTTAAATCTTTGTTTTGGTCAGTCTAAAGATTTGAAGAGGACAAATATACCTAAGGAGCAAACCCCCCAAAAGCAATCCATTAGATAGACAAACCCGGGAAAACAAATGAAAAACCACAAGCACAAATAATAAACACTGAAAACTTAAAAAAAAATCGGTAAAAACAATGAACAACACGAACTCCTATAAAAACCAGGAGTGAACTCAGGTGCTCAGGAAGAGTAAGCAATAAAATTTATATTTACTGCTTGTTCCACAGTCACAGAATTTTAGGAGTTAGAGAAAAGACTCTTCAGCCAGAGGTCAGAATAATGTATGTATTGGCTGACATGTCTCTGCGAATTGTTACTTTATGTGGTAAAAAGTCGTAAAATTAGAGTAATTGTTATTGGCCTCGATGTTTGAAAATCTACAAAAATTGTATTATTCATAGTATATTAGCCATTCATCTCTTGGATGACACCATCAATTTCAATATTAACATAGGAGGCCGAATTTCGAGTGACAGCAGTACCATGTCAACAAGACCAATCCCTGTTTCACATTTACTTCATACAGTGTAAAATTCACAGATTTTGGAGACATAATGATCATGTAGTAATCATGGATCACAATTGCTGCTTTTGATCTTTCTCTGGTTATCTAAATATTCATGCATTCAAATAAAGTAATTATATTGTTGCAATTAAAGTAATGGAAATGACTGGATTGATTACAGATTCGTGTTCAATCCTCGGAAATGTAAGTCTATAGAGTAATTTTTAAGGAGTCAGCATCTCATGGTTTGAACAGTGTAAACGATTTCTATATAGATGTAGAAGTCCACAAGATTTTGAAAATTTAGGAATACTAACATGTTTATATGGAATAATTCACCATTAAAGTGAATTTAACTTCGCTATTTTCAAATAGTGTTTCGTTTTCAGTACTAATTTAAAAAATACAAAGAAAATATACATTTAAGGGGAAACAAATAAAATAAATGGAAAAGATTTTATCAAATACATATAGTCCAAGCTAGTTAGAATTTGTTAAAACTGCGTTTCTGTTTATAAGACGACTTTATGTCAACTCTTGGACAGAGCAGTCTTCCATTTTCGGTGAGTGAGATTTTTTATTCTTGTACATATTGGGTGTGAGAAAAGCCAAACGTATTCCCCGCGATAAAAAAAAATATGTATACTGATTTTTCTACCGGCTTCGGTCTTACTTTGATGGAAAGAAATTAAAGCTTAATTTTTTCATCGACTATAATATAACTCATATTGCAATAATTCACACTAAAATCAATATTTGAAAAATCCACACGATCAGGAGAACGTTCCATTATTGTGAATTATGAAAAGGAAAGTCACTCGCAAAGATAAATATTTTAAAAATGTCGCTTGGTACTGGTAAATTTGCTGGTAATTGAAAGGGATAAGAAACACAAGCAGAAATATCAGAACCCTTCCGTAACATTGACTTTCACTGAAATTGTAGATTGCAAATTTGAATAAGTGGAAACATACACATATTACACAAATATTCATTAATAGTATACTGAAAACCAACAAAAATACACTGTAGAAATATAGTTCAGATGAACATTTTAAAGAAAACAGAATGAAAATTTTACAAACCGCAGACTTGTACGTCAAAATATTTAGTTTTGTCAGTAATGTGTTCACAAACATTTTTTTCATAAAATACATACTTCAACATCCCGGCATATCATTAAAAAAATATCATGAATATGTTTCAGTTAAAAAACAATATCGTTGACTGAACATGCTGAATGACCATACAAATTCAAATTATTAATGACATGGAAGTAAATTGCAGTAAATGTATTTTAGGACAAAACAGGAAATAATTACTGTATTATTTTAATGAAGTAGAAAAAGACAAAATTAACCATAAATCTTTTACGTGGCATAATATGTATCATGCAAAAAATGTCTATATATATTGCAAATATCGTATTAAAATATCAAACCGTCATCATGATAAGAAGTATACTTGTATGCCTCTTTGCTTTCTTTATTATTTCAGCAGGTAAGTCTATTCTTTGTTCTACAGTAATATAATTGCATTCGATATATGTTTAGTGTTGTGTTAAAAAATGGTTATGTGGCTATGGGTATCATATCCTCAATGTGATTTCTCTGAATTGTCTTCATATATGAATATTCAGGTTCGTTTTATTGTTTCTGGAAATATCATATGAATATATCGATTACTGTCGCTAAATAAGGTAATTATTTTTATAGATTTTATGTATTTGATAAATAAAGGTAGTAAATGTAAGAATCTTACCTTTATTCTGATGTTTCTCACTTTATAGTACAAATTAATATACTTAGTGTTTTAAATGAACTTTTCTTTGCGTCCTTTCTTAAGTAGGCTATATAGAGAAAACATTGAATTTTGACAAATGACAGTGGTATCCCACAAATCAATGATGGTTCTCTTATATTTTTATTAACAACTTACCATTGTCAGGGTGAAGACTTTTAAGAAAAGAAATAAATATTTAGATGGTACGCATATTTGAAAATATTGCAAAAGACTTGACTGTAACAACTGTATAAAAATTCTAAATGTGTTGTTACGACTTTGACTGATTGACTGTATTTCATATGTCAAGAAATAAATCTTGTCAAACAATAAATTTGATCTATTGAAATCGTACAGTAACAGTAAATAGCTATATAAGGATCGATTGTTTTGGATGAATATTTCAAAGGAATTATACCAATATTTTTAAAGATGAAAATATTGGAAGAAATATACATGACCAAGCCTAACTTGTGAATTGAAACTTGTATTTGCTATGTTCCCGACAGATTAAAGTTTATTTCATCCCCGGTTTCCTTTTCAAATTTTAACGGTCTTATTAAAAGCAAATAGCTACTGCACTGTTGAACTTGTTGGGAAATTGTTCTCATTTGTGACTCATGCGTGCGTTACCCTGACTTTTGACAAAGAGGATTACTGCTGTCACAAAAGCTTCTTAACCGGGGTTTTATCAGGGATAAGTTGATGTTCACTTAGGAAATTTTACGGTCGTCATCAAATTGATTGACCATTACAGTGAACCAATATCTAAGATGATGTTGGACCTGTTCCCACTGTTGTAACCTTTCATTTGCCTCCGCAGATTTGTGACTTCCCATGGATTGACTTTGTTTAACTTCACGACGGGTGCCGTATAAGGAGCAGGAACTGCTTACCCTTCCGGAGCACCTTGGTTCACTACTGGTTTTTATAGGAGTTCGTGTTGTTCATTGTTTTTTAGTTTTCAGTGTTTATTTGTTATGCTTGTGGTGATTCATTTGTCTTCCCGTGTTTGTCTGTCCAATCGATTACGTTTCTTTGATTGCTCGTTAAGTATATTTGTCCTTTTTCTTGGTACTGTCTAAAAATCTGAGGGTCTGAGAACCTTTCATGGTATTACTGTCTGTGAAGACCAAATTTTTCAAACAATTGCTATTTCATATTCGATTCCTTTAATATTGTAGCAACGTATTTTTTAAATCAACTAGTATTCTGAGAATGTTCCTTGGTATGTACCAAAAGTGAAATCATAACTTCTCAAATTTAATTGTTCAAAGCTTAAGCTATTCCTGCTATTCTTTTTGTTTGTATCGGTTGCAAAATACATTTTACGAACGAAAGGATGGTGTACTTTTCAGTAAATATATCAAAATTGGAACAATATTCGAAATCCAGTAGTTCCAAGCAATTGATATTTATTCAACTAATAATTTCTATGATGATTTCTAGTTGTATTTGTCCGTAAATTAAAGGTATGAGAGACCTCTGGGGCACATGATGTCAATTTAGGTATTGGGAGGGAATTCGTTCTTTGTGGTATGTGTTTGGCAGGTTCCTGTTCTCATGAATTCCCCTTGCCTTTGCATTGTGGTCTTATGAGCTCCACCGATATCTTATAGTTTTGTATTATTCTGTTTGTTTAGTTGGGGTTTTACGCCGTTTTAAGCACATTTGGCTTCCAATTTTTATTAGTGGAGGAAGAGGAATTACCTGGAGAGAACCACAGACCTTTGCTAGGAAAATTGGCAATCCTTGTCAGTTAAGATAGGTATCGAACACACTCCGCCACATGGAAGATTTGAACTCACAACCTCAGTGTTGACAGGCTGGTGATCATTAGTAGTCATGACAAACTAACTAGACCACTCGGCCACCGAAACCCCACCAATTTTAGGAAAAGATGGAATAGCAAACATTATTTGTAAATTCAAATGTTCCAGGCAGTTACTATTTTACTTTTTCTTCCCTTAATATATAATGGCTAGGTACTTTTTTCCAAAACTAAGAGGTATTAAAGTTTTCTATGATTATATACCAAAATCTTAATCCCAAGTCCAATAATTCAAGAATTTTCATTTTCGATAAATTGTTGCTACAGGTAAGTGATTGTTCAACATAAATTTTACACTCATTCAGAACATTGAGATTTTTATATATTTTTTGTAATGAAATTAAACCGGTTTTTCTATTTTATATATTTTATTATAATTGTTTAACAGATTTAGTAATATTAATAAATTAAAAAAAACAAATTGGTTTTAAAATGTTTTTTTTTTACCACCATATATATTTCACCTCTATTGCATTCGTTATTTTCCAAAAAGTTCTATTAATATAACGTGATTTATTTCTTAACTTCCATATAATTTAACAATATACCCCCAAAATTTGTTAGAAAATCAGCTGAAGTAAAGTTAATTATTATCCGGAAATCAGTATCTTAGTAAAAGTTTAAATTCTACAAAACTATATCATGGGTTGGCATGAAAAACTTAAATAAGCTAACTCCAATGTTTTAAACTAATGTTATTGTTCAGAATCTATTTAATTAACAAAATCTTTTTTCCCAACACTTTGTCATTAATAGTCGTTGGAGACTCATATACCTTAACAACAGATCAAAACCTGTTAATTAAGTGTTAAACGAATTTAATGAAATTTTTTTCTATTATCAAATGCATGAAGTGCGTCACTGTGTATGTTAATTTCGAAATCTAAATAGAACAAATGAATTGTTGGAATTGTGTGGTGATAATTTTTAATCAATTGAAATAGTATATACCGGTAAAATAAATTTTCTTTTTCAAATTATAGATTTTTGGTATCCATAGGAACCACCTTAATAACCAAAGTTTTGAATATGATTCTACTTATATAATGCATTGGCAAATAATGCAAAACATCACGGTTTGCTCTAACAAGGATGTATAATGTGATAATAAAGCGGGGACTATATGTTCAAACTCGCTATTATATCTTTTCATAAATTTCGTGATACCATTTTGATGCACAAGGTGTGCAAATTTTGTCAATTTAGACTCATTACTTGTTCTCAAGAACTTAAATGTTACAAACCAAAACAATATTTTAAAAAAGATAAAGAGCAATTTCAAAGTCAAAATGACTAAAAAGCTAAAACTATCTAAAGACAGAGCTATGCACAAGGGATGATCTTCCATAGTTTTCAACACACTCATGCACAAAAATTGACCAAAATGCGAAAAGTAAAACTGTCCGAGGACATAGCTTTGTACGAAGGGGATATTCCTTAGTTTTCACAGAATTTAAACTTTTTTGGAACAATAAATTTTAAATATCAATTTCGAGCTACAAAATGTAACAAAAATAGACTATTCTATACCAATTTCGATGCACAATATGCTAGCAATGTTCATAGATATTGATAAAGAATCTGTTTTATTAGATGTATTGATTATAACAAATCACAGTCAAATAACATTCGGTATTTATACAGTGAATCATTTTAAAATTTTTAGTATATATATATATATATATAGAGAGAGAGAGAGAGAGAGAGAGAGAGCAAAAACCTTTATTTTGTAGATAACACATTATTAAAACTTAATAGATTATACATAACAGTAAAATTTTTAAAGAGTTATCTTCGCAAAAATGTATCTTTATACTTTAAGCGTCTATTCCGTATATTGGCGGAGGTAGTTTAGTTGGTGGATATTATGATACCGATGGCGAACTTTATATTGTTGGTGGAAAATTTAGTTACCTTGGGAGAAGTAAGTATAATTTCTATAATAAATCGTATTTTTACTAAATATACAAGTCTTGTGTATCTATCAAATGATACTTGTATTCATTAGTTGTAAAATAGAATTGTGATGAATTATTTTAAAATCTACTTCAGTTAAATTATCAAAATTCTTGAATTCATCTGTTACTTACAAACTTTATATTTATTCTCTTACTTTTACATAAGGTGCAACAATACGTTAGAAAAGTCCCAACGACAATAAATTGAAGTAGACAATAGTTGAGACATATACTCAATTAATTATTACTGTTACTTTCATATGATACAGATGTGTAGCTATTGCCAGTTTCAATATAATATAATCAAAATTATTCTCCTAATTAAAAAAGGTTAAAAACCTTTCTTTGTACCATAGGTTATAGTCTATATTTTTAAATTTCGCTTCCGGTATGTTATCTACTAAACTATACGGTCATTTACTGTTTCATCACCATAAAATCTTCAGTCATTTAAATACAAAACACATTTTACATTCAAATTACAAAAAAATACATTTTCTCTATTTTATCATAATAAATTAATTCTGTTAAACAGTGGAAAATATTATCACTGGTATTATAATAACATAAAAAATACAACTACTTAGTCTTTCCTGATCTATTAGTGATACTTTAATAGTAAAAATATACTCTAATATCTTACAAAATACACTTATGGTTCTTTTCCTATTAATGAATTTACTACATAGATATTATATATAAATATAAATACTTATTATACTGTATGTTATGTAATTTTTATTATTAGGTACATACCTTAGCACATTCAACATTAATCGAATATCATCTCAGATGCTCAATATTCATTCATTTTTTCTTAAACGTATAGCTTACAAACTCACCTGCGATAGAAATCGTTTCCATGGCCTTTGGAATGGCTGTTACAACTTGTGGCACAGCAGAGATATTTGCTTAAAACGTCTTCAAAAGCAAGGCTTCTTCAAACCATTTGGATATTGTAATTATTTTTTAACAAAACTCAATTACAATGTATATTTAACAGCATAAGACTTTTCAACCGCAACATTACAACCTTAGTTCTCAAAGTATTTTATTTTTAAGAAATACATGTAGTATTTACTAAGAAAACCTCAGTTTCCGAATTAATTGTTTGTTAACTACCAAAACTGTAAAAATGTATACGGCAAAAATTGGAAATTTCGTCTGCTCAGAAAGGAAATTTTGGAATTTTATCATGTTGATAAATTTATTTTATTACTTGAGAAGAGTTCATGTTCTCCACTTGTGATGGTATCATGAAAATAGAATTATTTATATATAATTTAACCCCACAAGGACAAATTGTTAAAGTTTTACACTTTATTACTTTATAAATTAATGGCATGACATTTATAAAAAAAACAAATAAAATAAAGTGGATAACAGGAAAGGTCAACAATAACATACCAATCAATCAAAGCAACCCAACTGACAAAACTCCGTGCAAAAATAACCTAAAAGAGTACAAAACACAAACAGAAACACAACAGAGAGTCAGGATAGTCTGACCTGGTACAGGCATTTAAGTTTACTTACTTTGTTGTGTCTTACAATACCCCAAAAATAATAGACATTGCCATCAGCATGTATCTTCTTTTAAATTCGTTTGTTTCCCAACCTTAGTAAATTAATTGCAATCCCCATAAAAGAAGACCCTAACATACTACTGATTGAATAACAATGATATGAAGAACAGCAGTCAAGGGTTGTTGTTTGCTGATATGTATTAGTCTTCTTGCCTTGACTGAATCACACAGTCATTCAAAATATTCAAGAGTTTCTTTCTTGTTATTGTAATTCACAAATACCAAGATTAACATTTTATGTGTATACTATGACTCGATTGTGTATAGTTTCCTTTCATCTATTATGCATCGTTGCATATATAGCTATTTCAATATAACAATAATTCAATATTAAACATACCTTTTATTACACGAACTTGTATTTACATTTCATGCCTAGAAGGTACATTTTTCCTTTGTGGCATTAATTTGGCTACAGAGTATTCTATGATATTTTCTCGAGGCGCTAGAGAGACTACCGATTACCTACACGATGGCCATCAGCTGATTTATGTTGACATAGTGTCATAAAACCCCTGATAGTTAAACATCACTACCTACCATGGGGAGTGACAGGGAAAACTCGTATTACCAATGCTCTAGTTTTAAGTGCCCCACCTGTTGGCAGGTGTATCCTCCCCTCTAAAAGATGAGATGGAGGAGGTCCCAGAGCTACCCATCTGTTAACTCCATCGTTACCACTAACTACATTTTCGAGTGAAATAATCCCCGAATCACTATTAGTCTCCCTGGACCGCACATGAGATACCAAGTCAGCTACCAAATGATTTGACTTGGGTTCTCACTTCCAGAAAATTTCAAGCATTGAAGCATTATGGAAATGTTACTTGTGTTGTGCTAAGAAAAGTCTCAAACCACCCTTGTATATTTTTTTAAAGAAAACCTGATTTCCGGTTTGTGACAAATGCGTTTCAACTGTTCTGTATAAAGAAAGTTACCTTGCCCTAGTGTTCTCATGTAAAATAGCTGTCCCCATTTTCTATTACAAAATTTTTGGTGACTCTATTATTTGATCATTTTGGGGTATAGTTTTGTTTAAATCGATTTATACACTTCGCTACTTTTAGCATGAAGGGCTTTCCGCATTGTGTGAGATTCCTCACTCATAGAAGATTGTGTTGTGACCACTACATGACTTTTACACATAAATATACACATCACAATACCAAACGTATACATATTAAAACATATTTAGACCATATACATTAAAGTTAACGATATATATTCTAATTTAGTTGCATTTGGTGGTGGAGGCAAATGAAAGAAAACAGTAAGTTGACGAATATCAATAATTATAAATACAAATGTACTATTATTTTACTAGGTGCTTTATGCAGATCATCATTTCATCAATTTAAGAAGAAATACAAATATACCATCCTCTTGTTTTGTATTAAATAGACCATTAAAGATACATGATACCAGTTTAAATAAATATTATGTGATACTAATTGGTGCACAGCTTGTGTATAAAAATGATATTTTACTCGCCTTAGCAGTCCATTTAACTGACAAAATTGAAAATGCAAAATAATACACCAAAACATTATGTCCTTGTCAGCAAACCAATGTTGCTCCGAAGATAGATCTTAATTTAACATAGGACCAGAAACCAATGAGCCATTTTGACAAACACTAATTTTGATCATTGAGAAGCTTGATTTCTCTTTACTAATAGTATGTGATTAAAACGTTCAGCTGATTTTTAAAGAGTTAACGTCCTTAGGTGTTCTGTACACCCTTAAATATCATCGTTTACTTGTCCTTGCAGGTATTTGCAAGATAACAAAAGCAATTAAAGCGCTGTTAATTTATTATGTTCCAGAATGCAATGCACCTTTCATTTATCTCACTATGGTTCATACAATGATAAAAATCGTTAAATTTCATTATGACATATACATTCGTTAACGGCTTTAAATACTAATGGACTCTATTCGTTTGACTGCTTTAATGTCCATAATTGGATGTATGAAATTATACAGATCACATACATGTATTAAGATTGTAGGTATGACAGGATTTTTCTGGTTTACATAACATCAATGGTCATAATGATTAAAACATTAAAAACCGCCGAAATTTATTTAGATATCCAGAATCAATTTGCATAAGGCAAGTTATTTTTATCACTAAGATACAATATTTACAAATAAAAAATATTGCGAATTTAAATGATCAAAATTTATCTGAGAATCAAAATTGTCTTTTCTTCTAATTGTAGGGATCAAGAACACAAAGCCTTGCTTCAGAAAATTTCAATAAACGTTTGAGCTTTTAAATGTGTTTTTGTTTTCATTTTTGTCTTTTACTTGTTATGCCTTTCTAAATGAACACTTTCACTTACATGTATCTTTTGAAACATTTGCAGTTTAGAATTACAAATATGCACTTAACGTTTATACATGTACAAAATGTATACCGCCCATTTTTTGTGCATTTCAAGTAGTTC
This sequence comes from Mytilisepta virgata, assembly GCA_028015205.1. Taxonomy (NCBI): domain Eukaryota; kingdom Metazoa; phylum Mollusca; class Bivalvia; order Mytilida; family Mytilidae; genus Mytilisepta; species Mytilisepta virgata. The sequence goes on along the minus strand of CM051518.1, from coordinate 60,002,739 downwards.
TTATAAATGTGTGCTTGGATAGAATACCAAGATCAATGGGAATGACAATAGGAGTCACCATTATATATATATCTATTAAGTGAGATTTTAATGTTTAATACAATAAATCGACTAATTAAGTTCATTTGTAAAATTTTGTAAATGTTGGTTGTTACTGTACACATGTCATTTGTAAGGCTGTTCGATGATCTCGTTTTGTAATATCATATATATATATATATCTATATACGACAGAAAAGTAACACAACATTTTTGAAATTAGATTCAAATATCAAGAGGGTCTGGAACTCGTACCATTGAAACATTCTACCAGTTCGCAGTTATACAAATATTTACACAAACATTTATGGCATTATGAATTCAGTTGAATTCGAAGAGTCAAACAAAACATTAAAAGGTATGTTAAAGAAAGTTCAAAATGGAGGAAAGGGACAAGCAAAACACACAAAAAAACTTTGAAAAGGGCACTCAAAAAGTTTATGTTCCCTCTCTTATTTTCAATATTTCTTTTTTTATTAAATTATGGTCAAAAGATATATTATTTTTCTGTCATGGAGGTCAAACGAAGCCATGTGATTTTAAAGAATCCTGGAAGACAATACATTCTAAAACTCTTCCCAAGCAACGAAAATTCACCATGGTGATGTGAATAAAATTGTTACCCTAAAGACGGAAGAATGAATGCGACTGACATTGTGTAACGTAACTTGCATCGTTCACTAAATAGCTATCGTAACTGAACCCTCGTTCTGTTGTAAATACAAAGATTTTAAATTTCTGAAGATGTTCCTTTGTTCAAGATAAAAAACTAATAATGACAAAAATACCATCAAACTAGTGAATCGTACAACGCACCATTCTATAGCCACACGATTAGCACTCTACACAGACAGTTCGCTAAATAAATTCATACTATTTGCAGAACAAATGAACATGCTTCATACACTTAAACAGTACGGGGCATGATCCAACCACATCATTCCATTTTGATTGTTCTATCTCCAAAAAATCTGCTTATAATATATGAACTGAAAATCACGAAGCAAATCAATTATATTTACATATGCAGGGATGATAATACCAGTAAAATGTTTATTTTAAAGTATATAACTTCCGAACAGATTTCAAAGAATATTCTATTTCTTATAGTGTAATAACTAACACAAATGATATGTTCCTGTCTTTAGGATTGATAGTTAACCAATGGCATATTTTTATTCACATCGACAAACTTACAACACTTACATTATGAATCGAGTCAGACTTACACACTACCATGATTATTTTTATACATTCGAAGAAACATTTTTTTCACAGTTTATAGGAGACTGATAAAATATCAAATGTAACATTTTTCAAATTATATTTGTATGCAAACATAATTCGTTAATTTGCTATTTTCAACTAAATTCCATGCAGATTTAAAACTTATTCAACTGTTACAACGTTACATTCAGGGGATTGTATTTGTGTGTGTGAGATTGTGTCTGTGTGAGAGATATAAATGGCGATGATGTGTGTGTGTGTGTGTTTGTTGAAAGATGTGTGAATACGTCATGGATATCCATTTCTTGGATGTGTACTCACCTCGTATCTTCAATTGGCGCAATGGCATTAACTTTCAAAATCTCTTATTAATTTGATATAGTTTAGCTTTCTATCGACAAAAGAACACCGAAGCGACATATAATTAACTAAACAGAATAAGAACAAGGCAGCACAGGCACTAAATAACTTGCAATGAGGACTCCCACTAAAATCCAGGGGATTTGTGAGATAGAAACGTCGTATCGGCCTATCAATTGATGGTGACGAATATAAGATTCTTTGATTAATGAATTCAACAATGACTGTTTATGTGAAAGCAACCTAGCGCTTCCAAGAACGTTGTGGTATATATCACATGTACGTCAGTAACAAATCGATTGTATTTTTGTTTGTTTAGTTGGAGTTTTATGCGGTTCTCAGCACATTTGGCTATTTCGGGGCGGCCAGTTTTTATTGGTGGAGGAAGCCGGAGTACCCAGAGAGAACCACTGACCTTCGATAGGAAAATTGGCAATCCTTGTCAATTTAGATAGAAGTCGAACACAACCAGCCACAGGTGAGATTCGAACCCAACAACCCCAATGTTGACAGGCTAGTGATCATTAGTAGTCATGACGAACTACCTTGACCACTCGGCCACCGAAATCGATTGTAAAATATACACATCATAGATTAGATGTATTACTGCCAATAAAAGGGAATGTGGACAACAACAATAATTAGCATATGCCTTACTATAGAGAAAGATTATTTAAAATGTCGCTGAGATATAATCAGCGCCTTCTACGACGGGCAGATAATATACATTTGTCGAAATTTCCACACAAAGTGGATGCAGTGTGCTAATGAACAACATAACTTGCAGTATGTGCGATTCAAACGTAAATATTAATGTGTGAAACCCAATAAATATTTGGAATAGGATTATCACTCCTTGTATTATATATGTTTAAGCATGCCTTGGTCCATCTAAATTCACAATTATATATAGATTCTCCTTCAGGTACGAGTGACTTGTGGAATTTCTCCATCCGACATAGTTAAATTTTCGACTTTCAACACGCGAGTATTCGCGAGCGTGTTAAAATCTAAAATTTAACTATTGGGGTGGAGAAATGCCATAACTCACGAGTAAATTGAAGGAGAATGTAATCCTCCTATGGTTTTTGACAAAAAATTTAAAGAAAATGTCGTTGCTGTGTACTTTTTTTTATTCAGTCGTCATTTCGGGACTTCTCTAGTTTATCGTTCCAATACCTGTAGAGAAAACGGCGGTAATTCCCACGTAGAAATTTAAAAGAACATGAAAAAATGACTGTAACGATCACGTTGTTTTAACTGCAATGTACAAAATATGACTGTAAATGACAGTCGAACTATTTGGAAATATTTACGACATTTGTGTCAAACAAATAATCACTGCAAGAGAACTGTTTTTGTTCAGGCAAACACATTTTGACCGCAACAACACTCGCCTAAGGGTTTGAGATCACTCAAAGAATTTAATCAAATAAACTAATCTGTGATTATACATGTATAAAAATAATCAATTAAAGGAATTTGATTCATCTCAAATTGTGAAAAATTATAAATCCAATTAAACATTTTTTTACTTTTAACCTGTGTAATTTTGAAATTAATGTGTTTTTCTTCATGGAATTTCTCCACCCGAGATAGTTAAATTTCCGACTTTCAACACGCGATCTTTTGCTAGCATGTTAAAATCTAAAATTTAACTATTGAGGGTGGAGAAATTCCATCACTCACGAATAAATTTAAAGGAGAATCTGTTTCTCCTATGATTTTTGACAAAAACCTCAAGAAAATGTCGCTGCTATGTAGTTTGTTTACATAGTCGTCAATTCGAGACTTCCCTAGTTTATCGTTCTAATAACTGTAGAAAAAACGGCGGTAATTCCCACGTAGAAATTTAAAAAACATGAAAAAATGACTGTAACAACCACGTTTTTTTAACTGCAATGCACAAAATATGACTGTAAATGACAGTCGAACTTTTTGCAAATATTTGCAACAATTGGGTCAAACAAAATATCACTGCAACAAAACCTTTGTCATTCAGGCAAACATAATTTGACCGCAACAACACTGGTCTAAGGGGTTGAGATCACCCAACGAATTTAAACAAATAAACTAATCTGTGATTATACATGTATAAAAATAAACGATTAAAGGAATTTTATTCATCTCAAATTGTGAAAAAATATAAATCCAATTAAACATTTTTTACTTTTAACCTGTGTAATTTTGAAATTAATATGTTTTTCTTCATCGAATTTCTCCACCCGAGATAGTTAAATTTCCGACTTTCAACACGCGATCTTTTGCTAGCATGTTAAAATCTAAAATTTAACTATTGAAGGTGGAGAAATTCCATCACTCACGAGTAAATTTGAAGGAGAATCTGTTTCTCCTATGATTTTTGACAAAAACCTCAAGAAAATGTCGCTGCTATGTAGTTTGTTTACATAGTCGTCAATTCGAGACTTCCCTAGTTTATCGTTCTAATAACTGTAGAAAAAACGGCGGTAATTCCCACGTAGAAATTTAAAAAACATGAAAAAATGACTGTAACAACCACGTTTTTTTAACTGCAATGCACAAAATATGACTGTAAATGACAGTCGAACTTTTTGCAAATATTTGCAACAATTGGGTCAAACAAAATATCACTGCAACAAAACCTTTGTCATTCAGGCAAACACAATTTGACCGCAACAACACTGGTCTAAGGGGTTGAGATCACCCAACGAATTTAAACAAATAAACTAATCTGTGATTATACATGTATAAAAATAAACGATCAAAGGAATTTTATTCATCTCAAATTGTGAAAATTATAAATCCAATTAAACATTTTTTTTACTTTTAACCTGTGTAATTTTGAAATTAATATGTTTTTCTTTATAAAAGGCTTTCCTTAAAAAATTGTAACCTGGAAATAGTGATCAATTGCATGTTTTCCGTTCATCTACATTATGTCTAAAAATATAATGATATACGGATATCGATCGTAGCAGTCCATGATATATTATATAGAAATGTCTTTCATTCAATGAGCTGTTATGGAACTGTCCGCCTGGACAAATTGATTGGCAGACACCTGCTGTGATTAATGAATAGGAGGTGTGGAAGGTTGTTTAGGTTATGTAGATAAACGTAATTGAAGTAAACAAGAGGGGCGGTATTGAAAATATTTTCAACTAATCATATTTCATTGATTGAAAATATTTCATTTATGAATAATACAAAATAATACGAATAATGAAGAATTGAATAGATTAAGATATTTCATTTTTTAAAAGATATTATGCATTTTATAATAGAAAATGACATTATCTTCCAGGTATTGTGACTAATAAATTATCCTAAGTGATATCACGTGATACATGAGGCACGCGCCTCATTGTCATTCTCAAGTTGATCAAGAGAGAGGCTGCACGTAATTTTTGGAACTCTTGATCTAGGAAGGTGAATATATTTTATTTTATTTATTTTGAACCGTGGTGGTTCATTAGCCGTGGTGGCTTATTTTGGAATTTGGCTATGGTGGCCTTTATATAATATCTCTTGGTTGAGATATAGTGTTCGAATATATTTGAGGTGTCGACATAAAAAGTTATGGAGTGGCGGGTAGCCATCAGGAAATCTTTTGTTGGTATTTTGGATTACTGGGAATATGTATATTTTCAATTATATATGTCTGTTTTTGGGGTTTTTATACAATGGCTGCTCGTTTGAACATGGAACTAGTAATATTTTCCAGTTTGAACAGATAGCGCGCACGGTATGCTTAATATTATTTGTTCGTTGGATTTTATTTTTCAAGAATTAGTTGTTATGTGGAATTAGTTTAAAATTTATACTTATAAATATATGATCTATTTGTAGTTTGGTTAGTAATTGGGAAGGGATTAATGAAGATCTTTGTTCTTTGTTTAAAATGGCGTTCGTGAACGCGCTTGATTTTCGCGTGGGGGCGTGGTGTTTGCAGTTACACTGATTGGACTGCTGTGTCAGAAAAATGGCGTTTCCTTTGTTTCTCAGCGGTAATTTGAGTGGGGCCTTAACTGTTTTATGTTTGTATACGAATCAGCTAATCGGTGTAAAATCTAATTGGAAAGGAGATATAATATGAAAGGAAAATAGAATGGAATATTTTATGGACCAAGGGTGAAATAAATGATTGGTGGGGGGAGAATAAATGTTTTAAATGAAATTAAAAATTGCTCAGAATTCAGTATAAATTTTTCAGATGCCTGTCACAACATTGACGAGAAGACATTCCTTGGTTGGGCAGAATATAATGCCTCTCCTAAAGAAATTAAAGAATTTTAAAGGGGAAAGGGTAGCCTTCCTTGCTAGGATGAAAACTTCAATGCCAACTGAAGACCTGTCCCAGGAGGAACTATATATAAGAGATGTAAAAGTGGGTACCTGCCAATGGAGAGCAAAGGGAAGGATATTTAAAAAAGGGAATATATTTTTAATCCATTGAAAATGAAAGTGTATGAGACACAAGCATTTTGTGTATTTGACTAGGGACGATTGTTTTAACTATTTACATAAATAAAACACAGTTTTAATTTGGAGAGCCATTGTACTCTCCATGCTTGGTTTAATTCAAACCGGAAACCAGAATCCAGTTTTTCAGGGAAAATCTCACCAGTTACCCAATAGTCTTGATAGGTTTATAGTATCTAATATATAATAATCCCATATATTATCTGGGTGACAGAAAAAATATGTATTATTGTTCCCCTGGCCCAATAGATATGACAGATTTGTGTAATCGTCCGAGACATTGTACTTTAATTATTTGTATATTATAATTAGTTGTGATTATTCTGCTCAATTTTGGCGGTGACAAATAAAATTTCTTTCTTTCTTTCCTTTTATTGTGCAGGTAGATATTTGAATGTAAGAGGTAACACCATAATCACGGCTTAGTTTATTGAAAACTGGATCGTTGAATATACGATATAGATAAGGATGATTTAAGTGGGAAATTGTTTACATTATATTTCTTAGTTGCATATTTATTTGCATTATTTTGGATTTTGCAGGTGTCAGCAACAGGACTTGGAAATGAGGAGGATGCAGATGAACCTGAGCCGCCCAAGAAAAAGATGTCGAAAAAAGAACCTGTCTCACATACTGCACCATCTACGAGACATGAGGATGACGTGCATTCCCTTAAGGACAAGGTGAGATTCCTTTGTATGCAAAATCACCCCAGTGAGGCACTCATTTTATTAGCTTTGGATGAATTATCCAGAAAGGCTAAGAATGTTCATCATAAAGACTATGAAACATATGAAGAACTATTAAGACAGGCATCGAGAAACCAAGGAAAGATAAACATTGTGAATTTGACATTAAATGTGCTAGGTGGCAAGGCGTCCGACTTGGTGAGTAAGTCATTGTCAAAATGCCTTAAAGACGTGGAACAAAAAAACGCCCAGGAACAATCTGCAAAAGCACCTAATCAGGCTAAACCTGAAATGACTTCGCCACTAGCAAGTCTGTATCCACAGATGTCGCATATGATCCAGGGTTACAATCCTATGATGATGTTACCCCAGTATATACCTTTTAATTATGGGATGGGTCCTAAACCAAAATATTACAATTGGGGACGACAGAATTCCACTTATTCATCAGGACCTAGACAAACAGGACCTTGTTTATTCTGTGATGGCATGGGACACCTGATAAAAGATTGCGCCAAGTTGAAGGCTGCCAAACAAAATAAATAATATTGTAAAAATGTTATAAAATTTATGGTTTTTTACTCAAGTCGCATTTGTATAACAATGTTTGATATATTTTTGATTTGTTAGGTTCTGATTTTTCAAGTATATAAAATTGTTTTTAACCACCATGTTTTCTTGGCCCAGAGAAACTTATCTCTAGTGGACATTGTTCACGTGGGCTGTGAGAATGTGGGGGTTTCCTTTTTCCATAGTCTGCTCATGCAGGTGAATTGGTTTTTTAAGAAAATTGATAAACTTTTGAATACATTAACAAAGCTGCAATGTACACTACAAAATTTTTATTACAGGTATCAAATGGGAGTACAATTTTCCAGATACCTAAATGGGAAGAAATAGGGGATTATTTTGCAGTCTAGTAGGAGTTCACCTGCATGGGTGACTGTGGGAGGGGAAATGACCCACCTCACAGCCCATTTGGATTCTGATATTCTGTCAGAGAAAATCCTGAATATGTCATTGCGAGACCCCAATTATTTTGTTTCGGGTCAGCTCCATGAGAATTGTGGCGAGTTGGAAAAAATGTTAAATAATTTAAACACAGAATCAAAACTTGAAGTTCTTGATTGGATAAACAATGGAGTTAATATCACAAAATATTTTAAACATTTTAAAGGGAATTTCAAAGGACAGGCATATAACTCAAGATTACCACCCAAACGAATTTTTCAAAATTCCTCTTCATGTAAAACTTTTGTGGATTTTATCAAATGTGATTTAATTGAAAGATTAAAGAATGGGTCATTAAGATTATGGGGGAAATTAGGAGAGTGTGAAATGCCACATTTAATTATGCCAATAACTATTGAGCCTACAAAACCAAGATTATGTCATGATGAAAGATTTTTAAATCTTTGGATAGAACATGTACCTTTTCAATTAGAAACATTAAAAGATGTTCATCGTTTGGTAACACAAGGAGCACAAATGATATGTTTACATGAAAAGTCAGGATATGACCATATTAGATTAACTAGGGAATCACAAACATATTTTGGTATACAGTTTGGTGGTTGGGTATTTTCATATACTACTTTACCTTTTGGTTGTAAAATGTCACCTTATATTTATCAAACAGTTGGCATGCAAGTCACTACATATTTGTGGCAAATTGGGATGTCGACTATCAAATATATTGATGTTCGTTTTGCTGTATGTAGCAAGACTACATGTGTGGACGATAATGATATATCTATAACAGATAACTTGTTGAATAATTTTCAATCATGTTTTATCAATTTTAAGCCTAATCAAATGTTGTATGTTATATTACAAATATTGACAAGACTTGGGTACACATTGTCACTGAAAAAATGTCATTTTGTACCATCCACATGTGTAAAGTACTTAGGATTTTTTGTTGATTCAATACAAGAGGCTTTTATTTTGCCAGTTGATAAGAAAGAAAAATTCATTGTGTTAAGAGAATCAATTTTATCTTGTAAAGAGGTAGACATTACAACATTGCAAAGATTTGCAGGAAAATGTATATCAATGAATTTGGTTGTACCAGCAGCAAAACTGTATATAAGAGATGTAAATTTAGCTATTTCCTGTTGTTTTAAGAATAGTAGAAATGTATTAGTTGGGGGTGCATTGCGTCTTGAAATTGAGCATTGGCGTTTTTTAGACAATTGGGCAGGTTTTGTCAAATGGAGGAAAGAATATCATCATCAACTTATGCTAGGAACAGATGCTAGTTTGTTTAGATATGGGGTAGCCATCTTGTCAGGATCTATGAAGGGAGAGAAGTTTGGTGATAATTGGTTAGAGGGAGATTCTAGACCAATACATTTGAAAGAAGCAGAAGCTTTGTTAAAGGCAGTTCAGTCTTTGAAATGTAGTATAAAGAACTGCAGGTTAGATGTCTTGACAGACAATATGTCTGTTTTGTATGCATGGGAAAATCAGGGTGGCAGAGATTTTGCACTGAATCTTATTATGAAACAGTTGTTTAAGTTTGTATTTGAGCATAATATCCAACTCTGTTTGCAATATGTGCCTTCAGCAAAGAATGAGGCGGATGCTCCTTCTCGTGTTATTGATATGTCGGATTCTATGCTTTGTTCTAAGTCGTGGTTAAAGGTTGAATTGGCTTATGGTCCTCATACAGTTGATCTGATGGCGTGCGAGTCAAATGCTATGAAGACGTCAACAAATGATTTACTTAAGTACTTTACTAAAGGACCTTCACCACAATCTGCAGGTATAAATGTGTTCGCTCAAGATCTTTCGAAAGAGGAAAACCCTTATGTGTTTCCACCGTTTGTTCTATTATTTCCACTTTTGAAGTATCTGAGGGAACAAAAGGTTTCTATGTGTACATTTATAGGTCCAGTATTTCCTACAGTGCCTGTTTGGGAACCTTTCTTAAAGTCTTATTGTATTGGTTCTTTTGTACTTGGACATAAAGGAGAGTTAAATGTTGTGAAATATCCCACAAAAGGGGGGTACATATGTGGCAATAATGGGTTAAAATGGGACTTGAAAGCTTACAGACTTTCATTTGCATAATATTGTTTGTTTCAGGTTTTTGATACTATTGACCTGTTAGATATTGATCAAAGACTAGAATCATTGGATGGGCAGTTACAGAATTCAGTGTCTCAAAAAAAGTTGAAAAAATTAACAGATAGATTGAAACAATTTTTGTTAAACTTGCAAAACACACCTACTGTAATTAATGTCATGCCACATGACTTGCGTCGGTTTTTAGTGTGGAGTGACTCATTGGGGAAAACACAGGTCCATCAACATACATGTCCTTTTATTGGAAGAAAGGGTATACAGTCATGTTCATGTAGGGTGGCATTGGCTTTTAATACATTGTCAGTTTTGGTGTCCCAATTAGTCAGCATATTTGAAAATCATGGTAGAGGTCGGCATTGGGATGAAGTCAAGTTATGTGGAAATCCAGCGGTCTCAGTTCTTATCAAGCAATATGTCAAAATAGTAAGTGAAGAACAGGCAAAAGCGCGTATATTTCCAAAACAAGCAAAACCATTGTTTATTGGGAAAATACGTTTAATTTCATCTTCTATACATAATCAGATGAAAAGTGGTGATCTGCTTTCTTTAAGGGAAAGTTATACTTTGGTTCGTGATCAAGCTATCTTTAAGCTTCAGTTTTTTGCTGGTGATAGGGCATCAGACATTTCAAATCTCTTAGTCCAAGAAATAAAAGAATTACCTGATAAATCTGGCTATGCTTTCTGTCATACCTTTGGGAAAACTTTAAGAGGGGGTGATGGAAAATGTAATACTTTTGTAATAATGAGATGCCCGGATCAGGTGATATGCCCTATAATTGCTCTGGAGTTGTATTTTTCATTTGTTAAGAAATGGGGTATTAGATTGTTTACTGGATATGTATTTAGAATTGTTACTGAGAGTGGTAGGGTGTTGGATGCTCCTGTGACATATGCAGTTATTTATGATAGACTAAAGACCTATTTGAATATTCTGGGTGTTAATGAAGGGGAAACTCCTCATTCTTTAAGAGCAGGTTGTGCTATTTCGCTTGCAGTATCAGGTTCTGATACAGCATAAGATGACTTGAAGCAACATATTGGTTGGTCGAGCGATAAAATGGCAGATTATTATAGCAGAGCAACTAGGTTAAGGGATGCTAGTAGTGTTGCTACGAAACTTGCAAAATCTGTAGAGACCAATAAAATAGAACATTTTTATAGGAAATTTGGTGATTTTGCTAACCTCAAATGTGCATTTGTTTAAGCAGGGTAGTTTTGATGTTTGCCGGGGATTAATTTTCGTATGGCAATGTGTATTATCACTTTTATAGGAACATTTGATTTTAACATACTGTTCATTTTGATATATTGATGTCATGTTTATTAGTTTTATTGTTAAGAGGTTGTTTGAGAGAATTAGATTGTTAAAACATGAACATTTTGTTTTGTGCTCATATTGTATTTACAGTTTTGTCATTTGTTAATATTGTCAAAATATCTAGGAAGATACATAAAATACTTTTCACAACACATGTGTGAGTATATATTTTGGATATAGGGTAATGTCTGCTGATTTAAACAATAAGGTTATGGAGTTAAATGTACAAAAACAATAATATAATGTACACGATACAATAGCATACTATACAGTAACAGACACAATATGGGAAAATGCTTCGATTGTTTCTCCTCATTTGGATTTTCTTGTGAGACCTGTTTATCCCCTGTCCAACAAAGTGAGGAAGGGGATGTAGCGTTTGGTCCGTTCGTCCGTTTGTCCGTCCTTTTGTCTGTGACAAAATTAAAGTCCATGAATCTGAAGTATAAGTCTTCGATAAGCTTTTGTTCATGGATGCATCTTGGATAGTACGTGAGGTCTGTGTATAATAAGGTTACCTTGACCTATATTTCATGCCTGAATGACCCAGGTTTAAGTTTACGTTAAGGTCCATATATGGGATACTACATGCCTAGCAGAGTCACTTTTAGAAAAGTCTAGAACTTGCTCGAATGATGACGAGTTGAAACATACCAAAAGAAAAGAGCTTCTTGACATATCTTGGTATCCGGGGATATATACAATAAAATTTTTATGGTATTTCAAAATAAACCTGCAAAATTTAGTTGTCATGTATGCACTTAAGTGAAAGGGATACAACTTTTGGTAACATTTTGATGGTAAAGCACATACTACAGGTATTATACGGTTACCCCTCAATGTTGCAATAGAGGTAGTCTCTGGTTTGTTCAGTCTCATGGTTTTCTGGAATTGTTTATCTTGAGTGTTTGTCGATGATGAGTATTGGGAAGAGGATTAGGGTGGGAAAGAGCAATATTGGAAGTTATGTCACAGGTGTTAAGTAGTTTGGAATGATGCTTGGCTCCATTCATACCCAATACTTAAAATCAACCAAGTTGTGAATGTGTCAAAAAGATGTCACTTATGATACGTTATTATCCTAAGTGATATCACGTGATACATGAGGCACGCGGAGCCTCATTGTCATTCTCAAGTTGATCAAGAGATTGCTGGTTAAAATTAAGGATGGCTCTTGATAATCATTATAGATGGTTACATTTAATGCAGATTGGTTTTGTTTTCCCCACCCACCCTCCCAGTATTATTTTTGGTTAATGACACACAGCTTTAAATGGTGATTTGATTCATCCTGGATTACAGTAAAATTGTAAATTGGTAAAATATGGCATTAGCCATATGGACATCTTTTACCAGAAAGACAGTAGATTAGTTTGCAGTAGATCATAATTATAACGCTGGCTGTATTCCATGGTAGAATTCAAGGAAATGTGTATGGATATAGATGCCACGAACTTGGAAATAAATAAAATAATGGTTACTAAGGTGTCATGGTACTCTGTCATTTACAGCTTGGCTCCATTCATACCCAATACTTAAAATCAACCAAGTTGTGAATGTGTCAAAGAGATGTCACTTATGATATGTTATTATCAGTGAGATGTAATTACACTTGTTTTATTATAAATTCATTAGATTTTCTGTTTTCTTTTCATTTATGCTTGCGTCTAAAATTGTGTTGTATAATAATTTCCTTTGATATATTTCTTTGAAGATCTACAAATTGATCTTTAAAATGATACGGATTGAAAATGTTAACTGAAATTGGGCTCATAAATGGTTGTTCTATTATCCTTAACCGCTTTATTAAAGAAGCTGTTGAATAATGTATACACCGAAAGATTAATTTCAAATATGCTTACATTACCAACCTCCTTATGTTTCACACCTTTTTACATGGTGCTTATTTGACACACAATGCACGTCAGCATGTGACTTTGCAAATAAATTATTACCTCTCAATTCCAAAGTCATCAAATTATATTAACAGTGGGAGTTTCTGAAATTTTATGACTAAAAAAATATTAAGCATATATCTTAGTAACAATAAAAAATTATATATATATAATCAAAGCAAATTGTTTTTTGTGACAATGAAAGATTAATTTTCTCTTTTATCTTAGGAAAAAAATATTGAATATTTATTACATGTATGCTTGAGGTTTTATCATGTGCATGTACAGCCTTTCTAAATGCTATTAATCAATCAGACCAGTTGTTATATATATTCTTATTTATATTTTTGTGTACCAAAATGAAAAATAAGGACAGTCAACAGAAAATTATCTTAACGCTAATGTCTTTTCCTTATAATAATGTGATATAAAGTTAATCTCATAGATTTTTCAAAACAATATGTTTATCTTTATTTTTTCATTCAATATTTTTATTTTATTTTTAACCAATGGATCATTATTAACAATTGATTTTAAATCAAGGAAATTGTATTTGTTTAGAATTTTTTTGATGTGTTCCCATTACTTGTATTCCACTTTTTGAAGAAAAAAATAGATAAAATTTATGATGGGCATAGTAGAAATGGTTCTGTTCGATATAACGGGTCAATATTTCATAGTTCCGATTTTCTTGAGTTTATAAACAAAAACATATTCGTTTCAAAATTACGTAAGTTAAAATTTAAACATTTTACTTATCATTTAATTATTTTCCAGCAATTTAAGATGAATAAATCTAATTCATTAATCTAATTATATAACAGCAGATTATTTTGTTTATTTGAATACTTTGAAACCGCCCCCCCCCCCCCCCCCCCCTCACGTTTGAACATTAGGTACATGTAAATATTGCGATGGTCAGATTACGTTTGATAAAATGCCAAAAAAACGTTGTAACGATCAAAGATTTTCTGACATGAAAAAAATACATCTGTTACAATTTGAAAAGGGTTGTCACAAATATATTTCCATTGCTACCATCACTAGTGAGTGTTATTACCGGCAAAATTTATTGGTTTAAACTATATTTATTTATAACGGACTGGGAGAAAAACATCGCAGTCCGGTGCGCTAACCGCCACCCCAGGTCGCTCTTCAGATACCATCTGATGCAACTTGTATTATTAGGTATGTATATATCTTTGCACATTTGACATTACCCAAATATCAACCCAGAGGCTCAAAATTTATTTAGTTTTTCTTATTCGTATAGGGTAAAGACTAACATGCGGTAGACATTGTTCCTACGGCAGTTGGGAGGATTGTTACAACACATGGCATAGCAGGGATTCTTGCTTAAGATGTCTTCAAGAAAAAAGCTTATTCAAACCGTTCGGAGGTGGTAATAATTTGTCAAAGGAAACTAAATTATATTTAACAGAATAATATTTTTCAACCACCACATTGCTACCTCCAAAGTCTTCATCGTCTTCCTTTATATCGTGTACTAAGAAAACCTCACTTTCTGAATTTGTTGCATACAAATAGCTTTAATTACTTGACGAACTGTAGCACGTTTCCTAGCGACCAACTCTTTAAAAAACAGAAAACAAACATTTGGAAAATTTGAACGTTCCCATTTGATAGAACCTTAAATATTTCAAGTCGAAATTTAAGGTAGACCTTTTGTAAGATGAGAGCAAACTTACATATACATGATAGATTTGTTAATAAAAATAATTTATAGGAATTCAAACTTAGGATTCAATAATCATACCAGCAATAAAACTAAATAAAATAATTAATTTTTAAAAAATAATCAAATAATCTTTTAGGATCTATCTAAATAGTTTCCGAAGTAGAAAAAATTAATATAAAAAAAAAAGAAAATATAATTGAATAATTATAAATTAAAATCATCATACTTTGAAGAATTTGCATAATTTTGCTGACTATCTTAACAAAACCTTCTGACAATATACTCTTATTACAGTAAGAAATTAAAATTCTTATCTGCAATAAAAGGAATTAAACAATCTTTTTATTTAATAATTTTAAAGTTTCAAATTACCATTTGTTTTACTTCACCTTCATTTAGATTTTATCCATAAATAAAAGAATGTTTAATGATTTAAAACGTTGAAGAATTTATATTTTCAGTTTGTTACTGTATAAAAATCTCATATGCAAATAAAGGACTTTATGTTTGGTTAAATTAAATTATCAAGAACGTAACTTCTTGGAACATAATAGTAAAGTTTAGTACTTTAAATCAATGGCATTACATTCAAACAAGTTCAGTTACTTTGTAATGTCTTACAATGCCTTAAAATAATAGAAATTTAAATTTTTATCTACATGTATCATGTTTTGAATTCGTTATTTCTCAACTTATTTGATAAACAACAAAATGGATAACAGAAAATGTCAATCAAAGCAACCAAACCGAAAACGGTAAAAAAGAAAACCAAAGAGTACCTAACACAAACATGAACAGGCTTTTGATTACCCATTAATTTTTTAACGTTTTGTTTGTGTAGACTTAGCAGCAAAAAAATTCTTGTGTTCTGAATGCTAGGATTCTAAAGAATATAAATTATTTCTTTTTTCTTTCTTTTTTTCAATTCATTCAAATTATTGAAAATCTTAGTTGCCATCTAAGTTTTACTAGTTAATTGTTCAAGCGTTTTCCGCATGTCTTTTAGTTATTATTATTATTTGACTCACTAAATTCCCCTGATAGAATACTTTAAACACGAAAAACCATTCACAATACACGACACATCAAAGGTTTTAATCAAGGAGAGCGATACAGACCCCTGGTAGCCTCTAGTTTATGTATCCCCCAAAAAAAAACTATTAAAATATTCTTACACAGTAAAACCTGCTTTCTAATCCCTTTGCTGCGGTAGACCTACTGCATTACACTTGAACGCGTTTGTCTCCAACAGTGATACTTCATTAACCAAATATAATTCACAACTAAAAAATTGTTTTTCTTATTGGTTAGATGGTCTAGATGTTGATTTTCGAATCTCGAATTTAAGATGTCTAATGTCGGATTTAAAATATCGAATTCCGACATTCGGATACTTCTGGGCTTTCGTAGTGATCACATCAAGAAGTGCGAGGTCTGCATAATTTTGTTTTACCAAACATTTACCGGTACATAGATAAAATTTATCCAGTGTTACCGATAAATGCATTGTTGAAGAAATTACATTAATAGTTTTTGCTTCAATACATTTAGTGTGCACTCCATGCATCGTTGATTTAATTAACACGACGGAATCGTCGTCAGTTCTCGATGAAGGATTTATTGCTTTAATTTAACTTCAATGTACTCCGGTAAGAGTAAATGATTACAAATTCAGATTAGGGATCTAAAACTTCAAAACTCTACCAAAAAAATATGATCACATTGGTCATGATAGGATGAAATTAAGAACCATCTGAGTTTCTCAGCATGTACCGACAGAACAACAGAATCAACACCAGACTTTCCTTTGTGTGAAAGTAGGAATTTTTTTCGTTGCATAAACATGTTCGCAAGACATCCAACAAATAGGTTTAATAAGTACTATATGTTCAATAAGTACTAATCTTTTACAAATAGACGGTACAGGGTATGGTTTTCAAGAGGTAGTCAAGTCAAATGTATAGTAAAACAAAAAAATATAAAATAGGATTATCTGACAGGTTGACATGCTAAATATCTAGATCACAGATGCATGTAATTAATTTTATGCAAGGACCATAGAAAACAAGAGGCTCCCAGGAGCCTGAATCGCTCACCTGGTCTTTAAGCTTTAAGGGAGTCTTCCATGAGCTATTACCCCTATAATGGATCATCTGACAACTTCGACCCAATTCAGACTTTTGTAGAGCTCAATGAGCTGATTGTTTAAGCAAACAACAGCTTTTCTCTATTGACAACAACTAAATAAGTACAAATTTCAAAAAAAAAATCAAGAAAAAGGGCAATAACTCCTACATGGGTGGTCACATCTTCTTCAAAATTTCAAAGCAGGTAGATCTTGAGGTGTTGAACACTTTAGCTTCCCATCAGAATTTTGATATCTGTCACCATTTTTGAGTTATTTGCAAAAAACTGCAATTTACCCCTATGTTCTATTTTTAGCCATGGCAGCCATGTTTTTTTACAAATCAAAAATCCAAACGATAGTTTAATAGCACTCATGCCAAGGAACAACTACACTAAGTTTGGTTGCAATTAAACTTATGGTGTAAGAGGAGTTAACGATTTTATTACAATGAATAAAGACTGCAAAAATGGTCAATTTTGATGATCTAAGGGGAATAACTCCTAAAAGGAATGAACCTACAACTTCGATCCTGTTACAAATTTTGTAGATCTTTGTGTGCCTAACAATATGAAATTTAAATTTTTCAAATTTCCTTTATAGTATCCAAGATATTGAGCTTAATAAGTGCAAAATTTGGAAAAAATGCAGAAAAAGGGCAATAACTCCTACATGGGTCGTTGGATCTTCTTCAAAATTTCAGGGCAGGTAGATCTTGAGGTGCTGAACACTTTTACCCTATGCCAGAATTTTGATATCTGTTATGGTTTTTGAGTTATTTGCAAAAAACTGAAATTTACCCCTATGTTCTATTTTTAGCCATGGCGGCCATGTTTTTTTACGAATCAAAAATCCGAACGATATTTTTGTACACATAATGCCACTAAACAAATGTACCAAGTTTGGTTGCAATTGGACTTATGGTGTCGGACAAGTTAACGTTTGAAAAATTGTTAACAGACGACGACGACAGACGACGACGACGGACGCCAAGTGATGGTAAAAGCTCACATGGACCTTTGGTCCAGGTGAGCTAAAAAATAATAAGAAAAGAAAGGGAAATGGTTTCATCAAACCATAAGTGTAGTTGTTAGTAACATGTTTGTAGCTTTATGCGAGGTAGATAGTATAACTATGTATTCCAAAATATATATTATACTTAAAACTTTGCATTTCCAATTTGAACAGACAAAAAAGTGGTCACCACATGTTTCAATGCAAAGAAAACACCCTGTTTCGAGAATGAAATTGCACCGATAGAATAACAAAGTGTATAAATGAGTAGAAACGACATTACATCCACTCATCAAATAAGGTTGAGAAACTAAAAAAATTCAATAGATAACACATGAGGACTTGTGACAGGGGCAGGTGGGGTAAAAC
This sequence comes from Mytilisepta virgata, assembly GCA_028015205.1. Lineage (NCBI taxonomy): Eukaryota > Metazoa > Mollusca > Bivalvia > Mytilida > Mytilidae > Mytilisepta > Mytilisepta virgata. The sequence goes on along the minus strand of CM051518.1, from coordinate 59,984,448 downwards.
GTTTTGTTGGATTCAAATCCTCCCCTAATTATGGCTACAAGTGAAAAGACTGCTAGAAAAGTATCCAATCTATTACAAAAAACATTAGGGTACAACAGGATTGTGTTTTCTGCTAATGCCTAGTACATGCAAAACATGTAACTGAGGGAAAAAAACCATTCTTCTTTTCAATTCTAGCGTCACTAGTTATCGTACCAGAATGTTCAACATACGACATTGTATACGGTGAGAACGTTACTTTAAAGTGTATAAGATAACCAGTAGTCAGTTTATTCTCATCGAAGCACTTTGGGAAACTATACTACAATGAGAAGTCCCGTTCAACGCTTCAAATCTACCAGGAGTTATGCTGCTTAACATAGAAAATGTCAATTTTGGTCACAATGGCCATTACGGTTGTATAGTAGAAAATCAGCTACATGTTCAAAGTTGGGAGGATATTCATGTAAATGTAACAGGAGGTGAGGTAAGATGGAAAACAAAGAATAATGTATTAAGGATTTCAAATTAAATACTTGAATTTTATATTTGAAAAAAAGCATTTTAACCATTGCAATATACATATACCCATATACACGTAAGCACTACGATTCGCTGAATATTTCCATTTGAATCAATTTTGATGTAATTGTATTCTCTTGGAAGAAGAGAATAAAATATTTCAAAAATATATCTTTTAGTAACCTTTAGTTTGACCTGAAGAAACAATAGGCTGTAATGTAAAACCTTTTTTGTCCTAAAATACTGGTTTTTTTCGGTAGCAGTCCCAAAATAAGAGTCAGTATATCGGTAGTTTTTTTTCGGTATGACTACATTTGTATAACCAGATGTGTGCAGTCATGTATACTGTTTGTATACTTACTACTCACAGTATGACACTGCGTTACACGTGGTTTTCAAACACTTCAACCTCGACCAGTACTCTTCGCTATTTTTTTTTATCTTTCTCTTTTTCAAAATATAACGGTTCTGTTCCAGAAAAATAGGATCGTTTTATTACCTGAAACATGGCCTTTTTAGCCTTAAGATTAATTAGAAGCAAACATACAAATAAAGAGCCGATTTAATGGTTTGTAAAATCGTATATGATAAGTAGTAATCAATTTTAATTGTTTTTATTATACTTAGTTTTACTTATACCTTTTATTTTACAACAAAACTAAGATCCTAACAGGCGTTTTTGACTAACAATTAAAATTTCGGATATAAGTGACGAATTATTCTGATTCTTTGCAGCTCAGGCTTACAATTTCAATTTACATCTACTTCATTATTGATTTATGTCTTTACTTTAACAATTGATGACGCTTTAAACTTTTCTTTTTTTTTTTTTCACTCATAGAAAACAAATTCTAGTGCAAATCATACTTCACTATTGAACTTATGCAGTTAACGCAGTGTTATTTCCTTTTCATGTTACATTTTTGATACTTTAAATTCAAGTACATTTATTTTTCTACTGAAAATTCCATGTTCAGAATAATATCTGAGGCAGAAACATATGACCTTTACAAACAATAGTAATCGTGTATGTTTTGTTGGACGACCCAACAAAGCATTAATTTATTATTCTTAAAAAAAAATTCATTATGAAAACTTGGGTTCCAATGCATTAATATTTTAAAGCAACATAATCCTACAATTAAATGTTCAATTTGACGTTCAAGATACGCATTTCAACATATAATATCTTGACATTTGTGATCGAAACAAACTATTTGATCTTGAAAATGAAAATAACAACTAAGCTTAAAAATAACTCCAGAAATGTCAAATATTTCTGTATATTTATCAAACCACAGTTGTTCTGAGTCTTTTAGTTTAGAATATACATGTTCGAATATTTTGTTTTCATTTTATTGTAGCTTTGCCTCAAGTAACCATATCGCAGTCTGCCATTACAAAGAATGTTACTGAAACCGTCACGCTTCATTGTTCTGTTGTTGCTGTTCCTACTGCAACCAATGTTTATTGGAGGAAACGTGTCAATGCAGTTGACACAACAGTGTCAACGGCTAATTCTAGATTTACAATTGCAACAATGCCGGTGCTAGATTTGACAATTACAAATCTACAGCAAGTCGAAGGTGGAGAGTATTTTTGGGGGAAAACACAAGTGGTGGAATAACGCTTACAATGAATGCTATGACATCAGGTGTGTTTTTTTATACCAAACGAATAAAATGGTTCGCTTTTCATTACCAAGCTTTGTTCTAAAAGGTTTTTCAGCTCATCCTTCTTAAAACAAATTGGCATTTGGATATGCTGGACAATACTTGGGTTAACTATATCAACGTTAAGAATTAATTACAAGACGTCATTTGTTAAAAGGTGTTTTTTCTGTTTCATTTACATTTTATCTTCGATATCACTAAATGTTGAAAATTATTCTTACTATCCTGAAGTGTTATTTTTTCTTATAACAGAACTTACATTAATATTATTTAAAACTAGTCAATCAAATTATATCAATATTAATGTGTATCTATTAAAAAATTTGAACGATGACAGGAGAAATATCACACGATATATATTGTTATTTATTTCTTCAACGTCTGGACAATTCTATACATATCCAAAATATTTGGAACAGAGGTTATAAAATGCACCCCCCCCCCCAAAAAAAAAAAACATTAAAATTAGGTATCAGAGGCCGTTTATAATATAAAATGTATTGAAAAGCGTTCAAGCCAAAAATAGTTTTTTATCCATTTAAAGTTGTTAGATTGTGATCACTTAAATGAAAATAACATCGAAAAAATTAGTTTTATCATTCCAATATGTTTTATTATAGAAGACTTATGCCCATGTTCATGCGAATATCGAGCAAAAATCGATTACTGGGCTTCACACAACGTGACAAACATGACGTATGATGAAATTGTTGAGTGGTTACAACCAAAGATCATAGAACTTGAAAAGGCATTGACTGTCGACAAAGCGAACATATCAGCCATACTTAACAAGAAAATAAGTGCAAAAGACAATCGACCATCTGCAAGAAATATTGGTGTTTTAGGAATCGTTATCCTTGCGTGCGTAGCATTGATGATAATTCTTTCGGACGTTTCGTCATTTTCTCGACATGTAGAAACAATCAAAGTGTTATGGGGGAAAAAGGAATAGTATTGCAGCCATATTAGAGAAAATATTTTATTTTAACTTTAACTATACAAATCAAAATAATTATGAACCAATTAAATGTTGGATAACATATCCTGATTGATATTTATATATAGAAAGTTTCAAATCTTTGAATAGTAAAAGTATTCTGTCATTTGGCTAGAAGTACTTTTATTTGTAGTTTTATATATATTATTGTCGAGACGCATAAATTAACAGCTTTGCAATTTAACATTTATTCAAATGTTTCAGTTATACACTGTTTGTTGTAATGGTGAATACTGGAAACCATACAAATATTAACAATTATGTGGAATATTTTACCATTTAATAAAAAAAAGAAACAAAACCACTGTAATTTTTTCGTGTTAGATATTAACGACTCAAAAATAACGAATTTCAAATTTTAATGCTATATTATGGTAAACATGGTTAATATTAAGGATAATATGATAATTCATATTATTTGTATAATAATTATTAATTGATATTAAGCGACGGGGAACGATCCATATGCATTTAAAGTTTGCCCAGTTAAAAGTACTAGCAAAAAGCTGCTAGTAATGCCATGAGCAAAATAATTTATTGTAAAAAAAAAGAATAAATTGTTTTTCATTTACTGCACAGGTGCCCGACTTCTAGATATGTAGTTTTTTATTCTTATTTCTTTTTTGCTTTTTTCATGAGTACTTTTAAAAACCAACGATTTTTTAGTATTATAACTGGATAGTATGTAGGACATTGATAATAAACACAGAATATTTGTTGTTATAGTATATAATTATTAAAAGTAATCATGAAATACATGTAAGACAACAATAAAAAATAATAGATATCCATAACTCGGGCCACTGTGATTTACTGTTGCAAATATATTTAATGTACACAAAATACACGAAGTAAACTTTGATGTTCATGTTTGTATGAATACGTATTCGTTTTTAAGGGGCACAGCGGTCGTTGTAGTTCTATTTGATATTTTGATATGAAAATATATTACAAGATACTTTCATAGTAGTTAATCATATTTTTCTGTTACAATTGTTTTTGTCGAGTCTTCGACTTTTATCGCGGAAGCGAGACATAGCGATACATTCCGTTCTCGTCGACGGCGGCGTCATCATTTACATTCAATCTGTGGTTAAAGTTTTTTAAACATTAATAACTTTCCTAACCATCCTTGATTTTTACCAAACTTGGAGAGCAGCTTGTTTGTTATCAAAAGATAGTATCCAGAGGCAAACTTTGTAATAATGTTTTCCCATTTTCTGTATTTTTCTTATAAATGGACTTAGTTTTCTACCAGTTAACATTACATACAGTTAAAGTTATTAAAACATTAATTACTTTCTTAAACCATTCTGGATTTTTACCAAACTTTCATAGAAGTTTCATCATGATCAATAAATAACATTTGTACATTTAACTATTACACTGAAAACATAGACCAGATCCAAATCAGGCGAGAGACTGGGTTCCATGGAACCCGTACGAATTTTTATTTTCGAATATACAATACAGATAGTACATGTATTACATTTAAGTAACTTTTTGTACTTTTTGGTGTGCATGATTTACAGATGGTTTTATAAGTCCTGGCGAGTGTTATTTCATCGTTTATTTGTAAATTAGGTGAGAATTTGAACAAGGTTGAATATATATATTATATCCATTTATAAGTAAAATGCGGAAATATTTGAAAACTCCAAGTTTGGAGCTTTTAAAATCATTGATTTACATGATTTTATGTTATATTTTTCATGTATAAACATTAGAAAATTATTTTGATATATGTAGATATATGTATTTATAGATTGGAGGTTTGACACTGTTATATTAAAATTTGAAAGAATAGAAAGAGGTAGCAAGCATCAAAATAATTTTCTAATGTTTCCAACCATTATTTTGGACTCCAAAAAGCCTTCTTCTGACTGGTGCATTTGAAACTCTAAGTTGATTTCTTTTTACAATATCATTTTTTGTTTCTCTTTGAGATAATTAAAAACATATTTTTCGTTATTTTAGGTTGTTGTTGACCTATTTAGTGTGTCTTCTCTTATTTTACCAAAATAAAAAATGTTAATTTCGGGCTGTTCAATAGAATAGTTAAAAAAAATTATACACATGGTTAAATGGGGGAACAATATAAAGTTTTCTTGACAGGAAATGAATACAAATACTGAACATAATTGAAAGCTGTCGGAAGGTTTATTTATACATGTACCAAATAGATGTAGTGTTACGTTCTATAGGCCCAAGTAGAACAAAAAATGTTAGAATAACTGGTATTTTGAAACCGAGCTGAAAACGACACGAAAGGTATATTGTACATGTATAACCTTATGCAATAAGTTACAATTCTAATTCGGAATGTTTTGTGTTAGTGTGAAATTAAAGAACTATACTGCACAATTTCTTTCCATTTAAATCAAATGGGAAATATGTTATACTATACAATTTACAATATTTGGACTATACAGTCTGGTTTGTGTCAACTCTTTAGTCTTTGTATATCCATAACTGACGAGTGATTTGTTCAGATAAGCGTGCACCAAATTTCTCGTAATAAAATATTTATAAAAAATATAATAAGATAAGGCTTGAAGATCAAAACCATTTAAATTGAAGAGGGAATTCTTAAATATTTGTCAGACTAACATATATTATTGTGTTTTTGTCACAGATTATGAAATAATGATATAGTATAATGTAGTAAAGGTAGAAAACGTGTCTCATTCTTAACAATTTTGTACATATACTTTGAAAACGAAATTTATTTTCGGTAACTAGTCCACTATGCAAGCTATGTAGAATATCTATTTAATCTAAACCAATGGAATTGTTATCCGTTGTTATAAGAAAATGCAGATGTGTCATGTATTTAACTGTATTTAGTTGTAAGATGGAAATTATTCCTTGTCGAAAGGTATTCAATGTTAAAAAAAACAATGCTGAAAAGTATTTAATTTACATTTATTTTGCAAATAAAAAATATTTTCTGATTCTTAACTCCGATTTTAATCTTCATAAGCAATGGTCAACATCAAAACCCGGGGAAGTTGAAGTGATCTCATAGACAGATATTCTAAACGTACACAAATTCTTAGGAAAAAACGTACTTGTCACTACCTACGAGATTCATAGTCAAATAATGCACTTTGAAATATAAGATATCTGGCTTATTTGTACAAGATGAGTTTGATCATCTTTTATGAAAAAGGCAGACACAAACATGATAATTTCGATTTTGAAAACCTATGAGCAATTTAGCAATGCCTGTCTAATTTAGCCTTTTTTGCTTTTCAAACTCAAGTTTTACATTTTATTTAAAGTTTTATCCTTATCTGAAAAAAAGTTTGACGCATTAAATAAAGAAATGGAATCAATGGAAACAGAAGGTAAAAAGCTTAAGACAATCATATTGTATTGGCCTTTATAGTGCGTTTATAGACCAAAGGATATCGGAACCTGATTATTTTTTTGTATGTTTGTGTTTGTGCTCTTTTATGTTATTTTGTGTCTGGAGTTCTGTCGATTGGATAGGGTTAACTGATGGATGTGTCATGGTTCACTTTTCCTCATATCTTTGCTGTTAACTGTTTCAAAACTCCTGGACATTTTCACAAATATGTGTAGTTCAAATGCAATTTATTACAGTTAAGAAGTCAAAATAAGAATTATGAGTTAATTTGAAGAGGAAAGAATGTTTAAACCTGACTTAGCATTTCGAAAAGAAGGAGGAAAACGTCAAGATTTTTATTAAACTAAAATGGACTCTTAATTTTGGAGGAAATAATCTACAGAAAACATCCATAGGAACGATTTTGAATGAAGCTTCACTTGATCTGTTATCAGAGGCGCTGGAGGTATGTAAGTTAGAGATAGACAAAGTTAATTCAAAGCTAACGGAGATATCTAGCAACAGCATCAAACATCTGATTTTTATGGAAAATACATTGACGGGGATATAACAGCACACTTTCAGAATTTATCTAGAGTCGACAGAAGCATGTTATCATGGGCCACGGAGGCAGAAATAGTTGCAGCAAGTGAAATGTATGAAATAGACATCTTTATAAGAACAAAAACGGTAAATGGAGAGGAATGGCTTCGACACGCAACAACTGAGACATGCAACCACGATACGCCTTTTGTTACAATTATTGATGAATCTGATCATTTCACATTATTGAAAAATCACAAGCGACCTTGTAATTGTCCAAAGAATACCAACAGAAATTATGTTAGCTATAATCAAAATCAAAGTGAAAAGCCTCAACAGAAATTAGTAGAAATTATAAATAAATCAAGCAAAATTTTGACACATTCACAGGTAAGCTTATTGTCCAAGGGACTTAAATTTGTACCGACAAGGAAAAAAGCAGATATTGGCAATCTGATAAAGGACATAAAGGAGTGGGACAGACGAATGAGACTCCGGGAATTTTTTCATGATAAGGATGAGGAAAGGGATGACACAGAATATTCAAAATTCAAGAAGAGAAGCGATTGGACACCGAAAAATAATAGAGAGAGATGGTTGAACGAATATATCGAAGCGGTTAGGGACGATATAATAAAGGGTCCGACAAAGGATTTGAAGATGAATATCACAAACGATGAGGAAAAGGCCATGCGTGAATTGTTATATGATGAAAGCATTGTTATAAGACCAAGTGATAAAACATCCTCTATAGTAATATTAAATAGATCAGATTATGAAGAAGAAGTTGAGAAAGAATTAAATGCAGACGACACATACAAGGAAATAAATAGTGATATAACACAAAAGAATGAGAATAAGGTAAAGAAACTGATCGAAAAATTATACAAGAAAAATGTCATTACAAAGGAGATGAAGGGATACTTTCTTCCGAAAGGAACTCGGGCCGGAAAAGTACAAGGTAATCCGAAGCTTCATAAGAAAAATCACCCCTTTAGAACGATTGTTAACGGCAGGAACCACCCAACTGAAAAAATAGCCGAATTAATGGAAAATGAACTCAAGGATCATGTAAGCTCATTACCGAGCTACATACAAGATACAACTGACTTTTTAAGAAAAATTAGTAATATAAATCAACCGTTACCAGAAAATACAATGTTGTTCTGTTTAGATGTTAAGAAATTATATCCAAATGTTCCGAGAAAAGAGGCACGAATAGCATGTAAGGATGCATTAAATCAACGGGCAAATCAAACCATCCCAACAGATAATTTAATAGAGATGCTGGATTTAGTACTGGAAAATAATAATTTTAAATTCAAAGGAAAGAATTATCTACAAACCGAAGGAACAGCTATAGGTTCCCATCTATGAATGAATTACGCTTGTACATGTTTAGGTTCGTGGGAGGAAAAATTACTTGAAACATCTAGTCCGGTGCCGGAAGAAGAGCTCAAAGAATTTCACAAAAGAACAAATTCAATCCATCCAAGAATTCAAACCGAGCTAAGATATTCTAAATCAGAAATAGAATTTCTTGATGTTCAAGTCACTCGGGAAAATGGATTTATAAAAACGGAACTCTTTACCAAAGAAACAGATGCTCATCAGTATTTTCATTCGCATTCAAGTCATCCTTCGTCAGTAAAAAATGCAGTCCCGTATGGCCTAGGTATTAGAGTCAAAAGGATATGTTCGGATGAGAAGGATTATCGAAAAGAAAGACAACAAATAAAACGCCATCTTAAGAGGAGGGGATACAAGGAACGCATAATTGAAGATCAGTTAAAGAAAGTGGACTCTCTAAATAGGGAAAATTTACTTGCTTACAAAGAAAAGCAGCGGAATACAAGAGTACCATTGGTTTTGACATTTTCTAGAGCCTTACCTAATATCCATCAAATTTTACGGAAAAACATGAAAACACTACACAATTCCCCCCGTCTTAAGGAAGTATTTCCAGTGCCACCGTTAGTTTCCTTCAAGCGGGATAAAAATATTAAAGATATTTTGGTACATAAGAAGCACAATCTTTTATTCTATAAAAATAGGAATGGATGCCGAAAGTGCGATAATAATTGTGCATTATGCAAGCATCTTATTGAGAGTGAGGTATTTTATGATAACAATGATAGTCAATATAATATTCAAGGAGAAATCAACTGCAAAACTACTAGTGTCATCTATTGCATCTATTGCAAGAAATGCGAAAAATGGATATATGTCGGACAAACGGGAGACACTCTATACCAGAGACAGTTACTTAATTTTTCAAAAATCAGAACGAAAAAATCGGATGATCCTGTTTGCTAACATTTTACAGAAGGTAATCACAACGTAGATGATTTACGGGTACTAGGTATAGAGAAGGTAAACAATGTAAATGGAAGCTCAACCTTGCGTGAAGTAAAAGAAGCGTTCTGGATGAAGAAATTAAACACTTTGGAACCATACGGGATTAATGTTAAATACAGCAACTAATTAATCCTTTTACTTCCTCGTTTTATCATCTATAAAAAGACGATAAATATTCTCCAATTCTATTATTATCTCATAGACGTTAACGTTACTATTACCTTTTTATGACGTTGGTTTCCATAACATGTAGTCAATCCAAATAAATTCCAAGATGAAGGCCGGTTGGCCGAAATGTCGGAAGATCTGTGTTAGAGTTTTTTAAGTGTTTGATACAAACAGAAATTTTTATATATATAAGTATATATGCACATCACTGAAGTGTTCATTTTCAGAGAATCGTTAGAGAAATTGAACGTTAAATGTCGTATTTTAGTATCTTTCTATTGTATTTGTAATGATTTAATTTTGAAGTTTGACTGTATAAATTAACATTCTTGGATATAATAAAGCTTTAAAGTAGTTTGCTCTTCTTAACATTTTCATGTGATGAACACCACAGAGGTATACACTTGTAGCTTTTTTTCTTTTACTTGTTGATGTTAAAATATTTGCAAATAACATATTCAAACTCATTAAATTTTAATAAACAATTTGCAATATATTTTGTGGAATTTAAGGAAAATTGACCTTTTTCTTACTGCCGCATCATTACATTGCCGGCGACATATGTCTTAAATATTCAAGAGCCATTTTTACGACTGATTTTGTTTAACTTGTGTTCTTTTTCTGCTTGATATATATCCAAATAACCATTTAGAAGCCTGGTTACCCTACATAAGGATATATTTAATTCCGTATCATTGGTTTTCACAGACTTCACGTATTTCGTTTATTAATGTCTAAAATAGTAGAGAGAATTGAAAATTTTACCACCTGAAATTCATTCATCTACTGTCTGAACACCTCAGTTCGTAAAATGGATTTATCAGAATTTGAATACCTTAATCAGAGTGAATTGTCTCGTCACTTGGGTGAGAGATGCAATGAGCTAAGTCGTAACTGAAACAATTGAACTAACCTAATTTTGTTTAATTATGTCTTCCATAGAAACAAAAAACCGCCTATGGAATTTGCAATGTAAAAGGGAGATAAATCTTCCTATGAAATTTTATAAAATTAAGTATTACAACCCCGTCATGCATGAAAGATGCACAAAGTGCATTTAAGACATTCAAAATAACAGTTTTAGAAATTTTTGGACAGGTCTGATTTGGTAAATTCAAATTATCATTTTTTTTTAATTTTCAAGTGCATTAATTTTCTATTGGAAATTCTCCATCTAGAATCTTTTGTAGGGTAGACAAACATAACCTTTATAAACAACTTTACATTTCTTATGCTTTCTTGGACGACTCAATAAGGTTAATTAACCAACAAAAGATTATTTAATAATACTAACGTTTAGACCTTCAAAACGCGAAAAATTCATTTTATGAACTGAAGTGTCCAGACAATAGCATTAAATATGTTATTTTGTTTTCAAAAAAAAAAATCCAGAAAGTAAAGGAAATGTCTAATTATTCAGTTGTATGATATATTTATGCTATAAATAGTTTAATGTTTAAGGCTATCTGTCTATCATTACTGAATGTCAAAGAAAATTCACAGTTTACACGTTTGCAAATGTCTAATATGATGCATCTACGGGTGATATCTGATTGTATCCTGTCCAGAATGATGACACAAACAAGGTGGAAGTATTCTACTGAATACATATTCGCCTCTCCCTGGAAATGCCAAACACCCATCATTCGCTTCAAAATATCCAGTGAACTCCTATGAATACACACAATTCCTACATTTAGTCAAACCTCTTATATATTATTAAATATATTTCAAATTATAAGGCTATAGAATTTACAAACATTGAAAATTTCCACAAATGCATATATTCCCATCACCAACATACACATGGTTGAGCGTGTAATGCACCAAACCACATTCACACGATTCACACGTTACACACACACACACGATTCGCACGTTACACGCACACGATTCGCACGATACACGAACACGATTCGCATGTTACACGCAAACCACGCGATTCACGTTACACGAAACACGATTTCGGATCATGCGATTTCTAAACATATATAAACATACAAATATAATGGTGTTTGTAAGATACGAACGGAATATAACGAAACGAATTATTATGATTAAATGGAAATAACAGTGAAATATTGAAAAATGCATTTGATTTTAAATAAATGAGTACAAAGAAAGGAAGCCGATTTTAAACAATCCACATTTAACTTTTATCACAAATAAAAAATACACATGTATTTATTTGCATATGCTATTTTTTTTAATTGGAAATTTATCAAACTTTATAACAAAACTGTGAAATTATATTTTTAATTTATTAAAAATCAATAAACCTCTTCATGTTGTTTTTACATAATTAGCTATGGCATATTAACCATTGATATGATAAGAATAAAGTTGTCAGTAAAATAAACATTACTCCACAATATTTTATTGCTTTTTTAAACAAAAGACACCATGTCATGGGGCTGTATTCCACGAACGACTATTGGGATACTTATTTACTTGTACATCTACCTCAAATATACAATGTTAAATGGTTTAATTATAAGTTAAGTTATAAATATTTTATTTATTTATTTATTTATAATACATGTATATTATATACTATAAAATATTAACTGTTAATTTATATTAATATATAGTTGATACAAATTTATTATTTATTCATTCAAATTATAACTAAATCATAAGTGAATAAAAATATGTAATATTCTCTATGTATTTGTACATAACATATATTTATAATATAAATTGAAGTTTATCTAAAAATTTAACTTTAAACGTATAAATTTGTAAACCCGTATAATATCAATTTGGTCAATAAATTGTTTTTAGTGATCTATTTCATGTTCAGTAAATACATGTATATTTTATAAAGAAAAATTCTTAAATGTCAGATTCCGTAGGTATATTAACAGGTAAATAGACATTTTATCTTCATAGGACATCTTAATTCTTTGTCTAATTAGATGTTGTTTTAGCTCGATAAATGATATCTGTCAAAAGATTAAAAACTTCGCCATATTTTAAGAGTACTTTAAGATATTTTTTACAAAAAAGTTGAAGTTCAAATCTATGTTTAATTTGCAAATGTTGTACGCAAGTTGTATCATTGTTTAATTTAGGGAACATTTTATTGAATTTATTCTTTTCAAACCAAATAATTTGAATTATTTACATTAGTAATAGAAAAAAATTAGAATCTGTTGCGGGATAATTAATATTAATATTTTCAAATATTTGATGAAGGTTCGTTCCAACAATATTTTATTCGAGTTCGAAATATGCTCCGATTTGAATTCACAACTTTTAATATCTGTCTCGACCAATTAAAACTCATACACAATTTAAATCGCACGTTTCTTACCACACGCAAACCACACACACACACGATTCGCACGTTGCACGTACACGATTCACACGTTTCGCAATGTTGCGAGATGTTTTTGGTGATTTACACGTTCAAATAAGTGTACGTACTAAAACCTCAAGACTTGACACCGTTTTTAAAGCTCAGTCGTAAAGACTAATTTAAACTGTATTTTTGTTAACTAACAGTGTTTCGGAATTTTTTAGTTATGTTCTATGACGTACACATTTAGCAAGGGTCCTTTTCAAAAATCTTGTTTTTGATAGGTGCTCTTTTACATTTTTTCTGCGTTTATACGCTATGATAGGCATCTTTTGGAATATTGTTTTACAATATTAATGTCTTTGCAAAATCTGCCAATGTTTCTTAATAGCTGTTAAAATTTATAACTATTGTGTTATATTTAGTTAACAGTTAACTGGAATTTCCCTTTTTCTAAAATTATCTGACAGAGTACTGCATCTTTTAACCTTGTGCTTCACATTTTTTTTAATGTTTTTTTGCAGTTTGTAACTTATCATAACCTCTATCAATAAGTTTATTCTCTAAGATGTTTGTTGGGATCAGTGTCGTTGCAATTTCCATTTTTACAGCAGCAAAGCAGGTGCCACGTTTACAAATTGTTTTCGTTCGATGTCGTAAGCACGAAAAACGAATACCGAGGTGCACGACACCGCATCATAATTTATCCATATATATAATCGGTAAAAAATACATTACACAGATACAGATATTTTATTACACATGCAAAGTCATAGGTAGTCTCGATCTCAATTTAAAATCTATAAATAGCACAGTGCATTTCAAAGGGAAAATTAGAAAGTTAACAACGACTGCGACAACATTTGTGACGGAAAACATTGACTGATTACAATAACTCGCCTTTCAAAACTTAGTTTGGAGGCGAATTAATAAACCAGAAATAGTACCAAGTACTTCCTAACGTACGATATTTATTGTATTATCTGTTCACTATTTCAATGGCATTTCTTGTTCTAGATCCATAAATATCTGGACGTAAAAAATGCAAATCGCTCATGTATCCAAAGATTTAAAATTGGTATTAACTGCTTCTCTAATAATCACGCGGAAATTAGGACTAAGAGCAAAGACTCCTCGGCTAGAGGTCATTGTCTGTATTTGCTTCCATGTCTTTCTTTGAATTTTTGCTTTATATGGTAGCACGACAATAAAAAAACAGTAATTGTTATTGCGTTCGATGTGTGAAAATCTAAAATAATTGTAGCATTCTGTCCATTTTAGCCATTCATTTATGAGATAACACCACAAATCAGAAACACAATAAATGCATGTATACTTTAATCATATTTTCAGATTCTAAAAATTATTATGTTCAACGAGTCATAAAAATAACAGTTTTCACTTGTCACAAGGCATGGGGAAGTTGACAATTGTAAACGTTATCACATTGCCGTAGAGGTCCATTCTTGCTAATTTCAAAGTTAAGGTAGGATGCCGATTTTCGAGTGACAGTAGAATCCTGTCTACGTAATCAACACTTGAATACGTATGGATACATAAAATTGGTTATATCAGTATTGTAGTGCACCTGTTTCCAATTTGCTTCCTATGGTGTAAAATTCACAAATTTCGTAGACATAGTGACTGTAATAAGGACGGATCAAATTTGCTGTCTGATCTTTCTAGGGTTATATAAATCTGCAAGTGTTCAAATAAAGTATTTATTGTGTTGCCATTAAGATAATGGCAATCATTGGCATGATTAAAAATTCATGTTCAACCCACAAAAATGTAAACACATATAGTATTCCTCAAGGAGACAACATCTCATGTTTTGAAGCTAGAGTGGCAATGATTGAATATATCTACATGTGGAAGTCAAAAGATTTTGAAAATTTCGGAATACTTTAAATAGAACAAACCACCACAAAAATGAATGTGTTGCGTTTTCAGTAATAATTTCAAAAATGCAAAGAATATATACTTTGATAGAAAAAATTAATGCTTAATTTTTTCCTAGAATATAATATTAAAACTCACATTGCAATAAGTCGCACTAAAATCAACTTACAGAAAATTCACGCGATATGAAGAACGCTCTGTTATTATGACGTTATGAAAAGGAGAGTAACCTCCAAAGTAAAACGAAATGTAGCCTTGTATTTATAAATTTGTTTGTAATTGAAAGGGAGTGAGAAATACAATGAAGCACCAAGATGAAGAAATATCAGAACCCTTTGAAAAGATTTCAGTTGTTTGACATCTTACCTTCGGGTGTGTGAGATTTTTCGATCTTGCACTGTCACCATAGTTAGATTCTACATATATTCTGCAAGCTACACAAATTGTTATTAATTATCATTAATTCGAGATTATTTCAATACATTTTGATATGAAAATAGGTTAGGTCAGTCGTGAAATAAAAATTCCATTCGTGTGTTATATAGTAGATATAGGTAAACCCTTGTGCATTAAACATTTATAGAAATTCTATATAGTAAATTTGAAAACGCAGCAACATACATATGTTAAAAAATATTAAATACCATACAGAAATCTGAAAATAAAAACCACTGTAAATGAATATTTTAAAGAAAACAGAATGTGTAAAGTCAACAAATACCAAAGGGATATTGGAAGGAGGGAAAAATCGATACAACTGACAAACTCAATAGAACAACGAAGTCAAGACCAAAACAATACATGAATTATGTCAAAATGTTTAGTTTTATCAATAACATTTCCACAATTATTTTCTCACAGAATACATATTTCTATAAATTCAGTGAACCCTGAATATCATTACAGATAAAACATGTTTCAGTGAAAACAATATAGATGACTTAAAATGCTGAATGACCACCAAATTTCAAATTATTAATGAGATGGAAAAAAAAATTCAACAAATGTATTTGAGAACAAAACAGGAAACCATTACTCTATGACTGTAATGAAGTAGAAAAAGACAAAAATATTGATCAATCATTTATACGTGGCAACATATGAATCATGCAACATTGCAAAATATCGTATTCAATTGGCAAAACGTCACCATGATTAGGAATATAATCATATGTTTCCTTGCTTTCTTTATTATTTCAACAGGTAAATCTGTTCTTTGTCTTAGTATAGTAAGACAATGTACCTGAATGTATTAAATAAATTGTTACCTCGCAGCGGTGTCGTTTCTGCAATGTATTCTATGAATTTCTCTCAATTTCTTAACCCTATAAATATTTAAGTTCGTAATTTTGTTTCCTGAAATGTATTATGGATATCTTGCATGATCGTTAAAGTCTGAGACTTCTCCAGTATATTTGAATAGGACAGGAAGCGAATTGGTCTGAGAATCTTTCATTATATTTCCGTCTTTGAAGACAAATTGTTGACGGTAATTGCTATTTCACAACGGATTGCCTTAATATGGTATATAAGTCCTTCTTAAAGCAATTAGTAATCTGAGAGTGTTGATATGTAACAAAACTGCAAGCACGACGTTTGAAATTCAATTGCTCCAAGCGAAGGTTATTCAATTTTTGACACCGGTGATATGTTGTTGCTAAATACATTTTGCGAACAAAAAATCAGAGTGGTTTTCAGGATATATATCAAAATTACAACTGGAATTTTCTAAATCCAGTAATTCCAAACAATTGATATGTAGCTGATAAATCCCATGATGATTGCCAGTTAATTCTTTCTAAAGGTATCAAAGTCTTTTAGAGCACCCGATGTCACTTTTTTTTGGGGGGGGAGGGGTCACATTCCCAGAGTTTTAGTTTTTGTGCTACAGTATCTTCTTCTCATTTTATTAGGTTTGCCATCGTTTTTTTTTAGGTTTTATATCTTTGTGGTATTTGCTTGCCTAGATCTCTTTCTCCTGAATTTCCTTGTTTTTGCATTTTGGTCGTATGTCGTATCATTTTGTTTTTTTTTTGTCAGTATTAACAAATAACAAATCTTCATGGTTTTGAAATTCAAATGTTCCAGGCATTTGCTGTGTTATTTTTTTCCCCTTAATATATAGGCACTAGGTATTTTCAAAATTTAGTGGTCTTAAAGTCGCCAACGGTTATTTACCAAAATCGGAATTACAAGCAGTGACATCATGTTATTATAAAAACGTTGTTTCATTGTTGATACATTGTTTCTACAGGTAGGTGCTTTTTTCCAACAAATTTGCAGATATCAGACTATTTTAGAAAATTAATATTTTTCATGATAAAAGTTATATTTTAGATAGACGCATCTTTTACATATTTTAACCAGTTTAGTAATATTAATCACTTCGAAAACTTTTGTTTTTAAATGTTTACTAGACATTGAACCCGCGCAAGCGCGGGAGATTAAGCATTTTTTTTGTGGTGGCCATATTGACTATAAAATGTTGTTGCGGCCATGTCATTCATGGAACAGAAACTCAATATGGATGTTGTGGCAGCTTCCCATAAACTTTCCTGTCAAGTAGGTGGTATCAACTGATAGTTTCATGTCTATATATGCTGTAGTATTCCAGAAATGGATGTTAATGCAAACTTTAACCAAAGTCAATGAAGCGTGAAATGTAGGTCAACGTGACCCAATTGTCATATGGCTGTTCGTTACTACCGAAGATGTATCTACTGATGAAGTAGACTGTATTCCACGTAGAATTACCAAAATGGACCTTAAGATTCCATCAAAGTCAAAATCTATGACGAAAACACAACTAAATAAATTGTCAATATTTTTATTGTTACAATTAATTCTGAACTGGAGCTTGATGAAAAGCTTTCATTAAATACACATTTCATAATGCATTACCTTTTCCCTTCAGAATAAATATGAAAATGAAATTGTAGATGTAAACATTTCCTTAGTGGCGGATGAATTTTTCAAAAGATGCTGTGAGTTAGGTAGAGCATATTTTTGGAAAATAATTGTTCCAATTGTTCCATTGTCATCATGGGCAGGGCAAGCGAGGCTTAATTTCACAAATATATCCAATAATCAGACGATAAAAGCATTTTTAGTGTATGGCTGCGTGTGCTGTCCACGTTTATATTTATCAAAGATGTCCGAGATAAATTTCGTCATTAATGATAAAGATTACCATTTGTTAAAAATATGTTTATCTACGGCTTACAGTGAATTGCATGGTAGAGATATATTTAGACAGGTCACATAACAAATAATGTAAACCTCCGAGAAACCCAAAAAACAACTATAAGTTAGGAATTCCTCTGAACGTTACCTTACTTCTCCATAATCTTCAAAGTTCATAACCTTTACAGTTAGGAGAAATTGCGTTATTGTAGAAAAACAATCCTGAATACACGAAGCGGAAACATCCCACTCAAAGGAGAATATTTTTAATTTGTTTTATTCTTCTTCCGTAATTTCAAACAGAAAAAGATTTAAAATATGTGCATACTTGTTTATTTAAATCAATGTGTTAAAATGATGCATTCGAGAACCTTCTAAGGGATATGTTGGGAGAATTCATATAAAAAAAGTGCATACAAATTCCATTTGCACATAAACAAAACTGCAGTTTAAATTTGTAAATGCAGATTGCCAAATCCGATAATAACCTTTATAATCTGAACCATACATCGTTTATTTTCAACCACGCGTTTTGCCGCCTATTCGGCTAATTCGTAAATTTAGTATTATAGATTTTTAAGAAAATATACATTTCACCCTATATTCAATTTTTGATTAATTAACTAGGGATTGCTAGTTCACTTGGCAATCCTACCTATAAAACTACTAAACTTTCAAAGGAAGAAATAACCGACAATCATAGATCGGTCTTTTCGTCATTTGTATTTCCATCAAAGATCTTCCTACCATTTACAAGATACCCAAGTTACATCATTGTCTATACAAACGACGCTTTATAGCTGGATCTGGCAAGTGTTCCACCAAAGCATTGTCTCAACTTCAAACTTCTATTTCAACAGCTGTCAAAACGGGGCTCCACAGTTATTGTAAGACGAGTTATTCAAGAAGTGGTATCAATCAAATGTGGATATTGAAGAACTCAAAAGACTTAAAAGGATATTTTACGATCTCGGTCCATTTCAGTCTTAGTCCAGTCAAACTAAGTTTTAACCTCAAACTTATTGCAACAGAAAATATTTTAGTTCTAATCTATAGCATTAAGCCCCAAATATACACAGAAAAAAGTCCCATAAAATCTAACTTAAGGAAAACTCAAAATCAGCATTTTTAATTTCCTATGGAAATTAACATTAGAAAGGGGAGATAACTCCGCAAAAATTAATCTTTTTTGTCAGTTTTTGGTTGATTTTCTTAAAATTTATGTAAAGTATGATACTTTGATAAGGTTATAACTTCGTATTTAACTATATTATATAATCTTCTGCTCATGAAATGTACAAAAGCGAAGTGTTATGGGTATTTTAATTTTTTTTTGCACATTTTGCATTAAAGAAATTGCAAATTTGTGGCTTTGTGACCATTTTGAAAAAATAATTTGAAAATTTAGTATTGTTTATATCTGTAAATCATATTTGTTCAGCATCTACCTTGTTTAAAGAAACTTTAAACAACAAAAAGAAGAATATATGCTTAATCATTTTTATTAATTTTGAGATTCTTTACCTTGACATGTTGAAAAATTTTATAAATGGTCAACTAATGAATTACGAAATCTAGGTTGTATCTTGATAAAATTTAATAAATGGTCAACTAATGAATTACGAAATCTAGGTTGTATCTTCATAAAAGATATGAAAACACTTTTAGAGTTGTTTGTTATACTCTAAAGACGGCTAAAATATCAAGAATCAATACATTCTGCTGAATAGAAGCGGTAAAGTTATAATTTTGTATCAATTTTTATTGATATTTCTGCCTTTTTTGCAGAGTTATCTAACCATTTTCAATGCAAATCTCCATAGGAATTCTAAAATCGTGATTTTTTAGTCTTCCTCAAGTTAGATTTTGTTGAACTTTTTTCTATGTATATTTGGGGTATAATGCTAAAGATTAAAACTTAAAAATTTTCTTTTGCAATTACTTTAAGGTTAGTGTCAAATTTATGCTAGATTGACTGGACTATCAGTAACATCATAAAACAAATTATTTCTCTACCCTCTATACCACTATTCCTCGTTCACAACTGCAGGAGAAGTAGAAAGATCTAATCCATCAATGCTTTCAAAATAAAAATGGCAGATACACATACCTTGTCATTGGTAGAGATAAATCATACTTTGTTAAAAACCACTCTAAATCTAACAAAACATATACAGAGAACGAAATTGTCCTGATAATTGAATTTTTGATCGACAACATATTTGTTCAATTTGGCGGACGTGTTTTCCAAGGGATAATTGACTTTCCTAAGGAAACTAATTGTGCGCCACTCGTGGCCGATTTGTTCCTTTACTCATATGAGACTTCCTTTATGGACTTCTTTAGGAAAAACAGAAGAAGTTAGCCTGTACCTTTAATTTTAGCTTTCGCTACATAGATGATGTTTTATCACTCAACAATTCACGATACATCTCATCTAATTAGCTCGCAATTAAGGATACCACAGATATTGCCAAGTCTGCATCTTATCTTCACCTTCCCTTCGAAATTGGCACCAGAGGAAGGTTGAATACAAACAAAACTTTACGACAAATGGGATGAATTTGACTTTCCAATCGTTAACTTCCCATTTCTGAGCAGCAATATTCCAGAAGCGCCGGCGTATGGAGTATATATTTCACACCTTATACGTTATTCCAGAGCTTGTGACATATACATTGACTTCCTGGACAGAGCCCGGCTCTTGACAAAAAGTTGCTCAGACAGGGGTATGTTGCTCCTAAGTTGTAGTCATCCTTATTAAAGTTTTATGGATGCCATCATGACTTGGTTGACAGGTATGAAAAAACTGTTTCCCAAAAGAAAATAGACATGTTCCATTAATGTTATCCCTTCCTCATACCGGATTTGACATGGGCAGCATGGCGGGTGTCCTGCAGGAAGCAGAGACTGATTACTCTTCCAGTGCACCTAAGTCTACCCCCAGTTTTTTGTGGGGTCCATGTTGTTCATATGTTTTTAGTATTTAATTGTGGTGCATGTATTGTTTTGGTCTTGTCTTCGTTTTTCTCCGGAGTTTGTCAGTTGTTTCGATTTTCCCCTCCTTCGAATATCCCTTTGATCTTTTTTTACTTTACTACTTACCCCACTGCTCGTTTTAACATAGAAATCAAAGTTGACATTGAGAAACAATCCAAATAAGTTTATAGTAATAGAACAAGCAAACCAGTATATTTCATTTATTTTGCACTGCTTGGGTGACCCTACATGACCAGAACGATGTAGTAGATGGGTCAAAGGATCATTAAGAACCGTGCAGGATAAATGTCGTATAACTAATTTCTAAGTTTAATACCAGACGTCATGAGCTTTTTGCTAATGGACATTTGTTGCTATAGCTCTCTGGATAAAAAATACATTTAACTTTATCAAATGCACTGATATTGATATATCATATGACATTTTGGAGACTTCAGAAATGAAAATGTAACAGTGAATTCATTGTCGAAATATAGAGTTTTTGTTTTATGGAAATACTGCACTTACATGAGTAAAAAAGGCATTGTAAACGTACACATCCTGATGTTGTTTACTAGAAAAATTTGACCACCAATACATTTTTATATTGCTAATCACCTAAGGGAACAAGAAATCAACCTATCATTGTATATTTCATCAGTTTTCACTCTGAAAATGTTGTTTTTTCGACGGTATTTTGAGTGATGAGTGATGTGATACTCATGTACTCATGTAAGCACAACAATATAATAAAACTTAGGGAGGAAGTTACACAAAAAACATGGGAATCTTGAATTTATTTTGTGCTAAAAATTCAGTCATAATTAAAAATTTTAGGCAGGGGAAATAAAGAAAGCATTTGTGGTTTTAAAAAATATGACAAAAATGTGAATCTAGCAAGAAACTAAAAAAATTAGCTCTCTGCGAGATTCGAACTCGCAGACAGTTTAATTGTTATTTAATAACCAACAACAGTACCGACTGAGTGATGACGACATACCTTTAACCTGTAATTTAAAAGTATATGTATCTTAATTAAAATATTGAATTGATTTTTTAAATAAAAGTTCTATTTTCGTTAAAAAACACATTTAGGACCAAAAACAGGAAACCCACAAAATTTGACCATTAGTGGAGGCATGCATTAAAAAGTTTTATGTATTTGGTTCTGGAGGTGCTTGTCAGGGAATTCCCACTTGAACGGGAATGACAAAAATGTGTTTTCAACGTTTTTTTAAAAGCTTACTGTAAGTTTTGTGTTGGATTTATCAATGCAGAAAATTGAGACGCAAATGAAACTATTTTTACTATGAGAAAAAGATAAATTTCGCTCATAATAACTACTTTCGGAAAATGGTCCTCTGAGTGAAACATTTTATCGCCTTATTGGCCCAACCTCTTTGAAAACAGCAAGTTACATATGTCACAGAAAAATTACATACAGCATACAGAAAACTGAAGAAAACCCCTGTAAAAATTTTGTTCAGATGAACATTTTAAAGAAAACCGAATCAAAATTTGATAAATCACAGACATGTACGTCAAAATGTTAAGTTTTATCAGTTTAAATTCTACAAATATTTATCATAGAATACATACGTTTATAAATTCAGCAAACCCGGAAAATCATTAAAGAAAAAAAAAAAAAAACAACATCAATGACTGAAAATACTGAATGGCCAGAAAAATTCCAAATATCATTGAGGCGGAAAGACATTTAGGACAAAACAGGAAATCATTACTCTATGACTTTAATGAAGTAGAAAAAGACAAAACTATACAAAAATATTTTATACGTGGCAACATATGAATCATGCAACATACACTTCTATATATATTGCAGAATATCTAATTGAAACAGAAAACCATCACCATGATTAGAAATATAATCATATGTTTCTTTGCTTTCTTTATTATTTCAGCAGTTAAGTCTGTTGTTTGTCTTTGTCAAATAATACAAATGTATTCGATAAATTGATAATATTGAACACAATTGGTTACATCGCCATGGATGTCTTTTCCGCAATGTATTCTATGAATTTCTCTCAATTTTCTTAACCCTATAAATATTCAAGTTCGTGATTTTGTTTCCTGAAATATATTATGAATATCTTAGATTATTGTAAGTCTAGAGTGTTTTCAGTATATTTGAGTAAAACAGGTAGCGAATTCAACAAAATTTATCTAATCAACGGCCACTGCACTGTTCTTCTTGTAGGAATATAGTTCCTACGCACTTTTCCGAAAACTGAAGGTCTGAGAATCTTTTATCATTTTTCCGTCTTTGAAGACAAATTGTTGGAAGTAATTGCTATTTCACATTCAATTCCCTTAATATTTCATATAATTTCTTCTAAAAACAATTACTAAATCTAAGATTTTTCTTTGATATGTAAAAAAAACTGGAATTACCACGTCTGAAATTCAAGCGAAGGCTTTTCAATTTTTGATACCAATGAAATGTTGATCCAAATACATTTTATGAAGAAAAGAGTGATATTCATGATATATATCAAAATTTGAACTGGAATATTCTAAATCCAGTAATTCCAAACCACTGATATTTTATACTTATTGACTGAGTAAGAGGGGAATAGTAAGTTTATTGTCCCGAGGAACAACTATTGCCCCGAGGCAACGCCAAGGGGCAATAGTTGTTCAGAGGGACAATAAACTTACTATTCCCCGACTACTCAGTCAGTAAGTGTTTTATTATACCGAAAGAAACACAAGAGATAATTAAGGCAAAATTTAAGTCATGTGTACGTACCCGAGATGCATGATCGAGTGACAGAGTCCATTATTTTTTTTTAAATTCATGTTCTCACCATGACATATCCCTTTTTCTAAATACTTTGAAGACGACGGATGTTAAGTGACAGCACTACCGGAACATCTCGGGATTCAGCATTGACGATAACCTATAACGCGGGAGCTTCCGAACGGGTCGGCTAAAACCTCCAAGCCAATCCCGTGCCCGGGATTAAAAATCCGCGAAACAACGTAACTTGAAGAGGGAAAATAGTTTTTTGAGGGAAAATAGTTTGGAAACTATTGACCGGTGACCGGGGAAAATAGTTAAATCACTGAAAATGTTAAAAATAGTGAAATTATTGTGCATGTATTTATTATAGAAAAATATATCTAAGGTATAATAATTAATTGATAATTTCCATGATGGTTGCTAGTTCATTTTTTCAAAAGGTGTGAGAGCCTTTCAGAGCACCTGATGTCACTTTGGGGGGGGGGGGGGGTCACCTTTTCAGAGCTTTAGATTTTGTGCTTCAGTATCTTCTTCTGATTTGATTAGGTTTGCTATTTGTTTGTTTTTTGTTATATCTTTGTGGTGCTTGTTTGCCTAGTTCCTTTTCTCATGAATTTACCTTGTCTTTGCATTTTTGTCTGAGGGATTCCACCTATGTCAAATCGTTTTGTATTCTTTTACCCGTATTGACAACAGATAGAATTGTAATCGTCATGTTTCTGAAATTCAAATGTTCCAGGCATTTACTGTATAAACTTTTTATTCCCTTAATAATAATTATTAGTTTTTTTTCCAAATTTAGAGATATGAAAGTCTTCCATGGTTATTTACCAATATCGGAATTACAATCGGTGAAATCGTGTTATTCCAAAAACTTTGTTTCATTGTTGATAATTTTTTCTATAGGTAAGTACTTTTTACAACAAATTTGTAGGTATTAGACTATTTTTCTGGAATTTGAAATTCTTATATTTTTCCTAAAAAAAGTAAACCGGTATTTTGGTTCAGTTATTAGCATCTTTTACATGTTTTAACTGGTTTAATAATATTAATTACTTCGAAAACGTTTGTTTTCAAATGTTTCTTTTGACGATTATAAACATATCACCCTACTCCACTCTTTATTTCAACGTATACATCATAGGTGACATTGAGAAGCAATCCAAACATCTAATAGTTTCTGAACAAGCAAAGCAGTATACTTCATTTATTACACACTACTTGGGAGACTCCACTTGACCAAATTGACGTAGGAATTCGGGTGAAAGGATAATCCCGAACTGTGCACGATCAATTTCATATACAAGTTTGGTTGGTCAATAACAATTTTAACACATGACGAGCTTTTGCCGCGTTAACATCGCTTTCTGCTCTTCAAATGGACTTTAATCGCAGCAGTTGTCTGAATAAGAAATAACTATATTAAATTCAATCATAATGAATTAAGATATGACATTCTAGAGACTTCAGAAATGAAATTTAACACTAATTTCATCGCTGGACACTTTACCTCGGGTTGGAATATAGTTTTTTTGTCTCATGGAACTACGAGGCTTAGATGATTAAAAAAGGTATTCTTAAGCGGCAATATTCTAGAAGCACCGGCGTATGGAGTATATATTTCACAACTCACACGTTTCTCCAGAGCTTGTGACATATACATTGACTTCCTGGACTGATCCCGGCTCCTGACAGAAAATTTGCTCAGACAGCGGTATGTTGCTCCTAAGTCGGAGTCATCCTTATTAACGTTTTATGGACGTCATCATGACTTGGTTGACAAGGCCAAAATAAAAATATTGTTTTTTTCTCCTCGCCCGATCGACTCAGTGAAAACCCCGCCGACTCGAGTTTTTATTCCGTTTTTTTGTTCGTAACATTTTTTTTAATTTCCGGATCAATATCGGAGTCAATCTCGGACGAGATTTGCGCTTTATTTTGACCGGAAGTTTTTTTTTATTTTTCATTGGATTCAATCTAAAATCAAGAAAGTTTCATGGTGTGGAAGTTCTTTGACAGTCACTTTACAGACTATTTTTTACAGCCTATTGTATCCGATCAGTGAACAGATACAAAGATACCACGTCTTTTATCAATAAAATTTAATACCTGACACTGCATAAAGATGTTATTGTAGCATCGTTCGATATTACTAGTACTTGTATGAAACAAAAATTGAATACCTGACACTGCATGAAGATGTTATTTTAGCATCGTTCGATATTACTAGTACTAGTATGAAACACATGGAAATCACGAGTGCATGCATGCTCCATGTCCTAGATTAATGAAAAATAGATTCGAGATAGCTTTTCCACCTAAGTAAATTATGCTTGACAATGGTTGCTCCAATTTCTCCCAGTCTAACTGATTTACATATATTTGAAATAATAACACATATAATTAAACTGTACATACATTTAGACAAAACTACTTGCTGTTAATGTATCAAGACGACGGTTTCATTATTTATAATGGTAATAGAGGAATTACGTAATTTTTTTGAAATAGCGAATACTGTTCATTCATTACTAAAGTTTACATGTAAAATATCAGACCATAGCTTGGAATTAATAGATTTAACTGTATTTCAAGAATTTAGGTTTCTATATGATAAAGACATAATCTATCAGTTTAATTGAGATCTGGAGCTGGCATGTCAGTAACTGCTAGTAGTCCTTTGTTAATATATATTGATCATTTTCATTTTGCTTAGTTTCTTTTGTTACCTTTTTTTAACATCGGACTCTGACATCTTTTGAACTGAGTTTTATTCTACATTGGCTAGATGTATAGGGGGAGGGTTTAGATCTCACAAAATATGTTTCACCCCGCTGCATTTTTGCGCCTGTCCCAAGTCAGGAACCTCTAGCCTTTGTTAGTTTTGTGTTTTTTTTTAATTTTGGTTCATTCGTATGTTTCGGTGCAGTCCATTTTGCTGAACTAGTATGTATTTTTGTTTAGGGGCCAGCTGAAGTCTGCCTCCGGGTGGGATTTTCTCGCTGCGTTGAAGACCCATTTGTAGCCTTGAGCTGTTTTCTGATCTTTGGTCGGCTTGTTGTCTCTTTGACCAATTCCCTGTATCCATTCTCTTTTCTATTCAAAATACACATAATTTAGATTTGACGTTATGTAGAAAACCTACGGAAAACTTTCAGTACTTGCATAGATCATCAGCACACCCCTCTTCCGTGTTTAAAGGATTTATATTGGGAGAAATAACTAGATTTATTAGACTTACCAACAAAAAGACCTCATATCTCAAGTTGAAATATTTATTATAAGTCTAATCAAAAAAGTTATAAACGATGCAAAATTAAACCTTTAATAACACTATAAAAATTATTTTAAATAAAATAAACTCAAGACACTTTTTAGTGTCGTACCCCATTCCTCTTCAATTAAAATATAAGTTTTTTGATTGGCAGCCAAGCGTTTTCATGTCGTCTTTATAAACAAAAGGCTAGAGGTGCATGATGAGGATAGGCCTTGGTTCATAAAACCTAAGCCGAAACACAACTTCGAGATGATTTTCTCGGCTAGTAGTTTTGTAATTATAAATTATAAATGACACAATTAATAACTGATTTAGAAATCATCTGTTAATGGTGTACTTAATTGGATATCTGTTTGAATTGGTAGTGGACACGTATCTTGATGTCATGCCTGACTAAACAGGGAAGCAAACCTTATAGCATTAGGTCTTGTTCATGGTCTTGGAAATTAAAAATAATATAAAATTCTATTGAACAACAAAAACACTTTTGACCTATCTACCTACCCTTCTCTGAAATGTAGGGTCAATAGAGGGGAAGCAAACATATTTTTTAATGTGGCCCAAGGATGAAAAAACGTTTCCCAAATGAAAATGGTCCTGCTCCATTGATGTTATCCCTTCCTCATACCGGATTTGACATGGGCAGCATGGCGGGTGTCCTGCAGAAAGCAGAGACTGCTTACTCTTCCGGAACACCTGAGTCCACCCCGGTTTTTTAGTGGAGTCCATTTTGTTCATATGTTTTTAGTTTTTAATTGTAATGCATGTATTGTTTTGGTCTTGTCTTCGTTGTTCTCCGGAGTGTGTCAGTTGTTTCGATTTTTCCCTCCTTCGAATATCCCTTTGGTATTCTTGACCTTACATCAGTAAATAAGAAAAAAAAATGTAATGCACCGTCAACTTACACATAAATTATGCTGTTTTTCTCAATAAAAAATTGTCCAAGCTGAATCCAAGAATTTTTTATATTATCAATCACAGTAATAATATTTCATTTCAAGAAATCAACCTATCATGTTTTAAATTTTTACAAACTTTATTGCCCCCCCCAAAAAAAACAAAATTAAAAAATACTGCCCTACGGTTTGCACTGACAAAAGTAAAGCTGACAATAATCTTATAAAATGTGAATAAATTAAAGTTTAGACTCTACACACAAACTTACCTCCAACTGTATACACAAACTGACCAAGTATATTATTGCTAAGCAAATTTAGATATATTGAAAAAGAATATGTTCGTTTTCATGCAATTAATGTAATATTTCACAGTCAAATATCATTTAGCCCCATTTGTATATAATAATCTAATAATCACTGTATAATGAAAAGAAACTTTGACCAACACAGGCGAATACAATTTTTAAAAGTTCCTAACAAATCTGACACTATAAGTGCTGAAATTTGGTTGGTGGTTACAGTGAATCATTATTTAGTGTTCATTGGAACTTGAATATAATTTTGAATTTGTATAACATATCATCAGTTTGTTTAGTTGGAGTTTTACGCCGTTGTCAGCACATTTGGCTATTTCGCGGCGGCCAGTTTTTATTGGTGGAGGAAGCCGGAGTACTCGGAGAGAACCACCGACCTTTGGTAGGAAAATTTTCAATCCTTGTCAATTTAGATCAGAGTCGAACACACCCTGCCACAGGTGAGATTCGAACTCACAACCTCAGTGTTGACAGGCTAGTGATCATTAGTAGTCATGACGAACTACCTAGACCACACGGCCAACCAGACCCCTCATATCATCAGTAAGTTTTTTTACAACAATACCAAAACAGTTTTCATTCCCGTATATTTTCGGGATTACGCATCATTAAAACTAAATAAGCATTACATGTAAAACGTTTAAAGAGGCATTATCTCGCACAAATGTATATTTACACTTAAAGCTGGTGGTTTTGGCTATGTTAACGAAGGCGGATTCTATGGTAACGATGGAGGACTATATGTTATTGGAGGAAAATTCAGTTACCTTGGGAAAAGGAAGTACAATAGAAACTAAAATTTTCCAAAACAGCTCTTATACTAAATATCATTTTTTCCTTTACATTGTACATTGCTCTGTCCTGAGTCTCTTTTCTGTCTTTCTCGTTTGGAATTTTCCGGCACTTGAATTTCGTCATCATTTTGATTTGTTCCTTTATACACAATTAATTATTACTTGGACTTTCATATGGAACAGATGTGCAGCTATTGTCAGTTTTAATATAATATAATCAAAATTATTCTCCTAATTAAAAAAGGTTAAAAACCTTTCTTTGTACCATAGGTTAGAGTATATATTTCTAAATTTCGCTTCCGACAGGTTATCTACTGTTTCATCACCATAAAATCTTAAGTCGTTTAAATACAAAGCGCATTTTACATTCAAATTGCAAAAATTTACATTCGCTTAAATAACCGATTATGATATTTTATCAAAATAGACTAATTCTATTCAGTGGAACCTCTGTAAACTGAAAGCTATCGGACCGTAAAAATTGGCCGGTTTTCGGAGGCCCCGGGCTTTACTGAAATCCGACGAAAGTAAATAAAAAATAAATATCAATGAGGTTTGGTTTAAAATACGCTTCTCAATGAAGAGAAAGTTCGGTAGGTATTTAGAGGTGTATTTAATAGGAATATATATGTTTAGCACAGCAAATTAACTCCGGTATTCGGAATTCAGAGGGGCGGGTGTTTGGAAGATTTTGTTACTTGAAAATATAGATGAGAATTCCGGACCAGAATAAAAAGTTCCAATTGCAGAGGAATCCGGTTTTCAGAGGGGCCGATTTATGGGAGTTCCACTTATCTTGGTAGAGTTATACAGTGGAAAATATTATGATTGGTATTATACATGACATAAAAAATACATTTTAACTACTTAAATAGCAATACTTATACATTTTAATTTATTATACTGTATGTTATGTAATTTCTTTTATTAGGTACATATCTTAGCACATTCAACATTAATCAAATATCAACTCAGATGCTCAATATTCATTCATTTTTTCTTAAACGTATAGCGTACAAACTAACATGCGATAGAAGTCGTTTCCATGGCCTTTTGAATGACTGTTACAACTCAAGGCACAGCAGAGAGATTTGTTTAAAACGTCTTCAAAAGCGAGGCTCTTTCATACCATATGGTAATCATTTTTAACAAATCTGAATTATAATGTATATTTAACAGCATAAGACTTTTCAACCACAAAATTACAGCCTATGTTCTGAAAGTATTTAGTTTTAAGAAATACTAAGAAAACCTCAATTTCAGAATTAATTGTTTGAAAAATACCAAAACTGTAAAAATGTGTACGGCAAACATTGAAAATGTCGTCTGTTCAGAAAAGAAATTTTGGTATTTTATCATGTTTCTAAATTTATTTGATAACTTGAGAAGATTTCATGTCCTCCACTAGTTATGGTATCATAAAATAAAATTTTTTATATATAATGTCACCCCAAAAGGACAATTTGGTTGAGTTTTACACGTTATCTGTTTATAAATTGATGGCATGACATTTATGCAAAAAAAAACAACCAAAAACCAATAAAATGATAACAGGAAAGGTCAACAATGACATACTAATCAATCAAAGCAACCCAATTGACAAAACACCGTGCAACAAATAACATAAAAGAGTACAAAACACAAACAGAAATACAACAGAGAGTCAGGATAATCTGACTCGGTACAGGCACTTTTGCTCAATTTTGTAATGTCTTACAATACCTAAAAAATAAAATACATTGCCATCAGCATGTATCTTCTTTTAAATTCGTGTTGTTTATCAACCTTAGGACATTAATTGCAATACTCATAGAAGAAAACCCTAACATACTACTAATTGAATAACAATGAGATGAAAAACAACAGTCAAGAGTTGTTGTTTGTTGATATGCTTAAGTCTTCCCGCCTTGACTGAATCACACAGTGATTCACAATATTAAAGAGGTGTCTTTCTTTTTTGTTAATGTAATTCACAAATACCAAGATAAACATTTTATATTTATACTATGACTCTATTGTGTAGAGTTTCCTGTCATCTATTATGCATCGGTGCCATATATAACTATTTCAATATAACAATAATTCAATATTAAACATATATTTATTACACAAAGTTGTAGTTGTAGTTAGAATTTACATTTTTCCTTTGTGGCATTAATTTGGCTACATAGTATTCTATGATATTTTCTTCAGAGTGACCGGGAAAAACTCGTATTACCGATGCTCCAGTTTTAAGTACCCCACCTGTTGGCCCTCTAAAAGATGAGGTGGTGAAGGTCCCATAGTTACCAATCTGTAGATCCCATCGTTACCACTAACTACATTTTCGAGTGAAATAATTCCCTAATTACTATTAGTCTCCCAATCACTTCCAGAAAATTTCAAGTATTGAAGCATTATGGAAATGTTACTTGTGTTGTGCTAAGGAAAGTCTCAAACCACCCTTGTATATTTGTTTAAGAAAACCTGATTTCCGGTTTGTGAAAAATGCGTTCCAACTGTTCTGTATAAAAAAGTAACCTTGCCCTAATGTTATCATGTAAAATAGCTTTCCCCCATTTTCTATTAGAAAATTTTTGATGACTCTATTATTTGATCATTTTGGGGTATAGTTTTGTTTAAATCGATTTATACACTTCGCTACTTTTAGCATGAACGGCTTTCCGCATTGTGTGAGATTTCTCAATCATAGAAGATTGTGTTGTGACCACTACATGACTTTTACACATACATATACACATCACAATACCAAAAGAATATCTGGACGTATAATTCTCTAATTTTGGGTTCAATGTTTGTTCTAGTCAGTCTAAAGATTTAAAGAGGACAAATATACCTAAAGAGCAAACCCCCAAAATAAGCGCAATCCATAAGATAGATAAACCCGGGAAAACAAATGAACAACCACAAGCACAACTAATCAACACTGAAAACAAACAAACAAAAACAATCAAGAATTCGAACTCCTATAAAAACCAGGAAAGAACTCAGGTGCTCAGGAAGAGCAAGCAATGAAATTTATAAAAAATTTTAGAAGTTAAAGAAAAGACTCCTCAGCCAGAGGTCAGAATAATGTCTTTATTGGCTGAGATGGCTCTGTGAATTGTTACTTTATGTGGTAGGAAGACGTAAAATGAGAGTAATTGTTATTGTCCTCGATGTTTGAAAATCTACAAAAATTGTATTATTCATAGTGTATTAGCCATTCTTCTCTTAAATGACATCATCAATTTCAATATTAACATAGGAGGCCGATTTTCGAGTGACCTCAGTATCATGTCAACAAGACCAATCCCTGTTTCACATTTACTTCATACAGTGTCAAATTAAAAGATTTCACAGACGTAATGATTGTAGTAATCATGGATCACAATTGCTGCTTTTGATCTTTCTCTCATTATCTAAATCTTCGTGCATTCAAATAAATTAATTATTTTGTTGCAATTGGGGTAATGGAAATGACTTGGCTTGATTACAGATTCGTGTTCAATCATCGAAAATGTAAGTCTATAGAGTAATTTTTAAGGAGTCAGCATCTCATGGTTTGAACAGTGGAAATTATTTCTATCTAGATGAAGTCCACAAGATTTTGAAAATTTAGGAATACTAAGATGTTTATATGGAATAATTCACCATTAAAGTGAATTTAACTTCGCTATTTTCAAATAGTGTTTCGTTTTCGTTTTCAGTACTAATTTAAAAAATACAAAGAAAATATACATTTAAGGGGAGAATTTTTTTTTATCAAATACATATAGTCCTAACTGGTTATAATTTGTTAAAACTGCGTTTCTGTATGTAAGACGACTTTATCTCAACTGTTTGACAGAGCAGTCTTCCATTTTCGATGAGTGAGATTTTTTATTCTTGTACATGTCGGGTTTGAGAAAAGCCAAACGTATTCCCCGCTATAAAAAAAATATGTATACCGATTTTTCTACCGGCTTCGGTCTTACTTTGATGGGAAGAAATTAAAGCTTAATTTTTTCATCGACTATAATATAACTCATATTGCAATAATTCACACTAAAATCAATATTCCAAAAATCCACACGATCAGGAGAACGTTCCGTTATTATGAAGTTATGAAAAGGAAAGTCACTCGCAAAGATAAATATTTTTAAAAAAATGTCGCTTGGTACTTAAAAATTCGTTGGTTACAGAAAGGGATAAGAAACACAAGCAGAAATATCAGAACCCTTCGGTAAAATTTAAAATGTTTGAATTTGAGATCGATCGATTTTACATATTCAGTTGTGTTAGATTCTATAACTTAACAGGGGTTTACCTATATTATCACGAAAGAGTGGAAAAAATTCGACTGACATAATCTATTTTCATATCATAATGTATTGAAGTAATCTTGAACTGATAATTATAGATTGCAAAAAAGGGAATTCAACTTTCACTGAAATTGTAGATTGCAAATTTGAATAAGAATAACATACACATATTACACAAATATTAAAAAATAGCATACTGAAAACTAACAAAAATACACTGTTGAAATATAGTTCGGATAAACATTTTAAAGAAAACAGAATGAAAATTTTACAAACCGGAGACTTGTACGTCAAAATATTTAGTTTTGTCAGTAATGTGTTCACAAATATTTTTTCATAGAATACATACTTCAACAACTCGGCATATCGTTAAAATATATCATGAATATGTTTCAGTTAGAAAACAATATCGTTCACTGAACATGCTGAATGACCATACAAATTCAAATTATTAATGACATCGAAGTAAATTGCAGTAAATGTATTTTAGGACAAAACAGGAAATAATTACTGTATTATTTTAATGAAGTAGAAAAAGACAAAATTAACCATAAATCTTTTACGTGGCATAATATGTATCACGCAAAAAATGTCTATATATATTGCAAATATCGTATTAAAATATCAAACCGTCATCATGATAAGAAGTATACTTGTATGCCTCTTTGCTTTCTTTATTATTTCAGCAGGTAAGTCTATTCTTTGTTCTACAGTAATATATGTTTAGTGTGTTAAAAAATGGTTATGTGGCTATGGGTATCGTATCCTCAATGTGATTTCTCTGAATTGTCTTCATATATGAATATTCAGGTTCGTTTTATTGTTTCTGGAAATATCATATGAATATATCGATTACTGTCGCTAAATAAGGTAATTATTTTTATAGATTTTATGTATTTGATAAATAAAGGTAGTAAATGTAAGAATCTTACCTTTATTCTAAAGTTTGTCACTTTATAGTACAAATTAATATACTAAGTGTTTTAAATGAACTTTTCTTTGCGTCCTTTCTTAAATATGCTATATAGAGAAAACATTGAATTTTGACAAATGACAGTGATATCCCACAAATCAATGATGGTTCTCTTATATTTTTATTAACAACTTACCATTGTCAGGGTGAAGACTTTTAAGAAAAGAAATAAATATTTAGATGGTACGCATATTCGAAAATATTGCAAAAGACTTGACTGTAGCAACTGTATAAAAAGTCTAAATTTGTTGTTATGACTTTGAGTGTATTTCATATGTCAAGAAATAAATCTTGTCAAACAATAAATTTGATCTATTGAAATCGTACAGTAACAGTAAATAGCTATATAGGGATCGATTGTTTTGGATGAATATTTCAAAGGAATTATAGCAATATTTTTAAAGATGACAATATTGGAAAAAATATACATGACCAAGCCTAACTTGTGAACTGACACTTGTATTTGCTCTGTTCCCGACAGATTAAAGTTTATTTCATCCCCTGTTTCTTTTTCAAATTTTAACGGTCTTATTAAAAGCAAATAGCTACTGCACTGTTAAATTGAACCTGTTGGGAAATTGTTCTCATTTGTGACTCTGAGGGTCTGAGAACCTTTCATGATATTACTGTCTGTGAAGACCAAATTTTTCAAACAATTCCTATTTCATATTCGATTCCTTTAATATGGTAGCAACGTATTTTTTAAATCAACTAGTATTCTGAGAATGTTCCTTGGTATGTACCAAAAGTAAAATCATAACTTCTCAAATTTAATTGTTCAAAGCTTAAGCTATTCCTGCTCTTCATTTTGTTTGTATCGGTTGCAAAATACATTTTACGAACAAAAGGATGGTGTACTTTTCAGTAAATATATCAAAATTGGAACAATATTCGTAATCCAGTAGTTCCAAGCAATTGATATTTATTCAACTAATAATTTGTATGATGATTGCTAGCTGTATTAGTCCGTAAATTAAAGGTATGAGAGACCTCTGGGGCATCTGATGTCAATTTAGGTATTGGGCGGGAATTCGTTCTTTGTGGTATGTGTTTGGCAGGTTCCTGTTCTCATGAATTTCCCTTGTCTTTGCATGTGTGGTCTTATGAGCTCCACCGATGTCTTATCGTTTTGTATTATTCTGTTTGTTTAGTTGGGGTTTTACGTCGTTTTCAGCACATTTGGATTCCAGTTTTTATTAGAGGAGGAAGCCGAATTACCTGGAGAGAACCACAGACCTTTGCTAGGAAAATTGGCAATCCTTGTCAGTTAAGATAGGAATCGAACACACTCCGCCACATGGAAGATTTGAACTCACAACCTCAGTGTTGACAGGCTGGTGATCATTAGTAGTCATGACAAACTAACTAGACCACTCGGCCACCGAAACCCCACCAATTTTAGGAAAAGATGCAATAGCAAACATTATTTGTAAATTCAAATGTTCCAGGCAGTTACTATTTTACTTTTTCTTCCCTTCATATATAATGGCTAGGTACTTTTTTCCAAAACTAAGAGCTATTAAAGTCTTCTATGATTATATACCAAAATCTTAATCCCAAGTCCAATAATTCAAGAATTTTCATTTTCAATAAATTGTTGCTACAGGTAAGTGATTGTTCAACATAAAGTTTACACTCATTCAGAACATTGAGATTTTTATATATTTTTTGTAATGAAAGTAAACCGGTTTTTCTATTTTATATGTTTTATTATAATTGTTTAACAGATTTAGTAATATTAATAAATTAAAAAAAACAAATTGGTTTTAAAATGTTTTTTTTTACCACCATATATATTTCACCTCTATTGCATTCGTTATTTTCAAAAAAGTTATATTAATATAACGTGATTTATTTCTTAACTTCCATATAATTTAACAATATACCCCCAAAATTTGTTGGAAAATCAGCTGAAGTAAAGTTAATTATTATCCGGAAATCAGTGTCTTAGTAAAAGTTTAGATTCTACATAACTATATCATGGGTTGGCATGAAAAACTTAAATAAGCTAACTTCAATGTTTTAAACTAATGGAATTGTGTAGTGATAATTTTTAATCAATTGAAATAGTATATACCGGTAAAATAAATTTTCTTTTTCAAATTATAGATTTTTGTTATCCATAGGAACCACCTTAATAACCAAAGTTCTGAATATGATTCTACTTA
Source organism: Mytilisepta virgata (assembly GCA_028015205.1). NCBI lineage: Eukaryota > Metazoa > Mollusca > Bivalvia > Mytilida > Mytilidae > Mytilisepta > Mytilisepta virgata. The sequence continues at coordinate 59,948,019 of CM051518.1, read as the reverse complement.
TATAATGCATTGGCAAATAATGCAAAACATCACGGTTTGCTCTAACAAGGATGTATAATGTGATAATAAAGCGGGGACTATATGTTAAAACTCGCTATTATATCTTTGATAAATTTCGTGATACCATTTTGATGCACAAGGTGTGCAAATTTTGTCAATTTAGACTCATTACTTGTTCTCAAGAACTTAAATGTTACAAACCAAAACAATATTTTAAAAAAGATGAAGAGCAATTTCAAAGTCAAAATGACTAAAAAGCTAAAACTATCTAAAGACAGAGCTATGCACAAGGGATGATCTTCCATAGTTTTCAACACACTCATGCTAAAAATTGACCAAAATGCGAAAAGTAAAACTGTCCGAGGACATAGCTTTGTACGAAGGGGATATTCCTTAGTTTTCACAGAATTTAACCTTTTTTGGAACAATAAATTTTAAATATCAATTTCGAGCTACAAAATGTAACAATAATAGACTATTGTATACCAATTTCGATGCACAAGATGCTAACAATGTTCATAGATATTGATAAAGAATCTGTTTTATTAGATGTATTGATTATAACAAATCACAGTCAAATAACATTCGGTATCTATACAGTGAATCATTTTAAAATTTTTAGTATTAATTCTAATTATATGTTGAATTTGTATAACATATCCATATATGTATATATATATATATATATATATATATATATATATAGAGAGAGAGAGAGAGAGAGAGAGAGAGAGAGAGAGCGAGAGAGAGAGAGAGAGAGCAAAAACCTTTATTTTGTAGATAACACATTATTAAAACTTAATAGATTATACATCAAAGTAAAATTTTTAAAGAGTTATCTTCGCAAAAATGTATCTTTATACTTAAAGCGTCTATTCCGTACATTGGCGGAGGTGGTGCAGTTGGTGGATATTATGATACCGATGGCGAACTTTATATTGTTGGTGGAAAATTTAGTTACCTTGGGAGAAGTAAGTATAATTTCTATAATAAATCGTATTTTTACTAAATATACAAGTCTTGTGTATCTATCAAATGATACTTTGTAAAATAGAATTGTGATGAATTATTTTAAAATCTACTTCAGTTAAATTATCAAAATTCTTGAATTCATCTGTTACTTACAAACTTTATATTTATTCTCTTACTTTTACATAAGGTGCAACAATACGTTAGAAAAGTCCCAACGACAATGAATTGAAGTAGACAATAGTTGAGACATATACACAATTAATTATTACTGTTACTTTCATATGGTACAGATGTGTAGCTATTGCCAGTTTCAATATAATATAATCAAAATTATTCTCCTAATTAAAAAAGGTTAAAAACCTTTCTTTGTACCATAGGTTATAGTCTATATTTTTAAATTTCGCTTCCGGTATGTTATCTACTAAACTATACGGTCATTTACTGTTTCATCACCATAAAATCTTCAGTCATTTAAATACAAAACACATTTTACATTCAAATTACAAAAAAATACATTTTCTCTATTTTATCATAATAAATTAATTCTGTTAAACAGTGGAAAATATTATGACTGGTATTATAATAACATAAAAAATACAACTACTTAGTCTTTACTGATCTATTAGTGATACTTTAATATTAAAAATATACTCTAATATCTTACAAAATACACTGATGGTTCTTTTCCTATTAATGAATTTACTACATAGATATTATATATAAATATAAATACTTATTATACTGTATGTTATGTAATTTCTATTATTAGGTACATATCTTAGCACATTCAACATTAATCGAATATCATCTCAGATGCTCAATATTCATTCATTTTTTCTTAAACGTATAGCTTACAAACTCACCTGCGATAGAAATCGTTTCCATGGCCTTTGGAATGGCTGTTACAACTTGTGGCACAGCAGAGATATTTGCTTAAAACGTCTTCAAAAGCAAGGCTTCTTCAAACCATTTGGATATGGTAATTATTTTTTAACAAAACTCAATTACAATGTATATTTAACAGCATAAGACTTTTCAACCGCAACATTACAACCTTATTTCTCAAAGTATTTTAGTTTTAAGAAATACATGTTGTATTTACTAAGAAAACCTCAGTTTCCGAATTAATTGTTAACTACCAAAAATGTAAAAATGTATACGGCAAAAATTGGAAATTTCGTCTGCTCAGAAAGGAAATTTTGGAATTTTATCATTTGATAAATTTATTTTATTACTTGAGAAGAGTTCATGTTCTCCACTTGTGATGGTATCATGAAAATAGAATTATTTATATATAATTTAACCCCACAAGGGCAAATTGGTAAAGTTTTACACTTTATGACTTTATAAATTAATGGCATGACATTTATAAAAAAAAAACAAATACAATAAAGTGGATAACAGGAAAATCAACAATAACATACCAATCAATCAAAGCAACCCAACTGACAAAACTCCGTGCAAAAATAACCTAAAAGAGTACAAAACACAAACAGAAACACAACAGAGAGTCAGGATAGTCTGACCTGGTACAGGCATTTAAGTTTACTTACTTTGTTGTGTCTTACAATACCCCAAAAATAATAGACATTGCCATCAGCATGTATCTTCTTTTAAATTCGTTTGTTTCTCAACCTTAGTAAATTAATTGCAATCCCCATAAAAGAAGACCCTAACATACTACTGATTGAATAACAATGATATGAAGAACAGCAGTCAAGGGTTGTTGTTTGCTGATATGTATTAGTCTTCCTGCCTTGACTGAATCACACAGTCATTCCAAATATTCAAGAGTTTCTTTCTTGTTATTGTAATTCACAAATACCAAGATTAACATTTTATGTGTATACTATGACTCGATTGTGTATAGTTTCCTTTCATCTATTATGCATCTTTGCATATATAGCTATTTCAATATAACAATAATTCAATATTAAACATACCTTTTATTACACGAACTTGTATTTACATTTCATGCCTAGGAGGTACATTTTTCCTTTGTGGCATTAATTTGGCTACAGAGTATTCTGTGATATTTTCTCGAGGCGCTAGGGAGACTACCGATTACCTACACGATGGCCATCAGTTGATTTATGTTGTCATAAAACCCCTGATAGTTAAACATCACTACCTGCCATGGGAAGTGACAGGGAAAACTCGTATTACCAATGCTCTAGTTTTAAGTGCCCCACCTGTTGGCAGGTGTATCCTCCCCTCTAAAAGATGAGATGGAGGAGGTCCCAGAGCTACCCATCTGTTAACTCCATCGTTACCACTAACTACATTTTCGAGTGAAATAATCCCCGAATCACTATTAGTCTCCCTGGACCGCACATGAGATACCAAGTCAGCTACCAAATGATTTGACTTGGGTTCTCACTTCCAGAAAATTTCAAGCATTGAAGCATTATGGAAATGTTACTTGTGTTGTGCTAAGAAAAGTCTCAAACCACCCTTGTATATTTTTTTAAAGAAAACCTAATTTCCGGTTTGTGACAAATGCGTTTCAACTGTTCTGTATAAAGAAAATTACCTTGCCCTAGTGTTCTCATGTAAAATAGCTGTCCCCATTTTCTATTACAAAATTTTTGGTGACTCTATTATTTGATCATTTTGGGGTATAGTTTTGTTTAAATCGATTTATACACTTCGCTACTTTTAGCATGAAGGGCTTTCCGCATTGTGTGAGATTCCTCACTCATAGAAGATTGTGTTGTGACCACTACATGACTTTTACACATAAATATACACATCACAATACCAAACGTATACATATTAAAACATATTTAGACCATATACATTAAAGTTAACGATATATATTCTAATTTAGTTGCATTTGGTGGTGGAGGCAAATGAAAGAAAACAGTAAGTTGACGAATATCAATAATTATAAATACTATTATTTTACTAGGTGCTTTATGCAGATCATCCTTTCATCTATTTAAGAAGAAATACAAATATACCATCCTCTTGTTTTGTATTAAATAGACCATTAAAGATACATGATACCCGTTTAAATAAATATTATGTGATACTAATTGGTGCACAGCTTGTGTATAAAAATGACATTTCACTCGCCTTAGCAGTCCATTTAACTGACAAAATTGAAAATGCAAAATAATACACCAAAACATTATGTCCTTGTCAGCAAACCAATGTTGCTCCGAAGATAGATCTTAATTTAACATAGGACCAGAAACCAATGAGACATTTTGACAAACACTAATTTTGATCATTGAGAAGCTTGATTTCTCTTTACTAATAGTATGTGATTAAAACGTTCAGCTGATTTTTAAAGAGTTAACGTCCTTAGGTGTTCTGTACACCCTTAAATATCATCGTTTACTTGTCCTTGCAGTGATTTGCAAGATAACAAAAGCAATTAAAGCGCTGTTAATTTATTATGTTCCAGAATGCAATGCACCTTTCATTTATCTCACTATGGTTCATACAATGATAAAAATCGTTTAATTTCATTATGACATATACATTCGTTAACAGCTTTAAATACTAATGGACTCTATTCGTTTGACTGCTTTAATGTCCATAATTGGATGTATGAAATTATACAGATCACATACGTGTATTAAGATTGTAGGTATGACAGGATTTTTCTGGTTGACATAACATCAATGGTCATGATGATTAAAACATTAAAAACCGCCGAAATTTATTTAGATATCCAGAATCAATTTGCATAAGGCAAGTTATTTTTATCACTAAGATACAATATTTACAAATAAAAAATATTGCGAATTTAAATGATCAAAATTTATCTGAGAATCAAAATTGTCTTTTCTTCTAATTGTAGGGATCAAGAACACAAAGCCTTGCTTCAGAAAATTTCAATAAACGTTTGAGCTTTTAAATGTGTTTTTGTTTTCATTTTTGTCTTTTACTTGTTATGCCTTTCTAAATGAACACTTTCACTTACATGTATCTTTTGAAACATTTGCAGTTTAGAATTACAAATATGCACTTAACGTTTATACATGTACAAAATGTATACCGCCCATTTTTTGTGCATTTCAAGTAGTTCTTATAAATGTGTGCTTGGATAGAATACCAAGATCAATGGGAATGATAATAGGAGTCACCATTGTATATATATCTATTAAGTGAGATTTTAATGTTTAAGACAATAAATCGACTAATTAAGTTCATTTGTAAAATTTTGCAAATGTTGGTTGTTACTGTACACATGTCATTTGTAAGGCTGTTCGATGATCTCGTTTTGTAATGTCATATATATATATATCTATATACGTCAGAAAAGTAACACAACATTTTTGAAATTAGATTCAAATATCAAGAGGGTCTGGAAATCGTACCATTGAAACATTCTACCTGTTCGCAGTTATACAAATATTTACACAAACATTTATGGCATTATGAATTCAGTTGAATTCGAAGAGTCAAACAAAACATTAAAAGGTATGTTAAAGAAAGTTCAAAATGGAGGAAAGGGACAAGCAAAACACACAAAAAACTTTGAAAAGGGCACTCAAAAAGTTTATGTTCCCTCTCTTATTTTCAATATTTCTTTTTTTATTAAATTATGGTCAAAAGATATATTATTTTTCTGTCATGGAGGTCAAACGAAGCCATGTGATTTTAAAGAATCCTGGAAGACAATACATTCTAAAACTCTTCCCAAGCAACGAAAATTCACCATGGTGATGTGAATAAAATTGTTACCCTAAAGACGGAAGAATGAATGCGACTGACATTGTGTAACGTAACTTGCATCGTTCACTAAATAGCTATCGTAACTGAACCCTCGTTCTGTTGTAAATACAAAGATTTTAAATTTCTGAAGATGTTCCTTTTTTCAAGATAAAAAACTAATAATGACAAAAATACCATCAAACTAGTGAATCGTACAACGCACCATTCCATAGGCACACGATTAACACTCTACACAGACAGTTCGCTAAATAAATTCATACTATTTGCAGGACAAATGAACATGCTTCATACACTTAAACAGTACGGGGCATGATCCAACCACATCATTCCATTTTGATTGTTCTATCTCCAAAAAATTTGCTTATAATATATGAACTGAAAATCACGAAGCAAATCAATTATATTTACATATGCAGGGATGATAATACCAGTAAAATGTTTATTTTAAAGTATATAACTTCCGAACAGATTTCAAAGAATATTCTATTCCTTATAGTGTAATAACTAACACAAATGATATGTTCCTGTCTTTAGGATTGATAGTTAACCAATGGCATATTTTTAATCACATCGACAAACTTACAACACTTACATTATGAATCGAGTCAGACTTACACACTACCATGATTATTTTTATACATTCGAAGAAACATTTTTTTCACAGTTTATAGGAGACTGATAAAATATCAAATGTAACATTTTTCAAATTATATATTAAGGCATTCCAAAATAAAAAAGGAAATTCTTTGATGTCCTTTTTACCGGTATGAATTTGGAAAATTCCATCAAAATGGCAAAAACGTCATTTTTTGTCCCTGGATTTGTTTAAATTGGTGGTATTATTAGAGAAAAGACCTCGAGAATAAATTTATTCTGAAAATTAATGAAAACTTTTAAAAACAGCTTTACTTTTACAGATAAATCAGAATAAATTTTGGTTGGTAGAGAATAAATTTCTTCTTAACATGTCCTCAGTACATAAATATACTATTATTATTAAAATTAATTAAAAAATGTTTCTTTCTGAGATAAATATATCAGAATAAATTTATTCCTTGGGTCATGAACGGCTTGTAGACTGAGAATAAATTTATTCTTAACTCTGATATGACGCAACTTCAGTAATATCCATCTTTAGTGTTTTGTTGAGAATAAATTTATTCTTCAAATCTGAGTTTACAATCTTCTATTCCAGAGAATAAATTTATTCTTTAAATCCAAATGTACAATCTTCTTTTTCAGAGAATAAATTTATTCTTTAAATCCAAATGTACAATTTTCTTTTTCAGAGAACAAATTTATTCTTTAAATCCAAATGTACAATCTTCTATTCCAGAGAATAAATTTATTCTTTAAATCCAAATGTACAATCTTCTTTTTCAGAGAACAAATTTATTCTTTAAATCCAAATGCACCATCTTCTTTTTCAGAGAATAAATTTATTCTTTAAATCAAAAAGTATAATCTTGTCTTCAAGAGAATAAATTTATTCCCAAATTAAAATATGCAATCTTAATACACAACATTGTTTTCCAGAGATTTAATTTCTTCCCAAATTAAAATATGCAATTTTAATACACAACATTGTGTTTCAGAGAATAAATTTATTCTCAAATTAAAATATGCAGTTAAACATACGGCTTTGTTTATCAGAGAATAAATTTATTCTTTTAATTTCAATGTACGATCTTTTTTTTCAAAGAATAAAGATGTTAACAGTGTGCTACAATATTATCTTATCTAGCACAAAGATTTTTTATTCAATGTTATTTAACATATTTAATTTTGTGAATTTGGGGAAAAAAATTAAAAAAGAGAAAAAACTGCAGACATATAACACTGAGATGAGATAGCTTTGTTATTTTTTTTAACTTAACAACAGAATCTCTTAAATGTAAATGTTTCAAATTCAAAATCAACCTTAGTTTACTGGTTCGTAATATTGTATTAAAATGCCAACATTTGCAAAAGAAACACCAAAGAGATTAAACTGAAAGTCCATAAGAATGAAACACAAAATGAATTCATAAGAACAGTAACATAAACAAATATATGTATATGTACCACAAAGTTAAAACTGAAATAAAAGAAAAGACGCAGCACATTTAAACTTAACATTTAAAATGAGACAGCACAAGAAGTAAAACACAAACAATGTGAGATTCCACAATTCACTGGTTTTGCCCAATTTTCACTGGTTTTTAACGATCTTTCAGTGAATTTTCGCATGAGCTCCTTTGTTAAACTATGTTTGGCTCTGGCTGCCATCTTGGATGGCCTGCTTGGTCATCGGATACAATTCTGAATGATGACCACCTAATGACCATTGCTGCCAAGGTTTGTTCCAATTGGCTTTGTGGTATCAGACAAGATCTTTAAGTAAATTTCCCATAGGGTTCAATGTTAGACTATGTTCGGCTGTGGTATCGGAAAGCTAAATTCGGACGTAAATCTTAACGTCAATCAAGTGCAATAAGTAGGTCAAATTTGATGGGAGGCCGTGTACACCCCGCAATGCACTCTAAGACACCAAGTAATATGATTTTAGGACGCTTGGTATCAGAGAACTAAATTCAGACATAAAACTTATCCGAAGTAAGTGAGAGGCTGTGTTACTCCCTGAGATGCATCCTGAAACCAAGTAATATGACGTATAAGTCCCTTTGTATGGGAAAACTGAACTCGGACTTAAAACTTAACCTAACTCGATGAAGTGCCAAAAGTAGGTCACACTGACATAATATTGGTGGGAGGCTGTGTTACTTCCCGAGATGCACCCTAACACCAAGTAATATAATACTAGGCCACTTTGTATGTTAAAACTGATTTTTGACATAAAAATTAAAAGCCAGTCAACCATGTAATATGGGTCATATGACCTTCATCTTATTTCACATGGTTAGTCCCTTCAACGTGCACCTGCACACAAAAATATATGATCCATTGTTGAAGTTTTGTGGATACACTATGCTTAGTTGCAAAGAAATGAACCTTAAATGCAAAACTTAACCAGAGTCGCTCAAGCATACAATGTAGGTCATAATGACCCAATTATTGTATTACTGCTCAGTACTACCCAAGGCACATCCACTGATGAAGTTTTGTCGATACACTATGCTTAGTTGCAAAGAAATGAACCTAAAATGCAAAACTTAACCAGAATCGCTCAAGCATACAATGTAGGTCATAATGACCCAATTATTGTATGACTGCTCATTACAACTCAAGGCACATCCATTGATGAAGTTTCATTGATACACTATGCTTAGTTCCAAAGAAACAAACCTTAATGCAAAACTGAAACCAGAGTAGCTCAAGCATAAAATGTAGGTCATAATGACCCAATTATTACATGACTGCTCAGTACTACCCAAGGCACATCCACTGATTAAGTTTCATTGATACACTATACTTAGTTCAAAAAAATGAACCTAAATGCAAAACTTAACCAGAGTCGCTCAAGCATAAAATGTAGGTCATAATGACCCAATTATTGTATGACTGCTCAGTACAACCCACGGCACATCCACTGATGTTTCATTGAAACACTATGCTTAGTTCAAAAGAAATGAACCTAAATGCAAAACTTAACCGTAGTCGCTCAAGCATAAAATGTAGGTCACAATGACCCAATTATTGTATGACAGCTCAGTACTACCCAAGGCACATCCACTGATATAGTTTCATTGATACACTATACACAAAGAACTGAACCTACGCGCAAAACGTAACCAAAGTCACAGATGCATGAAATGTAGGTCATAGCGACCCAAGTATTGCTGAACTGTGTTGTACTATACAAGAGGACTGTAGTGGTGATACATGTATATTACTATAGGTTTCTGAGAAATTGGGCTAAACGCAAAACTTAACCGAATCGGGACGTATGTGCGGACGGACGTACAACGGCAAATCTATATGCCCTAGCCACATTCCTGGCTGGGCATAAATAGGAGACAACGTACAACTCATATTGTCAAAGCTACATACCAATTATGAAATCATTCTGCCCAGTAGAAGCTGAGAAAACATTGTGACAAAAAGTGTTTGTAGACGGACGAACGGACAGGGCGGTGAATGCAGTATCGCCGCACTTAAAGACTTGTGGTATAATATTTCAAATTGTTTTAATTCCCTCAACTGATCTTCTAAATTTATTATTACTTCAAAAAATTGTAATTAAGTAGTAAACACGTAGAACATTTACTTACAAATAAGAAATTTAATAATCTTCTTTTGGCTTGAAAACTCAACACTTTACCATGCAATTATGAGTTGCTGATCCATAAAATGGATGGATGGATGGATGAATTATTGTTTAACGTCCAGGGGCAACCAGGTGCATATCAGGACGAGAACATGTTGATATGATAATGAATATGATCCCTGCTTTGTACTAGACCGACGCGCTAAGTCGGATTTTTAATGTGCTAGCTCACGAGGTAACTTTCCGCAGGAAGACATATCACCTCACTCGGACACATTATACTGACTCCGAGCCGACCAGTCTTTGCTCTTACTCCTAGATGCCGCGTGTCTGGCGGAGAAGCAGCAAATACCAATTTTAATGTCTTTGGTTTGACCTGGCCGGGATCGAACCCGCGACCTTCCGCACACGGGGCGAGCACGCTACCACGAGACCACCGAGGCGTTAATCCATAAAATGAAATATTCCATAAAAAGGATTATGAAATAACAATCCACGAATTTAAATCTCGCAAAAAAGCCTCATTTTTCCTTTTACCACGAAAATAAATGAATCCACCGTAGCTAGAAATCACTACAAAGAATAGGAAATCAAATTGTTATGCGTCAGTCGTATTTCAGTAGGTTACAATAAATTATTTGATACCAATTTTTATTCACAAGATGTGCACATTTCGTCGATTTACGACTCATCAGTTGTGCTCAAATGTAAACCCAAATGACTTATCCAAAAAGTTGAAGGGCAAATTAAAAAATACCAAAATGACCAAAAGTGTAAAGCCAAATCATGAAGACTTGATACGTTTTTATTCTCAAAAGGTTTCAAAAATTTCCACGATGTGCTTTAGCGAACTTCAAGCCGTCTGAAAAATCTCGGACACGCATAACGTTAGGGTATCATTTTTATTTTAAAAAAATAGGTAGGTTATTTTTCTTTAAAAAAAATGTTTATTTTATGTAAGGAATTTTAGTATTTTAACGGGGCTTTTACCAAAAAATAAAAATGAAGAGGAGGAAAAAAATTAGATCGGTAGGGAAACCTTCATCACACATTAAAATTGACCTCGTTATAATAGTAAAAATACTCACCGTATTTATATTTTCTGGATTGGGAGTAATGGAAAATGGAAATAACTAACTTTATACAACAGGCACTCTTAGAAATTCGCCGTATAATTATATTACATGCCACACTTTCACTCCTCGTATATAAATACAGATTTTGCATTTTTCATGAACTGACATAACCACATCCGATTATCAACGGTCAATTTAAATTATAACAGATCTGCTACCGAAGGACGACGCATCCCGTTATTTTCTTTCATGGGTCATAATTTAAGCATCTTTCATTCAAAACGATCGATACCTTCAAGGTTAATGGAATTAATTGCATCTAAATGGGAGTTATGCCCAAACTAGCCCATATGGTATCTCCAATTGAAAAACGTGGTTTGTGAATATTAAAAGATGGCATGCAATGATATGTGACTTCCATTCTCGGCTTCAATTCTTCATTATTCTTCGATATGTTGAACTATGCTGGTATTTTTATTTGTATTGTAAATTAAGAAAATTACCACAACAGACAATAATGTGTCATTTCGGTTTTCACAAAACGTTCATTTTCCCCCAACATTTAAAATGTGTGCATTTTCACAATATTTAAAAATTGAATAAACGTATAGTTCGAATGTTAACACTCTGTCATGGATAAATAAATAACAGTGTGCACGAGATTGATATATAAAACGAGAAAAAAAATCATATTCTTTTTTGGATAATGAACAGGTGCTTTTTCCAAGTATAAACCAGACCAAACTTTGTCAATTTATTGGCGTAAACAATGGGGTTTAAGTTGTCTTTTGTTCTAAAAAAATAATCTTTCTTAGGGAGATTATATACGACTAGTCATATTTAAAAAGGGCCCAAAAATCAACCTCATGCACCATAGAATAATATTTTCATTGAATGCTTTAACCTCGCGGGGCGGGGGTAACTTGACCATTTTATGACGGAGGCTGTGACGGTGAATTCGAAACCCATACCCGAAATTATCCACGTTATATCGAATTTGTGACCCGAAAATATCCAGGAAACCTAAAATTACACACCCGAAATTATACAAAAATAAAAAAGGCAGTTCTCATGATGAGAAATATTTAAACATTTTACATTGTGTAAAGTTATAAAAATCTGCAGAAATTTTTTAAATCTGACCGGTGTTACATCCTAGTTTTCCCCCATACTAGAATTTCAACACGGAAAATGGGTATATACTCAGATTTAGCCCCGGGGAAAAATGAGTATATACCCAATTCCCCCTCCTCCACGGAAAACCTGGTAGGCGTATACACATACTCATTCCCCCCATACTAATTTTTCCACCTTATTAAAAAATAAAATGTACATGTGATAATATCGACATTTGAGCAGATTGATCCTACATTTTAGCAAATCAAATATTGCCTGAGGCCACTGAGCGCTGAATGTGTGACCTGTTATTTGAAGAAGAAAAAAATCCAATAAAGAAATATCAGACGACTAAGAACAAAAAGAGAATTTTAAGAACTTTGTATAGTTAAACCTGGTAATATAATGTCTGCCGTTACTGGTCTGTGTGTGGGTGTTGGGGGGTGTGGGTGTTGTTTTTTTGTTTTTGTTTTTTTTTGGGGGGGGGGGGGGGGTGACCGTCGCAATTTTAGTTTTTGACCATGATTTTACATTTACCATTCGTGAAAAGTTTCAAGTTATGGAACAGAAATTATTTATGACGGACGGATACATGCATCTGGTAGGTGACACGGTTTAATAGAATAGAGACTGGGAATGGGGAATGTGTCGGAGAGTCAACCCGCCCAAAGAGCAGAAAACAGTAACTAAGTTTTGATCATGACCTACAAGGCTACAACGTATGGTTATCTACCTTGTACGCATTACAACCTCTAGTAGTGGAGAAAAATCATGCCCAGTTTCATCACTAAATTCCAAGAGATACGGAAACTAATTGTGACGGACGGACAAGCTGATTTCTATAGGACCTCCACCGATAGTCAGCGGGGTCCTAATTAAAAGCCTTCCTAAAACCAATTTTGTGGTCGTGATACCTATTAGGGTCTTCTCGTTCAAGTTACGATGCCATGATGGTAAACCAGTAACAGGAGGGATTGTGGTTCTTTTTTCTATGGAAAAACTTGATGCTCCCGGGAGCCTGAATCGCTTACCTGACGCTTTTATGCAAATTTTGACCTCGGACTTTCGGCCACTTTGAAATCGGTACAAAAGTAGCAACACTTATGAATGACCTAATACGAAAGACCTCTACAAAGTTTGTTCAAATTCTGATAAGTAGTTCTCAAAAAGAAGACAAAAATATCTTTTTCCATTGGGTTTCAATGTAAACTTTGACCATGGCTGGCGCCATTTTGAATTTCTGAATGGTACTAAAGTGACACTTATGAAGGACTGCATAGGGATGAGGGAAGATCTCTGCCAAGATTGGTCAAATTCTGTTCAGTGGTTCTCAAAAAGAAGACGAAAATATCATTTCCCATAGGGTTTCAATATAAACTTTGACATCGGCCGGTAGACATTTTGAATTTCCGATCGGCACCAAAGTAATAACACTTGGTTCTCTATGTGGAAATGGTGGTCCAATGTAAAAATAAAATCATGACCAACTTGTCCTTTGTGTTAAACTATGCTCAAATATTCAATTTTGTTAAAAATCATAGCGTTGTTTTTTTTAGTAGATAGTACGAATTTAATCAAGGGGGAAAGTCTAGTATTGATTCGGTCTGGGGGGAAATCTAGTATATACTAATTTATCCTACCATTAATTTCAGGGGGGGGGAAGTAGTATTTACTCGATTTTCCGGGAGAAAAACTCAGTATATACCAATTTATCCGGGGGAATACTCAGTATATACCCATTTTTCCGGGGGGGGGGGGAATGAGTAGGGGGAAACTCTAGTATGTGGCACTGGAATTCTCCACAGTGTCAACAAATCCCGACCCGAAATCTCCGCCGGTTTTGTAAAATCTTGACCCGAATTTGCCACACGTCCCGTATCAAAATATCATTGAGTTACCCATCGAGGTTTAACACATTTCATCATGTAGGCGTTGGTTTAATGCATAATTTTTTTATGTTTATTTAAACATGAAGCCTCACATACCATGCACTACTTAACATTTCAGTTTTTTCTTTGTTATCCGCGTATTTTCGAAGAATATTTGGGAATAATGCTTTGTGAATTTAAAGTAGTGGTCTAAACTCCTCTTTCATTTTTCATTTTCTGCATTTAATTTCTGTACACTATTGTCACACAATGTATGTAAATGCGTAGCAAGAATTTTGAATTTTGATTTTCAAAACTAGGAGTCTGTTGTCAAACATTAGCATGATTGTTGAAGCGGAAATAGAACACAAAATGTGTAGAGTACGGGGATAGCTACCTCTTGAGCTAATAAGTTAAAAATCTGAGTCAGTGTGTCGGTCTAGTATAAAAGAGGTTTTATATCATATCAATATGTTCTGGCCCTGATATATATGTACATTTAATAACTACTACTAGACATTAAACATTTATACATCCACCTATCACCCCCCCCCCCCCCCTTTCCCACCCACACACACACACAAGTAACAAATAAACAATACACAAAATCTTAGCATGCAACAATAGTCTAGAAATTAAAAGAAAACAGATTTGACTTTGGATTTACTCCTACGTATTATATGATACTTTTAGACAAGGATTCTTTAATGTTTTAACCAAATTACCAGATATAAATAACTTATCAACTTCTGAGAAACTGAAAAGAATACTTTCTCATAATGATCTTATGCAGTTTGCAGCTCCATTTATAAAAAAATCTCTCGAACTTAGGAAAGTGGACTTTATAACTGCGTAGATTTTGTACAAGTTTGTGTATGCTATATTGGTGTGACCTTATTCTACTTTGTTTTTTATGTTCATTTTGTTTGTTATCAACCCCTAGGGGTATAAACATGCATTTCAAATAAAGAAATATAATATATATGAAACGTTAGGTGTAATCGAGAAATTACGGAGCATAAGAAAAAAGAGGAAAAATTATTTCTCTCTCTCTCTCTCTTACAGTATTATTTTAATTAGATTTTCATTTAGTAATTTCCACAGTTATAATTTTTATTTATTTCGTTTCAATTTCTAAAAAAGTGGTTTTAAGCACATAATCAATATGAATTAAACGTGAAAGATGTTTCTTCAAAACTCAGCATGTCGGGTTTTGTTTTTAATGTTCATCAAAGGATTCTATATCACTCTTCATACCATACGTAATGCAACACAATTACATGGTGTGACACGGTATATTATAATTCAATTTTATTGACACACATTTCAGTTTGTCAGTAAACGTTCTCCAAACTACGGTTTCTAAGGTCCGAGTGAATAGATACACAGGAAGAGTTGAATACACACGAATATTTTTTTTTTTATAATGAATAGAAATATCGGCAAAAGAATAGATTCGAAGGAGAAGAGAAAGTAAGGAATCTCATTCGTGAGAACAGTATCACAGTAATATAGCAAACAAATACTAAAAAAAATAACTATGAGAATAATTAGAAAAAAAAAACGATAAGGTTATGAGCCTATCTATGAAAGTTTCGTCTCCTTCTACTTTCACAACAAATTGAGGGCATTGAATGAGTGTTTTATCGTCAAAAGTATATACTGTATTAACTAATATTTTCGTTCAGTGTGATTTAAAAAAATTATACATATAGGAACTGAAGTGAACAAGTTGTAAAGATAAAAGGAAAATAAATTAATGCACTTTATGAGCTATTAGGTAATTTTGCTTTAAAATATTACATTTTAAATTTTAAATGCCGAATTCAGTGCAAAAAAAAAACATTACATTTACAACAATATATATATATTGATAGGAATTAGACTTTTTCACATCGAGAATATTTAGTTCAACTTTCTGAACGATGCCTTTAAAGAAACTACATTGTTGTAAAGATATATTTATAACTTTTTCATGACCACTTGACCATTGACATGTCGAAGGAATTTATATGCGTGTCAAATTATAACCACGTCGTGAAATGTTTCATGGGTCAGATTGGGAAGTAAAATAATGTCATGGTTCACATTCCCGGTTGACCCATGCTGCTATGGTGACGATCGTTATTATCCTATTTACAGTAGTTTCAAGTTGCGAATTAGCTGGAAGATGTTAAACAATAAAAATCCTTATATTGTAATTATTCTATTGATAAACGCATATAAAACTGAGATAAACACAAATCTTTAGTCACACTTAATTATTGATAGTTATCAAATCACATTATGTTCCTAATCACGGTAACTTGGTTATTGTCAAATGTCTACAATATGCAAAGTAATTTAAAAAAAAAATATGAAAGAGATTAAAAATTAGTTCAGAACTCCATATTTTTTCATTTCCATATTTAATCTTCAAATGTGTGTTAATATATGTAACAGGAAGAAATAAATAGTTCAACATATCAGACTTCATGCGAGCTGCATAGTTTTACTAAATTATATTAACAAAAACAAAGTCGTGAACATTTTTACCAATTTAAACGAGGTCGAAGAAAATCATTTCCCATCATATTTTCTTGAGCGCTTGATGCTGGATTCAATTTTTTTGGACGCAGGACATTTTAGCGGAACATTTTACAGCCAATTTTTATTATTTTGTTACATACAATGTATAGTAAGCAAACATATTGTCAATAGTGAGAAGATTAATGACTTTTACCTAAAAACCCTCCAAAATTATTTGACGCGCATTACAAGATCAGTAAGAGGGGGCGCTGCGACCAAACGATCTGAACAATGTTCCAAAGGCTCTGTGTAGAATTAAAAGAGCAAACACATATCCAGCTTTGCCCACGACACAGTTAGAAACACTCAGGGTGCTCCTAATGACCAACATACAGACTAAAAAATTTGAACATTTTTACAGCTCAAAGACCCAGACCATTACCAAACTCTCCCAATAAAATGTCCACATAGTATTTTAAATTCCGCAAAATTACCGCTAAAGGTCAATTTTTTCCGCGAAATGGTCTTATCAATGAGCTAAAATGTAACGCGTCGGATTTTTTATTGCATCGTGATTAACGAAAATTGTGGGTACTTTCTGATACAAAAATAATTATGGAAGATACCAGAAAAAAAAAACATCTTATTGCATATTGAGGCTTATATTCTTCCAAATTTAAGTGGATTTAATATGATCTGAACTGACATATTAACTGAAGATTGGTAAGAAATAAAATTATTGTAATCAATTATAATCATTGTATCTAAATTGTTATTGATTGAACTGTCCTTTGAGGCGTCTTCATTGACATTAAAGAATTTGAATTTTTGAATTAGTAACATCAAAATATGATAAACGAATAAAAATATCTTATCCACTAAACCTTGTCTTTTTTTTCGGCCACCGCTTTTCTTGTTATTTATAATGTTGATGATTATACTGTTTGTGACGTTTAAAATGTTAAGAAAATTGACAGTTTCCCCAAATATTCAAGCAGACTTTCAATATCTCGGAAATTATGTATCATGAATGTTTACAACGCCTTGTTAAGAGAAATCCTCATAGATCCGAATGTTTCGTACTTAGTTGTAAAAGTAGTCAACTATTATTGCGTCTTTCTTACTTTACCGATTGTACACAATGACTCTGATAATATCAACAACGGCTGTATTATTAGTTTGTTACAGTCATGACAGTAATTTTGGCCTGGGGAGAAAGTCACCCTGCATTTCCCATTGCAAGACAATAAAGAATCACACATGAAACACCATTAGTTGCTGTTATGTTGCCTCTTTGGAGTGTTAAAGACATTAAATTAGGCATGGGATGCTGACACAAACCCCACATATATTCGTTTTCATATCACATCAGAAAAAAATACATTATAATTTGATCGAATTTATAAAGGAGAGTATTTTGGCATATTTTAATTACGTCTAGCTTATACATAAAATAAAAATTATGATATTTATTTATTCTCAAATATACTATTTGACTATTTGTTGTTAGTTTTTCATTCCACAGAAACTCAGTTACAGTGGCCAAATCTAGTATTTCCTTATTTGATTAATAACTGTTTCTTCGTGTTTTGAAATGAGTTACTTAAATACATGACCAGTTGCGATAGGGCAAAATATCCCGAGCCGTAATTCGTAGAGGCTACAGTTTAATAAGTGATTATTTATATTTACAGATACACTACGTCAGTATGATAAACAAAAAAATAACAAAAAATCGAAAAGAGAAATGTGCATATCATTCCATCTGTGGACAATGTGCATGTAATGTCCATGCACTACTAAGCCCGACGTGTTAACCCTGGTGTAGAAAAATATGTGCAGACGTATTATGGTATAGGTTGTCGTCGGTGTCGGCTTCCGTAGACAGTTAATTTTCCGCTCATTTACTTTTGTTCTACATGTATTAAACAAATCCTTATAATATTTTACCTCAATGATCTCCATATACGAATGATTTTAGTAAATCTGGACTCTCTCGCTTTTTTTTTTGGGGGGGGAGGGGGGATAAAGTTTTTTTTAATATAATTTTGGTGTACATTTTAAAATTTTCAAATGATTTTTGGTTTTCAATGTTTCTTGATTGAAATGGAATAAACGTCATTTAGATCCATATTTTGACTATCTCTTAAATACCTCTATCTTTTAGAGATTTAAAGGGGCCAAAAAAAGTGTCACGTCTTAATTTTCGAAACTTTTTACCTGCGCCAGCTACGGAGTTGGAGTAATTTACACCTGGAATGGGACTTCATATTCGATTATTTCATAAAATAAGAACATAAAGACATAGCCCTTTGCTCTTTTGAGTTGTCCTATGTATCCGATATTGATTTGCAATACATATTTCATTTCTCCTACGAATAATATGGGGCTTCCTTTTAAGAGCTTATTTGGAATTTAACTATTGTTAAAATCAATTTACACTGCCAAATTATATAAATAATCATTTACTCAAGAAAAACTAGAACTGTCCTGAAAGGGACTAATACCACCCCCCCCCCCCCCCTTCAGCAACATGTCTGTTTTGAAGCCTACACAAAGTTCAAATCATCATATTTTTCAAAGTACTAGCCCAAACAGAAAATCCTGACAATGTGTATATCTCTATAATGTGATCTAACACTCCATAAAAAGTTTCATGAGAATCATGCAAGTACATGTAATATAGGAGATGTTGCGGACGACACGTGTAAAGAAGTTTTGTTAAAAATTGCATAAGTCCAACAGCCATATCTTTTACATTTCTTGTCCAAACAGAAATTCCTGACAATGTGCACATCTCCATATAGTGATCTAACACTCCATAAAGTTTCATGAGAATCATGCAAGAAATGTAGGAGGAGTTGCGGACAACGTTATTTCGGACAGACGGACGGACAGACTGAAACCAATATACTTCCAAACTTCGTTTGCGGGGGTATAATTAATAAAACGCATGTTTCACAGACTCACAGACTTATCGGCAACCGTCGCGTCATTCAAAAATCGATATGGAGCGGCCTATGTAAATATGTATTACAGTGCAGTACAAGATTGTTATTGTACACAACTTTTTCCTGTGGAAAAGATACTTTTTGTCCTCAAAGCATACCCAATTCACGTTTACGTAAAAATATGTACACACGGCATAAAGGTGGATATACCCTGTAATATATCGTTTGACGACAAATACGATGCCATATTTGTGCACGAAAAAGTTTATTTCAGGACGAAATATGAAAGTATATATAACTGTTAAATGGTTAGGAGGATAGTAACAAATTTATTATTCTCAAAGGAAAACAGCTGCATGGTGACGAGGGGAACAATAAACTTTGGTACATACGCCTCATATCATCATCTTAATGCTTACTTTCCATTTGATCAATTAGAAGTTTGATAATTCTCTTTTATTCATAAGTAACGGGGTTAAACCGCTCAAATATATGCACGTGTATGATGAATTGATGGACATAATGGGTGTGGTCAACGATAACCAATCATATGGTTTTAATTGTTCATGGTCACGTTATTACATGGAACCGTGTCTGATCGATAGAAAAACTATAATTAATTGACGAAAGATTACACAGAAATCATTTAAGTTGAGAGGTATGTTCATTTTATTTAAGATTTAGTTACGATCGAGTTAATCATGCCGTATGTAATTGAATGCATTGAGGATTGGAAGGTTGTTCAAAATACAATATTATGAAAATTGTGATTTCAAAGTATCTCGGAAAACTGTGATTTTGAAACCCAAAGACATTAAATCAGGTATATTTATAGGTCTAGGGTTTTCAGTTAATGTAATAACCAGGGAGTGGGGTTTTTCATGATTTTTGGTATTAATTCGGGATGTGTTTTGAAAAACTAATATATATTCGGGTTGTAAATTGACGGTGCTATTCAATTCCTCAGATATTTGTGCATAATTATCAGTATATGTCGGGGTGTGCTTTGCCGATATGGCTGTTTTGCGGGTATAGGTATTTTCATCTAAATAATTTTTTTTGTATAAAACGTGTATTCTAGTATTTGTTCGGGTACCTTTTCTTAGGCCATTTCCGCACATCCTCGTCAACAATCCAGAGAGTTACCCCTCCCCCCTCTTCCGGGTGATTACACTAATTTCCAAGAACATTTCGTATCGTCTTTAGAAGTGAGGTTGATTATTTATGCAATCGGTAAGTCTTAACGGAAATGACCGAGCTTCATATTTGTTGCCCAAAATAATCTAATTCCAAGAAGTGAGAACGTAAACATTGTAATGCATTTCAAATTTATTTTATTCATTTTAATTACAATCTTCACTCATTTATTTTGAGAAAATTAGCGTAAAAAGCTTTAGTTACTGTAAAAAAATAACATTGAGGAGCTATTTTGGGAAATCGTAAATATCAAAACACGTGATGATTCAATCGATGATGTTTATGATAATGTATTTCATTCCCAGCCTCTTCTTGCCAATGTGACGCCTGGCAAATATCATACGTTTCGTAGGCGTTGATAACCACTTTGCAATTTCTTTTTTTAGCAGAAACAGTAAATGATCTTGGTCGACTACTACTATTTACTTTGTGTACACATTTTCTTCAGCAACTTTCGCTATACGCAAGCGCACGATTTCCACGGTAAGAGGTCATGTTGAGGTCATATGAATAGGGGCGGGAATTAGATAGATTTTTTGTCGCACCGACAAAAATTCAAACAGGGTTTGTTTAATGTTAGTCCATCGGTGATTTGTTTACACAAAAAATTTCTCTAGACCATTCTGAAGGATTGTTTTATTATTTTCTATAAAACATTTAATTTTTTTTTTAAATCGTAGCTACTATAACGTTAACTGTTCGTACGTGACACGGTAAGATTTTCCATTCGGGCGTCTGTCAACTTCTTACATGTATCTTCTGTTGTTGCGATTAGGGGCGTTATTTCTTTTATAATGATTGCATACCATCTGTAGATCAATTGCAAACATTAGTGTTCGCAGGTAGTCGAATTTATAAAAAATGTGCAATTAAGCTTGTGACCTAGACTTTTCTGCATTTAACTTTGCACAGTATTGTCATATGTATTTACAGGTGAAATAAAGTTTTAGGATTTTGATTTTGAAAATAGGGGCCCAGGGATAAAATGTTGTACCAAAAGTAGTAAATTTCAATTTTGGCCAAAATCTTCCTATTTTTCAGATGTAATATTATAAGAAGGGATTGCTTCTTTTAGTAGGTTCATAGGGATTTAAAGGCATTGACCGACTGCCTTCATGCTTTAAATGTGTTTCGGTCATCCATGAGTGCTTTAAAATTTGTTTACACGCTAATGAATTACAAAAAGACGATTTCAATTATTTAAGAGTGTTAAATCATTCATTTTTAGCTCCCCTGTGCAAAGGTCCATGTGAGCTAGGATGGCTCTGAAATCAGTATGCCAATTGGAACCAAAATTGGCAGCAATGGTCCTTTATTAGCTCACTTGGCGTCCGTCGCATCGTCGTCGTAGTAAAATTTCCGTTAAAGATCTTCTCTGAAACCACTGAGCTAATTGGAACAAAACTTAGCGGCAATGGTCCTTAGGTGGTTCTCTTTCAGAATTATATCCGATGATCCGGCCCCTCATCCTAGATTGCCGCCAGAGCCGAACATAGTTTAACATAGGACACTATGGGAAATTTACTTAAAGACCTTCTTGACTGAAACCACTTGGTCAATTGGAACAAAACTTAGCAATAATGGTCCTTGCGTGGTCCTCTTTCAGAAAATTTCCAATGACCGACTGTCAACCAAGACGGCCACAGTTTAACATAGGACCCTATTGGAAACTTACTTAAAGATGTTCTTGCCTCCGGCTTGAAACCACTTGGCCAATTGGACTAAAATTTAGCAGCAATGGTCCTTAGGTGGTCCTCTTTCAGAATTAGATCCGATGACGGGCCCGTCATCCAAGATGGCCTCCAGAGCCAAACATAGTTTAACATAGGACCCTATGGAGAATTTAATTAAAAATTTTCTTGTCTGAAACCACTAGGCCAATCGGAACAAAACTTGGCAAGAATGGTCCTTAAATGATCCTTTTTCAGAATTATATCTGATGACCCGGCCCATCATCCAAGATGGCCGCCAGGACTGAACATAGTTTAACATAAGACCATATGAGAAATTTACTTAAAGATCTTCTTGTCTGAAACCTAGTATAATATAGGACCCTATGGAGAATTTAATTAAAGATCTTCCTGTCTGAAACCACTGGTCCATATGGAAGAAAACCTGGCAGTAATGGTCCTTAGGTGGTCCTCTTTCAGAATTATATCCAATTTCCCCACCTGTAATCCAAGACGGACGCCAGAGCCTAACATAGTTTAACATAGAAAACTATGGGAAATTAACATCTTCTTAATATCTGAAACCACTGAGCCAATTGGAACAAAACTTAGCAGCAATGGTCCTCTTCCAGAATTATATCCGATGGCCCCGCCTACGATAAAAAATAGCCACCATAGTATCTTCTTGTCTAAAACCACTGGGCCATTTGGGAAAAAACTTGGCAGCAATGGTCCTTAGTTGGTTCTCTTACAGAGTTATATCCTACGAACCAACCCGTCATCCAAGATGGCAACCAGAGCCGAACAGTGTTTAACATAGGACCTAACTGGAAAAATCACTGAAAGGTCTTCTTGTTTGAAATTGAAACTTGACAGCAAAGTTCCAGGCTGCCAGTCAAGATGGACATAGTCCAGGTGAGCGATCAGGCTCCAAGATGGACATAGTCCAGGTGAGCGATCAGGCTCCTGGGAGCCTTTAGTTAAAGTTGTAACCGATGACCCAGACTTCCATCCAACATGGCGCCAGAGCCAAACATATGGGAAAACTGATAAAAAAATATTGTCTGAAATCAGTATTCAAATTGGAACCAATCTTAGTAGCAATGGTTCTTAGTTGATCCTTTCACAGAATTGAGTGCGATGACCCTGTCTGCTGTGCAAGATGGCCAACTTAGTTTAAGTTTATGGTAAAATTCACTTATAAGTCTTTTTTCCTAAACCTGTGAGTCAACCCAATTTGGCAGAAATGGTCCTTAGAAGGTCTTTTTATCAGAATATTATTTGTTGGCC
This sequence comes from Mytilisepta virgata, assembly GCA_028015205.1. Lineage (NCBI taxonomy): Eukaryota > Metazoa > Mollusca > Bivalvia > Mytilida > Mytilidae > Mytilisepta > Mytilisepta virgata. The sequence goes on along the minus strand of CM051518.1, from coordinate 59,924,475 downwards.
TGGACCATTCAAGGTGGTTAACTAACACCCTGTGGGAAAATACATTTAAAAGCTCTTCTTGTTTGAAACCAGTGATCAATTTGGAACCAGTGTGTCAATCAGAACTTTTATCCTCCAGACTGCCAGTCAAGATAAACATAGTCAAGCGATTTATATTGCTTTAAGTCTGCAAATGATGTAATGTGAGCGACACAGGCTTCTGGGAGCCTCTTATTCAATATTCATTGCAGTATCTTATATTCTCGTTGCATGGAAATATTCATGGATTTCTGCAATATAGCCTAATTTATTTTATTATAAAGGTTTGTCGATGCGTACATTTCAGTTAGTTACTTTTCAAATAGAAGACTTTATAAAAAAAAATTTACATATGATGTAATTTTTTTTAGGTTGCAACAGTTTGTATGGAATATTTTACCAGTAATAATAAAGACCACAACAAAATATATCTCTGGCATATTAGAGGACGTTTGCTTAAAACATGAAAAGGACCCAATATAAAACTGGAACAAGATTCTGTTATAAACAAAAAATAAATCATTTATCACAAGAAGCCTGAATGATCAATTTTTAGACATTGTCACCATCCCAACACTCGCTTTACATTGCAATACAATGGGAATTTTCTATTGGCAAATACAGTTAATAAATGAAAGACACAAACAAGCAGCTAGCTACTGACGTAAGTTATATAAGTACAAGGACGGAATGATATTATAGTTTAGTTGAATAAATGTTAGATTTAACAGGGTAGTTGGTAAGCATTTTTTTTAATAATGGCCCAAATCAAGGATTATAGTGATGTCTGACTGTGAATTCATGCTTCACAATTATATGTTCACTATATTTTCTGAGCTGTTTGAAGTTTAATATTGATAATTTGTGAGATTGTTCATCTCCTTCTTCAGGTGTGTCACATATTTTACGAATTTCTACCTTGTAGGCCAAGCTAATTCATATCCTTAGTTCAAATTTCCATACTATGGGTGCTCGTTCAGAAACTGTTTGCTATATTTTCAGTACATTGTACTTATTGTGATACTTTGCATTAGTTGTCAATGTCTCACAAATGCCTACTCCTGTACATTATACTGACTCCGAGCTGACCAGTCCTTTGCTCTTACTCCTACAATGCAGATGCTGTGTGCTTGGCAGAGAAGCGGCAAATACCAATTTACATGTAAATATCTTTGGTTTGACCCGGCCAGGGATCGAACCTGCACCTTCAACACTCAAGGCGAGCATGCTACCACGAGACCACCGAGGCCGTTTTGAATGATGATGAAGATAAGAAAAAATAATGTATGCTAGGAATACATAAATTGTCTTTGTACATCAAAATTAAAGAAAAAATTTATTTTTAGCATAACAAGATTGTATATTTGTATTTGGGAATAAATTTATTCCCTGAAAAAGAAGATTGTACCTTGGTGTTTAAAGAATAAATTTATTCTCTGAAAAAGAAGATTGTACATTTGGATTTAAAGAATAAATTTATTCCCTGAAAAAGAAGATTGTACATTTAGATTTAAAGAATAAATTTATTCTCTGAAAAAGAAGATTGTACATTTGGATTTAAAGAATAAATTTATTCTCTGGAAAAGTAGATTGTAAACTCAGATTTTAAGAATAAATTTATTCTTAACAAAACAATTAAGATGGCTATTACTAAAGTTGGGTCATATCAGAGGTAAGAATAAATTTATTCTCAGTCTACAAGCAGTTAGCTTTGAAATTGTTCATGACCCAAGAATAAATTTATTCTGAAATATTTGTCTCAGGAAGATACATTTTATAATGAACTTTAATGTTAATAGTATATTTATTGTTACTTTGGAATAAATTTATTCTTTGGGTTTTACCTTTTCTGAAATATACCACCAATTTAAACAAATAAACGGACTAAAAATGTTGTTTTTGCCATTTTGATGGAATTTTTCAATTTCATACCGGTAAAAAGGACATCCAAGAATTTCCTTTTTTAGTTTGGAAAGCATGTATGCAAACATAATTCGTTAATTTGCTATTTTCAACTAAATTCCATGCAGATTTAAAACTTATTCAACTGTTACAACGTTACATTCAGGGGATTGTATTTGTGTGTGTGAGATTGTGTCTGTGTGAGAGATATAAATGGCGATGATGTGTGTGTGTGTGTGTGTTTGTTGAAAGATGTGTGAATACGTCATGGATATCCATTTCTTGGATGTGTACTCACCTCGTATCTTCAATTGGCGCAATGGCATTAACTTTCAAAATCTCTTATTAATTTGATATAGTTTAGCTTTCTATCGACAAAAGAACACCGAAGCGACATATAATTAACTAAACAGAATAAGAACAAGGCAGCACAGGCACTAAATAACTTGCAATGAGGACTCCCACTGAAATCCAGGGGATTTGTGAGACAGAAACGTCGTATCTGCCTATCAATTGATGGTGACGAATATAAGATTCTTTGATTAATGAACTCAACAATGACTGTTTATGTGAAAGCAACCTAGCGCTTCCAAGAACGTTGTGGTATATATCACATGTACGTCAGTAACAAATCGATTGTATTTTTGTTTGTTTAGTTGGAGTTTTATGCGGTTCTCAGCAGATTTGGCTATTTCGGGGCGGCCAGTTTTTATTGGTGGAGGAAGCCGGAGTACCCAGAGAGAACCACTGACCTTCGATAGGAAAATTGGCAATCCTTGTCAATTTAGATAGAAGTCGAACACAACCAGCCACAGGTGAGATTCGAACCCAACAACCCCAATGTTGACAGGCTAGTGATCATTATTGTCATGACGAACTACCTTGACCACTCGGCCACCGAAATCAATTGTAAAATATACACATCATAGATTAGATGTATTACTGCCAATAAAAGGGAATGTGGACAACAACAATAATTAGCATATGCCTTACTATAGAGAAAGATTATTTAAAATGTCGCTGAGATATAATCAGCGCCTTCTACGACGGGCAGATAATATACATTTGTCGAAATTTCCACACAAAGTGGATGCAGTGTGCTAATGAACAACATAACTTGCAGTATGTGCGATTCAAACGTAAATATTAATGTGTGAAACCCAATAAATATTTGGAATAGGATTATCACTCCTTGTATTATATATGTTTAAGCATGCCTTGGTCCATCTAAATTCACAATTATATATAGATTCTCCTTCAGGTACGAGTGACTTGTGGAATTTCTCCATCCGACATAGTTAAATTTTCGACTTTCAACACGCGAGTATTCGCGAGCGTGTTAAAATCTAAAATGTAACTATTGGGGTGGAGAAATGCCATAACTCACGAGTAAATTGAAGGAGAATGTAATCCTCCTATGGTTTTTGACAAAAAATTTAAAGAAAATGTCGTTGCTGTGTACTTTTTTTTTATTCAGTCGTCATTTCGGGACTTCTCTAGTTTATCGTTCCAATACCTGTAGAGAAAACGGCGGTAATTCCCACGTAGAAATTTAAAAGAACATGAAAAAATGACTGTAACGATCACGTTGTTTTAACTGCAATGTACAAAATATGACTGTAAATGACAGTCGAACTATTTGGAAATATTTACGACATTTGTGTCAAACAAATTATCACTGCAAGAGAACTGTTTTTGTTCAGGCAAACACATTTTGACCGCAACAACACTCGCCTAAGGGTTTGAGATCACTCAAAGAATTTAATCAAATAAACTAATCTGTGATTATACATGTATAAAAATAATCAATTAAAGGAATTTGATTCATCTCAAATTGTGAAAAATTATAAATCCAATTAAACATTTTTTTACTTTTAACCTGTGTAATTTTGAAATTAATGTGTTTTTCTTCATGGAATTTCTCCAACCGAGATAGTTAAATTTCCGACTTTCAACACGCGATCTTTTGCTAGCATGTTAAAATCTAAAATTTAACTATTGAGGGTGGAGAAATTCCATCACTCACGAATAAATTTGAAGGAGAATCTGTTTCTCCTATGATTTTTGACAAAAACCTCAAGAAAATGTCGCTGCTATGTAGTTTGTTTACATAGTCGTCAATTCGAGACTTCCCTAGTTTATCGTTCTAATAACTGTAGAAAAACGGCGGTAATTCCCACGTAGAAATTTAAAAAACATGAAAAAATGACTGTAACAACTACGTTTTTTTAACTGCAATGCACAAAATATGACTGTAAATGACAGTCGAACTTTTTGCAAATATTTGCAACAATTGGGTCAAACAAAATATCACTGCAACAAAACCTTTGTCATTCAGGCAAACACAATTTGACCGCAACAACACTGGTCTAAGGGGTTGAGATCACCCAACGAATTTAAACAAATAAACTAATCTGTGATTATACATGTATAAAAATAAACGATTAAAGGAATTTTATTCATCTCAAATTGTGAAAAATTATAAATCCAATTAAACATTTTTTTACTTTTAACCTGTGTAATTTTGAAATTAATATGTTTTTCTTCATGGAATTTCTCCACCCGAGATAGTTAAATTTCCGACTTTCAACACGCGATCTTTTGCTAGCATGTTCAAAATCTAAAATTTAACTATTGAAGGTGGAAATTTCCATCACTCACGAGTAAATTTGAAGGAGAATCTGTTTCTCCTATGATTTTTGACAAAAACCTCAAGAAAATCTCGCTGCTATGTAGTTTGTTTACATAGTCGTCAATTCGAGACTTCCCTAGTTTATCGTTCAAATAACTGTAGAAAAAACGGCGGTAATTCCCACGTAGAAATTTAAAAACATGAAAAAATGACTGTAACAACCACTTTTTTTAACTGCAATGCACAAAATATGACTGTAAATGACAGTCGAACGTTTTGCAAATATTTGCAACAATTGGGTCAAACAAAATATCACTGCAACAAAACCTTTGTCATTCAGGCAAACACAATTTGACCGCAACAACACTGGTCTAAGGGGTTGAGATCACCCAACGAATTTAAACAAATAAACTAATCTGTGATTATACATGTATAAAAATAAAAGATCAAAGGAATTTTATTCATCTCAAATTGTGAAAATTATAAATCCAATTAAACATTTTTTTTTACTTTTAACCTGTGTAATTTTGAAATTAATATGTTTTTCTTTATAAAAGGCTTTCCTTAAAAAAATTGTAACCTGGAAATAGTGATCAATTGCATGTTTTCCGTTCATCTACATTATGTCTAAAAATATAATGATATACGGATATCGATCGTAGCAGTCCATGATATATTATATAGAAATGTCTTTCATTCAATGAGCTGTTATGGAACTGTCCGCCTGGACAAATTGATTGGCAGACACCTGCTGTGATTAATGAATAGGAGGTGTGGAAGGTTGTTTAGGTTATGTAGATAAACGTAATTGAAGTAAACAAGAGGGGCGGTATTGAAAATATTTTCAACTAATCATATTTCATTGATTGAAAATATTTCATTTATGAATAATACAAAATAATACGAATAATGAAGAATTGAATAGATTAAGATATTTCATTTTTTAAAAGATATTATGCATTTTATAATAGAAAATGACATTATCTTCCAGGTATTGTGACTAATAAATTATCCTAAGTGATATCACGTGATACATGAGGCACGCGGAGCCTCATTGTCATTCTCAAGTTGATCAAGAGAGAAGCTGCACGTAATTTTTGGAACTCTTGATCTAGGAAGGTGAATATATTTTATTTTATTTATTTTGAACCGTGGTGGTTCATTAGCTGTGGTGGCTTATTTTGGAATTTGGCTATGGTGGCCTTTATATAATATCTCTTGGTTGAGATATAGTGTTCGAATATATTTGAGGTGTCGACATAAAAAGTTATGGAGTGGCGGGTAGCCATCAGGAAATCTTTTGTTGGTATTTTGGATTACTGGGAATATGTATATTTTCAATTATATATGTCTGTTTTTGGGGTTTTTATACAATGGCTGCTCGATTGAACATGGAACTAGTAATATTTTGATTTTCCAGTTTGAACAGATAGCGCGCACGGTATGCTTAATATTATTTGTTCGTTGGATTTTATTTTTCAAGAATTAGTTGTTATGTGGAATTAGTTTAAAATTTATACTTATAAATATATGATCTATGTGTAGTTTGGTTAGTAATTGGGAAGGGATTAATGAAGATCTTTGTTCTTTGTTCGTTAAAATGGCGTTCGTGAACGCGCTTGATTTTCGCGTGGGGGCGTGGTGTTTGCAGTTACACTGATTGGATTGCTGTGTCAGAAAAATGGCGTTTCCTTTGTTTCTCAGCGGTAATTTGAGTGGGGCCTTAACTGTTTTATGTTTGTATACGAATCAGCTAATCGGTGTAAAATCTAATTGGAAAGGAGATATAATATGAAAGGAAAATAGAATGGAATATTTTATAGACCAAGGGTGAAATAAATGATTGGTGGGGGGAGAATAAATGTTTTAAATGAAATTAAAAATTGCTCAGAATTCAGTATGAATTTTTCAGATGCCTGTCACAACATTGAACAGAAGACATTCCTTGGTTGGGCAGAATATAATGCCTCTCCTAAAGAAATTAAAGAATTTTAAAGGGGAAAGGGTAGCCTCCCTTGCTAGGATGAAAACTTCAATGCCAACTGAAGACCTGTCCCAGGAGGAACTATATATAAGAGATGTAAAAGTGGGTACCTGCCAATGGAGAGCAAAGGGAAGGATATTTAAAAAAAGGGAATATATTTTTAATCCATTGAAAATGAAAGTGTATGAGACACAAGAATTTTGTGTATTTGACTAGGGACGATTGTTTAAAACTATTTACATAAATAAAACACAGTTTTAATTTGGAGAGCCATTGTACTCTCCATGCTTGGTTTAATTCAAACCGGAAACCAGAATCCAGTTTTTCAGGGAAAATCTCACCAGTTACCCAATAGTGTTGATAGGTTTATAGTATCTAATATATAATAATCCCATATATTATCTGGGTGACAGAAAAAATATGTATTATTGTTCCCCTGGCCCAATAGATATGATAGATTTGTGTAATCGTCCGAGACATTGTACTTTAATTATTTGTATATTATAATTAGTTGTGATTATTCTGCTCAATTTTGGCGGTGACAAATAAAATTTCTTTCTTTCTTTCCTTTTATTGTGCAGGTAGATATTTGAATGTAAGAGGTAACACCATAATCACGGCTTAGTTTATTGAAAACTGGATCGTTGAATATACGATATAGATAAGGATGATTTAAGTGGGAAATTGTTTACATTATTTTTCTTAGTTGCATATTTATTTGCATTATTTTGGATTTTGCAGGTGTCAGCAACAGGACTTGGAAATGAAAAGGATGCAGATGAACCTGAGCCGCCCAAGAAAAAGATGTCGAAAAAAGAACCTGTCTCACATACTGCTCCATCTACGAGACATGAGAATGACGTGCATTCCCTTAAGGACAAGGTGAGATTCCTTTGTATGCAAAATCACCCCAGTGAGGCACTCATTTTATTAGCTTTGGATAAATTATCCAGAAAGGCTAAGAATGTTCATCATGAAGACTATGAAACATATGAAGAACTATTAAGACAGGCATCGAGAAACCAAGGAAAGATAAACATTGTGAATTTGACATTAAATGTGCTAGGTGGCAAGGCGTCCGACTTGGTGACTAAGGCATTGTCAAAATGCCTTAAAGACGTGGAACAAAAAAACGCCCAGGAACAATCTGCAAAAGCACCTAATCAGGCTAAACCTGAAATGACTTCGCCACTAGCAAGTCTGTATCCACAGATGTCGCATATGATCCAGGGTTACAATCCTATGATGATGTTACCCCAGTATATACCTTTTAATTATGGGATGGGTCCTAAACCAAAATATTACAATAGGGGACGACAGAATTCCACTTATTCATCAGGACCTAGACAAACAGGACCTTGTTTATTCTGTGATGGCATGGGACACCTGATAAAAGATTGCGCCAAGTTGAAGGCTGCCAAACAAAATAAATAGTATTGTAAAAATGTTATAAAATTTATGGTTTTTTACTCAAGTCGCATTTGTATAACAATGTTTGATATATTTTTGATTTGTTAGGTACTGATTTTTCAAGTATATAAAATTGTTTTTAACCACCATGTTTTCTTGGCCCAGAGAAACTTATCTCTAGTGGACATTGTTCACGTGGGCTGTGAGAATGTGGGGGTTTCCTTTTTCCATAGTCAGCTCATGCAGGTGAATTGGTTTTTTAAGAAAATTGATAAACTTTTGAATACATTAACAAAGCTGCAATGTACACTACAAAATTTTTATTACAGGTATCAAATGGGAGTACAATTTTCCAGATACCTAAATGGGAAGAAATAGGGGATTTTGATCCACCGTCTATTTTGCAGTCTAGTAGGAGTTCACCTGCATGGGTGACTGTGGGAGGGGAAATGACCCACCTCACAGCCCATTTGGATTCTGATATTCTGTCAGAGAAAATCCTGAATATGTCATTGCGAGACCCCAATTATTTTGTTTCGGGTCAGCTCCATGAGAATTTTGGCGAGTGGGAAAAAATGTTATCAAAACTTGAAGTTCTTGATTGGATAAACAATGGAGTTAATATCACAAAATATTTTAAACATTTTAAAGGGAATTTCAAAGGACAGGCATATAACTCAAGATTACCACCCAAACGAATTTTTCAAAATTCCTCTTCATGTAAAACTTTTCTGGATTTTATCAAATGTGATTTAATTGAAAGATTAAAGAATGGGTCATTAAGATTATGGGGGAAATTAGGAGAGTGTGAAATGCCACATTTAATTATGCCAATAACTATTGAGCCTACAAAACCAAGATTATGTCATGATGAAAGATTTTTAAATCTTTGGATAGAACATGTACCTTTTCAATTAGAAACATTAAAAGATGTTCATCGTTTGGTAACACAAGGAGCACAAATGATATGTTTAGATGAAAAGTCAGGATATGACCATATTAGATTAACTAGGGAATCACAAACATATTTTGGTATACAGTTTGGTGGTTGGGTATTTTCATATACTACTTTACCTTTTGGTTGTAAAATGTCACCTTATATTTATCAAACAGTTGGCATGCAAGTCACTACATATTTGTGGCAAATTGGGATGTCGACTATCTAATATATTGATGATCGTTTTGCTGTATGTAGCAAGACTACATGTGTGGACGATAATGATATATCTATAACAGATAACTTGTTGAATAATTTTCAATCATGTTTTATCAATTTTAAGCCTAATCAAATGTTGTATGTTATATTACAAATATTGACAAGACTTGGGTACACATTGTCACTGAAAAAATGTCATTTTGTACCATCCACATGTGTAAAGTACTTAGGATTTTGGTTGATTCAATACAAGAGGCTTTTATTTTGCCAGTTGATAAGAAAGAAAAATTCATTGTGTTAAGAGAATCAATTTTATCTTGTAAAGAGGTAGACATTACAACATTGCAAAGATTTGCAGGAAAATGTATATCAATGAATTTGGTTGTACCAGCAGCAAAACTGTATATAAGAGATGTAAATTTAGCTATTTCCTGTTGTTTTAAGAATAGTAGAAATGTATTAGTTGGGGGTGCATTGCGTCTTGAAATTGAGCATTGGCGTTTTTTAGACAATTGGGCAGGTTTTGTCAAATGGAGGAAAGAATATCATCATCAACTTATGCTAGGAACAGATGCTAGTTTGTTTAGATATGGGGTAGCCATCTTGTCAGGATCTATGAAGGGAGAGAAGTTTGGTGATTATTGGTTAGAGGGAGATTCAAGACCAATACATTTGAAAGAAGCAGAAGCTTTGTTAAAGGCAGTTCAGTCTTTGAAATGTAGTATAAAGGACTGTAGGTTAGATGTCTAGACAGACAATATGTCTGTTTTGTATGCATGGGAAAATCAGGGTGGCAGAGATTTTGCACTGAATCTTATTATGAAACAGTTGTTTAAGTTTGTATTTGAGCATAATATCCAACTCTGTTTGCAATATGTGCCTTCAGCAAAGAATGAGGCGGATGCTCCTTCTCGTGTTATTGATATGTCGGATTCTATGCTTTGTTCTAAGTCGTGGTTAAAGGTTGAATTGGCTTATGGTCCTCATACAGTTGATCTGATTGCGTGCGAGTCAAATGCTATGAAGACGTCAACAAATGATTTACTTAAGTACTTTACTAAAGGACCTTCACCACAATCTGCAGGTATAAATGTGTTCGCTCAAGATCTTTCGAAAGAGGAAAACCCTTATGTGTTTCCACCGTTTGTTCTATTATTTCCACTTTTGAAGTATCTGAGGGAACAAAAGGTTTCTATGTGTACATTTATAGCTCCAGTATTTCCTACAGTGCCTGTTTGGGAACCTTTCTTAAAGTCTTATTGTATTGGTTCTTTTGTACTTGGACATAAAGGAGAGTTAAATGTTGTGAAATATCCCACAAAAGGGGGGTACATATGTGGCAATAATGGGTTAAAATGGGACTTGAAAGCTTACAGACTTTCATTTGCATAATATTGTTTGTTTCAGGTTTTTGATACTATTGACCTGTTAGATATTGATCAAAGACTAGAATCATTGGATGGGCAGTTACAGAATTCAGTGTCTCAAAAAAAGTTGAAAAAATTAACAGATAGATTGAAACAATTTTTGTTAAACTTGCAAAACACACCTACTGTAATTAATGTCATGCCACATGACTTGCGTCGGTTTTTAGTGTTGAGTGACTCATTGGGGAAAACACAGGTCCATCAACAAACATGTCCTTTTATTGGAAGAAAGGGTATATAGTCATGTTCATGTAGGGTGGCATTGGCTTTTAATACATTGTCAGTTTTGGAGTCCCAATTAGTCAGCATATTTGAAAATCATGGTAGAGGTCGGCATTGGGATGAAGTCAAGTTATGTGGAAATCCAGCGGTCTCAGTTCTTAACAAGCAATATGTCAAAATAGTAAGTGAAGAACAGGCAAAGGCGCGTATATTACCAAAACAAGCAAAACCATTGTTTATTGGGAAAATACGTTTAATTTCATCTTATATACATAATCAGATGAAAAGTGGTGATCTGCTTTCTTTAAGGGAAAGTTATACTTTGGTTCGTGACCAAGCTATCTTTAAGCTTCAGTTTTTTGCTGGTGATAGGGCATCAGACATTTCAAATCTCTTAGTCCAAGAAATAAAAGAATTACCTGATAAATCTGGCTATGCTTTCTGTCATACCTTTGGGAAAACTTTAAGAGGGGGTGATGGAAAATGTAATACTTTTGTAATAATGAGATGCCCGGATCAGGTGATATGCCCTATAATTGCTCTGGAGTTGTATTTTTCATTTGTTAAGAAATGGGGTATTAGATTGTTTACTGGATATGTATTTAGAATTGTTACTGAGAGTGGTAGGGTGTTGGATGCTCCTGTGACATATGCAGTTATTTATGATAGACTAAAGACCTATTTGAATATTCTGGGTGTTAATGAAGGGGAAACTCCTCATTCTTTAAGAGCAGGTTGTGCTATTTCGCTTGCAGTATCAGGTTCTGATACAGCACAAGATGACTTGAAGCAGCATATTGGTTGGTCGAGCGATAAAATGGCAGATTATTATAGCAGAGCAACTAGGTTAAGGGATGCTAGTAGTGTTGCTACGAAACTTGCAAAATCTGTAGAGACCAATAAAATAGAACATTTTTATAGGAAATTTGGTGATTTTGCTAACCTCAAATGTGCATTTGTTTAAGCAGGGTAGTTTTGATGTTTGCCGGGGATTAATTTTCGTATGGCAATGTGTATTATCACTTTTATAGGAACATTTGATTTTAACATACTGTTCATTTTGATATATTGATGTCATGTTTATTAGTTTTATTGTTAAGAGGTTGTTTGAGAGAATTAGATTGTTAAAACATGAACATTTTGTTTTGTGCTCATATTGTATTTACAGTTTTGTCATTTGTTAATATTGTCAAAATATCTAGGAAGATACATGTAATAAAATACTTTTCACAACACATGTGTGAGTATATATTTTGGATATAGGGTAATGTCTGCTGATTTAAACAATAAGGTTATGGAGTTAAATGTACAAAAACAATAATATAATGTACACGATACAATAGCATACTATACAGTAACAGACACAATATGGGAAAATGCTTCGATTGTTTCTCCTCATTTGGATTTTCTTGTCAGACCTGTTTATCCCCTGTCCAACAAAGTGAGGAAGGGGATGTAGCGTTTGGTCCGTTCGTCCGTTTGTCCGTCCTTTCGTCTGTGACAAAATTAAAGTCCATGAATCTGAAGTATAAGTCTTCGATAAGCTTTTGTTCATGGATGCATCTTGGATAGTACGTGAGGTCTGTGTATAATAAGGTTACCTTGACCTATATTTCATGCCTGAATGACCCAGGTTTAAGTTTACGTTAAGGTCCATATATGGGATACTACATGCCTAGCAGAGTCACTTTTAGAAAAATCTAGAACTTGCTCGAATGATGACGAGTTGAAACATACCAAAAGAAAAGAGCTTCTTGACATATCTTGGTATCCGGGGATATATACAATAAAATTTTTATGGTATTTCAAAATAAACCTGCAAAATTTAGTTGTCATGTATGCACTTAAGTGAAAGGGATACAACTTTTGGTAACATTTCGATGGTAAAGCACATACTACAGGTATTATACGGTTACCCTTCAATGTTGCAATAGAGGTAGTCTCTGGTTTGTTCAGTCTCATGGTTTTCTGGAATTATTTATCTTGAGTGTTTGTCGATGATGAGTATTGGGAAGAGGATTAGGGTGGGAAAGAGCAATATTGTAAGTTATGTCACAGGTGTTAAGTAGTTTGGAATGATGCTTGGCTCCATTCATACCCAATACTTAAAATCAACCAAGTTGTGAATGTGTCAAAGAGATGTCACTTATGATACGTTATTATCCTAAGTGATATCACGTGATACATGAGGCACGCGGAGCCTCATTGTCATTCTCAAGTTGATCAAGAGATTGCTGGTTAAAATTAAGGATGGCTCTTGATAATCATTATAGATGGTTACATTTAATGCAGATTGGTTTTGTTTTCCCCACCCACCCTCCCAGTATTATTTTTGGTTAATGACATACAGCTTTAAATGGTGATTTGATTCATCCTGGATTACAGTAAAATTGTAAATTGGTAAAATATGGCATTAGCCATATGGACATCTTTTACCAGAAAGACAGTAGATTAGTTTGCAGTAGATCATAATTATAACGCTGGCTGTATTCCATGGTAGAATTCAAGGAAATGTGTATGGATATAGATGCCACGAACTTGGAAATAAATAAAATAATGGTTACTAAGGTGTCATGGTACTCAATCATTTACAGCTTGGCTCCATTCATACCCAATACTTAAAATCAACCAAGTTGTGAATGTGTCAAAGAGATGTCACTTATGATACGTTATTATCAGTGAGATGTAATTTCACTTGTTTTATTATAAATTCATTAGATTTTCTGTTTTCTTTTCATTTATGCTTGCGTCTAAAATTGTGTTGTATAATAATTTCCTTTGATATATTTCTTTGAAGATCTACAAATTGATCTTTAAAATGATACGGATTGAAAATGTTAACTGAAATTGGGCTCATAAATGGTTGTTCTATTATCCTTAACCGCTTTATTAAAGAAGCTGTTGAATAATGTATACACCGAAAGATTAATTTCAAATATGCTTACATTACCAACCTCCTTATGTTTCACACCTTTTTACATGGTGCTTATTTGACACACAATGCACGTCAGCATGTGACTTTGCAAATAAATTATTACCTCTCAATTCCAAAGTCATCAAATTATATTAACACTGGGAGTTTCTGAAATTTTATGACTAAAAAAATATTAAGCATATATCTTAGTAACAATAAAAAATTATATATATATAATCAAAGCAAATTGTTTTTTGTGACAATGAAAGATTAATTTTCTCTTTTATCTTAGGAAAAAAATATTGAATATTTATTACATGTATGCTTGAAGTTTTATCATGTGCATGTACAGCCTTTCTAAATGCTATTAATCAATCAGACCAGTTGTTATATATATTCTTATTTATATTTTTGTGTACCAAAATGAAAAATAAGGACAGTCAACAGAAAATTATCTTAACGCTAATGTCTTTTCCTTATAATAATGTGATATAAAGTTAATCTCATAGATTTTTCAAAACAATATGTTTATCTTTATTTTTTCATTCAATATTTTTATTTTATTTTTAACCAATGGATCATTATTAATAATTGATTTTAAATCAAGGAAATTGTATTTGTTTAGAATTTTTTTGGTGTGTTCCCATTACTTGTATGTCCACTTTTTGAAGAAAAAAATAGATAAAATTTATGATGGGCATAGTAGAAATGGTTCTGTTCGATATAACGGGTCAATATTTCATAGGTCCGATTTTCTTGGGTTTATAAACAAAAACATATTCGTTTCAAAATTACGTAAGTTAAAATTTAAACATTTTACTTATCATTTAATTATTTTCCAGCAATTTAAGATGAATAAATCTAATCCATTAATCTAATTATATAACAGCAGATTATTTTGTTTATTTGAATACTTTGAAACCGCCCCCCCCCCCCCCCTCACGTTTGAACATCAGGTACATGTAAATATTGCGATGGTCAGATTACGTTTGATAAAATGCCAAAAAAACGTTGTAACGATCAAAGATTTTCTGACATGAAAAAAATACATCTGTTACAATTTGAAAAGGGTTGTCACAAATATATTTCCATTGCTACCATCACTAGTGAGTGTTATTACCGGCAAAATTTATTGGTTTAAACTATATTTATTTATAACGGACTGGGAGAAAAACATCGCAGTCCGGTGCGCTAACCGCCACCCCAGGTCGCTCTTCAGATACCATCTGATGCAACTTGTATTATTAGGTATGTATATATCTTTGCACATTTGACATTACCCAAATATCAACCCAGAGGCTCAAAATTTATTCAGTTTTTCTTATTCGTATAGGGTAAAGACTAACATGCGATAGACATTGTTTCTACGGCAGTTGGAAGGATTGTTACAACACATGGCATAGCAGGGATTCTTGCTTAAGATGTCTTCAAGAAAAAAGCTTATTCAAACCGTTCGGAGGTGGTAATAATTTGTCAAAGGAAACTAAATTATATTTAACAGAATAATATTTTTCAACCACCACATTGCTACCTCCAAAGTCTTCATCGTCTTCCTTTATATCGTGTACTAAGAAAACCTCACTTTCTGAATTTGTTGCATACAAATAGCTTTAATTACTTGACGAACTGTAGCACGTTTCCTAGCGACCAACTCTTTAAAAAACAGAAAACAAACATTTGGAGAATTTGAACGTTCCCATTTGATAGAACCTTAAATATTTCAAGTCGAAATTTAGGGTAGACCTTTTGTAAGATGAGAGCAAACGTACATATACATGATAGATTTGTTAATAAAAATAATTTATAGGAATTCAAACTTAGGATTCAATAATCATACCAGCAATAAAACTAAATAAAATAATTAATTTTTAAAAATAATCAAATAATCTTTTAGGGTCTATCTAAATAGTTTCCGAAGTAGAAAAAATTAATATAAAAAAAAAATAAAGAAAATATAATTTAATAATTATAAATTAAAATCATCATACTTTGAAGAATTTGCATAATTTTGCTGACTATCTTAACAAAACCTTCTGACAATATACTCTTATTACAGTAAGAAATTAAAATTCTTATCTGCAATAAAAGGAATTAATCAATCTTTTTATTTAATAATTTTAAAGTTTCAAATTACCATTTGTTTTACTTCACCTTCATTTAGATTTTATCCATAAATAAAAGAATGTTTAATGATTTAAAACGTTGAAGAATTTATATTTTCAGTTTGTTGCTGTATAAAAATCTCATATGCAAATAAAGGACTTTATGTTTGGTTAAATTAAATTATCAAGAACGTAACTTCTTGGAACATAATAGTAAAGTTTAGTACTTTAAATCAATGGCATTACATTCAAACAAGTTCAGTTACTTTGTAATGTCTTACAATGCCTTAAAATAATAGAAATTTTAATTTTTATCTACATGTATCGTGTTTTGAATTAGTTATTTCTCAACTTATTTGATAAACAACAAAATGGATAACAGAAAATGTCAATCAAAGCAACCAAACCGAAAACGGTAAAAAAGAAAACCAAAGAGTACCTAACACAAACATGAACAGGCTTTTGATTACCCATTAATTTTTTAACGTTTTGTTTGTGTAGACTTAGCAGAAAAAAATTCTTGTGTTCTGAATGCTAGGATTCTAAAGAATATAAATTATTTCTTTTTTCTTTCTTTTTTTCAATTCATTCAAATTATTGAAAATCTTAGTTGCCATCTAAGTTTTACTAGTTAATTGTTCAAGCATGTCTTTTAGTTATTATTATTTGACTCACTAAATTCCCCTGATAGAATACTTTAAACACGAAAAACCATTCACAATACACGACACATCAAAGGTTTTAATCAAGGAGAGCGATACAGACCCCTGGTAGCCTCTAGTTTATGTATCCCCCCAAAAAAAACTATTAAAATATTCTTACACAGTAAAACCTGCTTTCTAATCCCTTTGCTGCGGTAGACCTACTGCATTACACTTGAACGCGTTTGTCTCCAACAGTGATACTTCATTAACCAAATATAATTCACAACTAAAAAATTGTTTTCTTATTGGTTAGATGGTCTAGATGTTGATTTTCGAATCTCAAATTTAAGATGTCTAATGTCGGATTTAAAATATCGAATTTCGACATTCGGATACTTCTGGGCTTTCGTAGTGATCACATCAGGAAGTGCGAGGTCTGCAGAATTTTGTTTTACCAAACATTTACTGGTACATAGATAAAATTTACCCAGTGTTACCGATAAATGCATTGTTGAAGAAATTACTTTAAAGGCATTCCAAAATAAAAAAGGAAATTCTTTGATGTCCTTTTTACCGGTATGAATTTGGAAAATTCCATCAAAATGGCAAAAACGTCATTTTTTGTCCCTGGATTTGTTTAAATTGGTGGTATTATTAGAGAAAAGACCTCAAGAATAAATTTATTCTGAAAATTAATGAAAACTTTTAAAAACAGCTTTACTTTTACAGATAAATCAGAATAAATTTTGGTTGGTAGAGAATAAATTTCTTCTTAACTTGTCCTCAGTACATAAATATACTATTATTATTAAAATTCATTATAAAATGTTTCTTTCTGAGACAAATATATCAGAATAAATTTATTCCTTGGGTCATAAACGGCTTGTAGACTGAGAATAAATTTATTCTTAACTCTGATATGACGCAACTTCAGTAATATCCATCTTTAGTGTTTTGTTGAGAATAAATTTATTCTTCAAATCTGAGTTTACAATCTTCTATTCCAGAGAAAAAAATTATTCTTTTAAATCCAAATATACAATCTTCTTTTTCAGAGAATAAATTTATTCTTTAAATCCAAATGTACAATCTTCTTTTTCCGAGAACCAATTTATTCTTTAAATCCAAATGTACCATCTTCGTCTTCAGAGAATAAATTTATTCTTTAAATCAAAAAGTACAATCTTGTCTTCAAAAGAATAAATTTATTCCCAAATTAAAATATGCAATCTTAATATACAACCTTGTTTTCCAGAGATTTAATTTCTTCCCAAATTAAAATATGCAATTTTAATACACAACATTGTGTTTCAGAGAATAAATTTATTCTCAAATTAAAATATGCAGTTAATCATACAGCTTTGTTTTTCAGAGAATAAATTTATTCTTTTAATTTCAATGTCCCATCTTTTTTTTAAAGAATAAAGATGTTAACAGTGTGCTACAATATTATCTTATCTAGCACAAAAGATTTTTTATTCAGTGTTATTTAACATATTTAATTTTGTGAATTTGGGAAAAAAAATTAAAATAGAGAAAAAACTGCAGACATATAATACTGAGATGAGATAGCTTTGTTATTTTTTTTAACTTAACAACAGAATGACTTAAATGTTAATGTTTCAAATTCAAAATCAACCTTAGTCTACTGGTTCGTAATATTGTATTAAAATGCCAACATTTGCAAAAGAAACACCAAAGGGATTAAACTGAACGTCCATAAGAATGAAACACAAAATGAATTCATAAAAACAGTAACATAAACAAATATATGTATATGTACCACAAAGTTAAAACTGAAATAATAGAAAAGACGTAGCACATTTAAACTTAACATTTAAAATGAGACAGCACAAGATGTAAAACACAAACAATGTGAGATACCACAATTCACTGGTTTTGCCCAATTTTTCACTGATTTTTAACAATCTTTCAGTGAATTTTCGCACGAGCTCCTTTGTTAAACTATGTTTGGCTCAAGCAGGCCATCTTGGATGGCCTGCTTGGTCATCGGATACAATTCTGAATGATGACCACCTAATGACCATTGCTGCCAAGGTTTGTTCCAATTGGCTTTGTGGTATCAGACAAGAAGATCTTTAAGTAAATTTCCCATAGGGTTCAATGTTAGACTAGGTTCGGCTGTGGTATCGGAAAACTGAATTCGGACGTAAATCTTAACGTCAATGATGTGCAATAAGTAGGTCAAATTTGGTGGGAGGCCGTGTTACACCCCGCGATGCACTCTAAGACACCAAGTAATATGATTTTAGGACGCTTTGTATCAGAGAACTAAATTCAGACATAAAACTTATCCGAAGTAAGTAAGGCACGATAAGTAGGTCAGAGTGACCTAATTTTGGTGTGAGGCTGTGTTACTCACCGAATTACATCCTCACACCAAGAAAGATGATTGTAGGTAGCTTGGTATTGGAGAACTAACTTAACCTAAGTAAATGAAGCATGATAAGTAGGCAAGGGTGGCTTAATTTTGGTGGGAGGCTGTGTTACTCCCTGAGATGCACCCTGAAACAAAGTAATATGACTAAGTCCCTTTGTATGGGAAAACTGAACTCGGACGTAAAACTTAACCTAACTCGAGGAAGTGCAAAAAGTAGGTCACAGTGACATAATATCGGTGGGAGGCTGTGTTACTTCCCGAGATGCACCCTCACACCAAATAATGATTGTAGGTCCCTAGGTATCGGAGAACTGAACTCGAAGGTAAAACTTAACTTAAATCAATGAAGTGCAAAAAGTAGGTCATGATGACCTAATTTTTGGTTGGAGGCTGTGTTACTCCCCGAGATGCACCCTCACACCAAATAATGATTGTAGGTCCCTAGGTATCGGAGAACTGAACTAAAGTAATATAATTGTAGGCCACTTTGTATGTTAAAACTGATTTTTGACATAAAAATTAAAAGCCAGTCAACCATGTAATATGGGTCATATGACCTTCATCTTATGTCACATGGTTAGTCCCTTCAACATGCACCTGCACACAAAAATATATGATCTATTGTTGAAGTTTTGTTGATACACTATGCTTAGTTGCAAAGAAATGAACCTAAAATGCAAAACTTAACCAGAGTCCCTCAAGCATACAATGTAGGTCATAATGACCCAATTATTGTATGACTGCTCAGTACTACCAAAGGCACATCCACAGATGAAGTTTTGTTGATACACTATGCTTAGTTGCAAAGAAATGAACCTAAAATGCAAAACTTAACCAGATTCACTCAGGCATACAATGTAGGTCATAATGACCCAATTATTGTATGACTGCTCAGTACTTCACAAGGCACATCTACTGATGAAGTTTTGTTGATACGCTATGCTTAGTTCCAAAAAAATAAACCTAAATGCAAAACTTAACCAGAGT
This sequence comes from Mytilisepta virgata, assembly GCA_028015205.1. Taxonomy (NCBI): domain Eukaryota; kingdom Metazoa; phylum Mollusca; class Bivalvia; order Mytilida; family Mytilidae; genus Mytilisepta; species Mytilisepta virgata. The sequence goes on along the minus strand of CM051518.1, from coordinate 59,904,676 downwards.
CGCTCAAGCATAAAATGTAGGTCATAATGACCCAATTATTGTATGACTACTACTCATTAGAACCCAAGGCACATCCACTGATGAAGTTTCATTGATACAATATGCTTAGTTCCAAAGAAACAAACCTAAACGCAAAACTTAACCAGAGTCGCTCAAACATAAAATGTAGGTCATAATGACCCATTTATTGTATGACTGCTCAGTACTACCCAGGACACATCCACTGATGAAGTTTCATTGATACACTACGCTTAGTTCCAAAGAAATGAACCTAAATGCAAAACTTAACCAGAGTCGCTCAAGCATAAAGTGTAGGTCATAATGACCCAATTATGGTATGACTGATCAGTACAACCCACGGCACATCCACTTATGAAGTTTCATTGATACGCTATGCTTAGTTCAAAAGAAATGAACCTAAATGCAAACCTTAACCGGAGTCGCTCAAGTATAAAAAGTAGGTCATAATCACCCAATTATTGTATGACTGCTCAGTACAACCCACGGCACATCCACTTATGAAGTTTCATTGATACACTATGCTTAGTTCAAAAGAAATGAACCTAAATGTAAAACTTAACCGGAGTCGCTCAAGTATAAAAAGTAGGTCATAATGACCCAATTATTGTATGACTGCTCAGTACAACCCACGGCACATCCACTTATGAAGTTTCATTGAAACACTATCCTTAGTTCAAAAGAAATGAACCTAAATGCAAAACTTAACCGGAGTCGCTCAAGCATAAAATGTAGGTCATAATGACCCAAATATTGTATGACTGCTCAGTACAATCCACGGCACATCCACTTATGAAGTTTCATTGATACATTATGCTTAGTTCAAAAGAAATGAACCTAAATGCAAAACTTAACCGGAGTCGCTCAAGCATAAAATGTAGGTCATAATGACCCAATTATTGTATGACTGATCAGTACAACCCACGGCACATCCACTTATGAAGTTTCATTGATATACTATGCTTAGTTCAAAAGAAATGAACCTAAATGCAAAACTTAACCGGAGTCGCTCAAGTATAAAAAGTAGGTCACAATGACCCAATTATTGTATGACAGCTCAGTACTACCCAAGGCACATCCACTGATGTAGTTTCATTGATACACTATACACAAAGAACTGAACCTACACGCAAAACTTAACCAAAGTCACTGATGCATGAAATGTAGGTCATAGCGACCCAAGTATTGCTGAACTGTGTTGTACTATACAAGAGGACTGTAGTGGTGATATATTACTATAGGTTTCTGCGAAATTGAGCTAAACGCAAAACTTAACCAAATCGGGACGTATGTGCGGACGGACGTACAAGGGCAAATCTATATGCCCTGGCCACATTCCTGGCTGGGCATAAATAGGAGACAACGAACAACTCATATTGTCAAAGCTACATACCAATTATGAAATCATTCTCCCCGTAGAAGCTTAGAAAAAAATGTGACAAAAAGTGTTTGTGGACGGACGAACGGACAAGGCGGTGAATGTAGTATAGCCGCACTTAAAGACTTGGGGTATAATATTTCAAATTGTCTTAATTCCCTCAACTGATCTTCTAAATTTATTATTACTTCAAAGAATTGTAATTAAGTAGTAAACAGAAAATCTCGGACACGCATGCCGTTAGGGTATCATTTTTATTTTTAAAAAATAGGTAGGTTATTTTTCTTTTAAAAAAATGTTTATTTTATGTAAGGAATTTTAGTATTTTAACGGGGCTTTTACCAAAAAGTCAATAAAAATGAAGAGGAGGAAAAAAAATAGATTGGTAGGGAAACCCTCATCACACATTAAAATTGACATCGTTATAATAGTAAAAATACTCACCGTATTTATATTTTCTGGATTGGGAGTAATGGAAAATGGAAATAACTAACTTTATACAACCAGCACTCGTAGAAATTCGCCGTATAATTATATTACATGCCACACTTTCACTCCTCGTATATAGATACAGATTTTGCATTAATTATCTACGGTCAATTTAAATTATAACAGATCTGCTACCGAAGGACGACGCATCCCGTTATTTTCTTTCATGGGTCATAATTTAAGCATCTTTCATTCAAAACGACCGATACCTTCAGGTTAATGGAATTAATTGTATCTAAATGGGAGTTATGTCCAAACTAGCCCATATGGTATCTCCAATTGAAAAACGTGGTTTGTGAATATTAAAAGATGGCATGCAGTGATATGTTACTTCCATTCCCGGCTTCAATTCTTCATTATTCTTCGATACGTTGAACTATGCTGGTATTTTTATTTGTATTATAAATCATTTCGGTTTTCACAAAACGTTAATTTTCCCCCAACATTCAAAATGTGTGCATTTTCACAATATTTAAAAATTGAATAAACGTATAGTTCGAATGTTAACACTCTGTCATGGATAAATAAATAACAGTGTGACGAAGTGTCAAAGCACGAGATTAATATATAAAACGAGAAAAAAAAATCATATTTTTTTTAATAATGAACAGGTACTTTTTCCAAGTATAAACCAGACCAAACTTTGTCAATTTATTGGCGTAAACAATGGGGTTTAAATTGTCTTTTGTTCTAAAAAATAATCTTTCTTCGGGAGATTGTTATATACGACTAGTCATATTTAAAAAGGGCCCAAAAATCAAGCTCATGCACCATAGAATAATATTTTCATTGAATGCTTTAACCTCGCGGGGCGGGGGTAACTTGACCATTTTATGACGAAGGCTGTGTCGGTGAACTCGAAACCCATACCCGAAATTATCCACGTTATATCGAATTTGTGACCCGAAAATATCGAGGAAATCTAAAATTACACACCCGAAATTATACAAAAATAAAAAAGGCAGTTCTCATGATGAGACATATTTATACATTTAACATTGTGTAAAGTCAACCTGAATTATCCTCAGTGCTTTATAAAAATCTGCAGAAATTTTTTAAATCCTGACCGGTGCTACATCCTAGTTTCCCCCATACTAGAATTTCAACACGGAAAATGGGTATATACTCAGATTTAGCCCCGGGCAAAAATGAGTATATACCCAATTCCCCCCTCACCACGGAAAACCTGGTAGGCGTATACACATACTCATTTTCCCCCATACTAATTTTTCCACCTTATTAAAAATAAAATGTACATGTGATAATATCGGTGAACGACATTTGAGCAGATTGATCCTACATTTTAGCAAATAAAATATTGCCTGGGGCCACTGAGGGCTGAATGTGTGACCTGTTATTTGAAGAAGAAAAAATCCAACAAAGAAATATAAAATATCTTTTTCCATTGGGTTTCAATGTAAACTTTGACCATGGATGGCGCCATTTTGAATTTCTGATTGGTACTAAAGTGAAAACACTTATGAAGGACTGCATAGGGATGAAGAAAACTCTCTGCCAAGATTGGTCAAATTTTGTTCAGTGGTTCTCAAAAAGAAGACGAAAATATCATTTCCCATAGGCTTTCAATATAAACTTTGACATCGGCTGGTAGACATTTTGAATTTCCGATCGGCACCAAAGTAAAAACACTTGGTTCTCTATGGAAATTGTGGTCCAATGTAAAAATAAAATCATGACCAACTTGTCCTTTGTGTTAAACTATGCTCAAATATTCAATTTTGTTAAAAATCATAGCATTGTTTTTTTAGTAGATAGTACGAATTTAATCAAGGGGGAAAGTCTAGTATTGATTGGGTCTGGGGGGACATCTAGTATATACTAATTTATCCTACCATTAATTTCAGGGGGAAGTAGTATATACTCGGTTTTCCGGGAGAAAAACTCAGTATATACCAATTTATCCGGGGGGAAACTCAGTGTATACCCATTTTACCGGGGAATATTTAGTATATACCCATTTTGTCCGAGGGGGACTGAGTAGGGGGAAACTCTAGTATGTGACACTGGAATTCTCCACAGTGTCAACAAATCCCACCCCAAATCTCCGCCGGTTTTGTAAAATGTTGACCCGAATTTGCCACACGTCCCGTATCAAAATATCATTGAGTTACCCCCCGAGGTTTTAACACATTTCATAATGTAGACGTTGGTTTAATGCATAATTTTTTATGTTTATTTAATCATGAAGCCTCACATACCATGCACTACTTAACATTTCATTTTTTTTCTTTCTTATCCCCGTATTTTCGAAGAATATTTGGGAATAATGCTTTGTGAATTTAAAGTAGTGGTCTAAACTCCTCTTTCATTTTTCATTTTCTGCATTTAATTTCTATACAGTATTGTCACACAATGTATGTAAATGCGTAGCAAGAATTTTGAATTTTGATTTTCAAAACTAGCGGTCTGTATTCAAACATTAGCATGATTGTGGAAGCGGAAAATAGAACACAAAATGCGTGGAGTACGGGGATAGCTACCTCATGAACTAATAATTAAGTTAAAAATCTGAGTCAGTATGTCGGTCTAGTATAAAACAGGCTTTATATCATATCAATATGTTCTGGCCCTGATATATATGTACATTTAATAACTACCACTAGACATTAAACATTTATACATCCACCTATCACCCCCCCCCCCCCACACACACACACACACACACACACACACACAAGTAACAAATAAACCATACACAAAACCTTAGCAAGCAACAATAGTCTAGAAATTAAAAAAAAACAGATTTGACTTTGGATTTACTCCTACGTTTTATAAAATGTGTGAGTCTTCCAAGGAAGACATGTGTCGCCTGCGGACGTCAATTTTTACAAAAGATATTAAAATTTTCTAAAAATGAAATATATATGCACACCTTTGCATTAAAGTTAATGCACAGAGAAAGTTTCATCAAATTGCTGTGAGCCGTTACGGAGTAGTTGAGGATAGAAGTTTTGAACCCCCCCTTTTTTTTCAAAAATGTCAATTTTTACAAAAAAAAATATTTAAAATTTTTAAAAATAAAATATATATGCACACCTGTACATTAAGGATAACGCACAGAGAAAGTTTCATCAAATTCCTTTGAGCGGTTATGGAGAAGTTGAGGATAGAAGTTTTGCCCCCCTTTTTTTGCAAAAATGTCAATTTTTACCCCAAAAAAATTGAAATTTTCTAAAAAGGAAATATATATGCACACCTGTGCATTAAGGTTAATGCACAGAGAAAGTTTCATCCAATTCCTTTTAGCGATTTAGGAGGAGTTGAGGATAGAAGAAAAGTGTGACGACGCAAGACGCAAGACGACAGATAGTGATCCCTATGTGTCGACCATGCGTTCCGCAGGCGACACAATAATACTTTTAGACAAGGATTCTTTAATGTTTTAACCAAGATATAAATAACTTATCAACTTCTGAGAAAATGAAAAGAATACTTTCTCATAATGATCTTATGCAGTTTGCAGCTCCATCTATAAAACAATCTCTCGAACTTAGGAAAGTGGACTCTACAACTGCGTAGATTTTGTACAAGTTTGTGTATGCTATATTGATGTGACTTTATTCTACTTTGTTTATTATGTTCATTTTGTTTGTTATCAACCCCTAGAGGTATAAACATGCATTTCAAATAAAGAAATATAATATATATGAAACGTTATAGGTGTAATCGAGAAATTACTGAGCATAAGAAAAAAGAGGAAAAATTATTTCTCTCTCTCTCTCTCTCTCTCTCTTACAGTATTATTTTAATTAGATTTTCATTTAGTAATTTCCATAGTTATAATATTTATTTATTTCGCTTCAATTTCTATTTAATTGGTTGGGGAAAAAAGTGGTTCTAAGCACATAATCAATATGAATTAAACGTGAAAGATGTTTCTTCAAAACTCAGCAGGTCGGGTTTTGTTTTTAATGTTCATCAAAGGAGTCTATATCACTCTTCATACCATACGTAAATGTAACTCAATTACATGGTGTGACACGATATATTATAATTCAATTTCATTGACACACATTTTAGTTTGTCAGTAAACGTTCTCCAAACTACGGTTTCTAAGGTCCGAGTGAATAGATACACAGGAAGAGTTGAATACACATGAATATTTTTTTATAATGAATAGCAATATCGGCAAAATAATAGATCCGAAGGAGAAGAGAAAGTAAGGAATCTCATTAAAACGGAGATTTCGTGAGAACAGTATCACAGTAATATAGCAAACAAATACTAAAAAAAAAATAACTATGAGAATAATTAGAAAAAAAAACGATAAGGTTATGAGCCTATCTATGAAAGTTTCGTCTCCTTCTATTTTAACCACAAATTGAGGGCATTGAATGGTATTTCGAGTCTTTTATCGTCAAAAGTATATACTGTATTAACTAGTATTTTCGTTCAGTGTGATTTAAAAAAAATTATACATATAGGAACTGAAAGGAACAAGTTGTAAAGATAAAAGGAAAATAAATTAATGCACTTTATAAGCTATTAGGTAATTTTGCTTTAAAATATTACATTTTAAATTTTAAATGCCGAATTCAGTGCAAAAAAAAACATTACATTTACAACAATATATATATTGAAAGGAATTAGACTTTTTCACATCGAGAATATTTAGTTCAACTTTCTGAACGATGCCTTTAAAGAAACTACATTGTTGTAAAGATATATTTATAACTTTTTCATGACCACTTGACCATTTACAGGTCGAAGGAATTTATATGCGTGTCAAATTATAACCAAGTCGTACAATGTTTCATGTGTCAGATTGGGAAGTAAAATAATGTCATGGTCCACATTCCCCGGTCGACCCATGCTGCTATGGTGACGATCGTTATTATCCTATTCACAGTAGTTTCCAAGTTGCGAATTAGCTGGAAGATGTTAAACAATAAAAATCCTTATATTGTAATTATTCTATTGATAAACGCATATAAAAGTGAGATAAATACAAATCTTTAGTCACACTTCATTATTGATAGTTATCAAATCATATTTCCGGTACAAATGACATTATGTTCTAATCACGGTATTGTCAAATGTCTACAATATGCAAAGTAATTTAAAAAAAATAATATGAAAGAGATTTAAATTAGTTCAGAACTCCATATTTTTTCATTTTCATATTTAATCTTCAAATGTGTGTTAATATATGTAACAGGAATTCGAAATAAATAGTTCAACATATTAGACTTCATGCGAGCTGCATAGTTTTACTAAATTATATTAACAGACACAAAGTCGTGAACATTTGATATGTCTGTAGTGAAAATTTTTACCAATTTGAACGAGGTCGACGAAAATCATTTCCCATTATATTTTCTTGAGAGCTTGATGCTGGATTCGATTTTTTTGGACGCAGGACATTTTAGCGGAAAATTTTACAGCAAATTTTCATTATTTTGTTACATACAATGTATAGTAAGCAAAAATATTGTCAATAGTGAGAAGATTAATGACTATTACCGAAAAACCCTCCAAAATTATTTGACGCGCATTACAAGATCAGTAAGAGGAGGCGCTGCAACCAAACGATCTGAAAAATGTTCCAAAGGCTCTTCGTAGAATTAAAAGAGCAAACACATATCCAGCTTTGGCCAAGACACAGTTAGAAACACACAGGGTGCTCCTAATGACCAACATACAGACTAAAAAATTTGAACATTTTTACAGCTGAAAGACCCAGACCATTACCAAACTCTCCCAATAAAATGTCCACATAGTATTTTAAATTCCGCAAAATTACCGCTAAAGGTCAATTTTTTCGGCTAAATGGTCTTATCAATGAGCTAAAATGTCCCGCGTCGGATTTTTTATTGTATCATGATAAACGAAAACTGTGGGTACTTTCTGATACAAAAATAATTATGGGAGATACCAGAAAAAAAACCCCATCTTATTGCATATTGAGGCTTATATTCTTCCAAATTTAATATGATCTGAACTGACATAACTGAAGATTGGTAAGAAATAAAATTATTGTAATCAATTATAATCATTGTTATTGATTGAACTGTCCTTTGGGGCGTCTTCATTGACATTAAAGAATTTGAATTTTTGAATTAGTAACATCAAAATATGATAAACGAATAAAAATATCTTATCCACTAAACTTTGTCCTTTTTTTCGGCCAAGCACTTTTCTTGTTATTTATTTCTTGTTGCTGACTATACTGTTTGTGACGTCACATTGGGATATTTTCTTGTTTAATCAAACGAATTACTACACGAACAATAAAATATTACCGAATTCCAAAGACAAGGCGAAATACAAACAACAACAACACAAGGAACATATTTTATTTAGTTTAACCAAATACCAGAAGCACAACCAAGAGAAACAGAACCAGAGACAACACACAAATATAATGCACTAACACCGTGTACAACCGGCAGGCTTGAAAGATGGCACAATGTTTGATTCCTCAGATTTTCTACCTTCAACAATGATACAATATGGGATTATTAAGAAAGTAGTTGTTTCAAACGTTAAGAAAATTGACAGTTTCCCCAAATATTCAAGCAGACTTTCAATATCTCGGAAATTATGTATCATGAATGTTTACAACGCCTTGTTAAAAACCCTCATAGATCCGAATGTTTCGTAGTTAGTTGTAAAAGTAGTCCACTATTATTGCGTCTTTCGTACTTTACCGATTGTACACAATGACTCTGATAATATCAACAACGGCTGTATTATTAGTTTGTTACAGTAATTTTGGCCTGGGGAGAAAGTCACCCTGCATTTCCCATTGCAAGACAATAAAGAATCACACACGAAACACCATTAGTTGCTGTTATGTTGCCTCTTTGGAGTGTTAAAGACATTAAATTAGGCATGGGATGCTGACACAAACCCCACATCTATTCGTTTTCATATCACATCAGAAAAAAATACATTATAATTTGATCGAATTCATAAAGGAGAGGGTTTTATTTGAGTATTTTGGCATATTTTAATTTACGTCTAGCTTCTACATAAAATAAAAATTCTGATATTTATTTATTCTCAAATATACTATTTGACTATTTGTTGTTAGTTTTTCATTCCACAAAAACTCAGTTACAGTGGCCAAATCTAATATTTCCTTATTTTATTAATAACTGTTTCTATGTGTTTTGAAATGAGTTGCTTAAATACATGACCAGTTGCGATAGGGCAAAATATCCCGAGCCGTAAGTCGTAGAGGCTACAGTTTAATAAGTGATTATATATATTTACAGATACACTACGTCAGTATGATAAAAAAATAACAAAAAATCGAAAAGAGAAATGTGCATATCATTCCATCTGTGGACAATGTGCATGTAATGTCCATGCACTACTAAGCCCGACTTGTTAACCCTGGTGTAGAAAAATATGTGCAGACGTATTATGGTATGGTAGTGCCGTCGGTTTCGGCTTCCGTAGACAGTTAATTTTCCGCTCATTTACTTTTGTTCTACATGTATTAAACAAATCCTTATAATATTTTACCACAATGATCTCCATATACGATTTTAGTAAATCTGGACTCTCCCGCTTTTTTTTGGGGGGGGGGAGGGGGATAAAGTTTTTTTTTATATAATTTTGGTGTACATTTTAAAATTTTCAACTGATTTTTTGTGTTCAATGTTTCTTGATTGAAATGGAATAAACGTCATTTAGATCCATATTTTGATTATCTCTTAAATACCTCTATCTTTTAGAGATTTAAAGGGGCCAAAAAAGTGTCACGTCTTAATTTTCGAGACTTTTTACCTGCGCCAGCTACGGAGTTGAAGTAATTTACACCTGGAATGGGACTTCATATTCGATTATTTCATAAAATAAGAATATAAAGACCTAGCCCTTTGCTCTTATGAGTTGTCCTATGTATCCGATATTGATTTGCAATACATATTTCATTTCTCCTACGAATAATATGGGGCTTCCTTTTAAGAGCTTATTTGGAATTTAACTAATGTTAAAATCAATATACACTGCCAAAATTATATAAACAAGAAAAACTAGAACTGTCCTTAAAGGGACTAATACCCCCCCCCCCCCCAAGCAACATGTCTGTTTTGTAGCCTACACAAAGTTCAAATCATCATATTTTTCAAAGTACTCGCCCAAACAGAAAATACTGACAATATGTATATCTCTATAATGTGATCTAACACTCCATAAAGGTTCATGAGAATCATGCACGTACATGTAATATAGGAGGTGTTGCGGACAACACATGTAAAGAAGTTTTGTTTAAAGAAGTTTTGTTAAAAATTTAACAGTCGAAACAGCCTTATCTTTTACATTTCTTGTCCAAACAGAAATTCCGACAATGTGCACATCTCCATATAGTGATCTAAAACTCCATAAAGTTTCATGAGAATTATGCAAGAAATGTAGGAGGAGTTGCGGACAACGTTATTTCGGACATACGGACAAACTGAAACCTATATACTTCCAAACTTCGTTTGCGGGGGTATAATTAATAAAACGCATGTTATCGGCAACCGTCGCGTTATTCAAAAATCAACATGGCGCGGCCTATGTAAATATGTATTACAGTGCAGTACAAGATTGTTATTGTACACAACTTTTTCCTGTGGAAAAGATACTTTTGGTCTTCAAAGCATACCCAATTCACGTTTACGTAAAAATATGTACACACGGCATAAAAGTGGATATACCCTGTAATATATCGTTTGACGACATATACGATGCCATATTTGTGCACGAAAAAGTTTATTTCAGGACGAAATATGAAAGTATATATAACTGTTAAATGGTTAGGAGGATAGTAACAAATTTATTATTCTCAAAGGAAAACAGCTGCATGGTGACGAGGGGAACAATAAACTTTGGTACATACGCCTCATATCATCATGTTAATGCTTACTTTCCATTTGATCAATTAGAAGTTAGATAATTCTCTTTTATTCATAAGTAACGGGGTTAAACGGCTCAAATATATGCACGTGTATGATGAATTGATGGACATAATGGGTGTGGTCAACGATAACCAATCATATGGTTTGAATTGGTCATGGTCACGTTATTACATGGAACCGTGTCTGATCGATAGAAAAACTATAATTAATTGGCAAAAGATTACGCAGAACTCATTTAAGTTGAGAGGTATGTGCATTTTATTTAAGATTTAGTTACGATCGAGTTAATCATGCCGCATGTAATTGAATGCATTGAGGATTGGAAGGTTGTTCAAAATACATATTTTGAAAATTGTGATTTAAAAGTATCTCGGAAAACTGTTATTTTGAAACCCAAAGTCATTAATTCGGGTATATTTATAAGTCTAGGGTTTTCAATTAATGTAATAACCCGGGAGTGGGGTTTTTCATGATTTTTGGTATTGTTCGGGGTGTGTTTTGAAAAACTAATATATATTCGGGTTGTAAATTGACGGTGCTATTCAATTCCTCGGATGTTTGTGCATAAACATCAGTATAAGTCCGGGTTTGCTTTGCCGATATGGCTGTTTTGCGGGTATAGGTATTTTCATCTAAATATTTTTTTTTGTATATTATTAACATGTATTCTAGTATTTGTTCGGGTACCTTTTCTTAGGCCATTTCCGCACATCCTCGTCAACAATCCAGAGAGTTACCCCTCCCCCTCTTCCGGGTAATTACACTAATTTCCAAGAACATTTCGCATCGTCTTTAGAAGTGAGGCTGATTATTTATGCAATCGGTAAGTCTTAACGGAAATGACCGAGCTTCATATTTTTTGCCCAAAATAATCTAATTACAAGAAGTGAGAACGTAAACATTGTAATGCATTTCAAATTTATTTTATTCATTTTAATTACAATCTTCACACACTTGTTTTGAGAAAATTAGCGTAAAAAGCTTTAGTTACTGTAAAACAATAACATTGAGGAGCTATTTTGGGAAATCGTAAATATCAAAACACGTGATGATTCAATCGATGAAGTTTATGATAATGTATTTCATTCCCAGCCTCTTCTTGCCAATTTGACGCCTGGCAAATATCATACGTTTCGTAGGCGTTGCAAAAACCACTTTGCAATTTCTTTTTTTTTAGCAGAAACAGTAAATGATCTTGGTCGACTACTACTATTTACTTTGTGTAGACATTTTCTTCACCAACTTTCGCTATCCGCAAGCACACGATTTCCATGCACGGTAAGAGGTCATGTTGAGGTCATATGAATAGGGGCGGGAATTAGATTGATTTTTTGTCGCACCGACAAAAATTCAAACAAGGTTTGTTTAATGTTAGTCCATCGGTGATTTGTTTACACAAAAAAATTCTCTAGACCATTTTGAAGGATTGCTTTATTATTTTCTATAAAACATTTATTTTTTTTAAATCGTAGCTGCTATAACTTTAACTGTTCGTACGTGACACGGTAAGATTGTCCATTCGGGCGTCTGTCAACTTCTTACATGTATCTTCTGTTGTTGCGATTAGGGGCGTTATATCTTTATAATGATTGCATACCATCTGTAGATCAATTGCAAACATTAGTGTTCGCAGGTAGTCGAATTTATAAAAAATAAGCTTGTGACCTAGACTTTTCTGCATTTAACTTTGCACAGTATTGTCATATGTATTTACAGGTGAAATAAAGTTTTAGGATTTTGATTTTGAAAATAGGGGCCCAGGGATAAAATGTTGTAACAAAATTAGTAAATTTCAATTGTGGCTAAAATCTTCCTATTTTTCAGATGTAATATTATAAGAAGGGATTGCTTCTTTTAATAGGTTCATTGGAGTGTAAAGGCGTTGACCGACTGCCTTCATGCTTTAAATGTAGTATAATATAGGACCCTATGGAGAATTTAAAGATCTTCCTCTCGCAACCACGGGTCCAATTGGAAGAAACCTGGCAGTAATGGTCCTTAGGTGGTCCTCTTTCAGAATTATATCCAATTTCCCCACCTGTAATCCAAGACGGACGCCAGAGCCGAATATAGTTTAACATAGAACTACAATAGAAACATAGAACCCTATGGGAAATTAACATCTTCTTAATATCTGAAACCACTGAGCCAACTGGAACAAAAATGCTCCTTTGGTGGTCCTCTTCCAGAATTGTATCCGATGGCCCAGCCTACCATAAAAAATAGCCTTCACAGCTGAACATTGTTAAACATAGTACCATATGGGAAATTTACTTAAAGATCTTCTTGTCTAAAACCACTGGGCCATTTGGGAAAAAACTTGGCAGCAATGTCCTTAGTTGGCCCTCTTACAGAGTTATATCCTACGATCCAACCCGTCATCCAAGATGGCTACCAGAGCCGAACAGTGTTTAACATAGGACCTAACTTGAAAAATCACTGAAAGGTCTTCTTGTTTGAAATTGAAAGTTGACAGCAGTTGCAGGCTGCCAGTCACGATGGACATAGTCCAGGTGAGTGATCAGGCTCCTGAAAGCCTTTAGTTAAAGTTGTAACTGATGACCCAGACTTCCATCCAACATGGCACCAGAGCCAAACATATGGGATAACTGACAAAAAATACTGTCTGAAATCAGTATGCAAATTGGAACCAATCTTAGTAGCAATGGTCCTCAGTTGATCCTTTCACAGAATTGTATGCGATGACCCTGTCTGCCGTCCAAGATGGCCAACTTAGTTTAACTTTATGGTAAAATTCACTTACAAGTCTTTTTTCCTAAACCAGTGAGTCAAGTGGAATCCAATTTGGCAGAAATGGTCAGAATATTATTTGTTGGCCTGGACCATTCAAGGTGGTTAACTAACTAACACCCTGCAGGAAAATACATTTAAAAGCTCTTCTTGTTTGAAACCAGTGATCAATTTGGAACCAGTGTGCCAATCAGAACTTTTATCCTCCAGACTGCCAGTCAAGATAAACATAGTCAAGCGATTTATATTGCTTTAAGTCCGCAAATGATTTAATGTGAGCAACACAGGCTTCTGGGAGCCTCTAGTTCAATATTCAATGCAGTATCTTATATTCTCGTTACATGGAAAATTTCATGGATATCTGCAATATAGCCTGATTTATTTTATTAAGGTCTGTCGATGCGTACATATGATGTATTTTTTTTAGGTTGCAACAGTTTGTATGGAATATATTACCAGTAATAATAAAGACCACAACAAAATATATCTCTGGCATATTAGAGGACTTTTGCTTAACACATGAAAAGGACCCAATATTAAACTGGAACAAGATTCTGTTATAAACAAAAAATAAATCATTTATCACAAGAAGCCTGAATGATCAATTTTTATACGACCGCAAAATTTTTGCGGTCGTATATTCGTATGAGGTTGGCGTAATCGTCATTTGGTTTTCGCACTATAACTTTAGTATAAGTTAATAGAAATCTATGAAATTTAAACACAAGGTTTATGACCACAAAAGGAAGGTTGGGATTGATTTTGGGAGTTTTGGTTCCAACAGTTTAAGAATTAGGGGCCAAAAAAGGGCCCATTAAGCATTTTTCTTGGTTTTCGCACAATAACTCTAGTATAAGTAAATAGAAATCTATGAAATTTTAACACAAGGTTTATGACCACAAAAGGAAGGTTGGGATTGTTTTTGGGAGTTTTGGTCCCAACAGTGTAGGAATTAGGGGCTAAAAAAGGGCCCAAATAAGCATTTTTCTTGGTTTTTGCACAATAACTTTAGTATAAGTAAATAGAAATCTATGAAATTTAAACACAAGGTTTATGACCACAAAAGAAAGGTTGGGATTGATTTTGGGAGTTTTGGTCCCAACAGTTTAGGAATTAGGGGCCAAAAGGGTCCAAAAGGGTCCAAAATTAAACTTTGTTTGATTTCATCGAAAATTGAACTATTGGGGTTCTTTGATATGCCGAATCTAACCGTGTATTGAGATTCTTAATTTTTGGTTCTGTTTTCAAATTGGTCTACATTAAGGTCCAAAGGGTCCAAAATTAAACTTAGTTTGATTTTAACAAAAATGCTGAATCTAAACATGTACTTAGTTTTTTTATTATGGGCCCAGTTTTCAAGTTGGTCCAAATCGGGGTCCAAAATTAAACTTTATTTGATTTCAACAAAAATTGAATATATGGGGTTCTTCGATATGCTGAATCTAACCATGTATTTAGATTTTTGATATTTGGCCCGGTTATCAAATTGGTCCACATTGAGGTTTAAAGGGTCCAAAATTGAACTTTATTTGATTTCATCAAAAATTAAACTATTGGGATTCTTTGATATGCCGAATCTAACCATGTATTTAGATTCTTAATTTTTGGTCCCGTTTTCAAATTGGTCTACATTAAGGTCCAAAGGGTCCAAAATTAAACTTCTTTAAAATTTTCCATTTTAAATTGGTTATTTCTGATTTATATATAAAAGCAAATAATACTGATATGGTTTGAATAGGTAAATTAAAAATTTTTAAGTTCTTAGACCACATTAATTCTGTGTCAGAAACCTATGCTGTGTCAAATATTTATTCACAATCCAAATTCAGTGCTTGAATGTTGTGTCCATACTTGCCCCAACTGTTCAGGGTTCGACCTCTGCGGTCGTATCAAGCTGCGCCCAGCATTTTATTAGACATTGTCACCATCCCAACACTCGCTTTACATTGCAATACACTGGAAATTTTCTATTGGCAAATACAGTTAATAAATGAAAAACACAAACATGCAGCTAGCTACTGATGTAAGTTATATAAGTACAAGGACGGAATGATATTATAGTTTAGTTGAATAAATGTTAGATTTAACAGGGTAGTTGGTAAGCAGTTTTTTTAATAAAGGCCCAAATCAAGAATTATAGTGATGTCTGACTGTGAATTCATGTTTCACAATTATATGTACACTATATTTTCTGAGCTGTTTTAAGTTTAATATTGATACTTTGTGAGATTGTTCATCTCCTTCTACAGGTGTGTCACATATTTTACGAATTTCTACCTTGTAGGCCAAGCTAATTCATATGCTTAGTTCAAATTTCCATACTATGGGTGCTCGTTCAGAAACTGTGTTTGCTATATTTCAGTACATTGTACTTTTCGGAGTTCAATCGTGATACTTTGCATTAGTTGTCAATGTCTCACAAATGCCTACTCTTGTACATTATACTGACTCCGAGCTGACCAGTCCTTTGCTCTTACTCCTACAATGCAGATGCTGTGTGCTTGGCAGAGAAGCGTCAAATACCAATTTAAATGTCTTTGGTTTGACCCGGCCAGACATCGAACCTGCGACCTTCAACACTCAAGGCGAGCATGCTACCACGAGACCACCGAGGCCGTTTTGAATGATGATGAAGATAAGAAAAAGTAATGTATGCTAGGAATACATAAATTGTCTTTGTACATCAAAATTAAAGAAAAAATTTATTTTTAGCATAACAAGATTGTATATTTGTATTTGGGAATAAATTTATTCCCTGAAAAAGACGATTGTACCTTGGTCACGGGTTTAAAGAATAAATTTATTCTCTGAAAAAGAAGATTGTACATTTGGATTTAAAGAATAAATTTATTCCCTGAAAAAGAAGATTGTACATTTGGATTAAAAGAATAAATTTATTCCCTGAAAAAGAAGATTGTACATTTAGATTTAAAGAATAAATTTATTCTCTGAAAAAGAAGATTGTACATTTAGATTTAAAGAATAAATTTATTCTCTGAAAAAGAAGATTGTACATTTGGATTTAAAGAATAAATTTATTCTCTGGAAAAGTAGATTGTAAACTCAGATTTTAAGAATAAATTTATTCTCAACAAAACAATTAAGATGGCTATTAATAAAGCTGGGTCATATCAGAGGTAAGAATAAATTTATTCTCAGTCTACAAGCAGTTAGCTTTGAAATTGTTCATGACCCAAGAATAAATTTATTCTGATATATTTATCTTAGGAAGATACATTTTATAATGAACTTTAATGTTAATAGTATATTTATTGTTACTTTGGAATAAATTTATTCTTTGGGTTTTACCTTTTCTGAAATATACCACCAATTTAAACAAATAAACAGACTAAAAATGTTGTTTTTGCCATTTTGATGGAATTTTTCAATTTCATACCGGTAAAAAGGACATCCAAGAATTTCCTTTTTTATTTTGGAAAGCCTTTTTAATAGTTTTTGCTTCAATACATTTAGTGTGCACTCCATGCATCGTTGATTTAATTAACACGACGGAATCGTCGTCAGTTCTCGATGAAGGATTTATTGCTTTAATTTAACTTCAATGTACTCCGGTAAGAGTAAATGATTACAAATTCAGATTAGGGATCTAAAACTTCAAAACTCTACCAAAAAAATATGATCACATTGGTCATGATAGGATGAAATTAAGAACCATCTGAATTTTTCAGCATGTACCGACAGAACAACAGAATCAATACCAGACTTTCCTTTGTGTGAAAGTAGGATTTTTTTTCGTTGCATAAACATGTTCGCAAGACATCCAACAAATAGGTTTAATAAGTACTATATGTTCAATAAGTACTAATCTTTTACAAATAGACGGTACAGGGTATGGTTTTCAAGAGGTAGTCAAGTCAAATGTATAGTAAAACAAAAAAATATAAAATAGGATTATCTGACAGGTTGACATGCTAAATATCTAGATCACAAATGCATGTAATTAATTTTATGCAAGGACCATAGAAAAAAAATAATAAGAAAAGAAAGGGAAATGGTTTCATCAAACCATAAGTGTAGTTGTTAGTAACATGTTTGTAGCTTTATGCGAGGTAGATAGTATAACTATGTATTCCAAAATATATATTATACTTAAAACTTTGCATTTCCAATTTGAACAGACAAAAAAGTGGTCACCACATGTTTCAATGCAAAGAAAACACCCTGTTTCGAGAATGAAATTGCACCGATAGAATAACAAAGTGTATAAATGAGTAGAAACGACATCACATCCACTCATCAAATAAGGTTGAGAAACTAAAAAAATTCAATAGATAACACATGAGGACTTGTGACAGGGGCAGGTGGGGTAAAACGTTTTGTTGGATTCAAATCCTCCCCTAATTATGGCTCCAAGTGAAAAGACTGCTAGAAAAGTATCCAATCTATTACAAAAAACATTAGGGTACAACAGGATTGTGTTTTCTGCTAATGCCTAGTACATGCAAAACATGTAACTGAGGGAAAAAACCATTCTTCTTTTCAATTCTAGCGTCACTAGTTATCGTACCAGAATGTTTAACATACGACATTGTATACGGTGAGAACGTTACTTTAAAGTGTATAAGATAACCAGTAGTCAGTTTATTCTCATCGAAGCACTTTGGGAAACTATACTACAATGAGAAGTCCCGTTCAACGCTTCAAATCTACCAGGAGTTATGCTGCTTAACATAGAAAATGTCAATTTTGGTCACAATGGCCATTACGGTTGTATAGTAGAAAATCAGCTACATGTTCAAAGTTGGGAGGATATTCATGTAAATGTAACAGGAGGTGAGGTAACATGGAAAACAAAGAATAATGTATTAAGGATTTCAAATTAAATACTTGAATTTTATATTTGAAAAAAAGCATTTTAACCATTGCAATATACATATACCCATATACACGTAAGCACTACGATTCGCTGAATATTTCCATTTGAATCAATTTTGATGTAATTGTATTCTCTTGGAAGAAGGGAATAAAATATTTCAAAAATATATCTTTTAGTAACCTTTAGTTTGACCTGAAGAAACAATAGGCTGTAATGTAAAACCTTTTTTGTCCTAAAATACTGGTTTTTTTCGGTAGCAGTCCCAAAATAAGAGTCAGTATATCGGTAGTTTTTTTTTTTCGGTATGACTACATTTGTATAACCAGATGTGTGCAGTCATGTATACTGTTTGTATACTTACTACTCACAGTATGACACTGCGTTACCCGTGGTTTTCAAACACTTCAACCTCGACCAGTACTCTTCGCTATTTTTTTTTTTTTATCTTTCTCTTTTTCAAAATATAACGGTTCTGTTCCAGAAAAATAGGATCGTTTTATTACCTGAAACATGGCCTTTTTAGCCTTAAGATTAATTAGAAGCAAACATACAAATAAAGAGCCGATTTAATGGTTTGTAAAATCGTATATGATAAGTAGTAATCAATTTTATTTGTTTTTATTATACTTAGTTTTACTTATACCTTTTATTTTACAACAAAACTAAGATCCTAAAAGCGGTCTTGACTATGAAAAAAGGTAATAATCAATATTTCAATGGTTTAACAGGCGTTTTTGACTAACAATTAAAATTTCGGATATAAGTGACGAATTATTCTGATTCTTTGCAGCTCAGGCTTACAATTTCAATTTACATCTACTTCATTATTGATTTATGTCTTTACTTTAACAATTGATGACGCTTTAAACTTTTCTTCTTTTTTTTCACTAATAGAAAACAAATTCTAGTGCAAATCATACTTCACTATTGAACTTATGCAGTTAACGCAGTGTTATTTCCTTTTCATGTTACATTTTTGATACTTTAAATTCAAGTACATTTATTTTTCTACTGAAAATTCCATGTTCAGAATAATATCTGAGGCAGAAACATATGACCTTTACAAACAATAGTAATCGTGTATGTTTTGTTGGACGACCCAACAAAGCATTAATTTATTATTCTTAAAAAAAATTCATTATGAAAACTTGGGTTCCAATGCATTAATATTTTAAAGCAACATAATCCTACAATTAAATGTTCAATTTGACGTTCAAGATACGCATTTCAACATATAATATCTTGACATGTGTGATCGAAACAAACTATTTGATCTTGAAAATGAAAATAACAACTAAGCTTAAAAATAACTCCAGAAATGTCAAATATTTCTGTATATTTATCAAACCACAGTTGTTCTGAGTCTTTTAGTTTAGAATAAACATGTTCGAATATTTTGTTTTCATTTTATTGTAGCTTTGCCTCAAGTAACCATATCGCAGTCTGCCATTACAAAGAATGTTACTGAAACCGTCACGCTTCATTGTTCTGTTGTTGCTGTTCCTACTGCAACCAATGTTTATTGGAGGAAACGTGTCAATGCAGTTGACACAACAGTGTCAACGGCTAATTCTAGATTTACAATTGCAACAATGCCGATACTAGATTTGACAATTACAAATCTACAGCAAGTCGAGGGTGGAGAGTATTTTTGGGGGAAAACACAAGTGGTGGAATAACGCTTACAATGAATGCTATGACATCAGGTGTGTTTTTTTTATACCAAACGAATAAAATGGTTCGCTTTTCATTACCATGCATGTCAAGCTTTGTTCTAAAAGGTTTTTCAGCTTATCCTTCTTAAAACAAATTGGCATTTGGATATGTTGGACAATACTTGGGTTAACTATATCAACGTTAAGAATTAATTACAAGACGTCATTTGTTAAAAGGTGTTTTTTCTGTTTCATTTACATTTTATCTTCGATATCACTAAATGTTGAAAATTATTCTTACTATCCTGAAGTGTTATTTTTTCTTATAACAGAACTTACATTAATATTATTTAAAACTAGTCAATCAAATTATATCAATATTAATGTGTATCTATTAAAAAATTAGAACGATGACAGGAGAAATATCACACGATATATATTGTTATTTATTTCTTCAACGTCTGAACAATTCTATACATATCCAAAATATTTGAAACAGAGGTTATAAAATGCACCCCCCCCCCCAAAAAAAAACATTAAAATTAGGTATCAGAGGCCGTTTATAATATAAAATGTATTGAAAAGCGTTCAAGCCAAAAATAGTTTTTTATCCATTTAAAGTTGTTAGATTTTGATCACTTAAATGAAAATAACATCGAAAAAATTAGTTTTATCATTCCAATATGTTTTATTATAGAAGACTTATGCCCATGTTCATGCGAATATCGAGCAAAAATCGATTACTGGGCTTCACACAACGTGACAAACATGACGTATGATGAAATTGTTGAGTGGTTACAACCAAAGATCATAGAACTTGAAAAGGCATTGACTGTCGACAAAGCGAACATATCAGCCATACTTAACAAGAAAATAAGTGCAAAAGACAATCGACCATCTGCACGAAATATTGGTGTTTTAGGAATCGTTATCCTTGCGTGCGTAGCATTGATGATAATTCTTTCGGACGTTTCGTCATTTTCTCGACATGTAGAAACAATCAAAGTGTTATGGGGGAAAAAGGAATAGTATTGCAGCCATATTATAGAAAATATTTTATTTTAACTTTAACTCTACAAATCAAAATAATTATGAACCAATTAAATGTTGGATAACATATCCTGATTGATATTTATATATAGAAAGTTTCAAATCTTTGAATAGTAAAAGTTTTCTGTCATTTGGCTAGAAGTACTTTTATTTGTAGTTTTATATATATTATTGTCGAGACGCATAAATTAACAGCTTTGCAATTTAACATTTATTCAAATGTTTCAGTTATACACTGTTTGTTGTAACGGTGAATACTGGAAACCATACAAATATTAACAATTATGTGGAATATTTTACCATTTAATAAAAAAAAGAAACAAAACCACTGTAATTTTTCGTGTTAGATATTAACGACTCAAAAATAACGAATTTCAAATTTTAATGCTATATTATGGTAAACATGGTAAATATTAAGGATAATATGATAATTCATATTATTTGTATAATAATTATTAATTGATATTAAGCGCCGGGGAACGATCCATATGCATTTAAAGTTTGCCCAGTTAAAAGTACTAGCAAAAAGCTGCTAGTAATGCCATGAGCAAAATAATTTATTGTAAAAAAAAAAAGAATAAATTGCTTTTCATTTACTGCACAGGTGCCCGACTTCTAGATATGTAGTTTTTTATTCTTATTTCTTTTTTGCTTTTTTCATGAGTACTTTTAAAAACCAACGATTTTTTAGTATTATAACTGGATAGTATGTAGGACATTGATAATAAACACAGAATATTTGTTGTTGTAGTATATAATTATTAAAAGTAATCATGAAATACATGTAAGACAACAATAAAAAATAATAGATATCCATAACTCGGGCCACTGTGATTTACTGTTGCAAATATATTTAATGTACACAAAATACACGAAGTAAACTTTGATGTTTATGTTTGTATGAATACGTATTCGTTTTTAAGGGGCACAGCGGTCGTTGTAGTTCTATTTGATATTTTGATATGAAAATATATTACAAGATACTTTCATAGTAGTTAATCATATTTTTCTGTTACAATTGTTTTTGTCGAGTCTTCGACTTTTATCGCGGAAGCGAGACATAAAGATACATTCCGTTCTCGTCGACGGCGGCGTCATAATTTACATTCAATCTGTGGTTAAAGTTTTTTAAACATTAATAACTTTCCTAACCATCCTTGATTTTTACCAAACTTGGAGAGCAGCTTGTTTGTTATCAAAAGATAGTATCCAGAGGCCAACTTTGTAATAATGTTTTCCCATTTTCTGTATTTTTCTTATAAATGGACTTAGTTTTCTACCAGTTAACATTACATACAGTTAAAGTTATTAAAACATTAATTACTTTCTTAAACCATTCTGGATTTTTACCAAACTTTCATAGAAGTTTCATCATGATCAATAAATAACATTTGTACATTCAACTATTACACTGAAAACATAGACCAGATCGAAATCAGGCGAGAGACTGGGTTCCATGGAACCCGTACGAATTTTTATTTTCGAATATACAATACAGATAGTCAATGTATTACATTTAAGTAACTTTTTGTACTTTTTGGTGTGCATGATTTACAGATGGTTTTATAAGTTCTGGCGAGTGTTATTTCATCGTTTATTTGTAAATTAGGTGAGAATTTGAACAAGGTTGAATATATATATTATATCTATTTATAAGTAAAATGCGGAAATATTTGAAAACTCCAAGTTTGGAGCTTTTAAAATCATTGATTTACATGATTTTATGTTATATTTTTCATATATAAACATTAGAAAATTATTTTGATATATGTAGATATATGTATTTATAGATTGGAGGTTTGACACTGTTATATTAAAATTTGAAAGAATAGAAAGAGGTAGCAAGCATCAAAATAATTTTCTAATGTTTCCAACCATTATTTTGGACTCCAAAAAGCCTTCTTCTGACTGGTGCATTTGAAACTCTAAGTTGATTTCTTTTTACAATATCATTTTTTGTTTCTCTTTGAGGTAATTAAAAACATATTTTTCGTTATTTTAGGTTGTTGTTGACCTATTTAGTGTGTCTTCTCTTATTTTACCAAAATAAAAAATGTTAATTTCGGGCTGTTCAATAGAATAGTTAAAAAAAATTATACACATGGTTAAATGGGGGAACAATATAAAGTTTTCTTGACAGGAAATGAATACAAATACTGAACATAATTGAAAGCTGTCGGAAGGTTTATTTATACATGTACCAAATAGATGTAGTGTTACGTTCTATAGGCCCAAGTAGAACAAAACATGTTAGAATAACTGGTATTTTGAAACCGAGCTGAAAACGACACGAAAGGTATATTGTACATGTATAACCTTATGCAATAAGTTACAATTCTAATTCGGAATGTTTTGTGTTAGTGTGAAATTAAAGAACTATACTGCACAATTTCTTTCCATTTAAATCAAATGGGAAATATGTTATACTATACAATTTACAATATTTGGACTATACAGTCTGGTTTGTGTCAACTTTTTAGTCTTTGTATATCTATAATTGACGAGTGATTTGTTCAGATAAGCGTGCACCAAATTTCTCGTAATAAAATATTTATAAAAAATATAATAAGATAAGGCTTGAAGATCAAAACCATTTAAATTGAAAAGGGAATTCTTAAATATTTGTCAGACTAACATATATTATTGTATTTTTGTCACAGATTATGAAATAATGATATAGTATAATGTAGTAAAGGTAGAAAACGTGTTTCATTCTTAACAATTTTGTACATATACTTTGAAAACGAAATTTATTTTCGGTAACTAGTCCACTATGCAAGCTATGTAGAATATCTATTTAATCTAAACCAATGGAATTGTTATCCGTTGTTATAAGAAAATGCAGATGTGTCATGTATTTAACTGTATTTAGTTGTAAGATGGAAATTATTCCTTGTCGAAAGGTATTCAATGTTAAAAAAAACAATGCTGAAAAGTATTTAATTTACATTTATTTTGCAAATAAAAAATATTTTCTGATTCTTAACTCCGATTTTAATCTTCATAAGCAATGGTCAACATCAAAACCCGGGGAAGTTGAAGTGATCTCATAGACAGATATTCTAAATGTACACAAATTCTGAGGAAAAAACGTACTTGTCACTACCTACGAGATTCATAGTCAAATAATGCACTTTGAAATATAAGATATCTGGCTTATTTGTACAAGATGAGTTTGATCATCTTTTATGAAAAAGGCAGACACAAACATGATAAATTTCGATTTTGAAAATCTATGAGCAATTTAGCAATGCCTATCTAATTTAGCCTTTTTGGCTTTTCAAACTCAAGTTTTACATTTTATTTAAAGTTTTATCCTTATCTGAAAAAAAGTTTGACGCATTAAATAAAGAAATGGAATCAATGGAAACAGAAGGTAAAAAGCTTAAGACAATCATATTGTATTGGCCTTTATAGTGCGTTTATAGACCAAAGGATATCGGACCCTGATTATTTTTTTGTATGTTTGTGTTTGTGCTCTTTTATGTTATTTTGTGTCTGGAGTTCTGTCGATTGGATAGGGTTAACTGATGGATGTGTCATGGTTCACTTTTCCTCATATCTTTGCTGTTAACTGTTTCAAAACTCCTGGACATTTTCACAAATAGGTGTAGTTCAAATGCAATGTATTACAGTTAAGAAGTCAAAATAAGAATTATGAGTTAATTTGAAGAGGAAAGAATGTTTAAACCTGGACTTAGCATTTCGAAAAGAAGGAGGAAAACGTCAAGATTTTTATTAAAATAAAATGGACTCTTAATTTTGGAGGAAATAATCTACAGAAAACATCCATAGGAACGATTTTGAATGAAGCTTCACTTGATCTGTTATCAGAGGCGCTGGAGGTATGTAAGTTAGAGATAGACAAAGTTAATTCAAAGCTAACGGAGATATCTAGCAACAGCATCAAACATCTGATTTTTATGGAAAATACATTGACGGGGATATAACAGCACACTTTCAGAATTTATCTAGAGTCGACGGAAGCATGTTATCATGGGCCACGGAGGCAGAAATAGTTGCAGCAAGTGAAATGTATGAAATAGACATCTTTATAAGAACAAAAACGGTAAATGGAGAGGAATGGCTTCGACACGCAACAACTGAGACATGCAACCACGATACGCCTTTTGTTACAATTATTCATGAATCTGATCATTTCACATTATTGAAAAATCACAAGCGACCTAGTAATTGTCCAAAGAATACCAACAGAAATTATGTTAGCTATAATCAAAATCAAAGTGAAAAGCCTCAACAGAAATTAGTAGAAATTATAAATAAATCAAGCAAAATTTTGACACATTCACAGGTAAGCTTATTGTCCAAGGGACTTAAATTTGTACCGACAAGGAAAAAAGCAGATATTGGCAATCTGATAAAGGACATAAAGGAGTGGGACAGACGAATGAGACTCCGGGAATTTTTTCATGATAAGGATGAGGAAAGGAATGACACAGAATATTCAAAATTCAAGAAGAGAAGCGATTGGACACCGAAAAATAATAGAGAAAGATGGTTGAACGAATATATCGAAGCGGTTAGGGACGATATAATAAAGGGTCCGACAAAGGATTTGAAGATGAATATCACAAGCGATGAGGAAAAGGCCATGCGTGAATTGTTATATGATGAAAGCATTGTTATAAGACCAAGTGATAAAACATCCTCTATAGTAATATTAAATAGATCAGATTATGAAGAAGAAGTTGAGAAAGAATTAAATGCAGACGACACATACAAGGAAATAAATAGTGATATAACACAAAAGAATGAGAATAAGGTAAAGAAACTGATCGAAAAATTATACAAGAAAAATGTCATTACAAAGGAGATGAAGGGATACTTTCTTCCGAAAGGAACTCGGGAACCCGGAAAAGTACAAGGTAATCCGAAGCTTCATAAGAAAAATCACCCCTTTAGAACGATTGTTAACGGCAGGAACCACCCAACTGAAAAAATAGCCGAATTAATGGAAAATCAACTCAAGGATCATGTAAGCTCATTACGGAGCTACATACAAGATACAACTGACTTTTTAAGAAAAATTAGTAATATAAATCAACCGTTACCAGAAAATACAATGTTGTTCTGTTTAGATGTTAAGAAATTATATCCAAATGTTTCGAGAAAAGAGGCACGAATAGCATGTAAGGATGCATTAAATCAACGGGCAAATCAAACCATCCCAACAGATAATTTAATAGAGATGCTGGATTTAGTACTGGAAAATAATAATTTTAAATTCAAAGGAAATAATTATCTACAAACCGAAGGAACAGCTATAGGTTCCCGTCTATGAATGAATTACGCTTGTACATATTTAGGTTCGTGGGAGGAAAAATTACTTGAAACATCTAGTCCGGTGCCGTCTCATTATTTCCGGTATGTCGACGATATATGGGGACTATGGAATCACGGGGAAGAAGAGCTCAAAGAATTTCACAAAAGAACAAATTCAATCCATCCAAGAATTCAAACCGAGCTAAGATATTCTAAATCAGAAATAGAATTTCTTGATGTTCAAGTCACTCGGGAAAATGGATTTATAAAAACGGAACTCTTTACCAAAGAAACAGATGCTCATCAGTATTTTCATTCGCATTCAAGTCATCCTTCGTCAGTAAAAAATGCAATCCCGTATGGCCTAGGTATTAGAGTCAAAAGGATATGTTCGGATGAGAAGGATTATCGAAAAGAAAGACAACAAATAAAACGCCATCTTAAGAGGAGGGGATACAAGGAACGCATAATTGAAGATCAGTTAAAGAAAGTGGACTCTCTAAATAGGGAAAATTTACTTGCTTACAAAGAAAAGCAGCGGAATACAAGAGTACCATTGGTTTTGACATTTTCTAGAGCCTTACCTAATATCCATCAAATTTTACGGAAAAACATGAAAACACTACACAATTCCCCCCGTCTTAAGGAAGTATTTCCAGTGCCACCGTTAGTTTCCTTCAAGCGGGATAAAAATATTAAAGATATTTTGGTACATAAGAAACACAATCTTTTATTCTATAAAAATAGGAATGGATGCCGAAAGTGCGATAATAATTGTGCATTATGCAAGCATCTTATTGAGAGTGAGGTATTTTATGATAACAATGATAGTCAATATAATATTCAAGGAGAAATCAACTGCAAAACTACTAGTGTCATCTATTGCATCTATTGCAAGAAATGCGAAAAATGGATATGTGTCGGACAAACGGGAGACACTCTATACCAGAGACAGTTACTTAATTTTTCAAAAATCAGAACGAAAAAATCGGATGATCCTGTTTGCTAACATTTTACAGAAGGTAATCACAACGTAGATGATTTACGGGTACTAGGTATAGAGACGGTAAACAATGTAAATGGAAGCTCAACCTTGCGTGAAGTAAAAGAAGCGTTCTGGATGAAGAAATTAAACACTTTGGAACCATACGGGATTAATGTTAAATACAGCAACTAATTAATCCTTTTACTTCCTCGTTTTATCATCTATAAAAAGACGATAAACATTCTCCAATTCTATTATTATCTCATAGACGTTAACGTTACTATTACCTTTTTATGACGTTGGTTTCCATAACATGTAGTCAATCCAAATAAATTCCAAGATGAAGGCCGGTTGGCCGAAACGTCGGAAGATCTGTGTTAGAGTTTTTTAAGTGTTTGATACAAACAGGAATTTTTATATATATAAGTATATATGCACATCACTGAAGTGTTCATTTTCAGAGAATCGTTAGAGAAATTGAACGTTAAATGTCGTATTTTAGTATCTTTCTATTGTATTTGTAATGATTTAATTTTGAAGTTTGACTGTATAAATTAACATTCTTGGATATAATAAAGCTTTAAAGTAGTTTGCTCTTCTTAACATTTTCATGTGATGAACACCACAGAGGTATACACTTGTAGCTTTTTTTCTTTTACTTGTTGATGTTAAAATATTTGCAAATTACATATTCAAACTCATTAAATTTTAATAAACAATTTGCAATATATTTTGTGGAATTTAAGGAAAATTGACCTTTTTCTTACTGCCGCATCATTACATTGCCGGCGACATATGTCTTAAATATTCAAGAGCCATTTTTACGA
Source organism: Mytilisepta virgata (assembly GCA_028015205.1). Taxonomy (NCBI): domain Eukaryota; kingdom Metazoa; phylum Mollusca; class Bivalvia; order Mytilida; family Mytilidae; genus Mytilisepta; species Mytilisepta virgata. The sequence goes on along the minus strand of CM051518.1, from coordinate 59,876,530 downwards.
CTGATTTTGTTTAACTTGTGTTCTTTTTCTGCTTGATATATATCCAAATAACCATTTAGAAGCCTGGTTACCCTACATAAGGATATATTTAATTCCGTATCATTGGTTTTCACAGACTTCACGTATTTCGTTTATTAATGCCTAAAATAGTAGAGAGAATTGAAAATTTTACCACCTGAAATTCATTCATCTACTGTCTGAACACCTCAGTTCGTAAAATGGATTTATCAGAATTTGATTACCTTAATTAGAGTGAATTGTCTCGTCACTTGGGTGAGAGATGCAATGAGCTAAGTCGTAACTGAAACAATTGAACTAACCTAATTTTGTTTAATTATGTCTTCCATAGAAACAAAAAACCGCCTATGGAATTTGCAATGTAAAAGGGAGATAAATCTTCCTATGAAATTTTATAAAATTAAGTATTACAACCCCGTCATGCATGAAATATGCACAAAGTGCATTAAAGACATTCAAAATAACAGTTTTAGAAATTTTTGGACAGGTCTGATTTGGTAAATTCAAATTATCATTTTTTTTTAATTTTCAAGTGCATTAATTTTCTATTGGAAATTCTCCATCTAGAATCTTTTGTAGGGTAGACAAACATAACCTTTATAAACAACTTTACATTTCTTATGCTTTCTTGGACGACTCAATAAGGTTAATTAACCAACAAAAGATTATTTAATAATACTAACGTTTAGACCTTCAAAACGCGAAAAATTCATTTTATGAACTGAAGTGTCCAGACAATAGCATTAAATATGTTATTTTGTTTTCAAAAGAAAAATCATGAAAGTAAAGGAAATGTCTAATTATTCAGTTGTATGATATATTTATGCTATAAATAGTTTAATGTTTAAGGCTATCTGTCTATCATTACTGAATGTCAAAGAAAATTCACAGTTTACACGTTTGCAAATGTCTAATATGATGCATCTACGGGTGATATCTGATTGTATCCTGTCCAGTATGATGACACAACCAAGGTGGAAGTATTCTACTGAATACATATTCGCCTCTCCCTGGAAATGCCAAACACCCATCATTCGCTTCAAAATATCCAGTGAACACCTATGAATACACACAATTCCTACATTTAGTCAAACCTCTTTTAAATTATTAATATTTCAAATTATAAGGCTATAGAATTTACAAACATTGAAAATTTCCACAAATGCATATATTCCCATCACCAACATACACATGGTTGAGCGTGTAATGCACCAAACCACATTCACACGATTCACACGTTACACACATACACACGATTCGCACGTTACACGCACACGATTCGCACGATACACGAACACGATTCGCATGTTACACGCAAACCATGCGATTCACGTTACACGAAACACGATTTCGGATCATGCGATTTCTAAACATATATAAACATACAAATATAATGGTGTTTGTAAGATACGAACGGAATATAACGAAACAAATTATTATGATTAAATGGGAATAACAGTGAAATATTGAAAAATGCATTTGATTTTAAATAAATGAGTACAAAGAAAGGAAGCCGATTTTAAACAATCCACATTTAACTTTTATCACAAATAAAAAATACACATGTATTTATTTGCATATGCTATTTTTTTAATTGGAAATTTATCAAACTTTATAACAAAACTGTGAAATTATATTTTTAATTTATTAAAAATCAATAAACCTCTTCATGTTGTTTTTACATAATTAGCTATGGCATATTAACCATTGATATGATAAGAATAAAGTTGTCAGTAAAATAAACATTACTCCACAATATTTTATTGCTTTTTTAAACAAAAGACACCATGTCATGGGATACTTATTTACTTGTACATCTACCTCAAATATACAATGTTAAATGGTTTAATTATAAGTTAAGTTATAAATATTTTATTTATTTATTTATTTATAATACATGTATATTATATACTATAAAATATTAACTGTTAATTTATATTAATATATAGTTGATACAAATTTACTATTTATTAATTCAAATTATAACTAAATCATAAGTGAATAAAAATATGTAATATTCTCTATGTATTTGTACATAACATATATTTATAATATAAATTGAAGTTTATCTAAAAATTTAACTTTAAACGTATAAATTTGTAAACCCGTATAATATCAATTTGGTCAATAAATTGTTTTTAGTGATCTATTTCATGTTCAGTAAATACATGTATATTTTATAAAGAAAAATTCTTAAATGTCAGATTCCGTAGGTATATTAACAGGTAAATAGACATTTTATCTTCATAGGACATCTTAATTCTTTGTCTAATTAGATGTTGTTTTAGCTCGATAAATGATATCTGTCAAAAGATTAAAAACTTCGCCATATTTTAAGAGTACTTTAAGATATTTTTTACAAAAAAGTTGAAGTTCAAATCTATGTTTAATTTGCAAATGTTGCAAATGTTGTACGCAAGTTGTGTCATTGTTTAATTTAGGGAACATTTTATTGAATTTATTCTTTTCAAACCAAATAATTTGAATTATTTACATTAGTAATAGAAACAAATTAGAATCTGTTGCGGGATAATTAATATTAATATTTTCAAATATTTGATGAAGGTTCCAACAATATTTTATTCGAGTTCGAAATATGCTCCGATTTGAATTCACACCTTTTAATATCTGTCTCGACCAATTAAAACTCATACACAATTTAAATCGCACGTTTCTTACCACACGCAAACCACACACACACACGATTCGCACGTTGCACGTACACGATTCACACGTTTCGCAATGTTGCGAGATGTTTTTGGTGATTTACACGTTCAAATAAGTGTACGTACTAAAACCTCAAGACTTGACACCGTTTTTAAAGCTCAGTCGTAAAGACTAATTTAAACTGTATTTTTGTTAACTAACAGTGTTTCGGAATTTTTTAGTTATGTTCTATGACGTACACATTTAGCAAGGGTCCTTTTCAAAAATCTTGTTTTTGATAGGTGCTCTTTTACATTTTTTCTGCGTTTATACGCTATGATAGGCATCTTTTGGAATATTGTTTTACAATATTAATCTCTTTGCAAAATCTGCCAATGTTTCTTAATAGCTGTTAAAATTTATAACTATTGTGTTATATTTAGTTAACAGTTAACTGGAATTTCTCTTTTTCTAAAATTATCTGACAGAGTACTGCATCTTTTAACCTTGTGCTTCACATTTTTTTTAATGTTTTTTTGCAGTTTGTAACTTATCATAACCTCTATCAATAAGTTTATTCTCTAAGATGTTTGTTGGGATCAGTGTCCTTGCAATTTCCATTTTTACAGCAGCAAAGCAGGTGCCACGTTTACAATTTGTTTTCGTTCGATGTCGTAAGCACGAAAAACGAATACCGAGGTGCACGACACCGCATCATAATTTATCCATATATATAATCGGTAAAAAATACATTACACAGATACAGATATTTTATTACACATGCAAAGTCATAGGTAGTCTCGATCTCAATTTAAAATCTATAAATAGCACAGTGCATTTCAAAGGGAAAATTAGAAAGTTAACAACGACTGTGACAACATTTGTGACGGAAAACATTGACTGATTACAATAACTCGCCTTTCAAAACTTAGTTTGGAGGCGAATTAATAAACCAGAAATAGTACCAAGTACTTCCTAACGTACGATATTTATTGTATTATCTGTTCACTATTTCAATGGCATTTCTTGTTCTAGATCCATAAATATCTGGACGTAAAAAATGCAAATCGCTCATGTATCCAAAGATTTAAAATTGGTATTAACTGCTTCTCTAATAATCACGCGGAAATTAGAACTAAGAGCAAAGACTCCTCGGCTAGAGGTCATTGTCTGTATTTGCTTCCATGTCTTTCTTTGAATTTTTGCTTTATATGGTAGCACGACAATAAAAAGACAGTAATTGTTATTGCGTTCGATGCGTGAAAATCTAAAATAATTGTAGCATTCTTACCATTTTAGCCATTCATTTATGAGATAACACCACAAATCAGAAACACAATAAATGCATGTATACTTTAATCATATTTTCAGATTCTAAAAATTATTGGGTTCAACGAGTCATAAAAATAACAGTTTGCACTTGTCACAAGGCATGGGGAAGTTGACAATTGTAAACGTTATCACATTGCCGTAGAGGTCCATTCTTGCTAATTTCAAAGTTAAGGTAGGATGCCGATTTTCGAGTGACAGTAGAATCCTGTCTACGTAATCAACACTTGAATACGTATGGATACATAAAATTGGTTATATCAGTATTGTAGTGCACCTGTTTCCAATTTGCTTCCTATGGTGTAAAATTCACAAATTTCGTAGACATAGTGACTGTAATAAGGACGGATCAAATTTGCTGTCTGATCTTTCTAGGGTTATATAAATCTGCAAGTGTTCAAATAAAGTATTTATTGTGTTGCCATTAAGATAATGGCAATCATTGGCATGATTAAAAATTCATGTTCAACCCACAAAAATGTAAACACATATAGTATTCCTCAAGGAGACAACATCTCATGTTTTGAAGCTAGAGTGGCAATGATTGAATATATCTACATGTGGAAGTCAAAAGATTTTGAAAATTTCGGAATACTTTAAATAGAACAAACCACCACAAAAATGAATGTGTTGCGTTTTCAGTAATAATTTCAAAAATGCAAAGAATATATACTTTGATAGAAAGAATTAATGCTTAATTTTTTCCTAGAATATAATATTAAAACTCACATTCCAATAAGTCGCACTAAAATCAACTTACAGAAAATTCACGCGATCTGAAGAACGCTCTGTTATTATGACGTTATGAAAAGGAGAGTAACCTCCAAAGTAAAACGAAATGTAGCCTTGTATTTATAAATTTGTTTGTAATTGAAAGGGAGTGAGAAATACAATGAAGCACCAAGATGAAGAAATATCAGAACCCTTTGAAAAGATTTCAGTTGTTTGACATCTTACCTTCGGGTGTGTGAGGTTTTTCGATCTTGCACGTTCACCATAGTTAGATTCTACATATATTCTGCAAGCTACACAAATTGTTATTAATTATTATTAATTCGAGATTATTTCAATACATTTTGATATGAAAATAGGTTAGGTCAGTCGTGAAATAAAAATTCCATTCGTGTGTTATATAGTAGATATAGGTAAACCCTTGTGCATTAAACATTTATAGAAATTCTATATAGTAAATTTGAAAACGCAGCAACATACATATGTTAAAAAATATTAAATACCATACAGAAATCTGAAAATAAAAACCACTGTAAATGAATATTTTAAAGAAAACAGAATGTGTAAAGTCAACAAATACCAAAGGGATATTGGAAGGAGGGAAAATCGATACAACTGACAAACTCAATAGAACAACGAAGTCAAGACCAAAACAATACATGAATTATGTCAAAATGTTTAGTTTTATCAATAACATTTCCACAATTATTTTCTCATAGAATACATATTTCTATAAATTCAGTAAACCCGGAATATCATTACAGATAAAACATGTTTCAGTGAAAACAATATAGATGACTGAAAATGCTGAATGACCACCAAATTTCAAATTATTAATGAGATGGAGGAAAAAAAATTCAACAAATGTATTTGAGAACAAAACAGGAAACCATTACTCTATGACTGTAATGAAGTAGAAAAAGACAAAAATATTGATCAATCATTTATACGTGGCAACATATGAATCATGCAACATTGCAAAATATCGTATTCAATTGGCAAAACGTCACAATGATTAGGAATATAATCATATGTTTCCTTGCTTTCTTTATTATTTCAACAGGTAAATCTGTTCTTTCTCTTAGTATAGTAAGACAATGTACCTGAATGTATTAAATAAATTGTTACCTCGCAGGGGTGTCGTTTCTGCAATGTATTCTATGAATTTCTCTCAATTTCTTAACCCTATAAATATTTAAGTTCGTAATTTTGTTTCCTGAAATGTATTATGGATATCTTGCATGATCGTTAAAGTCTGAGACTTCTGCAGTATATTTGAATAGGACAGGAAGCGAATTGGTCTGAGAATCTTTCATTATATTTCCGTCTTTGAAGACAAATTGTTGAAAGCAATTGCTATTTCACAACGGATTGCCTTAATATGGTATATAAGTCCTTCTTAAAGCAATTAGTAATCTGAGAGTGTTGATATGTAACAAAACTGCAAGCACGACGTTTGAAATTCAATTCCTCCAAGCGAAGGTTATTCAATTTTTGACACCGGTGACATGTTGTTGCTAAATACATTTTGCGAACAAAAAATCAGAGTGGTTTTCAGGATATATATCAAAATTACAACTGGAATTTTCTAAATCCAGTAATTCCAAACAATTGATATGTAGCTGATAAATCCCATGATGATTGCCAGTTAATTCTTTCTAAAGGTATCAAAGTCTTTTAGAGCACCCGATAACACTTTTTTTTGGGGGGGGGGGGAGGGGTCACATTCTCGGAGTTTTAGTTTTTGTGCTACAGTATCTTCTTCTCATTTTATTAGGTTTGCCATCGTTTTTTTTTAGGTTTTATATCTTTGTGGTATTTGCTTGCCTAGATCTCTTTCTCCTGAATTTCCTTGTTTTTGCATTTTGGTCGTATGTCGTATCATTTTGTTTTTTTTGTCAGTATTAACAAATAACAAATCTTCATGTTTTTGAAATTCAAATGTTCCAGGCATTTACTGTGTTATTTTTTTCCCCTTAATATATAGGCACTAGGTATTTTCAAAATTTAGTGGTCTTAAAGTCGCCAACGGTTATTTACCAAAATCGGAATTACAAGCAGTGACATCATGTTATTATAAAAACGTTGTTTCATTGTTGATACATTGTTTCTACAGGTAGGTGCTTTTTTCCAACAAATTTGCAGATATCAGACTATTTTAGAAAATTAACATTTCTCATGATAAAAGTTATATTTTAGATAGACGCATCTTTTACATATTTTAACCAGTTTAGTAATATTAATCACTTCGAAAACTTTTGTTTTTAAATGTTTACTAGACATTGAACCCGCGCGAGCGCGGGAGATTAAGCATTTTTTTTGTGGTGGCCATGTTGACTATAAAATGTTGTTGCGGCCATGTCATTCATGGAACAGAAACTCAATATGGATGTTGTGGCAGCTTCCCATAAACTTTCCTGTCAAGTAGGTGGTATCAACTGATAGTTTCATGTCTATATTTGCTGTAGTATTCCAGAAATGGATGTTAATGCAAACTTTAACCAAAGTCAATGAAGCGTGAAATGTATGTCAACGTGACCCAATTGTCATATGGCTGTTCGTTACTACCGAAGATGTATCTACTGATGACGTAGACTGTATTCCACGTAGAATTACCAAAATGGACCTTAAGATTCCATCAAAGTCAAAATCTATGACGAAAACACAACTAAATAAATTGTCAATATTTTTATTGTTACAATTAATTCTGAACTGGAACTTGATGAAAAGCTTTCATTAAATACACATTTCATAATGCATTACCTTTTTCCTTCAGAATAAATATGAAAATGAAATTGTAGATGTAAACATTTCCTTAGTGGCGGATGAATTTTTCAAAAGATGCTGTGAGTTAGGTAGAGCATATTTTTGGAAAATAATTGTTCCAATTGTTCCAATTGTTCCATTGTCATCATGGGCAGGGCAAGCGAGGCTTAATTTCACAAATATATCCAATAATCAGACGATAAAAGCATTTTTAGTGTATGGCTGCGTGTGCTGTCCACGTTTATATTTATCAAAGATGTCCGAGATAAATTTCGTCATTAATGATAAAGATTACCATTTGTTAAAAATATGTTTATCTACGGCTTACAGTGAATTGCATGGTAGAGATATATTTAGACAGGTCACATAACAAATAATGTAAACCTCCGAGAAACCCAAAAAACAACTATAAGTTAGGAATTCCTCTGAACGTTACCTTACTTCTCCATAATCTTCAAAGTTCATAACCTTTACAGGTAGGAGAAATTGCGTTATTGTAGAAAAACAATCCTGAATACACGAAGCGGAAACATCCCACTCGAAGGAGAATATTTTTAATTTGTTTTATTCTTCTTCCGTAATTTCAAACAGAAAAAGATTTAAAATATGTGCATACTTGTTTATTTAAATCAATGTGTTAAAATGATGCATTCGAGAACCTTCTAAGGGATATGTTGGGAGAATTCATATCAAAAAAGTGCATACAAATTCCATTTGCACATAAACAAAACTGCAGTTTAAATTTGTAAATGCAGATTGTCAAATCCGATAATAACCTTTATAATCTGAACCATACATCGTTTATTTTGAACCACGCGTTTTGCCGCCTATTCGGCTAATTCGTAAATTTAGTATTATAGATTTTTAAGAAAATATACATTTCACCCTATATTCAATTCTTGATTAATTAACTAGGGATTGCTAGTTCATTTGGCAATCCTACCTATAAAACTACTAAACTTTCAAAGGAAGAAATAACCGACAATCATAGATCGGTCTTTTCGTCATTTGTATTTCCATCAAAGATCTTCCTACCATGTACAGGATACCCAAGTTACATCATTGTCTATACAAACGACGCTTTATAGCTGGATCTGGCAAGTGTTCCACCAAACCATTGTCTCAACTTCTAACTTCTATTTCAACAGCTGTCAAAACGGGGCTCCACAGTTATTGTAAGACGAGTTATTCAAGAAGTGGTATCAATCAAATGTGGATATTGAAGAACTCAAAAGACTTAAAAGGATATTTTACGATCTCGGTCCATTTCAGTCTTAGTCCAGTCAAACTAAGTTTTAACCTCAAACTAATTGCAACAGAAAATATTTTAGTTCTAATCTATAGCATTAAGCCCCAAATATACACAGAAAAAAGTCCCATAAAATCTAACTTAAGGAAAACTCAAAATCAGCATTTTTAATTTCCTATGGAAATTAACATTGGAAAGGGGAGATAACTCCGCAAAAATTAATCTTTTTTGTCAGTTTTTGGTTGATTTTCTTAAAATTCATGTAAAGTATGTTACTTTGATAGGGTTATAACTTCGTATTTAACTATATTATATAATCTTCTGCTCATGAAATGTACAAAAGCGAAGTGTTATGGTATTTTAATTTTTTTTTGCACATTTTGCATTAAAGAAATTGCAAATTTGTGGCTTTGTGACCATTTTGAAAAAATAATTTGAAAATTTAGTATTGTTTATATCTGTAAATCATATTTGTTCAGCATCTACCTTGTTTAAAGAAACTTTAAACAACAAAAAGAAGAATATATGCTTAATCATTTTTATTAATTTTGAGATTCTTTACCTTGACATGTTGAAAAATTTTATAAATGGTCAACTAATGAATTACGAAATCTAGGTTGTATCTTGATAAAATTTAATAAATGGTCAACTAATGAATTACGAAATCTAGGTTGTATCTTGATAAAAGATATGAAAACACTTTTAGAGTTGTTTGTTATACTCTAAAGACGGCTAAAATATCAAGAATCAATACATTCTGCTGAATAGAAGCGGTAAAGTTATAATTTTGTATCAATTTTTATTGATATTTCTGCCTTTTTTGCAGAGTTGTCTAACCATTTTCAATGCAAATCTCCATAGGAATTCTAAAATCGTGATTTTTTAGTCTTCCTCAAGTTAGATTTTGTTGAACTTTTTTCTATGTATATTTGGGGTATAATGCTAAAGATTAAAACTTAAAAATTTTCTTTTGCAATTACTTTAAGGTTAGCGTCAAATTTATGCTAGATTGACTGGACTATCAGTAACATCATAAAACAAATTATTTCTCTACCCTCTATACCACTATTCCTCGTTCACAACTGCAGGAGAAGTAGAAAGATCTAATCCATCAATGCTTTCAAAATAAAAATGGCAGATACACATACCTTGTCATTGGTAGAGATAAATCATACTTTGTTAAAAACCACCCTAAATCTAACAAAACATATACAGAGAACGAAATTGTCCTGATAATTGAATTTTTGATCGACAACATATTTGTTCAATTTGGCGGACGTGTTTTCCAACGGATAATTGGCTTTCCTAAGGAAACTAATTGTGCGCCACTCGTGGCCGATTTGTTCCTTTACTCATATGAGACTTCCTTGATGGACTTCTTTAGGAAAAACAGAAGAAGTTAGCCTGTACCTTTAATTTTAGCTTTCGCTACATAGATGATGTTTTATCACTCAACAATTCACGATACATCTCATCTAATTAGCTCGCAATTAAGGATACCACAGATACTGCCAAGTCTGCATCTTATCTTCACCTTCCCTTCGAAATTGACACCAGAGGAAGGTTGAATACAAACAAAACTTTACGACAAATGGGATGAATTTGACTTTCCAATCGTTAACTTCCCATTTCTGAGCAGCAATATTCCAGAAGCGCCGGCGTATGGAGTATATATTTCACAACTTATACGTTATTCCAGAGCTTGTGACATATACATTGACTTCCTGGACAGAGCCCGGCTCTTGACAAAAAGTTGCTCAGACAGGGGTATGTTGCTCCTAAGTTGTAGTCATCCTTATTAAAGTTTTATGCATGCCATCATGACTTGGTTGACAGGTATGAAAAAACTGTTTCCCAAAAGAAAATAGACATGTTCCATTAATGATATCCCTTCCTCATACCGGATTTGACATGGGCAGCATGGCGGGTGTCCTGCAGGAAGCAGAGACAGATTACTCTTCCAGTGCACCTAAGTCTACCCCCAGTTTTTTGTGGGGTCCATGTTGTTCATATCTTTTAAGTATTTAATTGTGGTGCATGTATTGTTTTGGTCTTGTCTTCGTTTTTCTCCGGAGTTTGTCAGTTGTTTCGATTTTCCCCTCCTTCGAATATCCCTTTGATCTTTTTTTACTTTACTACTTACCCCACTGCTCGTTTTAACATAGAAATCAAAGTTGACATTGAGAAACAATCCAAATAAGTTTATAGTAATAGAACAAGCAAACCAGTATATTTCATTTATTTTGCACTGCTTGGGTGACCCTACATGACCAGAACGATGTAGTAGATGGGTCAAAGGATCATTAAGAACCGTGCAGGATAAATGTCGTATAACTAATTTCTAAGTTTAATACCAGACGTCATGAGCTTTTTGCTCTTCTAATGGACATTTGTTGCTATAGCTCTCTGGATAAAAAATACATTTAACTTTATCAAATGTACTGATATTGATATATCATATGACATTTTGGAGACTTCAGAAATGAAAATGTAACAGTGAATTCATTGTCGAAATATAGAGTTTTTGTTTTATGGAAATACTGCACTTACATGAGTAAAAAAGGCATTGTAAACGTACACATCCTGATGTTGTTTACTAGAAAAATTTGACCACCAATACATTTTTATATTGCTAATCACCTAAGGGAACAAGAAATCAACCTATCATTGTATATTTTATCAGTTTTCACTCTGAAAATGTTGTTTTTTCGACGGTATTTTGAGTGATGAGTGATGTGATACTCATGTACTCATGTAAGCACAACAATATAATAAAACTTAGGGAGGAAGTTACACAAAAAAACATGGGAATCTTGAATTTATTTTGTGCTAAAAATTCAGTCATAATTAAAAATTTTAGGCAGGGGAAATAAAGAAAGCATTTGTGGTTTTAAAAAATATGACAAAAATGTGAATCTAGCAAGAAACTAAAAAAATTAGCTCTCTGCGAGATTCGAACTCGCAGACAGTTTAATTGTTATTTAATAACCAACAACAGTACCGACTGAGTGATGACGACATACCTTTAACCTGTAATTTAAAAGTATATGTATCTTAATTAAAATATTGAATTGATTTTTTAAATACACACATTTAGGACCAAAAACAGGAAACCCACAAAATTTGACCATTAGTGGAGGCTTGCAGGAAAAAGTTTTATGTATTTGGTTCTGGAGGTGCTTGTCAGGGAATTCCCACTTGAACGGGAATGACAAAAATGTGTTTTCAACGTTTTTTTAAAAGCTTATTGTAAGTTTTGTGTTGGATTTATCAATGCAGAAAATTGAGACGCAAATGAAACTATTTTTACTATGAGAAAAAGATAAATTTCGCTCATAATAACTACTTTCGGAAAATGGTCCTCTGAGTGAAACATTTTATCGCCTTATTGGCCCAACCTCTTTGAAAACAGCAACTTACATATGTCACAGAAAAATTACATACAGCATACAGAAAACTGAAGAAAACCCCTGTAAAAATTTTGTTCAGATGAACATTTTAAAGAAAACCGAATCAAAATTTGATAAATCACAGACATGTACGTCAAAATGTTAAGTTTTATCAGTTTAAATTCTACAAATATTTATCATAGAATACATACTTTTATAAATTCAGCAAACCCGGAAAATCATTAAAGAAAAAAAAAACAACATCAATGACTGAAAATACTGAATGGCCAGAAAAATTCCAAATATCATTGAGGCGGAAAGACATTTAGGACAAAACAGGAAATCATTACTCTATGACTTTAATGAAGTAGAAAAAGACAAAACTATACAAAAATATTTTATACGTGGCAACATATGAATCATGCAACATACACTTCTATATATATTGCAGAATATCTAATTGAAACAGAAAACCATCACCATGATTAGAAATATAATCATATGTTTCTTTGCTTTCTTTATTATTTCAGCAGTTAAGTCTGTTGTTTGTCTTTGTCAAATAATACAAATGTATTCGATAAATTGATAATATTGAACACAATTGGTTACATCGCCATGGATGTCTTTTCCGCAATGTATTCTATGAATTTCTCTCAATTTTCTTAACCCTATAAATATTCAAGTTCGTGATTTTGTTTCCTGAAATATATTATGAATATCTTAGATTATTGTAAGTCTAGAGTGTTTTCAGTATATTTGAGTAAAACAGGTAGCGAATTCAACAAAATTTATCTAATCAACGGCCACTGCACTGTTCTTCTTGTAGGAATATAGTTCCTACGCACTTTTCCGAAAACTGAAGGTCTGAGAATCTTTTATCATTTTTCCGTCTTTGAAGACAAATTGTTGGAAGTAATTGCTATTTCACATTCAATTCCCTTAATATTTCATATAATTTCTTCTAAAACAATTACTAAATCTAAGACTTTTCTTTGATATGTAAAAAAACTGGAATTACCACGTCTGAAATTCAAGCGAAGGCTTTTCAATTTTTGATACCAATGAAATGTTGATCCAAATACATTTTATGAAAAAAAGAGTGATATTCATGATATATATCAAAATTTGAACTGGAATATTCTAAATCCAGTAATTCCAAACCACTGATATTTAATTGATAATTTCCATGATGGTTGGTAGTTCATTTTTTCAAAAGGTGTGAGAGCCTTTCAGAGCACCTGATGTCACTTTGGGGGGGGTCACCTTTTCAGAGCTTTAGATTTTGTGCTTCAGTATCTTCTTCTGATTTGATTAGGTATGCTATTTGTTTGTTTTTTGTTATATCTTTGTGGTGCTTGTTTGCCTAGTTCCTTTTCTCATGAATTTACCTTGTCTTTGCATTTTTGTCTGAGGGATTCCACCTATGTCAAATCGTTTTGTATTCTTTTACCCGTATTGACAACAGATAGAATTGTAATCTTCATGTTTCTGAAATTCAAATGTTCCAGGCATTTACTGTATAACTTTTCATTCCCTTAATAATAATTATTAGTTTTTTTCCAAATTTAGAGATCTGAAAGTCTTCCATGGTTATTTACCAATATCGGAATTACAATCGGTGAAATCGTGTTATTCCAAAAACTTTGTTTCATTGTTGATAATTTTTTCTATAGGTAAGTACTTTTTACAACAAATTTGTAGGTATTAGACTATTTTTCTGGAATTTGAAATTCTTATATTTTTCCTAAAAAAAGTAAACCGGTATTTTGGTTGAGTTATTAGCATCTTTTACATGTTTTAACTGGTTTAATAATATTAATTACTTCGAAAACGTTTGTTTTCAAATGTTTCTTTTGACGATTATAAACATATCACCCTACTCCACTCTTTATTTCAACGTATACATCATAGGTGACATTGAGAAGCAATCCAAACATCTAATAGTTTCTGAACAAGCAAAGCAGTATACTTCATTTATTACACACTACTTGGGAGACTCCCCTTGACCAAATTGACGTAGGAATTCGGGTAAAAGGATAATCCCGAACTGTGCACGATCAATTTCATATACAAGTTTGGTTGGTCAATAACAATTTTAACACATGACGAGCTTTTGCCGCGTTAACATCGCTTTCTGCTCTTCAAATGGACTTTAATCGCAGCAGTTGTCTGAATAAGAAATAACTATATTAAATTCAATCATAATGAATTAAGATATGACATTCTAGAGACTTCAGAAATGAAATGTAACACTAATTTCATCGCTGGACACTTTACCTCGGGTTGGAATATAGTTTTTTTGTCTCATGGAACTACGAGGCTTAGATGATTAAAAAAGGTATTATTAAGCGGCAATATTCTAGAAGCACCGGCGTATGGAGTATATATTTCACAACTCACACGTTTCTCCAGAGCTTGTGACATATACATTGACTTCCTGGACTGATCCCGGCTCCTGACAGAAAATTTGCTCAGACAGCGGTATGTTGCTCCTAAGTCGGAGTCATCCTTATTAACGTTTTATGGACGTCATCATGACTTGGTTGACAAGGCCAAAATAAAAATATTGTTTGTTTCTCCTCGCCCGATCGACTCAGTGAAAACCCCGCCGACTCGAGTTTTTATTCCGTTTTTTGTTCGTAACATTTTTTTTTAATTTCCGGATCAATATCGGAGTCAATCTCGGACGAGATTTGCGCTTTATTTTGACCGGAAGTTTTTTTTAATTTTTCATTGGATTCAATCTAAAATCAAGAAAGTTTCATGGTGTGGAAGTTCTTTGACAGTCACTTTACAGACTATTTTTTACAGCCTATTGTATCCGATCAGTGAACAGATACAAAGATACCACGTCTTTTATCAATAAAATTTAATACCTGACACTGCATAAAGATGTTATTGTAGCATCGTTCGATATTACTAGTACTTGTATGAAACAAAAATTGAATACCTGACACTGCATGAAGATGTTATTTTAGCATCGTTCGATATTACTAGTACTAGTATGAAACACATGGAAATCACGAGTGCATGCATGCTCCATGTCCTAGATTAATGAAAAATAGATTCGAGATAGCTTTTCCACCTAAGTAAATTATGCTTGACAATGGTTGCTCCAATTTCTCCCAGTCTAACTGATTTACATATATTTGAAATAATAACACATATAATTAAACTGTACATACATTTAGACAAAACTACTTGCTGTTAATGTATCAAGACGACGGTTTCATTATTTATAATGGTAATAGAGGAATTACGTAATTTTTTTGAAATAGCGAATACTGTTCATTCATTACTAAAGTTTACATGTAAAATATCAGACCATAGCTTGGAATTAATAGATTTAACTGTATTTCAAGAATTTAGGTTTCTATATGATAAAGACATAATCTATCAGTTTAATTGAGATCTGGAGCTGGCATGTCAGTAACTGCTAGTAGTCCTTTGTTAATATATATTGATCATTTTCATTTTGCTTAGTTTCTTCTGTTACCTTTTTTTAACATCGGACTCTGACATCTTTTGAACTGAGTTTTATTCCACATTGGCTAGAGGTATAGGGGGAGGGTTTAGATCTCACAAAATATGTTTCACCCCGCTGCATTTTTGCGCCTGTCCCAAGTCAGGAACCTCTAGCCTTTGTTAGTTTTGTGTGTTTTTTTTTAATTTTGGTTCATTCGTATGTTTCGGTGCAGTCCATTTTGCTGAACTATTATGTATTTTTGTTTAGGGGCCAGCTGAAGTCTGCCTCCGGGTGGGATTTTCTCGCTGCGTTGAAGACCCATTTGTAGCCTTGAGCTGTTTTCTGCTCTTTGGTCGGCTTGTTGTCTCTTTGACTAATTCCCTGTATCCATTCTCTTTTCTATTCAAAATACACATAATTTAGATTTGACGTTATGTAGAAAACCTACGGAAAACTTTCAGTACTTGCATAGATCATCAGCACACCCCTCTTCCGTGTTTAAAGGATTTATATTGGGAGAAATAACTAGATTTATTAGACTTACCAACAAAAAGACCTCATATCTCAAGTTGAAATATTTATTATAAGTCTAATCAAAGGAGTTATAAACGATGCAAAATTAAACCTTTAATAACACTATAAAAATTATTTTAAATAAAATAAACTCAAGACACTTTTTAGTGTCGTACCCCATTCCTCTTCAATTAAAATATACGTTTTTTGATTGGCAGCCAAGCGTTTTCATGTCGTCTTTATAAACAAAAGGCTAGAGGTGCATGATGAGGATAGGCCTTGGTTCATAAAACCTAAGCCGAAACACAACTTCGAGATAATTTTCTCGGCTAGTAGTTTTGTAATTATAAATTATAAATGATACAATTAGTAACTGATTTAGAAATCATCTGTTAATGGTGTACTTAATTGGATATCTGTTTGAATTGGTAGTGGACACGTATCTTGATGTCATGCCTGACTAAACAGGAAAGCAAACCTTATAGCATTAGGTCTTGTTCATGGTCTTGGAAATTAAAAATAATATAAAATTCTATTGAACAACAAAAACACTTTTGACCTATCTACCTACCCTTCTCTGAAATGTAGGGTCGATAGAGGGGAAGCAAACATAATTTTTAATGTGGCCCAAGGATGAAAAAACGTTTCCCAAATGAAAATGGACCTGCTCCATTGATGTTATCCCTTCCTCATACCGGATTTGACATGGGCAGCATGGCGGGTGTCCTGCAGAAAGCAGAGACTGCTTACTCTTCCGGAACACCTGAGTCCACCCCGGTTTTTTAGTGGAGTCCATTTTGTTCATATGTTTTTAGTTTTTAATTGTAATGCATGTATTGTTTTGGTCTTGTCTTCGTTGTTCTCCGGAGTGTGTCAGTTGTTTCGATTTTTCCCTCCTTCGAATATCCCTTTGGTATTCTTGACCTTACATCAGTAAATAAGAAAAAAAAAATGTAATGCACCGTCAACTTACACATAAATTATGCTGTTTTTCTCAATAAAAAATTGTCCAAGCTGAATCCAAGAATTTTTTATATTATCAATCACAGTAATAATATTTCATTTCAAGAAATCAACCTATCATGTTTTAAATTTTTACAAACTTTATTGCCCAAAAAAAAAAACAAAATTAAAAAATACTGCCCTACGGTTTGCACTGACAAAAGTAAAGCTGACAATAATCTTATAAAATGTGAATAAATTAAAGTTTAGACTCTACACACAAACTTACCTCCAACTGTATACACAAACTGACCAAGTATATTATTGCTAAGCAAATTTAGATATATTGAAAAAGAATATGTTCGTTTTCATGCAATCAATGTAATATTTCACAGTCAAATATCATTTAGCCCCATTTGTATATAATAATCTAATAATCACTGTATAATGAAAAGAAACTTTGACCAACACAGGCGAATACAATTTTTAAAAGTTCCTAACAAATCTGACACTATAAGTGCTGAAATTTGGTTGGTGGTTACAGTGAATCATTATTTAGTGTTCATTGGAACTTGAATATAATTTTGAATTTGTATAACATATCATCAGTTTGTTTAGTTGGAGTTTTACGCCGTTGTCAGCACATTTGGCTATTTCGCGGCGGCCAGTTTTTATTGGTGGAGGAAGCCGGAGTACTCGGAGAGAACCACCGACCTTTGGTAGGAAAATTGGCAATCCTTGTCAATTTAGATCAGAGTCGAACACACCCTGCCACAGGTGAGATTCGAACTCACAACCTCAGTGTTGACAGGCTAGTGATCATTAGTAGTCATGACGAACTACCTAGACCACACGGCCAACCAGACCCCTCATATCATCAGTAAGTTTTTCTACAACAATACCAAAACAGTTTTCATTCCCGTATATTTTCGGGATTACGCATCATTAAAACTAAATAAGCATTACATGTAAAACGTTTAAAGAGGCATTATCTCGCACAAATGTATATTTACACTTAAAGCTGGTGGTTTTGGCTATGTTAACGAAGGCGGATTCTATGGTAACGATGGAGGACTATATGTTAGTGGAGGAAAATTCAGTTACCTTGGGAAAAGGAAGTACAATAGAAACTAAAATTTTCCAAAACAGCTCTTATACTAAATATCATTTTTTCCTTTACATTGTACATTGCTCTGTCCTGAGTCTCTTTTCTGTCTTTCTCGTTTGGAATTTTCCGGCACTTGAATTTCTTCATCATTTTGATTTGTTCCTTAATACACAATTAATTATTACTTGGACTTTCATATGGAACAGATGTGCAGCTATTGTCAGTTTTAATATAATATAATCAAAATTATTCTCCTAATTAAAAAAGGTTAAAAACCTTTCTTTGTACCATAGGTTAGAGTATATATTTCTAAATTTCGCTTCCGACAGGTTATCTACTGTTTCATCACCATAAAATCTTAAGTCGTTTAAATACAAAGCGCATTTTACATTCAAATTGCAAAAATTTACATTCGCTTAAATAACCGATTATGATATTTTATCAAAATAGACTAATTCTATTCAGTGGAACCTCTGTAAACTGAAAGCTATCGGACCGTAAAAATTGGCCGGTTTTCGGAGGCCCAGGGCTTTACTGAAATCCGACGGAAGTAAATAAAAAATAAATATCAATGAGGTTTCGTTTAAAATACGCTTCTCAATGAAGAGAATGAAAGTTCGGCAGGTATTTAGAGGTGTATTTAATAGGAATATATATGTTTAGCACAGCAAATTAACTCCGGTATTCGGAATTCAGAGGGGCGAGTGTTTGGAAGATTTTGTTACTTGAAAATATAGATGAGAATTCCGGACCAGAATAAAAAGTTCCAATTGCAGAGGAATCCGGTTTTCAGAGGGGCCGATTTATGGGAGTTCCACTTATCTTGGTAGAGTTATACAGTGGAAAATATTATGATTGGTATTATACATGACATCAAAAATACATTTTAACTACTTAAATAGCAATACTTATACATTTTAATTTATTATACTGTATGTTATGTAATTTCTTTTATTAGGTACATATCTTAGCACATTCAACATTAATCAAATATCAACTCAGATGCTCAATATTCATTCATTTTTTCTTAAACGTATAGCGTACAAACTAACATGCGATAGAAGTCGTTTCCATGGCCTTTGGAATGACTGTTACAACTCAAGGCACAGCAGAGAGATTTGTTTAAAACGTCTTCAAAAGCGAGGCTCTTTCATACCATATGGTAATCATTTTTAACAAATCTGAATTATAATGTATATTTAACAGCATAAGACTTTTCAACCACAAAATTACAGCCTATGTTCTGAAAGTATTTAGTTTTAAGAAATACTAAGAAAACCTCAATTACAGAATTAATTGTTTGAAAATACCAAAACTGTAAAAATGTGTACGGCAAACATTGAAAATGTCGTCTGTTCAGAAAATAAATTTTGGTATTTTATCATGTTTCTAAATTTATTTGATAACTTGAGAAGATTTCATGTCCTCCACTAGTTATGGTATCATGAAAATAAATTTTTTTATATATAATGTCACCCCAAAAGGACAATTTGGTTGAGTTTTACACGTTATCTGTTTATAAATTGATGGCATGACATTTATGCAAAAAAACAACCAAAAACCAATAAAATGGATAACAGGAAAGGTCAACAATGACATACTAATCAATCAAAGCAACCCAATTGACAAAACACCGTGCAACAAATAACATAAAAGAGTACAAAACACAAACAGAAATACAACAGAGAGTCAGGATAATCTGACTCGGTACAGGCACTTTTGCTCAATTTTGTAATGTCTTACAATACCTAAAAAATAAAATACATTGCCATCAGCATGTATCTTCTTTTAAATTCGTGTTGTTTATCAACCTTAGGACATTAATTGCAATACTCATAGAAGAAAACCCTAACATACTACTAATTGAATAACAATGAGATGAAAAACAACAGTCAAGAGTTGTTGTTTGTTGATATGCTTAAGTCTTCCCGCCTTGACTGAATCACACAGTGATTCACAATATTAAAGAGGTGTCTTTCTTTTTTGTTAATGTAATTCACAAATACCAAGATAAACATTTTATATGTATACTATGACTCTATTGTGTAGAGTTTCCTGTCATCTATTATGCATCGGTGCCATATATAACTATTTCAATATAACAATAATTCAATATTAAACATATGTTTATTACACAAAGTTGTAGTTGTAGTTAGAATTTACATTTTTCCTTTGTGGCATTAATTTGGCTACATAGTATTCTATGATATTTTCTTCAGAGTGACCGGGAAAAACTCGTATTACCGATGCTCCAATTTTAAGTACCCCACCCGTTGGCCCTCTAAAAGATGAGGTGGTGAAGGTCCCATAGTTACCAATCTGTAGATCCCATCGTTACCACTAACTACATTTTCGAGTGAAATAATTCCCTAATTACTATTAGTCTCCCAATCACTTCCAGAAAATTTCAAGTATTGAAGCATTATGGAAATGTTACTTGTGTTGTGCTAAGGAAAGTCTCAAACCACCCTTGTATATTTGTTTAAGAAAACCTGATTTCCGGTTTGTGAAAAATGCGTTCCAACTGTTCTGTATAAAAAAGTAACCTTGCCCTAATGTTATCATGTAAATAGCTTTCCCCCATTTTCTATTAGAAAATTTTTGATGACTCTATTATTTGATCATTTTGGGGTATAGTTTTGTTTAAATCGATTTATACATTTCGCTACTTTTAGCATGAACGGCTTTCCGCATTGTGTGAGATTTCTCAATCATAGAAGATTGTGTTGTGACCACTACATGACTTTTACACATACATATACACATCACAATACCAAAAGAATATCTGGACGTATAATTCTCTAATTTTGGGTTCAATGTTTGTTCTAGTCAGTCTAAAGATTTAAAGAGGACAAATATACCTAAAGAGCAAACCCCCAAAATAAGCGCAATCCATAAGATAGATAAACCCGGGAAAACAAATGAACAACCACAAGCACAACTAATCAACACTGAAAACAAACAAACAAAAACAATCAAGAATTCGAACTCCTATAAAAACCAGGAAAGAACTCAGGTGCTCAGGAAGAGCAAGCAATGAAATTTATAAAAAATTTTAGAAGTTAAAGAAAAGACTCCTCAGCCAGAGGTCAGAATAATGTCTTTATTGGCTGAGATGGCTCTGTGAATTGTTACTTTATGTGGTAGGAAGACGTAAAATGAGAGTAATTGTTATTGTCCTCGATGTTTGAAAATCTACAAAAATTGTATTATTCATAGTGTATTAGCCATTCTTCTCTTAAATGACATCATCAATTTCAATATTAACATAGGAGGCCGATTTTCGAGTGACCTCAGTATCATGTCAACAAGACCAATCCCTGTTTCACATTTACTTCATACAGTGTCAAATTCAGAGATTTCACAGACGTAATGATTGTAGTAATCATGGATCACAATTGCTGCTTTTGATCTTTCTCTCATTATCTAAATCTTCGTGCATTCAAATAAATTAATTATTTTGTTGCAATTGGGGTAATGGAAATGACTTGGCTTGATTACAGATTCGTGTTCAATCATCGAAAATGTAAGTCTATAGAGTAATTTTTAAGGAGTCAGCATCTCATGGTTTGAACAGTGGAAATTATTTCTATCTAGATGAAGTCCACAAGATTTTGAAAATTTAGGAATACTAAGATGTTTATATGGAATAATTCACCATTAAAGTGAATTTAACTTCGCTATTTTCAAATAGTGTTTCGTTTTCGTTTTCAGTACTAATTTAAAAAATACAAAGAAAATATACATTTAAGGGGAGAATTTTTTTTTATCAAATACATATAGTCCTAACTGGTTATAATTTGTTAAAACTGCGTTTCTGTATGTAAGACGACTTTATCTCAACTGTTTGACAGAGCAGTCTTCCATTTTCGATGAGTGAGATTTTTTATTCTTGTACATGTCGGGTTTGAGAAAAGCCAAACGTATTCCCCGCTATAAAAAAATATGTATACCGATTTTTCTACCGGCTTCGGTCTTACTTTGATGGGAAGAAATTAAAGCTTAATTTTTTCATCGACTATAATATAACTCATATTGCAATAATTCACACTAAAATCAATATTCAAAAAATCCACACGATCAGGAGAACGTTCCGTTATTATGAAGTTATGAAAAGGAAAGTCACTCGCAAAGATAAATATTTTTAAAAAAATGTCGCTTGGTACTTAAAAATTCGTTGGTTACAGAAAGGGATAAGAAACACAAGCAGAAATATCAGAACCCTTCGGTAAAATTTAAAATGTTTGAATTTGAGATCGATCGATTTTACATATTCAGTTGTGTTAGATTCTATAACTTAACAGGGGTTTACCTATATTATCAAGAAAGAGTGGAAAAAATTCGACTGACATAATCTATTTTCATATCATAATGTATTGAAGTAATCTTGAACTGATAATTATAGATTGCAAAAAAGGGAATTCAACTTTCACTGAAATTGTAGATTGCAAATTTGAATAAGTGGCAACATACACATATTACACAAATATTAAAAAATAGCATACTGAAAACTAACAAAAATACACTGTTGAAATATAGTTCGGA
The DNA here is from genome assembly GCA_028015205.1 of Mytilisepta virgata. NCBI lineage: Eukaryota > Metazoa > Mollusca > Bivalvia > Mytilida > Mytilidae > Mytilisepta > Mytilisepta virgata. Next base: position 59,853,827 of record CM051518.1, on the reverse strand, counting down.
TAAACATTTTAAAGAAAACAGAATGAAAATTTTACAAACCGGAGACTTGTACGTCAAAATATTTAGTTTTGTCAGTAATGTGTTCACAAACATTATTTCATAGAATACATACTTCAACAACCCGGCATATCGTTAAAATATATCATGAATATGTTTCAGTTAGAAAACAATATCGTTCACTGAACATGCTGAATGACCATACAAATTCAAATTATTAATGACATCGAAGTAAATTGCAGTAAATGTATTTTAGGACAAAACAGGAAATAATTACTGTATTATTTTAATGAAGTAGAAAAAGACAAAATTAACCATAAATCTTTTACGTGGCATAATATGTATCACGCAAAAAATGTCTATATATATTGCAAATATCGTATTAAAATATCAAACCGTCATCATGATAAGAAGTATACTTGTATGCCTCTTTGCTTTCTTTATTATTTCAGCAGGTAAGTCTATTCTTTGTTCTACAGTAATATAATTGCATTCGATATATGTTTAGTGTTGTGTTAAAAAATGGTTATGTGGCTATGGGTATCGTATCCTCAATGTGATTTCTCTGAATTGTCTTCATATATGAATATTCAGGTTCGTTTTATTGTTTCTGGAAATATCATATGAATATATCGATTACTGTCGCTAAATAAGGTAATTATTTTTATAGATTTTATGTATTTGATAAATAAAGGTAGTAAATGTAAGAATCTTACCTTTATTCTAAAGTTTGTCACTTTATAGTACAAATTAATATACTAAGTGTTTTAAATGAACTTTTCTTTGCGTCCTTTCTTAAATATGCTATATAGAGAAAACATTGAATTTTGACAAATGACAGTGATATCCCACAAATCAATGATGGTTCTCTTATATTTTTATTAACAACTTACCATTGTCAGGGTGAAGACTTTTAAGAAAAGAAATAAATATTTAGATGGTACGCATATTCGAAAATATTGCAAAAGACTTGACTGTAACAACTGTATAAAAATTCTAAATGTGTTGTTATGACTTTGAGTGTATTTCATATGTCAAGAAATAAATCTTGTCAAACAATAAATTTGATCTATTGAAATCGTACAGTAACAGTAAATAGCTATATAGGGATCGATTGTTTTGGATGAATATTTCAAAGGAATTATAGCAATATTTTTAAAGATGAAAATATTGGAAAAAATATACATGACCAAGCCTAACTTGTGAACTGACACTTGTATTTGCTCTGTTCCCGATAGATTAAAGTTTATTTCATCCCCTGTTTCTTTTTCAAATTTTAACGGTCTTATTAAAAGCAAATAGCTACTGCACTGTTATATTGAACCTGTTGGGAAATTGTTCTCATTTGTGACTCTGAGGGTCTGAGAACCTTTCATGATATTACTGTCTGTGAAGACCAAATTTTTCAAACAATTCCTATTTCATATTCGATTCCTTTAATATGGTAGCAACGTATTTTTTAAATCAACTAGTATTCTGAGAATGTTCCTTGGTATGTACCAAAAGTAAAATTATAACTTCTCAATTTAATTGTTCAAAGCTTAAGCTATTCCTGCTATTCCTGCTATTCATTTTGTTTGTATCGGTTGCAAAATACATTTTACGAACAAAAGGATGGTGTACTTTTCAATAAATATATCAAAATTGGAACAATATTCGTAATCCAGTAGTTCCAAGCAATTGATATTTATTCAACTAATAATTTGTATGATGATTGCTAGCTGTATTTGTCCGTAAATTAAAGGTATGAGAGACCTCTGGGGCATCTGATGTCAATTTAGGTATTGGGCGGGAATTCGTTCTTTGTGGTATGTGTTTGGCAGGTTCCTGTTCTCATGAATTTCCCTTGTCTTTGCATGTGTGGTCTTATGAGCTCCACCGATGTCTTATCGTTTTGTATTATTCTGTTTGTTTAGTTGGGGTTTTACGCCGTTTTAAGCACATTTGGCTTCCAGTTTTTGTTAGTGGACGAAGCCGAATTACCTGGAGAGAACCACAGACCTTTGCTAGGAAAATTGGCAATCCTTGTCAGTTAAGATAGGAATCGAACACACTCCGCCACATGGAAGATTTGAACTCACAACCTCAGTGTTGACAGGCTGGTGATCATTAGTAGTCATGACAAACTAACTAGACCACTCGGCCACCGAAACCCCACCAATTTTAGGAAAAGATGCAATAGCAAACAATATTTGTAAATTCAAATGTTCCAGGCAGTTACTATTTTACTTTTTCTTCCCTTCATATATAATGGCTAGGTACTTTTTTCCAAAACTAAGAGGTATTAAAGTTTTCTATGATTATATACCAAAATCTTAATCCCAAGTCCAATAATTCAAGAATTTTCATTTTCGATAAATTGTTGCTACAGGTAAGTGATTGTTCAACATAAAGTTTACACTCATTCAGAACATTGAGATTTTTATATATTTTTTGTAATGAAATTAAACCGGTTTTTCTATTTTATATATTTTATTATAATTGTTTAACAGATTTAGTAATATTAATAAATTAAAAAAAACAAATTGGTTTTAAAATGTTTTTTTTTACCACCATATATATTTCACCTCTATTGCATTCGTTATTTTCAAAAAAGTTATATTAATATAACGTGATTTATTTCTTAACTTCCATATAATTTAACAATATACCCCCAAAATTTGTTGGAAAATCAGCTGAAGTAAAGTTAATTATTATCCGGAAATCAGTGTCTTAGTAAAAGTTTAGATTCTACATAACTATAACATGGGTTGGCATGAAAAACTTAAATAAGCTAACTTTAATGTTTTAAACTAATGGAATTGTGTAGTGATAATTTTTAATCAATTGAAATAGTATATACCGGTAAAATAAATTTTCTTTTTCAAATTATAGATTTTTGGTATCCATAGGAACCACCTTAATAACCAAAGTTCTGAATATGATTCTACTTATATAATGCATTGGCAAATAATGCAAAACATCACGGTTTGCTCTAACAAGGATGTATAATGTGATAATAAAGCGGGGACTATATGTTCAAACTCGCTATTATATCTTTTCATAAATTTCGTGATACCATTTTGATGCACAAGGTGTGCAAATTTTGTCAATTTAGACTCATTACTTGTTCTCAAGAACTTAAATGTTACAAACCAAAACAATATTTTAAAAAAGATGAAGAGCAATTTCAAAGTCAAAATGACTAAAAAGCTAAAACTATCTAAAGACAGAGCTATGCACAAGGGATGATCTTCCATAGTTTTCAACACACTCATGCTAAAAATTGACCAAAATGCGAAAAGTAAAACTGTCCGAGGACATAGCTTTGTACGAAGGGGATATTCCTTAGTTTTCACAGAATTTAACCTTTTTTGGAACAATAAATTTTAAATATCAATTTCGAGCTACAAAATGTAACAATAATAGACTATTGTATACCAATTTCGATGCACAAGATGCTAGCAATGTTCATAGATATTGATAAAGAATCTGTTTTATTAGATGTATTGATTATAACAAATCACAGTCAAATAACATTCGGTATCTATATAATAGTCACTCTATACAGTGAATCATTTTAAAATTTTTAGTAATACTTCTAATTATATGTTGAATTTGTATAACATATCCATATATATATATATATATATATATATATATATATATATAGAGAGAGAGAGAGAGAGAGAGAGAGAGAGAGAGAGAGAGAGAGAGAGGGGGGGAGAACAAAAACCTTTATTTTGTAGATAACACATTATTAAAACTTAATAGATTATACATCAAAGTAAAATTTTTAAAGAGTTATCTTCGCAAAAATGTATCTTTATACTTAAAGCGTCTAGTCCGTTCATTGGCGGAGGTGGTGTAGGTGGTGGATATTATGATACCGATGGCGAACTTTATATTGTTGGTGGAAAATTTAGTTACCTTGGGAGAAGTAAGTATAATTTCTATTATAAATCGTATTTTTACTAAATATACAAGTCTTGTGTATCCATCAAATAATACTTGTATTCATTAGTTGTAAAATAGAATTGTGATGAATTATTTTAAAATTTACTTCAGTTAAATTATCAGAATTCTTGAATTCATCTGTTACTTACAAACTTTATATTTATTCTCTTACTTTTACATAAGGTGCAACAATACGTTAGAAAAGTCCCAACGACAATAAATTGAAGTAGACAATAGTTGAGACATATACACAATTAATTATTACTGTTACTTTCATATGGTACAGATGTGTAGCTATTGCCAGTTTCAATATAATATAATCAAAATTATTCTCCTAATTAAAAAAGGTTAAAAACCTTTCTTTGTACCATAGGTTATAGTCTATATTTTTAAATTTCTCTTCCGGTATGTTATCTACTAAACTATACGGTCATTTACTGTTTCATCACCATAAAATCTTCAGTCATTTAAATACAAAACACATTTTACATTCAAATTACAAAAAAAAAACATTTTCTCTATTTTATCATAATAAATTAATTCTGTTAAACAGTGGAAAATATTATGACTGGTATTATAATAACATAAAAAATACAACTACTTAGTCTTTCCTGATCTATTAGTGATACTTTAATAATAAAAATATACTCTAATATCTTACAAAATACCCTTATGGTTCTTTTCGTAGTACTGAATTTACTACATAGATATTATATATAAATATCAATACTTATTATACTGTATGTTATGTAATTTCTATTATTAGGTACATATCTTAGTACATTCAACATTAATCAAATATCAACTCAGGTGCTCAATATTCATTCATTTTTTCTTAAACGTATAGCGTACAAACTAACATGCGGTAAAAGTCGTTTCCATGGCCTTTGGAATGATTGTTACAAGTCGTGGCACAGCAGAGAGATTTGTTTAAAACGTCTTCAAAAGCAAGGCTTCTTCAAACCATTTGGATATGGTAATTATTTTTTAACAAAACTGAATTACAATGTAAATTTAACAGCATAAGACTTTTCAACCGCAACATCATAACCTTAGTTCTCAAAATATTTTAGTTTTAAGAAATACATGTAGTATTTACTAAGAAAACCTCAGTTTCCGAATTAATTGTTTGTCAACTACCAAAACTGTAAAAATGTATAGGGCAAAAATTGGAAATTTCGTGTGCTCAGAAAATAAATTTTGGAATTTTATCATGTTTATGAACTTATTTTATAACTTGAGAAGAGTTCATGTCCTCCACTTGTGATGGTATCATGAAAATAAGATTATTTATATATAATTTCACCCCACAAGGACAAATTCGTAAAGTTTTACATTTTAGTACTTTATAAATTTATGGCATGACATTTATCAAAAAAAAATACAATAAAATGGATAACAGGAAAGGTCAACAATAACATACCAATCAATCAAAGCAACCCAACTGAGAAAACGCCGTGCATAAAATAACATAAAAGAGTACAAAACACAAACGGAAACACAACAGAGAGTCAGGATAGTCTGACTCGGTACAGGCACTTAAGTTTACTTAACTTTGTTATGTCTTACAATACACCAAAAATAATAGACATTGCCATCAGCATGTATCTTCTTTCAAATTTGTTTGTTTCTCAGTAAATTAATTGCAATACTCATAGAAGAAGACCCTAACATACTACATATTGAATAACAATGAGATGAAGAACAGCAGTCAAGGGTTGTTTGTTGATATGTTTAAGTCTTCCTACATGACTGAATCACACAGTGATTCAAAATATTCAAGAGTTTATTTTTTGTTATTGTAATTCACAAATACCAAGAATAACATTTTATGTGTATACTATAACTCTATTGTATAGAATTTCCTTTCATCTATTAACTATATAACTTATATAACTATTTCAATATAACAATAATTCAATATCAAACATACCTTTTATTACACAAACTTGTACTTACATTTCATGACAAGAATGTAAATTTTTCCTTTGTTGCATTAATTTGGCTACATTGTATTCTATGATATTTTCTTGAGGCGTTAGGGAGACTTCCGATTACCTACACGATGGCTATCATCTGACTTATGTTGACATAGTGTCATAAAACCCAAGGTAGTTAAACACCACCACCTACCATGGGGAGTGACAGGGAAAAACTCGTATTACCAATGCTCCAGTTTTAAGTGGTCCACCTGTTGGCAGGTGTAGTCTCCCCTCTAAAAGATGATGTGGAGGAGGACCCAGAGTTACCCATCTGTGGACCCCATCGTTACGACTAACTACATTTTCGAGTGAAATAATCCCCCAATCACTATTAGTCTCCTTGGGTTCTCACTTCCAGAAAATTTCAAGTATTGAAGCATTATAAAAATGTTACTTGTGTTGTGCCAAGAAAAGTCTCAAACCACCCTTGTATATTTTTTAAGAAAACTTGATTTCCGGTTTGTGACAAATGCGTTCCAACTGTTCTGTATTAAGAAAGGTACCTTGTTCTAATGTTCTCATGTAAAATATCTTTCCCCCATTTTCTATTACAAACTTTTTGGTGACTCTATTATTTGATCATTTTGGGGTATAGTTTTTTTTAAATCGATTTATACACTTCGCTACTTTTAGCACGAAGGGCTTTCCGCATTGTGTGAGATTCCTCACTCATAGAAGATTGTGTTGTGACCACTACATGACTTTTACACATAAATATACACATCACAATACCAAACGTATACATATTTAAAAAATTTAGACCATATACATTAACGTTAACGATACATATTCTTATTTAGTTGGACAAGGTCTAGGCAAATGAAAGAAAACGGTAAGTTGACGAATATCAATAAGCATAAATACTATTATTTGACTAAGTGCTTTATGTAGATCACCCTTTCATCAATTAAAGAAGAAATACAAATATACCATCCTAAAGAAACATGATACACGTTTCAATAAATATTATGTGATACTAATTGGTGCACCGCTTGTGTATAAAAATGACAATTCAGTCACCTTAGCAGTTCAATTAACTGACAAAATTGAAAATGCAAAATAATACACCAAAACATTATGTCCTTGTCAGCAAACCAATGTTGCTCCCAAGATAGATCTTAATTTAACATAGGACCAGAAACCAATGAGAAATTTTAAACATGGTGACCAAACGTGGCAGCAAATGCCTTTGGGGTTCTTCTATTAAATACATATATCACTTAAAACCATCAGGCAAAACAATAATCTGCCCCAATTAAACATTTATTTTTGCTTTATATGTCTAAACGAAATCCAGATGAGCGCCACAAACATATAAACACGAAAACTGAATCACCCTAATCAATTTAATAAATGAATTTGACTTTTCCTGAGCTGTTTCAATACGTTGAAATGTTTGTTTACTGATACATGCAGCGATGATTAGTAATGTATAACACGACGCTAGTGTTTGACAAACACTAATTTTGATCATTGAGAAGCTTGATTTCTCTTTACTAATAGTATGTGATTACAACGTTCAGCTGCTTTTTAAAGAGTTAACGTCCTTAGGTGTTCTGTACACCCTTAAATATCATCGTTTACTTGTCCTTGCAGTGATTTTCAAGATAACAAAAGCAATTAAAGCGCTGTTAATTTATTATGTTCCAGAATGCAATGCACCTTTCATTTATCTCACTATGATTCATACAATGACAAAAAGCGTTTAATTTCATTATGACATATACATTCGTTAACGGCTGTAAATACTAATGGACTCTATTCGTTTGACTGCTTTAGTGTCCATAATTGGATGTATGAAATTATACCAATCATATACATGTATTAAGATTGTAGGTGTGACAGGATTTGTCTGGTTGACATAAAATCAATGGTCATGATGACTAAAACATTAAAAACCGCCGAAATTTATTTAGATATCCTGAATCAATTTGCATAAGGCAAGTTATTTTTATCACTAGGAAACAATATTTACAAATAAAAAATATTGCGAATTTAAATGATCAAAATTTATACGAGAATCAAAATTGTCTTTTCTTCTAATTGTAGGGACCAAGAACACAAAGCCTTGCTTCAAAAACTTTCAATAAACGTTTAATCATTTAAATGTTGTTTTTGTTTTCATTTTTGTCTTTCTCTAGTTATGCCTTCTAAAGGAACACTTTCACATACATGTATCTTTTGAAACATTTCCAGTGTAGAATTACAAATATGCACTTAACGTTTATACATGTACAAAATGTATACCGCCCATATTTTTGCATTTCAAGTAGTTCTAATAAATGTGTGATTGGATAGAATACCAAGATCAATAGCAATGATAATAGGAGTCACCATTATATATATCTATTATGTGATATTTTAATGTTTAAGACAATAAATCGACTAATTAAGTTCATTTGTAAAATTTTGCAAATGTTGGTTGTTACCGTACACATGTCATATGTAAGGCTGTTCGATGATCTCGTTTTGTAATACCATATAGATATATCTATATACGTCAGAAAAGTAACACAACATTTTTGAAATTAGATTCAAATACTGTCATATCAAGAGGGTCTGGAACTTGTACCATTGAAACATTCTACCTGTTCGCAATTATACAAATATTTACACAAACATTTATGGTATTATGAATTCAGTTGAATTCGAAGAGTCAAACAAAACATTTAAAGGTATGTTAAAGAAAGGGACAAGCAAAACACACAAAAAAACTTTTAAAAGGGCACTCAAAAAGATTATGTTCTCTCTCTTATTTTCAATATTTCTTTTTTTTTATTAAAATATGGTCAAAAGATATATTATTTTACTGTCATGGAGGTCAAACGAAGCCATGTGATTTTGAAGAATCATGGAAGACAATACATTCTAAAACTCTTCCCAGGCAACGAAATTTCACCATGGTGATATGAATGAAATTTTTACCCTAAAGACGGAAGAATGAATGCGACTGACATTGTGTAACGTAACTTGCATCGTTCACTAAATATCTATCGTAACGGAACCCTCGTTCTGTGGTAAATACAAAGATTTTAAATTTCTGAAGATGTTCATTTGTTCAAGATAAGAAACTAATAATGACAAAAATACCATCAAACTAGTGAATCGTACAACGCACAATTCCATAGGCACACGATTAGCACTCTGCACAAACAGTTCGCTAAATAAATTCATACTATTTGCAGGACAAATGAACATGCTTCGTACACTTTAACAGTACGGGGCATGATCCAACCACATCATTCCATTTTGATTGTTCTATCTCCAAACAATTTGCTTATAATATATGAACTGGAAATCACGAGGCAAATCAATTATAGTTACATAATTATGCAGGAATGATAATACCAGTAAAATGTTTATTTTAAAGTATATAAAACAACAATCCAAAAATACTAATATTAGATATAGTAAATTTATACTATGCTGTATACGACGCATTTCAAGGAGTTACCTCTCATCAGCAGCATTAAAACCGAAACATTTGGAAGACCAAAAACCAAACTTATATTAAACAAGAAGTACTCAACCAAAATTACCGAAATAGGAAGCCAAATTTCAGCTAAGGAGATCTACCATGTGCAATACAAGGAATGAACCCTTAGTATTTCTATTATTTTTGAATTTTGCTAAATACTGGTAATTTCTGTAACAAATCAATGAATAATCATGTCAGACGAGTCTGACGACTGGGTTGGCGAATACCCTCGGGGACCTAGGGTCCACCAGCAGAGGCATCATCCCAGGAGTTTCAAAACAACAATCCAAAAATACTAATATTAGATATAGTAAATTTATACTATGCTGTATATGACGCATTTCAAGGAGTTACCTCTCATCAGCAGCATTAAAACCGAAACATTTGGAAGACCAAAAACCAAACTTATATTAAACAAGAAGTACTCAACCAAAATTACCGAAATAGGAAGCCAAATTTCAGCTAAGGAGATCTACCATGTGCAATACAAGGAATGAACCCTTAGTATTTCTATTATTTTTGAATTTTGCTAAATACTGGTAATTTCTGTAACAAATCAATGAATAATCATGTCAGACGAGTCTGACGACTGGGTTGGCGAATACCCTCGGGGACCTAGGGTCCACCAGCAGAGGCATCATCCCAGGAGTTTCAAAACAACAATCCAAAAATACTAATATTAGATATAGTAAATTTATACTATGCTGTATACGACGCATTTCAAGGAGTTACCTCTCATCAGCAGCATTAAAACCGAAACATTTGGAAGACCAAAAACCAAACTTATATTAAACAAGAAGTACTCAACCAAAATTACCGAAATAGGAAGCCAAATTTCAGCTAAGGAGATCTACCATGTGCAATACAAGGAATGAACCCTTAGTATTTCTATTATTTTTGAATTTTGCTAAATACTGGTAATTTCTGTAACAAATCAATGAATAATCATGTCAGACGAGTCTGACGACTGGGTTGGCGAATACCCTCGGGGACCTAGGGTCCACCAGCAGAGGCATCATCCCAGGAGTTTCAAAACAACAATCCAAAAATACTAATATTAGATATAGTAAATTTATACTATGCTGTATACGACGCATTTCAAGGAGTTACCTCTCATCAGCAGCATTAAAACCGAAACATTTGGAAGACCAAAAACCAAACTTATATTAAACAAGAAGTACTCAACCAAAATTACCGAAATAGGAAGCCAAATTTCAGCTAAGGAGATCTACCATGTGCAATACAAGGAATGAACCCTTAGTATTTCTATTATTTTTGAATTTTGCTAAATACTGGTAATTTCTGTAACAAATCAATGAATAATCATGTCAGACGAGTCTGACGACTGGGTTGGCGAATACCCTCGGGGACCTAGGGTCCACCAGCAGAGGCATCATCCCAGGAGTTTCAAAACAACAATCCAAAAATACTAATATTAGATATAGTAAATTTATACTATGCTGTATACGACGCATTTCAAGGAGTTACCTCTCATCAGCAGCATTAAAATCGAAACATTTGGAAGACCAAAAACCAAACTTATATTAAACAAGAAGTACTCAACCAAAATTACCGAAATAGGAAGCCAAATTTCAGCTAAGGAGATCTACCATGTGCAATACAAGGAATGAACCCTTAGTATTTCTATTATTTTTGAATTTTGCTAAATACTGGTAATTTCTGTAACAAATCAATGAATAATCATGTCAGACGAGTCTGACGACTGGGTTGGCGAATACCCTCGGGGACCTAGGGTCCACCAGCAGAGGCATCATCCCAGGAGTTTCAAAACAACAATCCAAAAATACTAATATTAGATATAGTAAATTTATACTATGCTGTATACGACGCATTTCAAGGAGTTACCTCTCATCAGCAGCATTAAAACCGAAACATTTGGAAGACCAAAAACCAAACTTATATTAAACAAGAAGTACTCAACCAAAATTACCGAAATAGGAAGCCAAATTTCAGCTAAGGAAATCTACCATGTGCAATACAAGGAATGAACCCTTAGTATTTCTATTATTTTTGAATTTTGCTAAATACTGGTAATTTCTGTAACAAATCAATGAATAATCATGTCAGACGAGTCTGACGACTGGGTTGGCGAATACCCTCGGGGACCTAGGGTCCACCAGCAGAGGCATCATCCCAGGAGTTTCAAAACAACAATCCAAAAATACTAATATTAGATATAGTAAATTTATACTATGCTGTATACGACGCATTTCAAGGAGTTACCTCTCATCAGCAGCATTAAAACCGAAACATTTGGAAGACCAAAAACCAAACTTATATTAAACAAGAAGTACTCAACCAAAATTACCGAAATAGGAAGCCAAATTTCAGCTAAGGAGATCTACCATGTGCAATACAAGGAATGAACCCTTAGTATTTCTATTATTTTTGAATTTTGCTAAATACTGGTAATTTCTGTAACAAATCAATGAATAATCATGTCAGACGAGTCTGACGACTGGGTTGGCGAATACCCTCGGGGACCTAGGGTCCACCAGCAGAGGCATCATCCCAGGAGTTTCAAAACAACAATCCAAAAATACTAATATTAGATATAGTAAATTTATACTATGCTGTATACGACGCATTTCAAGGAGTTACCTCTCATCAGCAGCATTAAAACCGAAACATTTGGAAGACCAAAAACCAAACTTATATTAAACAAGAAGTACTCAACCAAAATTACCGAAATAGGAAGCCAAATTTCAGCTAAGGAGATCTACCATGTGCAATACAAGGAATGAACCCTTAGTATTTCTATTATTTTTGAATTTTGCTAAATACTGGTAATTTCTGTAACAAATCAATGAATAATCATGTCAGACGAGTCTGACGACTGGGTTGGCGAATACCCTCGGGGACCTAGGGTCCACCAGCAGAGGCATCATCCCAGGAGTTTCAAAACAACAATCCAAAAATACTAATATTAGATATAGTAAATTTATACTATGCTGTATACGACGCATTTCAAGGAGTTACCTCTCATCAGCAGCATTAAAACCGAAACATTTGGAAGACCAAAAACCAAACTTATATTAAACAAGAAGTACTCAACCAAAATTACCGAAATAGGAAGCCAAATTTCAGCTAAGGAGATCTACCATGTGCAATACAAGGAATGAACCCTTAGTATTTCTATTATTTTTGAATTTTGCTAAATACTGGTAATTTCTGTAACAAATCAATGAATAATCATGTCAGACGAGTCTGACGACTGGGTTGGCGAATACCCTCGGGGACCTAGGGTCCACCAGCAGAGGCATCATCCCAGGAGTTTCAAAACAACAATCCAAAAATACTAATATTAGATATAGTAAATTTATACTATGCTGTATACGACGCATTTCAAGGAGTTACCTCTCATCAGCAGCATTAAAACCGAAACATTTGGAAGACCAAAAACCAAACTTATATTAAACAAGAAGTACTCAACCAAAATTACCGAAATAGGAAGCCAAATTTCAGCTAAGGAGATCTACCATGTGCAATACAAGGAATGAACCCTTAGTATTTCTATTATTTTTGAATTTTGCTAAATACTGGTAATTTCTGTAACAAATCAATGAATAATCATGTCAGACGAGTCTGACGACTGGGTTGGCGAATACCCTCGGGGACCTAGGGTCCACCAGCAGAGGCATCATCCCAGGAGTTTCAAAACAACAATCCAAAAATACTAATATTAGATATAGTAAATTTATACTATGCTGTATACGACGCATTTCAAGGAGTTACCTTATAACTTCCGAACAGACTCCAAAGAATATTTTATTCCTTATAGTGTAATAACTATATCAGACTTACACACTACCATGATTATTTTTATACATTCGAAGAAACATTTTTTTCACAGTTTATAGGAGACTGATAAAATATCAAATGTAACATTTTCAAATTATATTTGTATACAAACATAATTCGTTAATTTGCTATTTTCAACTAAAATTCCGTGCAGTTTTAAAACTTATTCAACTGTTACAACGTTACATTCGGGGGATTGTATATTTGTGTGTGAGATTGTGTGTCTGTGTGAGGGATAGAAATGGCGATGATGTGTGTGTGTGTGTGTGTTTAAAGATGTACGAATACGTCATGGATATGCAGAATATGTTCATTCAGACTAACCTGCAGGCACATTACAAACAAATGTTTTTTTCACAACTGACTAACTATCCAACATCTACACTACGACGGAAAGAGGGCAATATAATACAATGTAATTGATTAATGTACATTATCCTTATTTAATTTGCCAAATGGTTAATTACTGCTGTTTTGGTTGAATTTGTTCACCAAACAATATTTACTACTGGATCATTAAAACTTAACGGATCGCCAATTCCATTCTAAATTCAAAATTTTATAAGAGAGTTTCCATTTCTTGGATGTGTACTCACCTCGTATCTTCAATTGGTCCTTACAAATAGGAGCAATGGCATTGACTTTCAAAATCTCTTATTAATTTGATATACTTTAGCTTTCTATCGACAAAAGAACACCGAAGCGACATATAATTAACTAAACAGAATAAGAACAAGACAGCACAGTAACAAAATAACTTGCAATGAGGACTAAAATCCAGGGGTTGCATCAGAGTAAGCATTAACTGCTCTGTTAAAGGAACTCGTCACATTGTCAGCAAGTAATGTGAGGTGTCAATTCCATTAGACGTGAAATCACACTGAAGATATCTACTTTGAGTCGTGAGATAGCAATGTCGTATCGGCCTATCAATTTATGATGACGAATGTAAGATTCCTTCATTAATGAACTCAACAAAGACTGTTTATGTGAAAGCAACCTAGCGCTTCCAAGAACGTTGTGGTATATATCACATGTACGTCATTAACAAATCGATTGTAAAATATACACATCATAGGTTGGATGTATTACTGTCAATAAAAGGGAAAATGTAGAAACCTAAACAATTTACTTTTGCAATAAAATTTTAATTTCAACCTCCAGTCATCGTCTGTGTACAAGTACATCTTTTCAACTGTTGAAAGCTTTTCGCCAGCCTAAAATAACGTTGTAGCTAGCTATCGTCGAACACCTGTCATTTGCCAGCTTTAACGTTTATCAGGCGCAGTTATGTTGTATTCCTCAACGACAGAGCTGGCAAATGATAGGCTGTCAAAAGTTACCAGGTGTTCGCTGATAGCCTGCTAGGATCAATTTAGAATTGTATACAACTACAAATTTGTCTTATAACGATAAAACTATTAAAAAATTCGTGTTTTGGATAAATAGATATTTCTTACAACTGAAACACTAAAAAAATGTGGAAAATCACAATAATTAGCATATGCCTTACTATAGAGAAAGATAATTTCAAATGTCGCTGAGATATAACCAGCACCTTCTACGACTGGCAGATAATATCCATTTGTCAAAATTTCCACACAAATTGGATGCAGTGTGTAAATTAACAACATAACTTGCAGTATGGACGATTCAAACGTAAATATTAATGTGTGAAACCCAATAAATATTTGGAATATGATTATCACACCTTGTATTATATATTTTTAAGCATGCCTGAGTACGTCTAAATTCACAATTATATATAGATTCTCCTTCAGGTACGAGTGAGTTATGGAATTTCTCCACCCGAGATCGTTAAATTTTCGACTTTCTAAATCTAAAATTTAACTATTGAAATTCCATAACTCACGAGTAAATTGAAGAAGAATCTTTTTCTCCTATGATTTTTGACAAAAACCTCAAGAAAATGTCGTTGCTATGTGGTTTGTTTACATAGTCGTCATTTCGGGACCTCATTTATTCTGTAATAACATACAAACAATATCTTTTAATAATAGAAGTAAAATTATTCCTGGAAAAATAAAATATCCACATTGGCAACTAATAATATACGTTATACATGTATTTTATTTCCCAGAATTACAAATTCAGTATGAAATAAATATAAATATATTATGTCTATCTTATATATAAATGTCTTATAATTTATTAATAGATGCATTATTTGTATTTAATTTTTTAGCATTAAGAATCGCCATATTAATTGAGTGTAATATATTAATCAGAAAAAAACTTTCTAGCGTTCCACGATAGCTAGTTATTGATCATGGATAGCGTTTAAAGCTTTTGACTTTCACAAAAGCTGGCAAACGTTCAAAACGGGCTGTCAATTTGACAACTTGTTAGCTATCGTTGCCAGCATTTTAAACACAAGCAAGCTGTTGTTACTAGCAATTTCAACACTAGCTTTTTGCCATCCTTGCGTTAAACTTTAGCCAGGCGGAACTGCATCTAAACACGTGCAAATTTCTACTTAGGGTGTGGTTTACCACGATATAAAGTGTTTCCCCATAGTTAATTTGTATAATAGTAGCATGACCAACGGTGTTTTCAGCGTGATCTGTCACGATAATGCAAGCGTGACATGAGCCAATTGCCACGATAAAGTACTTTTCCCCGAAACGCACTATGCGATATCTGTATTGGCGGTTGATTGCTCTATGTGCGAAATTTAATAGAGTAAACTCTGAGTCGTATGACTAACCAGTAATTTACAATGTAATACATCGTGTTGTTTGTTTGTTGTCAAGAGTCGTTTAATAAGAAATATGTACAAAAATGTAACATGTACCAAGGCAAATATCATAGTGAAAGGAAAATTCTAACTCGATTAAAAATAATCCAGAAATTAACTATTGATGGAGCTTCGAAACACATTAATTCATATGTTTTGACATGTTTTGGCTTTCTCTTGTACTTGAATATTTAAAATTTTTCAACGGCAATTCTATTTTCCTTTTCATAAGAACTTCTGTATACCACTAAAGATAGATAGTGCGTACACTCCGATCGGTTTGAAGATCATACATACACAATGTATGCAAATATACTCGTATTGTGCTGTTATTCAATCATGATTTATATGTCAAATGTCGATCGTGGTCCGTGTATAAAGCGACCAATTAATTTTTTCTATTTTTATCTAAAATTTGAAAAATGAAATTTGCCACTTGCTTTTTTATTATTCATTTTTTAATTTTAAAATTGAAGAATGAAATTTGAAACTTGCTTTATTAATTTTCATTTTTATTGATTTGAAATTTGAAAAACGAAAGTTGAAATTAAGACGTGCAAATTTCATTTTATCTTTAATAAATATACATACCTTTTTAGGTCACCTGGCCCAAAGGGCCATGTCAGCTATTGTCATCACTTGGCGTCCGTCGTCCGTCGTCGTAAACTTCCCTTTAAAGATCTTCTCTAAAACCACAGGGCCAATGAGAACAAAACTTGACAGTGATGGTCGTTAGGTAGTCCTCTTTCAGAATTGTATCCGATGACCCGGTCTATCATCCAAGATGGCCACCAGAGCGAAGACGTGCAAATTTCATTTTATCTTTAATAAATATACATACCTTTTTAGGTCACCTGGCCCAAAGGGCCATGCCAGCTATTGTCATTACTTGGCGTCCGTCGTCCGTCGTCGTAAACTTTCCTTTAAAGATCTTCTCCTCTGAAACACTGGGCCAACTAAACTTGACAGCACTGGTCATTAGGTAGTCCTCTTTCAGAATTGTATCCGATGACCCGGTATATCATCCAAGATGGCCACCAGAGCGAAGACGTGCAAATTTCATTTTATCTTTAATAAATATACATACCTTTTTAGGTCACCTGGCCCAAAGGGCCATGCCAGCTATTGTCATCACTTGGCGTCCGTCGTCCGTTGTCGTAAACTTTCCTTTAAAGATCTTCTCCTCTGAAACACTGGGCCAACTAAACTTGACAGCACTGGTCATTAGGTAGTCCTCTTTCAGAATTGTATCCGATGACCCGGTCTATCATCCAAGATGGCCACCAGAGCGGCCAGAGCGAACATAGTTTAACAAAGGACCCTATGGGAAATTTACAAAAAGAACTTGTCTGAAACGACTGGGCCATTGGAACAAAACTTAGCAGTAAAGGTCTTTAGTTGGTCGCCTTTCAGAATTTCTGTATCCGATGACCCCGCCCCGTTATTCAAGATGGCCACCAGAGTCGAAACATTGTTTAACATATGACCCTATGGGAAATTTACTTAAACATGTTTTTGCCTGCAACCACTTGGCCAAACTTTGCAGCAATAGTCCTTAGGTGGTTCTCTTACCGATGACACCATCCGCCTTCAAAGATCACTGCAAGAGCTTAACATAGACTAAAATAGGACACTATGAGCAATTTACTTAAAGATCTTCTTGTCTGAAACCACTTGGCCAATTGGCAGCAATGGTCCTCAGGTTGTCTTTTTCAGATTTTTATCCGATGACCCTGCCTGTCATCCAAGATGGCCGCCAGAGCCAAACATAGTTTAATATAAGACCCTATGGGAAATTTACTGAGATATTCTTGTCTGAAACCACTTCGACAGCAATGGTCCTTAGGTGGTCCTCTTTCAGAATTATATCAAATGATCCCGCCCATCAACCGGATGGCCGCCAGAGCCGAACATAGTTAAACATAGTACCCTATGGGAACTTTACATCCTTATTAAAGTTGTATGGACGTCATCGTGACTTGGTTGACAGGTATGAAAAAACCGTTTCCCAAATAAAAATTAACCTGGTCCATTGATGGTATTCCTTCCTCATACCGGATTTGAAATGCGCAGCATGGCAAGTGTCCTGCAGGAAGCAGAGACCGCTTACTCTTCCGGGTCACCTGAGTCTACCACCGGTTTTTTGGTGGGGTCCATGATATTCATATGTTTTTAGTTTTTAATTGTAATGCATGTATTGTTTTGGTCTTGTCTTCGTTGTTCTCCGGAGTTTGTCAGTTGTTTAGATTTTTCCCTCTTTCGAATATACTTAAAGATCTTCTCGTCTTAAACCACTTGTCCAATTGGAACAAACTTTGGCAGCAATGGACCTTAGTTGGTCCTCTTTCAGAATTAGATAAAAAATAACAATCCAAAGATACTAGTATTAGATATAGTAAATTTATACAATGCTGTATACGGCGCATTTCAAGGAGTTACCTCTCATCAGCAGCATTAAAACCAAAACATTTGGAAGACCCAAAACTAAACTTATTTTAAACAAGAAGTACTCAAAATTCAGCTAAGCCATGTGAAATACAAGGAATGAACCCTTAGCATTTCTATTATTTTGGAATTTTGCTAAATACTGGTAATTTCTGTAACAAATCAATGAATAATCATGTCAGACAAGAATTGTATAACCCTCAATATAATATATTTTTAAAACAATATATATATAATAATTGTTATATCGTACTATATACAATGTATTATGGTTCCGGTACGAGTAGGAATAGAGAAGAGATTACTATTGTTGTTTGAAAATCATCTCAACCCTGCGGGAATACACAAGCTTGATCAAAGAATGATCGTATGAATATAAAATGGTATGTATATTCATCAAAGGAAAAATGAAATTTGAACGTCTTAATTTAAACTTTCATTTTTCAAATCAAAATTGAAAAAGGAAAAATGAAAAGGCAAGTGGTAAATTTCATTTTTCAATTTTCAGATAAAAATTGAAAAATGTTTGGCCGCTTTATACACGGACCAATCGTTTGGCAATTATATATTTTATTACAAACATATCCAGGATTTAATGTTATTGATTAGTTTCGTAATTTTCCGTTTTGATTAACCAAACAAGAGTAAACAAAAGTAATATTCGATGTAATTAAACAAAATATCACATTTGCGACATGTATACGTAGACTTCAGATACTTCCGAATGGAAATGAAACAGTGAACACTTTCCCTCAGATTGGAATAATACAGATCTTTTGTTTCGTGAACCTACGGAGCTTAGATAATTCATACAGAACAGGTATGTCTTAAGTAAAGAGGGAAACAGTTTAACACTATGTGCACTACCCACGTACATGTACACATAATTTAAACTGTTTTTCTTTAGAAATTGTTTTATTTTGTCAATCATCTACAGGAACAATATTTCATTTCAAGAATGAATCTGTCAATTTTCTCTTCATTTCTGAATATCTTTTTAAAATAAAACATGTCCATGAAACATGGTAATTTCATGGACATGTGGTTTCTTCCTTATTTTAGATATAAATATTGTTCTTTGGGAGAAATTAGAAAATTAACATGAATGTTTGCCTTTTTAAATTAAAAACGTTTTTATCAATTAAAATTTTTCTCTCGTGAGAGGAACATTCCCTCAGTAAAGGGTTTAACACCCATCGCAGGGGTTTGCTCCCAACCTGTTGAATTTTAATGATTGTTATCATATCAAAGTTTAAATTATTGCAAGACGACTTTTCTTGTATTGTTTTGAATAGGTCAATGAATGTATGGTCTTGATCAGATTGAAAGGCCATGTTAGATTGCAAAACCCGGACTTGGGAGACAGCAGAGGCCACAAATAAAGTTGATGCCATTAACCTGTTAACGTGTCGTTTTTAACTATTTTAAAACCTAACAGTTTTCCCTGGCCTAATTACATGCACTTGATAATTCTTACACAATTAAGTCTGACAAACAGAGTTGTGCGTAAACAAGATTATTGCACAATAAGATCTCAGAGCGATTTTAGCTATTCCATGTGTTAAATGGCTTTATTTCTTCAAGTTATAAAAACATTCAGCATAGTTCTCGGAGTTCTACATGTTTGAATTTTAGTAATTTCCAAAATCTGTGTTATGTATTGACACCGAAATCAACATGCTCATGAACCAAACTTTGAAAGAAACCAAGTCTCATGTATTTTATCAAAAACCAAACTTGGTTAGAAATCAGCTTAAACAAAGTCAAGTTTCTGTGACTTCTGAGTATAAGTCAAGTGTTATTGGTTGAGATTGAAATCTAAAGGCTTAACAATCTGTTAAATGTTTGTATTGATCAAACTAACGATATTGTTAAGAACCTATTCAATTCACAAAATATGTGAATTTTTGTTAATTAAAGCATCAAGTTTTTCCCCAAAACAATGTCATGGGTTCATGAAAACAATGTCATGAAATTCAATAGTCCTTTTATACTTGTATAGTTTAACACCACATCAAAATCTGTTAGTAATTTGCTTACAAAATGTATAACAGGAAAGGTCAACAATGACATACCAATCAATCAAAGCAATCCAAATGACAGAACTCCGGACAAAAAATAACATAAAAGAGTACAAAATCGGTTAAATCTTTTTATGGGAACCCAAACCTCCCCCTTATCTATCCTGACACTCTGGTGCATAAAACACACTATAAAAACTAACACCGTATGATTACCAACAAGGTGACCGCTTGCTAGAAGTCCAAAATTAGAGTTGGACGGTACATAATTTAGATAGCAGAGCTGTAATGTCCTCGTTTTAACAAGCTACGGCTCTCATACATGTCATAGATGCAGATCGGATACTGTCGCTCTACTAAACCCAAAAGTCTGAAATAACACTCATGGCCATGACAGCCATGTTTCTCGATGGACAACAAAATTAAAAAACAAAATTTATACAAGATACCCTAAGAATCTTTCAGCCTAAGTTTGGCTGAAATTGATTCTGTAGTTTTAGAGGAGAAGATTTTTAAAAGTTTACAAAGATGACGAAAAAACTGTGAAAATTTGTCTTAAAAGGGCAAAAACTCCTATAAGGGGTCAATGTACACTTATTTGTATATCTTACTTTGCTGAACAGTTTTGCTGTTTAAAATTTGTCTTTATCTATAATAATATTCAAGGTAACAACATAAAAGTGCAAAATTTCCTTAAAATTAACAATTCAGGGGCAATATCCCAACAAAAAGTTGACCGATTCATCTGAAGATTTCATAGCAGGTAGATCTTGACCTGATAAACATTTTTACCCTTTTGGCAAGGGTGAGCTAAAAATGCCAAATCTGTCCTGTTTCTCATGCATTATCTTTTAAATCTGCTCTGTTTTATAAGATACAAATTAATTATTCTCTATATTTTAAGTATTTCTTCATATGTTATCTGATACTGGCAGCACTATTATTTAAGAACTTGTTTCGAAACCCACGAAAATTCTGTTTTTTGGAATTAGTGCCGGATGCTGAACCTTTACGAGTTCTTATTTTTTTGTAAAAAAGTATGCAATTCTCTTTGTATCATCATTCGAAAGGAACTGTTCGATTTTAAGGCTTTTATACCTTTCCTAAATCGTAAAATATACGTATGTATTCGTAAAGTACTCGTAACTTTACGTAGAGTGCTCGTAATAACTCTTAAAAAATGAAATCGTAAACATCACTTATCACTCGTAATAATCCGTGAACAAATCGTAAACTAACCGTAACAAATCATAAAACAAATTGTTTACGAGACATTTACGGATTATTGCGAGTAGTTTACGGAAGGTTACGTGTTGTTGCGACCGGTTTGCGATACTTACCTATTGTTACAAGTTACACAAGTATTCACGAAAAATGTAATCCGTGGACAATCGCAAAAAAATTTTTGACATGTAAAACAATTTGCCTCTACTTTCACGGATCCTCACGAGTGTATGCGAGTTGTGACGAGTTATTAACGGATACCAACGTGTTATGTACGGATGCTTGCGATTGACTACGAGTTGACGATCCGTAAGGACTCCTTAGAAAAATCCGTGTGTGTGAAGGGGGTATTAAGGAAGAAATCAGCTGCATACTTTGTGAGAACTGTTTTGAAAATTCAGTTCAAAGGATTATTTAATTTTTTGTACAGTTATACGCCTATAATATGTTTATGTCAACAAACCTGTTAATTTTTTTTTAATAATAATCGTTAATATCTCGATCTACCCTTCGTCAACATAATTCATTATAACAAAGAACAATGAAGGACGGTAACCGTAAATAAAGGCATTCTCCATACGTACAAGTGTAGCGTACAGAAAATATATTCGATGGCGTTTTAAATAACTCACGTATAAGGTTCTCAATCAGCTTGCACAATTTTGAGGTAAAATTATTCAGACCCACCTATATCATGGTACTCTGTGCCCGTCAAACATTTTTATTTGATTTTTTTTAGTTTATCTTGTAAGCCAATGTTGTTTTAATCGAAGGTAAACAATTTAGATGCACTTTTCACAACTCTATAATCCAACGATCTGTCATAGGAAGCAAAATGCGATTTTCCCGTTTTGACGATATTAATAGTGGTATTGTGCTATATTCTTTACGCTACAAAGATTCCATCACCAAGCTCAATTAAAATTCGATATATCTGTTAAATAGTATTGTCAATATAGTCCATTAAAATATCTGACTGACATATGACAATAGATGTCAATTTCGCATAATCAAAATGGATTTCCGGACAATACCCCTGATACTATAAAACAACTTTTAAGGTATAGATCCAGCATTTTAGATAAACATTGATAAGTGGAAATAATCATTTTTTAGCATTTCGTGGTAGAAAAAAAATGTATAATCTTATTCCGTTATACATGTACATTTGTATATTTGCCTTTGTCACTGGAGGTAAGTCTTCTCAGTACATAAATATTACTTTTTTTCATTTTATTTGTGATCTATTTATTTTTCTAATTTTTATTATTATTATTATGTTATTTTTTTTTGTAAAAGGTACTAAAAGCATGTGTTACATCACGTCACTTCTGATAAGTTACATGTACATGTGACTCTTTTTGAAATATCTAAAACATTAATTTTCACGTTGAAATTCATGTGTTTCAACCGATTAATATTTCTTTAATAAATCGAATAAATTAAAAGAAAATGGAAAAAGAATTTTATGCATATCAGAGAGCAAGTGACGGTTCTTTAGATTCAATTTTGTCAGTATTTTCCTAGAATTTCGACATTTGAGATCATTTTACTCACGAGCGCCAATTCTCGCTCACCAAGGCGAACGTAGGCGAGGTGTGAAAACCAAAATTCGCAACTTGTGTGTGGTCTGCTTTCACTCGTTAAATAAACTTCATCAGTTGACTCATCAAAGAAACTTAAACAATTGTTAGAGTCATTGACATTTTTTGTTTCCTGTAAAACAATATAATTTACACGGGTCTTTTAGTAAATACGCTGGATCAGGTTCGATCTTACAGAATAAGGCCAACAAAAAAATATGTGTGTTTCCGGTTACCCGACCCACCCTATTTTTTTGCGCCAAAATTCCGACCCTAAACTTTTTTTTGACGATTTCAGAAAAAATCCGGAAAAAACTACGTGCTTTTTCCATAACCGTCTCTTTTATTATAAAATCGTAATAGCTGCGCACTTGTTTTCAGCAACAAGTTTGTTGGCCGTACGGATAAATAAATGCCAGCACCTTGTAGTGGATAAAAATGCAATCCTATGCATTGAAAATCGGACAACCATGGAGAACTGCCTAGTAAAGGTTTTCAGTTGACAGTGACATGCAAAAAAAAAAAAAAAAACAACTACCTATGAAATTCCATGTAATAGGAAACAAACATTTTTTTTTTTGGCCTTAAATTTAAAGAAAAGTGGAGAGAAAAGACAACCATTTAAGTGGTTGTGTACGGAAGCTGCGGTTACATCAATAATTTAAACTTATTCTTCAACAAATATTTTTAAACGACACATAGTTGTTGTAGACAGTTTTAAGAAGCCATTTCATGGTCAAGTACATACCAATAATTTAATTTTATAAAACCTTTATTTAATTTATTGGTCTAAGCGACAAAAGGCGGTCAAGGGAAGAGAACGCTAAGACGCATTTTTAACCCCAGAAGAACGGATAAGCCCTTTTGCAAAATAATACTTGCCAATGGACGTTTCCAAGACACTTGGAATATCTGATGAAAAATTGGTGTCAGTTTCGGAGGGCCTAGATAGCCTCTGGTCCCCGCCTGCTATACTGCCTCTCCCATCATTAAGGCTAATTTACCGTGCACTGTAATTATGCATTCCTTTTTCAAATATGAATTTCATACATCTAAAATTTTCTATAATTATCCGTTTTCATTCTATTTTTTAACACCCCCCCCCCCTTAAGAAAAAAACAAAAACAAACAACCTGAAATATAAATATCAGCTTTTGGTTGTAAAAAAATGTTAACTGTATATCAATGATCATTTTAAAAACTTTCAAATTACGGAGGTAAAAAGTGTCTTCCTATTGAAAATTCTCCGAAATATTTAATTGTTATTTATGTATTTGAGAAGTTCTGAATGTTATAAATGGATTATTGCAAGGTGCATGTAGAGCTGATTTTATTTGTTCACAATTTGCAACAGTTATTATAAAACACTTCCAGAAATCTTTACCTACATTATTTTTTTCGTATTTTTGCCAAAAATCATACGAAAAATTTCACAAAGAACCATATTTCTTTTTTTACAAAAGTGTAAAAACAAAATTAGTCATGTTAGAGGCTCTATTTCCTTTGCAATTTTATTTTTTAAATTATGAGTTTCATGCTTGAACCGAAATAATGTCAACTGATATTGTCATGGAAAACTATGAGAAATGTAAGATCAAGTACATAACAAATATTTACAATGAAGAACTCTTAATCTGGATATCTATAACAGTGACAAAAAAGTCCGGATAGAATTATACTGAGGGAACCATAAAGGAAATAAAAACTAAATTTCAATGATTTTTCATCACACCAGAAAAAGCGATTACAGAGATAAACATTAGTCCTTTTGTATTTCCTTAATATGTAAAATACATTTTTTGAAATATCTTATATCAAAGATAAAATTCAATTGATTTTGCCTTGAGGTCTTTTTGATGATAAGAATATTAATACCACGATAATATGTGAATTGGTTATATTTTCAAAAGATATATCATGATTGGGAGGATTTTTGCGAAATATACTAGTCAAGGGAGGGTTAAATATTCCGAGCCGCAAGCTTTCATTTTTCTCACAAATCTGTACCGCTTATGATATATCTGTTTAAATATACCGAATATCATTTAGTAAAACGCAGTGATGATAAGGAAGGTACAAGCGTCCCGTTGAAAGGAAACTTAACAACACAATGACCCCGCTTATAATCAATGACGTGAATCTCCGACTACCAACCAATCAGAATCCTTGTTTTTTATTTAAGGTGTAATTATGTGGACTATACGACTTGTTTGTCGAAGACCTTATACGCCATGCTTTATGGTTTCCTTTTTACTTTCTATATAACACTACTCTAGGTTTACAGTTGACTAGGAGCATGTTTCTGAGGAGAAGCTTCGAGTTCTTTGATAACAATAAGAAAACATCCCATACAATAGACATGATATATATCTCATACATATAACGAATATGCAAAGTAAATAATGTTATTTGTTAAATAAAAATGAAAATAACAACAATGCTTTAATATTGTATTAACACTTTGAAGTATTTATCTTATTTATTTTTTTTGTTATCATCATCGTCTTCCTCGTAATCATCAACATCATAATCATTTTAGTGATAGTTTGGCATTCATGTCATTTTTATTTACTTCATTCTTTTTTATTCAATATTATGAAGTAGTATTACTAATTTTATCAACTTTGATCTATGATATAATAAAGAATTTTATAAGATAGGTGAATAAAAAATTAGTGTGAAAGAAGAATGTTTATTACCAATTTATTGTTACATTGTATAAATTAATTGTTTCATTGACGTTTTGAAACCACATAATTATTCTGGGTCAATTTAATGCTAGTGTTTTGGTGTATGCTCTTGTTCCTACTTGTAAGCCACACAATGACCCCTAGATCCCTAAACGTGTTTAATCGTATGGGACTTTGTCTCGTTGATAACCCTATTCCCTTACATTTTTTTATCAGTTTTTCTCCGAAAAGACCTCTGACGATAGATGGTAATCATTCATTAAAGCTAGAATTGCCCCTGAGTCTTCTGTGCAAACTTTAAGTAATTAATTTACCAAAAACCCGAACCATCAATAAGGCAGAGGACAACGCGATGTTCTCTTGTAGGGTGTCTCGACTTCGGAAAGTTGCGGATTCAATCCCCGTCCGGGTCAATTTTATTTGTTGCTTCTCCGCCAAGCACGCGACATGTAGGACTAGGGGCAAAAATTAATTTGCTCAGAATAATTTGTTCACAGAAGGTTTAAACTCCGGCTCAGCAGTGTTCATATTCATCTCATATCAACATGTTCTCTTACTGATATGCCTATAAAATTGCCACTGGACGTTGACCAATAACTCAATCCATCTGTCGGTAAGGAAGAATCCTTATGGTCTAAGGACTTTTCCAAAGACATGACCTTTTTCATAGTATTTTCTATGACTGTCCTATGTGCACCTTGTGATCATATCTCCCATGACATGGTTTGTAATATACATGTACCATAACTAAACTTGTTTATTTAAGATGGAATCTCAATGTATGCAACAGGAACAAGTATAAGTTTGTTACACTTAAGTTTAAACTTATAACGAAATCTTTCATATCAATTTTGATGAACATTTCGTCGATTTATCAGTTGTGCTCAAGGCCTAAAATTTTGAAAAACCAAAGTAACATTCGAAAAACGTTGAAGAGCAAATTAAAAAAATGCCGAAATGTCCAAAAGGGTGAAACCAAAACCACCTTAGAACAGAGCTATGCACGATTGAGATACTCCGTTAGTTACTCCTTAGTTATGATAAGGCCCCTAAACGCTGAAAAGCAATTTAAAAATTAAGGTCGGGACTATTAATTTATACTCGTACCTCTACGAATGTCCAATATGCACCTTGTGATCACATGCTTTGTCCCATGACATGGTTTGTAATATAATATTACT
This sequence comes from Mytilisepta virgata, assembly GCA_028015205.1. Classification (NCBI taxonomy): domain Eukaryota; kingdom Metazoa; phylum Mollusca; class Bivalvia; order Mytilida; family Mytilidae; genus Mytilisepta; species Mytilisepta virgata. The sequence continues at coordinate 59,826,710 of CM051518.1, read as the reverse complement.
AAACATCAAAGCTATGAGCTTTTGATCCTGTCTAAAAAGCACATTGTAGTCGCAATATCTTTCATATATCTTTTCGATACATGAGAATTGATTCTAAATTGGACTCTTATATGACAGATTTATTGTCAAAAGGATAGTTTTGAAAAATATTCGATCGATTTCAACGTTAAATCTTCCAAATTAATTTTAATGTTTTTTTTTTCTTTTTATTAGTTATATAATCTCGCAGAAAGTTCTTTCAGATTCATCTTAAACTATAACTTCAAATTTATATTCTAAGGCATTTCAAAGATTCAATATTAAAATTACATTGTTTCAATTTAATCATAATGTATTTTAAGTTAGATGCTGAAAGACACTTCTGTTAGAATTGCAAAATGATCCTTGGAACATAACGATTAATTTATATTCTAAGGCATTTCATAGGTTCTTAATGTATTTGAAGACATACATTTTCTAAACAATGCTACCGTCATAAATCTATTCATTTATTACTAATTATGTCTACAGGGAAATGACGTCAAAATTTTCTTGTTTTGTTTCGTTAGAAAAGTTGCCATTAACCAGGCTACACTTTGTCTGTCCTCATATAATAAAATAAATTTTCTGAATAGTCATCTAATTGTCCAATTTTTTTTTGGAAGATATTTTCTGAATACCGCATCAGCTTAGGTATTGTATTCTTCTTCCGCTGTTTTAATTGCTCGTTAAATCTCAAAATAGCTGTTAACTTTAAGTATAACAATATGATATCAACTTTTAATTGATATCATTATTATTTCTCATCTGAGTTGTTAATGGGGTTCAGAATGGAGTGCCGTACCTGCCTTAAATTCAGATATTTCTTTTAATGCTGATGGTTTTTCATTGTATGTTTATATTATACTATCTCATTCTATGCTGATATTTCTTCATTATATGCTTACAGTTGTTTAATATATCCGAATACGTTTTCTTTTTGATATTTTATCAGTACATGCTGACAGTTTTTCATTATATGCTGATACTTTATCATTATATGCTGATGCTTTTTCATTATTTGCTGATAGTTTTCCATTATATGCTGATAATCTGTCCTTATAATACCTTTTCATTCTATGCTGATATTTCTTCATTATAATAACTTCTCATTGTATGCTGATGATTTCTCATTGTGTGCTGATGGTTCTTTATTATATGCTGATACTTTGACATGATGATAGTTTTGCTTCATTCCGGAAGTAGTAACTGGAGTACGTGTTAAAATATATCTGAAGTATGTGGAAAAATTATTGATCCTTGCAATCAGATATTCATCACAGAACAATGTCTATGAATTTGGGGATATTTTAAAAAAGATCCGATGAAGTTATCTTTTTAGTTAAAAAGTTATATGTACAGTGTAAGTGAAAGTCTGAAAAAATAAAAAATTAAGAGGTTTTGTTGCAAAAATACTAAAATCAGAATATCTTAAAAACTAAGTCATGAATGTATGTTTTTCGTTCCGTATGTGAAAAGTATACATTAAAAATTATTACACCAGGGATTTCGATATCACAAACTTGTCAAAACTTTTACTAAATTTTATAATCAATACAAGGACTTTATTCGTAAATATAAATCAACGTGCAAAAATCTTATATGTTCAGGTATTTTATATCCCATCTTTTATGGTAATATTCTATACAAAGCACAAAAAATGTCGTCGTTGTTGTTGAGTCAATAAAGACATGCATGTTTTGGACTTAATATTGATTCACTCATGAGGTCTTTGCATCGGAAATAAACACATTTATCCTAAGACCAGTTGTCGGCATGATACTGGTTATGTTCTTCTCGTATAATTTATGATGGCACGATACTAAACCCCTAACGAGAGGGATAGTGGCTGATTTTCTATATGATGAAGACATAATCTTTCGATCAGTTTAACTGAGATCTGGAGCTGGCATGTCAGTAACTGCTAGTAGTCCTTTGTTAATTTATATTGTTCATTGTTATTTTTGCTTAGTTTCTTCCGTTACCTTTTCTAACATCGGACTCGGACCTCTTTTGAACTGAGTTTTACTGTGCGTATCGCTGTGTGTTTGTTTAGTCCACATTGGCTAGAGGTATAGAGGGAGGGGGGTTGAGATCTCACAAAAAAGTTGATTCTGGCCGCATTTTTGTTCCATGTCAGGAACCTCTAGCCTTTGTTAGTCTTGTGTGTTTTTTTTTTAAATTTTGGTTCATTTGTATGTTTCGGATTTTAGTGTGCAGTCCATTTCGCAGAACTAGTATGCATTATTGTCTGGGGGTCAGCTGAAGCCTCCTTCTTGGTGCGGAATTATTAATGAATTAATAGTAATTCATTAGCGAGCGCAAAGACGCTATAGTAGCATATGCATTTTATTTACATATGGGTCATTTAGAAAAGTATTTGATTAATTGGGGCAGTCATATTATGCTACATACTAAGGCTAGAAAAAGCTTCGTTAGCCGTAAACGAAAGTTAAGAGAAATAACTTGCTTTAAATTATAATTTTAGAGTCAGAAACGTGATACCAGAAATGAGTTTCTTGAAAGGGCTATTGCTGTGCTCGCATCACTGGCCGCGCCAACAGCATACTAGTGCTTAACAATAAATGTAGCGCATGTACTTTAATTAGTGCTGTCAACTGTTCCAACTTATATCTTATGAACTGTTTCTTTGTGATGTTGTTATCATACTATTTTAATATAAAAAAATAAATACAAAAATAAATGTGTGTCTTTTTGGAAGACTTTACCGGCAAAAGAATACTCACGCGATAACAAGTGGAAAAGGTCCACAAATTCGAAAACCAAGGAAAAGACAAAGCCAGGAGCTGGAACATTACAATCAAACACAACAAGGATATATGTATAACTAAAAGAATAAAAAACGTATAATAAACTAAATAAAACTAGAACAAGACAACACAGAAACTAAAGTACTAGTAATGTGAACTCCCATTAAAAACCGGGAGTGACATAAGGTTGCTCTGGAAGGGTAAGCATGTCATGCTCCGTTAACAACACATTGCGAGATAGAAACTTCGTATTGGCCAATCAATTCGTGATGACGACTTAGAACGTTTGGAGTGATGACATTAACAGAGATTGTAAGTTTTGAACTAGAAACTGAGATGGATTTAACGCATCATTTATTTCTGTATTTTAACCATCAAGATTCATGAGACACAGAAACTAGAAAACTGCTGACGTAATTGACAGTGACCCATGCACACCCGTTTATGAGTATGAAGGCATGGCTCTGTCCTTTGATGGATATGGCTTTACCTTATATTCATGTGTATACTAAAAATAAATAAGTGTAACAAACGTATATTTGAAAATTCTAAATAAATAAACCAGAAAATATATTCACTTTTCTTTCCTCTATCTCTCCTGATCTATCAGATAAATTTAAATACGTCATCTACCAGTTAAAACGATAACCAAGTCAAAGTGTCAGCATATTATGAAAAAATATCATAACTTCAAAGTATCAGCATATATTGAAAAAGTATAACGTCAAAGTATCAGCATATATCGAAAAAGTATCATAACGACAAAGTATCAGCATATAATGAAAACGTATCATAACGAAAAAGTATCAGCAAATAATGAAACAGTATCATACCATCAAAACAATGTCAGCATATAATGAAAAGTATCATAACGAAAAAGTATCAGCATGTAATAAAAAAAAGTATCATAACGAAAAAGTGTTAGCATATTATGAAAAATTATCATACCGGTAAAGTATCAGCATATAATGAAAAAGTATCATAACGTCACAGTATCAGCATATAATGAAAAAGTATCATAACGAAAAAGTATCAGCATATAATGAAAAAGTATCATAACATCAAAGTATCAGCATATAATGAAAAAATATCATAACGTCAAAGTATCAGCATATAATGAAAAAGTATCATAACGTCAAAGTATCAGCATATAATGAAAAGTATCATAACGTCAAAGTATCAGCATATAATGAAAAAGTATCATAACGTCAAAGTATCAGCATATAATGAAAAAGTATCATAACATCAAAGTATCAGCATATAATGAAAAAGTATCATAACGTCAAAGTATCAGCATATAATGAAAAAGTATCATAACGTCAAAGTATCAGCATATAATGAAAACGTATCATAACGTCAAAGTATCAGCATATAATGAAAAAGTATCATAACGTCAAAGTATCAGCATATAATGAAAAAGTATCATAACTTCAAAGTATCAGCATATAATGAAAAAGTATCATAACGTCAAAGTATCAGCATATAATGAAAAAGTATCATAACGTCAAAGTATCAGCATATAATGAAAAAGTATCATAACGTCAAAGTATCAGCATATTATGAAAAAGTATCATAACGTCAAAGTATCAGCATATAATGAAAAAATATCTAAGACAGTTATGGTATTATATAGTTCAGTTTGTAATTTCATAGAGCTTTGGTAATTGACGTACTACATGTAAATGTTGAAAGATGGATGGGTGAATTATTCTTTAACATCCTCTGGCAACAATTAGGTGCATATCAGGACGAGAACATGTTGATATGATATGAATATGATCCCTGCTTTGTACTAGACCGACACGCTGAGCCGGATTTTTAACTTGCTAGCTCACGAGGTAATTGTCCACAAAAAAAAACATATCACCACACGCGGACACAGTATACTGAGTCATTTGGTCTTACTCATGAATGCCATATGCTTGGCAGAGAAGCACCAATTTTAATGTCTATGGTTAGACCCGGCCGGGGATCGAACCAACGACCTTGTAAACTCTAGACGAGTACGCTACCGAGGCGGCTTAATGTTGGAAGGTAAACACCACAAAGGTAATGGGCAACAAATTATAAGTTATACACACAATAATACCCCATTTGTATTGCACAATATATGCATATTTCATTATCTATCCTTTTAAAATGAAAAAGGAGAAACATTCACTGCCATTCTATCAACGAAAATAAGAATTTGTTCATAGTTTAGTCTTTAAATGTCCCTTGTCGATAGTTTCGAAAAGTAAATTCAAAATCAAGGCAGACCCGGGTTTCTAATTATATAAGCTCTTTTAACATGTTTAAGTTTATGATAATATTATTGAAAAAATGCATGAAATATAAGCATACGCCTAAGTTCAAAATTATCATATTTAAGATACAGGAGATGGCAGTAATGATGCCTGATATTTTAATTGTTAAATATAGTTATCAGGTTATAATAATTGTGTTTTGTTTTGTTTTGTTTTTTTTTTTTGTAGATTCGGTATTATTTTCTCTAAGCAATGCATTGGGTGGAAAATATTCTACAAACAAACTTATAACCTCATTGCAAGCAGTGTCGGTATTAGAATGTGCCCGGAAGTGTACAAGTAAAACATCCTGCCAGTCCATATTTTATATATCACCCGTAAAGTTGTGTCTCCTTAATTCCGTTCTTTACCAAAATGGAAATCTTCATCAAACAGGAGTTGTGTACTACGAAATAAGTGAGTACATTTTATTCTAATTCGAAACTAGAATTTGGATTCTGTTTATATCCCAAGTGAAAATAATACAGTGTATGAATATCCACAGAAATTACGTTTAGAATTCAATAAATCAGCAGATTTATGAATCTTCAGATCTCCCCTTAATTCTCAGTCAGTTGTTTAAAAAAGGAAGATAAACAAAACTGAGCTGGTTAAAATGGGTGTGAATTTAAGATTTATCCTTCTATAATTTGCAATTTCGAAATATAAGAATAATATAGACTTCCTAAATCTTTATTAATCTTGTATTTTGAATCGGAACATCAATGCCTTCTATAGTCACTGACACGTTACTGCACCGGTATTAGACTTGTCAAGTAGGTTTTTTAACTGTTTTCTGTAGCGTTTGCTGATCTGAATTGTAATTCCTATTCCCTGTGTACATATGGTCTTGCACCGGATCATGGTATGAAATCAATTTTAAAGTACCACAGCAAGTACCCTAGACAAATTTTTTATCACGAAATTATGTTGAGTAAACTATAAGTGAACAGAGAGCATTTTTTGTTTGGCCATTCTTCATCCTGTCCTTCGTTTTCATGTAAAGTTTTTTGTCTTGTAAATTTGCTACTTTTCTTGAATTAAGTTCGTAATGGGAATGATTTTTATTGAATGTTTGCATATGTTTTACTGAATACTTTTGGGAAGAGTTAACTACAGACAAATTTAACATTATGTATGTGCCTGTCCCAAGTCCGTTGCTCCGGCAACTGTTATCGATCTTTTTCAAACGTTCGATCTAATCCTGCTGAGGTATACATTTTTAGTAGAATGAATTATTAGTTATGCCATTTAATTCGATTCTACAACAAAAAACATAAAACAACAAAACAGGCAGTAAAGTTTTACGCTTAGAGTGATCGTTGTTGATACTAGTATTATGATTAAATTAAAAATCGTGACATACGTTTCATTTCTTTGAATGTCATAATGATTTCATACAAAAGAAATTACTGCTGGTATTAGAAGAAAATAAACAATATAGTTATTGTGAAATAATAATAATAATAATAATAATAATAATAATAATAATAACCCTTTCCAGCTCAAAGAAGTTCTAGTCAAAATGATGTCAATCAAGGTAAATATTCATAAAATATGTTATTGTGTGGGAATTTTCAAATATTAGATTTACAATTTCTAGTATTATTATTTCTTATCAGAAAAAGAGAAGACAGAATTGCTTTTAATTTTAGAACATGTAAAATTTATATCGATGTTCTATATCCGTCAATAATTAATTATTGATGACGGTCGTAAAATTTCGAACATCGATCTATGACTGATAAAACCCAGGTTGAGTAGTTCATTGGAGAGTAAATACTCCTTTTGAAAGACATAGCAACACATTCATGTCTTTTAGTAAGCTGGGCGTAGAAATGTAGACATATTGCACAGGCGTTACTGTCATATTGCAATTCAAGACAGGCATGATGATAGTAATTATAGAAAAATTGAATTTATTACAGCTTTAGAACGGCTTTTTATTCAAACGTCCTTCGTGGATTTTCGAGAAATTAATCAAACATGAAGCGATCTTGGTTGAATCTGCAATATTCCTATTTTTATTTGTATGGGGTCGATGAAATGCAATCTTGAAATACATGTATATAGTTTTATAAGGGAAAGCGTGAAATTGTTTATATCAAGGTCCAGTAAACTATTCATTTCTTTAACAAAAAATACGATTTTCTAAAACTTACATTAACATACATTATGCGTAGTTGTGACGAAAGAGTAAACAGTAATTGGGTCTGTAGTCTTTCGCAGAGTTCAAAGATTAATACAGATAATGTATGACTTTCAGTTAACAGATCAACATTACGAGAGGGTACATATTTGAGAACCTTGGCTACTTTTACATTTAGTACAAGCAAATGTTGACCTTTCTATCTCAATTATGTACTAATTTTATCATTCCAATTTAACAGAACTTATCATTTTTACCTACACCAAGGCATGCAATGCAAGGGGAGTAAGTGGGGATCGTTTGTCTGGAGTTTGTCTGAAAGTATACTCGAATATTTTTAGACATTTTCTAACGCGTATTCTAATATGACGTCTCCGTAATCGCCATATGAACAAAACGGTGACAAACGTTCGTCAAACCACGCTCACGCAACCTTTGGGTTACTTTGTTGTGGCTGTATTCTTTATCTCCCCAGTAAAAGCAGAATACTCGTACATAATTTCCGGATCGTCTGCATTCAGAATTTTTCGCTATGGTAAAATGTTTTGGACAAGTGTGTCAAAAGTGAAAATTGCAACAAAAGTTGAGCACGCAGGGTGATTTACAACTTCTCAATGTTCTAAAATGTAAAAATAACTGATGGGAACTTCTCGATTAACTTGCTAAACAAAGAGGAGCAGTAACGATTTGATGACTGAAACTTACCGCCTTCCGTCACGTTCGAGAAAAATATGTGCGACTTGTATTTGAGAAAATCAAATCTTCGTTCGTCTGGTGTGTATTTACGGTAATCTTAGAACCGATGAATTTTTGAAATGAATTTAAAATTTTTCCCTCGAGGTGTGTTTTCATGACAAAGATTCTATTAACATGAAATGGCTATTCTTCAAATCAGCAGATGGACGGGTACTCATTTGAGATAACAGCCACAAACACTGATTTTTTTACGATCTTGTCTCTATTAGAATGCCATATTTGACCTTTTAGAATAGAAATAATTCATGGCATACTGTCATGACTGTGTTTTTTTTTTCTCTTTTTTGGAGATTTTGCCACGGGTGAGCCTTATTTTTGTAAATAAAAAATAAGGCGCACCCGTGGTAAAATCTCCCAACAACCACAGTTGCAATGAATTATGTCTTAATTAATTATACCCTTTGGTGAATAGTTCAAAGAGATCCGAGTGCAGTTGAGTTTACAAATTTGGATGCAACATAGAAATTTAGAATTGTGACGTATTTCTTGTGTTACCTGTTATACGCAGGGAATTTTAAGAATTGTTTTAAATAGAGTGAGAGAGAGAGAGAAAATCGGCATTGTTATGGAACTCATCATTGCGCAAATTCCGTTTCTTAAATGATGCCTTTGTTAAAACTTAATCGTTTTTCTTGTCATTGTGGCAGTGTTACTTTCCACACTACGTTCAGTTAAAAAGAATACTAATTAATTACCTTCTACATCTGTAGGGGCTGCCAACAACCTGATAACGACAGTGAGAACAACAGTTACAACAACCCCAGCAGGTAAAAATGTCTACACTTTTTTATTATGAAGTTTCGGCACCGTATAGCACATTTCTCGGCGGAACTCTAGACCGAACATTCACAGATTACGGCTTCTTTACGTACAATGAAAAAGTGGTATTGTTTTTACCAAACTTTTACAAGGCTCATAACAATTTAATCAGAAACATGTGGGAGCATTTCAGAAAGTCGACATAAAAGTTTTAAATGTATTTTCAGCTGATCCTGAAATGATATCAGAAACATCTAACTTAAACTTGCACTTTTATCAAAAATAATACCTATGCTATTATTTATTACTGTCATATTTTTAGCACCAGTGTCTTGTCAACTCGTGCCCTGTCAAAACCATGGTAACTGTCTTTCTGATTTGTGTAACTGTGCGTCAAACTATGCAGGAGAGTATTGTGAAAGTAAGTACAAGTTAATATATTCATGTACCTTTTTATGTTTTCATTATAAGTATTCTAAAATCGTAATTTCAACTCAGCTTAAGCTCAAAATTGTGAAAATTCGACACAATGACCACAATTTTTGTAAACATTCGTTAAAATGTCGAAATGTACAAATCAATAGATAAATCAAAAACAAATGAGAAACTAAAATGTCCTTTCTCTTTTTTCCATATACCGTCTTGGGCTATTCTTTTGTCTTCTGATCATCGTTTTCAGTTTTGTTTTCAATTTAATGTACTGGTTTAGTAATATCTCTTACCATATTGTGTTTACAAAATGTATGACGTGGATGGCTTAGATCACCGTGTACAACGTTGAAAAAGCTGCATCCAGATCTAGAGGAATTACTTGTAAAAGACATCTGATTTTTTCTAATACAAACTAAATACGCATAAATTTGCATTATAATATTCCCTTAGGGTCCGATTGCATTAAATGTTTGCCTCGTTGAAAGCAGCAAAACTGGTAAATCAAAAATACAGCCGTCTCTCCGGCATTACTGCTTGTAATAACAGTAACCCCCCCAAAAAAAAACATTTTGTGTGTAATTAATTATTAATTATCATAAACACCAAATCGCTACGAGAGTTGAAATTTTCGCTTGCTGTTAAGAGTAAGGTTCCAACTTCTTCAAGCAATGTGACTATTATGTTTAGCAGCTTTTCGATTTTCTTTTTGCAACAATGCTTTGATAAGTTTTGAATTTTCCGAATTTTTTACATTGGACGGTACCTATGACTTTTAAACCGTGATAGCAGTTTGTGAGTCTTAAATTTGGCATCCGACTTTTTTTTCACGTCAGTTTCTTTAGTCCTTGGTTTTCTGATATACCATTCAAACTCTTTTCATTTAATTCTATCACTGTCACATGATTTACTGTAAAAATTATTCTGTTTATTACCTGCAAGATGAGCACTCATCAACATCAAGTATCGGGTGGATTATTAATTATATCTTAACTCTAATTTTCAGAAGCATACACATTAAGTGGGTGTTACGACACTACTTTCCCATATAATGCCGGGACAGGATCGATGACAATATTTAAGTGTGTAGAGTTATGTATAAAAGGTGGCTATGACTACGCTGGATTACAGGTATATAATGATAACATTAGTAATGTATTCCCCTTAACAAGTCTTACAAAGGGGAGATAATAATCTTGCCGTTCTTTTGTAATTAGGTAAAAGAGACATTATCTCCTTAAGGTATTTCGATTAAGGGTGATGACTTGCTAATTTTTCTCATTAGATTAAGGTAGCATATATAAAACAATTTTCTATCAAACGTACTGAGGGGAGATAATTAAATTGCCTAACTTGCCACAGGAAACAGAAAATTATTATTTCCCTTGAGTAACCTGTATGCGAATGATAGAGTAATAAAGATACAAATTAATCTAGTTATTACTTGCTTTTTTATTGAGGTATAGATTAATTATATATATTTAACAAGCTCGCTTTGTTATCATTTCATTATACATGTTAAATTGGAAACCATTTTATGGAGAGTCTTGCGTAGAAAAATTGCAATGATTACCCCCAACCCACCCCCCACCCTTTCCACCCCACCCCACCGAAAACAATTTCTTTTTTTGTGAAGGAATGTATAAAGGGCACTGTAATAATAATCATAACCAGAAATACTATCTACTACAAATATGAGTATAAATCAAGTCATGTATAGCTGGCATGTACGGTATTGTTAAAAAATATTTCCGTGGGATCTGCCCCAACCGGCTCCTTTATGCCTTTAATTTTGTGAAATTTTCTTTATATGTATAAATGGATTAAATATATTCACTCTACTGACATATCAAAAATCAGTTTATTGTATCTAATTCTATTTGTAGATTGGGAATGATTGTTACTGTTCAAATTCTATCTCCGGTGCCACCCAAGCTAGTGCCTCAAATTGTAAAACACCATGTAGCGGAGATCCCACTAATTATTGTGGAGGATCTGGCAAACTGTCTGTTTATCATATGGTATAAGGATACCAAAACCTGCATAAATATTTCCATGTACTTGTTATATGTGTGATAAACCGAGCAAAATTAACTCTAATGCGTGCTTACCTCTCTCGTGCATAAGAATTGATAATGTTAAATGTTTTATTTCAAAAATCCAAAAATGCAATTCGCTGTAATATTATTTCCTTGGTTTGTTTGTTTAATTCTAGTTAAATACATACATGCAGATGTACGAACATAGCTGCAAAATCCACTCTGAACTAATTTTCAATCTTTTACAATCTCTTTCATAGCTAATATTAGTTCGGAACAATTTTTTTCAACAACAAATGGAGAAATAGACACATCAAACGGGAACTGTTTTATCGGATCAAATTCCCAAATTTTGAAATTATTCAGCATTTTGTAAAAATTTAACCATAACCAATTGTTATGAAATAGAGAGATAAGTGGCAGTGAGTTACACTGGGTAATGTTTTATACCTGTTCATGCGTTATAGTTTTGTATTTTCAAAAATAAATAACGGTTTGCTATTAAAAAACAACGGAAATGGCAATAGTAATGGTAATGATTAAATCACTTGAAAAGGTGACAAGATGTCTAATTTACTGCAAGCCATGCTCCCAAGTCAGGGTTTTGTATCCACGTTCGTTCCTACAAACCCCTGACAACACTCATTCATATTTAGCGGGTCGAACATATAGTCGCCTGGTGTGTGACCTAAATATTTCTCCTACGACGTAAATACATTCTCGTTTGACCTAGAAAAGCAACTGGAATGAAAATCGCTCACTTCTGACCCGCAAAATATTAATGAATGTTGTCAGGGGTTTGTATGAACGAACGTGCTGTAAACCCGATTTCCAGTTACCACTGATTGAATAAATCGCATCATCAAACTCCTAGTATGGACGAATATTTTAAAAGTTACGGTTTAATTATATCTGTACTGGATAACAAGTACTATTCTGAATGAACGAGGTATCTTTGTATTTATGTCTTGTTTAATTAACCCTTGTGCATTTCACAACCATGAGTATTGTGTTCATATAAATTATTAAATAAAAAGTTGTTTTAATAAAAGATTTCTCATAGATTCATTCACAAAAAGGCAAGTCGTGGGGTACTATGCTAGACTTCAAGATGACGAAATGGTTCCTTTGATAAAAGAAGCATATAATTTAAAGGAATTAATGCATGATGAAGGCATTTTCACTTGGTATACGTTTGCAACGAAAATTTTCGATGAACTTGAATTGATCAGAGATGATTTTGAAAATTATAATAATTCTTTCAAAGCTGTTAAATCCTCATTTAAAGGTATATTTAAAAAGACTGTGGAAACAAAATATGAAAAACTGATGTCTGAAAAACTATCAAACTTGGATAATACATCAAAACTTTTTTATATAGCAAATTGAAAAAAAGAACTTAAATTTAATAACTGAGAAAAAGTTTTAAAAACGACAGTTTCTCACTAAATTTCGAGTTAGTGATCACAATTTAGAAGTTGAGCGTGGTTGTTACAAGAATGTTCCTAGATATCTTAGAGTGTGTAAGATTTGTAATATATTAGGTGATGAATCTCATTGCAAAATCAATAAAGACATAAGGGCCTCATTTTTTCAAAATATTGAACTAACTAAACAAAATTTACAGCAGCTCAGTAAACTATGTGTAACTCTAAATCCTAATAAAGAAATACTGTACAATGTAGTTGACTTTATAAAGCAATCCTTTGAATTGCGATAATAATGTCCACATTGGCCAGTAATTACTTCTATTTTATAATGCTAACTATACATGAACTATGTGTAAAATATGTTGTTTGTTTGTTTGTTTTTTTTTGTATTGTATTGCTTAACCCAGTTGGGTATGATATGCAATAAAGATACATGTATATAATAAAATATGGATATTGAAGCTTTCTGATCTCCTTCTATAAATTACTGCATTAAACATTATATTTTTATACCCTTCATATCATCTTCTGACAACTTTCATTTCACCTTCTGAAGTACATGGAAAAATAAACTTCCACATTAAACTGTTAAAGATGTTGTTCATTAAGTCATATAAGTCTGAAATAAACTTAAAAATAAAGTTAGTTGTTCGATTGGAGTTGTCTTTCTTTACACGCCGATCTTCAGAAAATTGTTCGATTGGAGTTGTCTTTCTTTACACGCCAATCTTCAGAACCCTCGCCAATCGAGACGACCAGTCTTTGCTCTTACTCCGTAAATGCTACGTGTTATGCATCTTCCCAAATCAGGGTTTTGTATCCACGTTCTTTCCTACAAACCCCTGACATTACACATTCATATTTTGCGGGTCGAATATATGGCCGCCTAGTGTTTGACCTAGAAAATTGTTCCTACGACGCAAATGGATTGTCTTGTGATCTTGAGAAGAACCAATGAAAATCGTTCACCTCCGACCCGTAACATATGAATATGTGATGTCCGGGGTTTGTAGGAACGAACGTGAATACAAAACCCTGACATGGGAGGTTGCGTGTTATGTGGAATGTTATTTTAAACATATCGCTTGTCTTGTGGTGAACAGACGACAAAACGATCTCTCAAAAGCGATTTGGTGTCTGTCTCATGGTGTGAGCTGTTTGCTCATCATCGAATAGGAAAGTCAATCTATGGATGTTATCAACTGACTATCATGTTTAATGCTTGATTTCTTTTGGAGGGGTGGGTAAAGAAATTCGCAAAAAAGCAGGATCCAAACATGACCTGGGTAAGAAGGGACAGGTTCAAAATTACGATAAAGAGTATCACCTGAAATAAGTTGAGGAATATTTTGAAATAAAATAAACGCCCTTGAGCTCTTAAGAAAAGCAGCACAAAAAATCAATAAGCTAAGATTATTTAATTACTTGCACACCCCCCCCCCCCCCCCAAGAAAAATCAATAGTTCCCATTTTGTCTTATAATCTCTTACAAAGAAAGTTAATATTTTTTTCCAGTCAGATAAAGTCACAGTTTAGGAAAATTGCTGAAAACTCAAAAAACCGGTTATGCATAAAATCGCAAACCAGGTAGAAATAGAACGAGACAATATGAAAACCAAACTTTAAGTAACGAGAACTGCCAAAAGAACCGGGGTGGTATATGTTGGGCGGGTAGTTGTTTACTTGGAAACTTGCGCACGGGGAAAATTTGGAAAAGTGTCAAATCCAGTAAAATATTATTAGGCAGAGGAGAAAAAATAAGTAAATTGAGGTCGATGCGTTCCTTCTTGAAGGCTGTTCGTTCAACAGGTGCCTTGTGTAATGATTCTCGTAAATATAATGTGTTCAATCATCTCCGTCGTGTCACATTGCATGTATCTACTATGGAAGTTTATTTTAAAATGTTTAATCATATGAAGGACTCTAAAATTTGCATATTAATGCAATACGAAACATGTTTTTATACCAAAATAACGCACCTCAATGTTGTCATACTTCACGAATTCATTTATCAAAGATACAAAAAAAAATCTTTTTCAAAGATCATTTCATATCACACAGCTGTATAAGATCCCATATATATGTTTGTTCAATTCAGTTTTTAATTTTACAACCGATGTAATTTTACTATAATTTGAGCTACCTTCATTTAATATTATGAATTTTAATGTCAACTCGACAATTTATTACTATCACATGAATGTAATTGCTCTCAGTATAGTGATTTCTCCGGTTAGTATGTTTTATAGACCCTTATTTAAATTTTTAATGATATATGAAACTGGTTTTTGCCTTCAAAATTGTAACTAAAACTTTGTTTCAATAGAGGTGAAATATATGTGGGAAGCTGGTGGAAAATAAGTTTAAAAAATAATATGTTTTTTGTACATAAAAAATAGATTGAATCGAAAGTTAAGAAAGAATGATATGTAGAATATTGTGTTATTAAAGAATAGCTTCATCACTCTGACACATAATATAAAAATGTTATCTTCATAATGAATTAAAATATCAATTTTCAAAGCATTTTGGTTTAATTATGAAACATAATTTCGCCTTCTAAATGCGCCTGTTAAATTTACTCCAATATGCCTCGGACGGTTCTTCTCTAAAAAGACATCTACTCAATAAACGACACAGCTTACATATCTGTGTATGTATCTACATATCTATGTATGTATCTGATGGCCTTCTCGTTGAATTTTATCCTACATGCAACTCTATTCGACACGATAGCGATAGCGTCATACAGTAACAATACTTAAAAATCATTTCAAATTTTTTGCTGAAACCGGTTTAACTTGACAAAAACATGGTTTTATTTTTAACATCAGACATTGAAGTTCGTAGCCTATTGACCAAAAGTGAAGTCTAAACGTTAACCAAACGACAAATTATCACTTTTAAATGTTCTAATCAGCACGAAACTGCTTATCTGAACTAAAAAGAAATATTGATTATATTTAGCAGAATTTTAAGAGATAATCCCGACGGTCGCACAAAATGCATGTGTTAGATTCATGAATCATAAGGGAATGACCATTTGCAATTTGGACAAGGAATGTGTAGTGCAAAAAATACAAATCAAGATCAATTCTTCAATCCCTGTAAGCATAAATGGCTGCTACCTAAAGAAAATATCTGCAAATGTATGTTTTTGTTTATATGTCTATTTTTAAAGTATATATGATGTAAAACATAACATCAATTTTTAATCACTGATAACAAATGGTAAACATTTACATTTATCACGACAATCATTAGCCACTGGCTTGGACAAAATCGTAATCATATCTAGATGTTAATCTTTCCCCTAAAATGACCTTCAGTAAAACCCATAAAAGACCTTGTTTATTAATTGTTTATCAGGCATGGCTTTTACACTACCTATTTCAGATTGCTATGTTCAATTTGACATAAATATAATTTGCTGATAAAGCTTGACATTCAATTCCTTTTTATGATAAAACGTAAAATAATATGTTTGCAAATTTTGAAATACAAATATTGAAACTAAGTTTTAAAAATATGGATATGTAGATCAAACAGATATCATGCCAAGGATGATTATAAAAATTTCAAAATTTAAATTTCGGGAGGAGAGTCAAGTTAGAAGAATTTCGAACTTTGTGGTTTTATGATTTTCTCTTGTATCTGATAGATCAACTCTTTCGTCCAAATACCAAAAAGTCTTTTGCATTGGAAATTGCAAATATACACATGGTAGCTTGCTTGCAATCCAATTTTCTAGGAGAAAGTGTGTATAGATGGTGATGGTAGGCTATTTTAACTAGAAATTTTAATGGGATGGGACATGAAATGTTTATAGATAGTTTGAGGATTGGGTTGGTCGTGATTTACTAACTTTTGTCTATGGTGGATTGATTGAATGCTGTTTAACGCCACGTTGATACAAATTGTCATATTGTGGCGAAAGCTAATTTTCTTTCCAAAATAAAACAAATCAAGTAAAATCAAACTTGATAAAACAAAATGCATATTTTCAATTAAAACAGAAAATAATAAAATACAGCTAAAAAATCTGATTATATAAATAATATCACAGTTTAAGCTTCCGAAACAAAATATCACTGTCAAAAATAATATCAACAAACAAAAAGACTAAACAGTTAACAAGTTAAACAAATAAACTTAAAATATTACGAACATAGTAAATGTAGACTATATTCTAGAATATGCATGATATGCCCAATATCCCTCAAATATTTTAAAGACACAAGTCTTTAATATTATCGACTGTGTAGTAACGACTAATGATGTCGGATTTATCTACATAGTCTATTAAAAGGTGTTTGACAGTGTGTCGGCATTGGCACAGGATACATTTAGGAGCGGCTGTCCATGGTGAAAGATTTAAAAAGACCAAAATGAAGATATGACCAAGGCCTGTGATTTTTACCACAGCGAAAACCCAGGAATTGGCAAGAAGATGTTATACGAAAAGACACAAGGGTTTGGGCGTAACCACTTCTTAATATTGAGCCTGTTCACATAGTCGTTGATGAACTCCATCTTCTCCTTCACAAAGGGAACCTGAATGGTCGTCATTGACAGGGCTGGAATATAAAAAACGTCTGGCAAATCTTTCTTCCAAATTGTTTATCCTAATTCACCATGAAAACCATAACCAAAAATTAACCATTGGAATCATTTTTAGTCATATATCTTTTAGTGACAAAGGACATGGAAGAATTCTTATTTAACAAGATTTTAGGTCGTTTGGAAAATGTTAAGAAATAGGTTATTTTCCTTCTTGCACCTGGCAAATCAGGTAGAATGCTTCGATACTGTTATCTACGTACATGTACTGTCCCATTTCTTGGAAAATAGAAAACTCGTTGGTTTCAGTGGACAAGGAGTTAAACAAATTAACGATGACATTAAGAAAATTAATCATTTCAAAACAAATAAATAGGACGCAACACTTCATGCTTTACAATTTCGCAGGGGAATATGACACTTGACTTCCGAAAACTGTGATTGGGGAAAAAGGGAATTAAAAAATGTCAAATGTGTAATGAGATGATGTTATTTAAAGGCAATGGTCATCAAAACAAGTAAAAAGAAGCTAAGGACAGATGAGGATACATGTATGTCGCTGCCGCTGAAGAATTTCCTGAACCTAATTTTGGATCATGCCAACTTGGTTCACTATAATCAGCTAAAAGACTACCGCATTTATTAGTACTGATTAGTAACAAACTATTCTTGCTAATCACAGAGTTGGTGTAAATTATAGACATACATGTATTCGTGCGTATAATAAACAATATTGTCTTATTTCGATTTTTATTGAATGTTTTCTAATAACCACTTTGATAAAATTGTGATGCAGAAGATGTGATCATTTCGTCGATTTACGATTCATCAGTTATGCTCAAGGCCTATACAATAATCCTAAACGTTGAAGAGCAATTCAAAATGACTAAACGGGGTTATGCTAAAATCATCTAAGGACAGATCTATGAACGAGAGATATACTCCTTAGATTTTGCAAATTTTAAATGTTTGCAACAGTAAATTTAAAGTATCAATTTGGGACTAATACCAAAATACTAGCATTTGAGCTGGGGATACCTCCGGGGACTTTGAGTCCACCAGGAGTGGTATCGACTCAGTGGTTAAAAATGACTTCTTTGATACCAATTTTGATGGTAATTAACTGACAAACACATATCGAATCTTTGTTAGATTCATGTACACAAAACATGGTATGGTATAACTTTTTACCATTGATATTACTGGAAAACTAAATAAATGACATAAAATTGACAGACAATTTAATAAACTTTTAAAGCAAATGTTTATGACTATTAAAAAGCTATATATACACATGTCAGTATTACTCCATGTACTCCACCTCCTGTGCTGTAGATTAATATTAAAACAATTGTAGCTTATTTATGAAGTCGATACGAATTCACATATACCAACAGAAGAGTATACACCTCCATCTTTGTCCTCAGTAGATATGTCCGTTAGGTCAATAAAAGATCGTATCGACCACATATACATGTCATACAAAAGCAATCATTGTATATTAATGTATAAACGTAAGTGACTTTTAACGTAATAAATATCAACGATAACCATAGGTTAAAAGTAATACATTATACCAAATCTGCTAAATTCCAGATTTCATTGATATAAAACCTTTTTATGTAAAAACAAAAATTTATCCTAATTTTTAACAAATTAACGTTTTTACTATCGAAATGGACATACTCTGTATTCAATTAAAGCCTAGCTCACTGATGGTTTATCTGTGAGCATTGCAAAGAGGGATTACACTACCGCGAGTTCTACACACACATGTTGGCTGGCTGAAATGAAAAGTTAAACGATTTAATTAGTTTTTAAATCGCACAAGGTATCCACTGAAGTCTCACGCCCTTTAATGAAAACAGAAAGGACAAAATACAGCATTTTTATCAACATCAAACATAATGTTTATGTGTCAAAAATGTGCTTTTAATTAATGTATAACAAGTAAACTACTACCTGTACATTCACAATAAATTAATGTGTTCAATTTTTGCACCTTGTTTATTGAAATGGCACAATGAATGTGAAGTCGGTTGCTTTACCTACACAAGCTGTGTAAAATAAACCAGGTGGCAGTGTAAATAGAAGTTGAACTGTAAAAAGATCAAAATTGATCAGATTCCCTGCTTAAGACTTGACAAATAGAAGGAAGCAGATAAATTACAAAACCCTAAATCGGCACTAAACGGCTACACAATTGAATCATAGTCTATTTTAATGTCACAGCTATAGCTACGTAGATCTGAAAAGGTGTTGGACAGTTGGATTTGAGATACTGTTTGTTTATATTTTTGACAATAAACTAGTTACTCCTTTTGTTTAACCACATTTTGTTGACCTACATGTACTTAGAGTGCAAATTTATTCAGTTTTTCATATTACAATATTAACAATGAAATGATTGTCAATGTTCAACAAGCTGTTAACTGACCAGTTTGTTGTATCATATATATATATATATATATATATATATATATATATATCTGAAACCATATATCGAATAAAAAAAAATTTCTAAACTTTCCACTATATAAAAATTTCATTTATGATAGCTTTATCAAATTTTAGCTATGACTTGAAGAAAAGTGACAAAATACAGCATTTTTCAACCTATAAAAATCCAAAATATTGGCCGATTTTAGACCAATCTAAGCGCAAAATTTAGAGGCATTTTAAAGCACGAAGTCGAAATACAATGTCTGAAAGTTCAAGTACTAAAAATCTGAATACCTTTATGTACTGATTCTTTCGTCTCTGGTGTAATGTTTTCTATCAAAGGAAAAGTCTGATATCCGTTCATCAATATTTCAATATTAAATTTTCGTAATTTATAAATAAGGCATTTAAAGCTTTTGGTCTTACTATATATATAAACTTCAATAAAGATATATATATATACTTACCAATGTACATGAATAAAGACGATTAAGTGTACAATTCAAATTTTTCCATAAATGGCCCTGTATATGATGTAATTGAACACAGTCATCCTTCCCGCTTGGATAACTTTTCGCCCAATTCGTGTACAGCAAGTCGTAAGGCATGGAATTCAATCTTGCATCATATTGAAAATTCGTAGATTTACGAATTCCAATCCATGAAGTGAGATCTGTAAAGTGACAATAATAAACGATGTACACATTTCCGTGAGGGGGGCCTCGGTGGCCGAGTGGTCTAGGTAGTTCGTCCTGACTACTACTACTGATCACTAGCCTCTCAACGCTGGGGTTGTGAGTTCGAATCTCACTTGTGGCGGGGTGTGTTCGACTCCGATCTTAATTGACAAGGATTGCCAATTTTCCTACCGAAGGTCGGTGGTTTTCTCCGGGTACTCCGGCTTCCTCCACCAATAAAAACTGGCCGCCGCGAAATGGCCAAAATGTGCTGAAAACGGCGTTAAACCCCAACTAAACAAACAAACAAACATTTCCGTGAGTGTATGTACTATGTACATGCTCACTGAAAAGTTCCATGAAATCGAGAAATACATAAATCAGTTAGTGCTTTGATATTTGAACTAATTCGTTTAATATATTTGATATATACATATATACGTAAACATCTACCTGAATCGTACAGTTGACTATCCCTCAGAACAACCTGTAGCCATTCAAACTTTTTATGTGCATTTTAAATTTGACTATTTTTCCATATATTTTAGTTCTATTATGAAGCAATAAATCTATGTTCACTGGGAGTTTTTGCAAAATACTAGATAGGCATGCTTTAATAATAAAACGAATCGAATGATAACTAGAGCGGTCACTGATGAGCCGGTTTCATTCAAGTTTTGAAAATAACTTATCCTTAACTGTACCTCACTATACCTGTTCATTAGAATCGTTAAATGAGGAGATATTGACATTTTATGGCCAGTTTTATACACGTTAAGTTTGTTATAACAAATGGTTTTTAATATTTAATAGTTGAGACTTAATGGAATGCATATTTACCATTCCTGTATCGCTCACCTGGACATTGTCCATCTTGAATGGCAGCCTGGAACATTGCTGCCAAGTTCCAATTGCATCCATAGTTCAAGATCGTTAAGTGAACCTTCCCATTATGTCCTATGTTAAACTATGTTTGGCTCTGGCAGCCTTATTAAGTAAAGTCAAGAAATACCAAAGGGATATTCTAAGGATAGAAAAATCGTAACAACTGACAAAGTCCGGAGAACAACGAAGACAAGACCAAAACAATGCATACACTACATTTAAAACCTAAAAATATATGAACAACATTGACCCCACCAAAAACTAAACTCAGGTGCTCCGGAAGAGTAAGCATTCTCTGCTTCCTGCAGGCCACCCGCCATGCTGTCCATGTCAAATCCGGTATGAGGAAGGGATATTATCAATGGAACAGGTCCATTTTCATTTGGGAAACGGGTTTTTCATACCTGTCAACCAAGTCATGATGACGCCCATAAAACATTTTTATAAGGATGATTTCAGCTTAGGAGCAACGTACCCCTGTCTGAGCATTTTTTCTGTCAGGAGCCGGGCTCTGTCAGTCAATGTATACGTCACAAGCTCTGGAATAACGTATGAGTTGTGAAATATATACTCTATATGCCGCTCAAAAATGGGACGTTGACGATTGGAAAGTTGAAGTCATCCCATTTGTCGTAAAGTTTGTATTCGACCTTCCTCTGGTGTCAATTTTGAGGTGAATGTCAAGATAAGATGCAGACTTGGCAGTGTCTAATTACATATAGGGCTATGAGATACATTTCGAAAGAAAACCAACTAAAGACTATTGCAGTCAAGTTTTGTTCCAATTGGCCAAGTGGTTTCTGACAAGATATATTAGCAAAGTCCGTTTGCATTGTTTAATTGGGGTTTTACGCCGTCTTCAGCATATTTGGCTATTTCGCGGAGGCCAGTTTTTATTGGTGGAGGAAGCTGGAGTACCCGGAGAGAAGCACCGACCTTCGGTAGGAAAATTGGCATTCCTAGTCAATTAAAATCGGAGTCGAACACACCCCGCCACAGGTGAGATTCGAACTCACAACCTCAGTTTGACAGGCTAGTGATCATTAGTAATCATGACAATCTACCTAGACCACTGGGCCACTGAAGCCCAGATACAATTCCGAAAGGGAACCATCCCAAGACCAAAGTTTGGTCCCAGTTGGCCAAGTAGTTTCAGAGATTTTTTTATGATTTTTTATGCAGAATTTTTTATTCTTAGCAATGGCGGGCGGGGTCGTCGGATACAATTCTAAAAGGGGATCACCCAAGGACCATACCTGCGAAGTTTGGTTAAAATTGGACAAGCGGTTTCAGAAGAGTAAATTCCAAATGGTAGCAAAATGTCATATGATCCTTCGGGTCAGATGAGCTTATAAATGAATTAAATGGAAATAGGAATAGAACGAGAAAAATGTATAAAAGACAAAATACGAGCAAAACCAAATTTTTCGAAATGGTTTTTGCAATTTTGAAAGTCAGTTAAAACTCAGTTCAAAATGATGTTTGCCATTTGAAAGTAAGTGCTAGAATACAAAAGTGACTTCTGTTCATTATTAACCAATCTAGTTGAGTCATTAAAAAAAATTGTCCCATGATCTGTAAATATTATATTTTAAACCTCATGTATGACTCTGCATGAAAATGGTTTGATAGTAGAAGTAAATGCACTTGAAATAATGAAAATATTGAAATTGTGAAATGATTAACCTATACCTATTCTAAAATTTATAAAACAGTTTATGTAGATGATTTTTCATTTAACTGCTTATTTGGCCCAACAAAGGAATATAAAATCTACATTGTTGTAATTAATGAAAATTTCACAAGAACAGTTATCTCCATCTTGAAAATTCGATGGGCAAAGTACTTACCTCTTCGGGAGACTTGACTCTTATGTGTTTTAATTACGTGTATGAATGGGCTCATTATAACAGACAGTTATAAGAAAATTTTAATCTATTCATGTCCTTAAATTATGAAATATGGATAGACTTATAGAAACCTCCATTAACACTGTATTGGACCTTACTTAAAAGCCTTTCACAAGCCCATTCTCCTTGAATAGTTAATTAGGATTATTTTTACTTTTCATTCTGGTTTTTAGAATTATATCATTCATCAAAGTTTTTGTACTAAACAAGATATACAAAGATATGCATACCTGGTATTAGGTAAGGAATTACTTTGTCAAAAACACAATGATTCTACCAAAAAGTACTCTCAGACTGATGTACTTAACATGTTGGAATTCATCATTGACAACATCTTTGTTGAGATTGGAGGACATCTTTTTCAACAACCGATCGGCATCCCTATGTGGACAAACTGTGCGCCGCTTTTGGCCGACCTGAGCTTGTTTTCATATGAAGCTAAATTTTTACATAAGCTACTGAGTCGGAAAGAAAAGAAACTAGCCCAGTCCTTTAATTTCAGTTTCTGCTACATAAATGTTTTATCACTTAATAATCCTACTTTAAGGAGTACCTACATCTCGTATATCCCATTGAACTTGAATTTAAAGAGACCACAGACACACCGACGTCTGCTTCATATCTAGATTTGTACTTGTTCATAGAAAGTAATGGACGGTTGAAATCAAAACTTTATGACAAACGTGATGATTTTAATTTTCGGATTGTGAACTTCCCCGTTCTTAGCAGTAACATACCGAGGTCTCCTGTCTACGGGGTGTACATTTCACAGTCGATTCGTTACTGCCGCGCATGAGATTTTAACGGCGACTTCCTCGGCAGGGCTAGATTGCTGTCACAAACTTCTAAGACAGGGTTATGTTCAGTGTATGTTAATTTCATCACTACAAAAGTTTTACGATTGTCATCACGAATTGATTGGCCGGAACGAAGTTTCTACCTCTTGTACGAGGCAAGACATCTTTAGTTAGTTTTCTGGAATTGACATCTCACCAGATTTGACACTTCACTGGCAATGTGACGGATGCCGTTAACGAAGCAGGGCATGCTTACCGTTCCGGGGCACCTGCTGTCACTCCGGGTTTTTAATGGGAGTTCACATTGCTAGTGTTTTAGATTCTGTGCTGTCTTGTTCTAGTTTCATTTATTTTTTTGTACGTTTTTTATTCTTTCAGTTAAACATGTATCCTTGTGGTGTTTGTTTGTTGTGTTCCATTCTCATGACTTTGTCTTTTCCCTTGACTTCGAGTGTGTAGACTTTTCCCACTGTATTGTTGATTCGGTATTCTTTTGCCGATATTTAAATTATATTCATTCACTCTAAATTGCTAAAAAAACTGAAAATTTTATTTGATATCTATCTATTTTTGTCAAATTGTGCATTTCAAACAATCCTCTTTACAGCAGAACCAATGCTGCAATGTCAAACAAATTCTAACTATCAATTTCAAGATTCAATCCATTACATTGTCAATTATTGTTTGCAACTACTCAAGCTTCAACATCGTAATGATAAATATGTCTCTGTGTTTTACCTTTGTTTTTGTTAAAAAATAGCATAATTTCTAATTATACCCCTTACTTTGTGGTAATTTAAAAGCATTGTGCAATGTTATCCTACAAATGTTGTAAATGGATAAAAACGTATTTGTATGTAATCAATATTCTCTACCGCCTCAGTGGTCTCGTGCTCGCCTCGAGTGCGGAAGGTCGCGGGTTTGATTCCC
Source organism: Mytilisepta virgata (assembly GCA_028015205.1). NCBI lineage: Eukaryota > Metazoa > Mollusca > Bivalvia > Mytilida > Mytilidae > Mytilisepta > Mytilisepta virgata. The sequence goes on along the minus strand of CM051518.1, from coordinate 59,801,873 downwards.
GTCCGGGTCAAACCAAAGACATTAAAATTGGTATTTGCTGCTTCTCCGCCAAGCCCGCGGGATCTAGGAGTAAGAGCAAAGATCGACTGGTCGGCTCGGAGTCGGTATAATTTGTCCGAGTGAGGTGATATGTCTTCCTGCAGACAGTTACATCGTGCACTAGGACATTAAAAATCCGGCTTAGCGTGTCGGTCTAGTACAACGCAGGGACCATATTCATCGTCATATCAACATGTTCTCGTCCTGATATGCACCTGGCTACTACTGGACGTTAATATTCTCTCACACATAAAAACTAATATCTACAAAGTAATAGAAAACTGGTCATGACAAGTGATTTGCTGTATACAAACTACGTGTCAAAATGCATTAAGTGGTTCTTTTTGTAGTTATCTATGTGAGCACATAATATTCATCTGTTCATTCTTTTAATCTGGTACCGCGATTACTCTATTACACAGTTGTAACTGTGTATATTTGTTAATGTTCGGCTTAATCATAAGTTCAGTATTCAGAAGAATGGTTAACGTTCATAAAAAGATTGAGCACATAGCTTCTTTTATAACAGATTATATTGAGGTATAAGTAAAACTTTAATAGGCATGGAAGATGCAAAAAGGGAATTGTCACATAAATTTGTAATGTATTTTTAAGACAGATAACCATAAACAGTAATGATATAAATTGAAATCCTATGGTGATTTCGTTAATAAATATTTTCCAGATATCTTTCCCGAAAATTAAAGGTAGAAAGCATTCAAGGCAATTTCCTAAAATTGAAATATTCAAATCGTTACAAGCACTTCCTGTTCCACTGTTGATAACCAATGTTGCTAAGAAATTTTCCTAACATTTCCTTCATGTAATGTTCTGAAGTAAGTATATCAATGTTTGAAATTTAAATTTTTCAAAAGCAATTGAAAATAGTAATGATACTTGTACAATCAATTGTTTTTCACAATATAACTGAATATTATTTGTAATGAAGCAACCCTCAAATTACATTTAAATTGTAATTTAATTAATTACTGGTCTGTAATAAATTGTAATCGCAATTAATTTTCAAAAATAGTATGGAAAACTTTTAAGTAAAAATATTTAAATGTCAAAATACTGAAAATAAAAAAGTACAAGTTTTCACAAAACATTTAGCAACAGAAATCATTGTGAATAATATCCCCAGTCTCAATATTCGAAAGATACCTTTTCACATAATATATTTATGGAAATCATATTTAAGAGAAATTAAATAAAAATTAATAAATGTACAAAATGTTTTCAGTTAAAATTATGTATTCTTTCCCATTTTATTGAGAAAATACCTGTAGGTTGCAAGTAGAAATGCCACTATATGACTCAAAGGTATCAACAAAATCAAATATCCGCTATTGCTATTTCACAGCTGATTACTTCATGCTATAGTTGCTAGGTTCTTTTATCTGAGAGTCTTATATTATATTTACCAACAATGGAATTGTAATCTTTGAAATTCAGTAGTTTCAGGCAAGAGTCATATCACAGTTAATTAGTACTTAAAAATAAGATTCCTAGGTCTAAGAGTCAAGGATTGTAGGCAATACCTCCGATATAACTATTATAATACATTTTTGTTCCTGTACGATTGCAAATATACTTAATATAAATGCATTTAAAAAATGAAAAAAATAAACATACTGTGTACTTGTTGGATTTTCGTCTTAAGGAATGACCATTCTTCAAAGCTCTTTACTTCTGAAAGGTATCCCTCCATATTCCAACAAATCTCCTTTTATTACCAAAAATTTAAAAACGACATTAAAAATATGCAATGTAAATAGGTATAGTTATTCAAACGGGAACTAATACTTTTTTGTGCTAGTGAATATATGAGAGTCATTTTCAAATCTGAGAAACTTAAATGATTACTGTGATTTTTATTGAAAGTACTTTTTTATTTCAATAATTCTAAATGCTCAGAGTAATTAGTTTTTTCATAAATAATTCAGAGTAATTCTGATTTTTATAGGACTTAATGTTGTTCATTGTGTTTTACTTTTCAGTGTTTATTTGTTTGCTTGTGGTTGTTCATTTGTCTTCGCAGGTTTGTCTGTCTGGTGGATTGCGTTTTTTATTTACTCCTTAGGTATATTTGTCCTCTGTTTTTCCTATACTAGGAAATTCCGCTACCGTTAAATACAAAAGATAAAACGCGTTTCCGAGTTCGAACATTGTTCACATATATATCATTTAAACGAAAAATATTTTTGGTGATTATGTATTCGTTTCGATGTGTTATGCGTCTTCGGTAACACAAACAAGTAATGTTCAGTAGTACAAACAAATTCTAACTTTGTCAAAGCGAAAATCTGTTTTTAAGTAAATTGGTACATATCACTCCAGACGAGTTTCCATTTTTTTTTTTTTTGTGGGTAATCAGTATTTTGACTTACCCTAGATTGCAACCAAGTCGTTCTATCACGAGTGATATAGTAACAAGACTGTAAAACAGTACTGTAGTACCATCCATTTGGACAGCTACTGGTAGATGATACAACTGGAAAGCCAGAAGAACCAAGTTGAAACATTATAAATCTCATAAATCTTTTTTCATTTTTTACAACGAAATCTGGTATCATTTCGATCAAGAAAAATGTCTGTTTACTGAAGCAAATCATATAATAAATTGAACAGGACTTATAACGCACGTCTTGCTCCTATTCTTGTGTTCCATCCTTTATTACATTATATCCAAAAGTCATCAAGTTTGTGAAAAACGGTGAAAATATGCTCATTGTTCAAGAGAAGGCATACATGTATTCATCATTTTTTGTAAATATAACATGACAAAAATAACTAGAGACTCAAGTGAGCTTGAGTCGCTTATCAGGATAATGTAGAAAAAATTCTCCATATTTAATTGTTTGTATATAAAGGGCGTAGCCGATCAGAACAAAACGAGGCAGTTTTATAGAGTACATTTCCTACACTATTCCCGCTAGGTTTGGTTAATATTGGCCTTGAGGTTTTAGAGATGACGAAATTGATTTCCCAATGCAAACCTGTCTTCCCGGTTGATATGAAGGACTATCGATGAACACGAAATGGAGAAACTGTCTCCAACTCATCAAGCAATCAATTGGAACCATGTAAGGCAGCAATGATCCTTAGGTGGTCTTTTTCTGAATTGTCTCCGGTAATCCGGCCGCCATCTAAAATGACAGCCTCAAACATATTTTAGCATTCGCCCTATCGGTAAACAGGTATAAAGATACTGAAATATTGTGTGAAGTTCAACTAGCATGTGTACATGTTATATGTAACCTATTTACTAATATTTCTGCTTACATGTATGTATGTTTGCTCTGATTGATTTGGCATGGTTCACTTTGACTTTACATTGTTTTATTTCTTTTTTTAAGGGGGGGGGGGGGGGGGCTGGAATTATCCTAATTGTGTCTCGTTGTGAAATTTATTTTCAAATACATTTGAGAAAGGAAATATTGGAATGTTTGTATTGGTTCGTTACCAATAATTGATGCCAAAAATATCGTGACTTTCCTGCCATATATATATATATACGTCATTCGTAGATTTTCTTTGGTCATTTTTAAAAATACCCATAAGATTCTTACAATTAAATTTCGTTATATTCGTTGTAAATAACTTTTATCACAACAGTAAAGTGATGTTAGAAATTATTTTAAAATAACAGATTAAGTCCAAGTATACTTTCAAAACTTAATAAGTAGAGTCAAGAAATACCAAAGATTATTCGAAGGAGGGAAAAATCGTAACAACTGACAAACCCCGGAGAACAACGAAGACAAGACCGAAAAAATACATGTACCACAATTAAAAACTAAAAACCTATGAACAACATGGACCCCACCAAAAAACCGGGGGTAGACTCAGGTGCTCCGAAACAGTAAGCAGTCTCTGCTTCCTGCAGGACACCCGCCATATTGCCCATGTCAAATCCGGTATGAGGAAGGGATAATATCAATGGAACAGATCCATTTTCATACCTGTCAACCAAGTCAAGATGACGACCATAAAACTTTAATAAGGATGACCAACTTAGGAGCAATGTCCCTCAGTCTGAGCAACATTTCTGTCAGGAAGTCAATGTGTATGTCACAACCTCTGGAATAGCGTATGAGTTGTGAAATATATACTCCATACGCCGACGCTTCTTGAATATTGCCGCTCAAAAATGCGTAGTTGACGATTGGAACGTCAAAGTCATCCCGTTTGTCGTAAACATTTGTATTCAACCTTCCTCTGGTGTCAATTTCGAGGTCAAGATTAGATGCAGAATTAGCAGTGTCTGTGGTATCCTTAATTTCGAGCTCATTTGCGAAAGATGAGATGTAAGAAATTCCCAAAACGTGAATCTTTGAGTGATAAAGCATCATCTATGTAGCGGAAGCTGAAATTAAAGGTACGAGCTAACTTCTGTTTTTTCCTTAAGAAGCGCGTCAAGGAAGTCTGCCTCATATGAGTAAAGGAACAATTCGGCCAGTAGTGGCGCACAATTAGTACCCATAGGAATGCCAATTGTCTGTTGGAAAACACGTCCACCAAATTGAACAAATATGTTGTCGATCAAAACTTCAATCATGAGGACAATTTCGTCCTCTGTATATTTTTTGTTAGATTAAGAATAGTTTTTAATAAAGTATGATGATTGATCTTTAACAGTGACAAGGTATGTGTATCTGTTGTTGCCATTTTTATTTTGAAAGCATCGATGGATTAGATCTTCAACTTTTCTTTCAGTTTGTGAATGAGGGTAGAGAAATCAAATGTATGCTGTTACAGGCTGAAATGGACCGAGATCGTAAAATATCCTTTAAGTCTTTGGAGTTATTTAATATATACATTTGATTGATAACACTTCTTGAATAGCTTGTCTCACAATAACTTTGGAGGCTCGTTTTGACAGTTGTTAAAATATAAGTTAGAAGTTGAGACAATGGTTTCGTGAAACACTTGCAGATCCAACTATAAAGCGTTGATTTATGGACACTTATGTAACTTGGGTATCCAGTACAAGGTAGAAAGATCACAATCATCATCTTTGATGGAAATACCAAATGACGATAAGACCGATCTATGATTGTCGGTTATTTCTTCCTTTGAAAGTGTAGTAGCTTTATAGGTAGGATTGATAAGTGAACTAGCAATCCCAAGTTCATTAATCAAGCATTTAATATAGTAGGTTTTGCATACAAAAACGATGTTATTTGGGGTCTTGTCTGCAGCAAGAACAGCATATTTGTCATGAATGGTGGACAAAGTCTTGGCAGCATCAGGGTTATTGAAGACTGATTTTTTACTCATAGATCTTCTAAGTTTATCAATTCTGACTTGAATCAACGAAAATTATCAAATAAATTTAACGACAAGTCAATGACTTTTATATGCCTCTCAATTAATTAAAATTGGATGTTTTTATCGAACATTTTCGCCGTGCACTTATTATATAACATACTTGTATAAATTACGGTACAAACAAATTACAAAAAATAACTAGAATCAATATCATTCGAATTCTTTATCATTTGTTCCAATTTAGGTCGAATGAATTAATACGGGCAACATTCGCCACAAAATTTTTTTGAGAATCGCATGTTGTTCATTGAGCAAATGTTCTACACCAATTTAAATGCACCTGCTTTGAATATTTCTTCTAATTTTAACCATAAATTGTGCTCAAGGCCGAAATTGTTGAACGTGGAAACAATAACATGGCTAAGAGGACAAATATTAATACATAAATTAGTCCATGTATATGAGGTTTTCAAATCTGAATGTGTTGATCATGTTCACGAAGCATAAACTAAAATTTTGAATTAAAAGTAAGTACAAACTGCTCATAATGGTCTCATCAAGTAAACTGAGAAAAAGCAGATGAATTCAATTTTGTTTATGAAACTGTTCACCGAACCTGTAACCTTGTAAACCTATAAATTGATCCACTATTTACCTTTTCACTAACTAAATGAAGTAAAGCAGGAACCATAGGCAATCAAATGCTTAGGAACACCTTAAACTTCAATAATTGCTCACGAACTTGTGATGGCATTTCATTTAGTTCTCAGGAAGTTACGCGTAATAACATGTCACACTTATATTTGCTTGCAGTTCCAAATAAATAACAGTAGGGTTTTTTGTATTAAAAAACAACTCTGGAGAGCCTGTATCGCTCATCTGGATTTAACTTTTTACCTTAAGCAGGACAAAAAATTTAGATGTTGCAGTCCATTTGGCTCGTTTTTAAAATAGGGTTCTTTTAAACTACGTTTGGCTGTGGCAGCCATCTTGGTTGACAGTCCAGGTCAATGGATAAATTTCTAAAAGAGAACCATCTAAGGAACAATGCTGCCAAGTTTAGTTCCAATTTGCTAAGTAGTTTCAGACGAAAATAATTTTGAGTGAATTTCCCATAGGGTCCAACTGAGTTCGGCTAAGGACCACGCTGCCAAGTCTGGTTCAATTGGTCAAGTGGTTTTACATAAGAAAATTTTCCCATAGGGCCCTATGTTAAACTAAGTTCGGCTGTGGCGGCCATCTTTCTTGACAGTCTGGATCATCGGATACAATTTTGAAAGAGGACCATTGCTACCAAGTCTAGTTCTAATTGGCATAGTGGTTTCAGAAAAGAAGATTTTTGTGTGAATTTCCCATATGGTCCTATGTTAAATTAAGTTCGGCTGTGGCGGCTGTTGGTTCACACTCCACGAAATCGGACACATTTCTGAAAGAGGACCTCCTAAGGACCATTGCTGCCATATCTGGTTCCAATATGTCATGTTGTTTCAGACAAGACGATTTTTCAATGAATTTTACCACACGGCCCTATGTTAAGCTAAGTTCGGTAGTGGCGGCCATCTTGGTCGACCGTCCGGTTCATAGGACATAATTCTGAAAGAGGACCGTCTAAGGACCATTGCTGCCAATCTGGTTACAATTAGTCAAGTGGTTTCAGACAAAAAGATTTTTCAATGTATTTTCCCATAGGGCCCTATGTTAAACTAAGTTCGGCTGTGGCGGCCATCTTGGTTAATAGTCCGGGTCATCGGTCATAATCCTTAAAGAAAACCTCCTAAGGACCAATACTGCCAAGTTTATTTCCAATTGGCCAGTTTGATAGAAGATTTTTGAAATCCATCCCCTTTTTTTCTATTTTTAGTAATAGCAGCCATGTCGGTCGGAAGTCGGAATACCGGACAAACCTTTGAAACATTTAACAATTCAGGGTCAATAACCCAATAAAGGGTTGACCGATTCATCTCAACATGTTATAGCAGGTAGGTCTTGACCTGATGAACATTTTTTACTCATTGTCAGTTTTGCTCTAAATGCTTTAGTTTTTGAGACATAAGACAAAAACTGCAGTTTACCCCTTTGTTCTATTTTTAGCCATTTCGGCCATGTTGCTTAGCAGGCGGGGTCATCGGACACATTTTTTAAACTAGATACCCTAATGATGCTTGTGACCAAGTGTGGTTCCATTTTACCCAGTAGTTTCAGAGGAGAAGATTTTTGTAAAAGTTAACAGACGATGGACGACGGACGACGACGGACGCCGGACGCCAAATGATGAGAATAGCTCACTTGACCCTTTGGGTCAGGTGTGCTAAAAATGAAAAGAGTGGACTGAGAAAGTTTCAAAATCTTCAGATCAAAAATACAAGCAGCAAGAAACATGAAAGAAACATTGAAGGATAAAAAATGTAAAACTGCCAAATTTAAAAAAATTGAATTAAGTACAACTTTTATACAACTTTCGTCAGGCAGCTGCGACAAAAATATAATTTTGGCTGATTAAATACGTGTATGAAAAAAGAAATTGTAAACGTATGTTAAATATGCGGTCCGTTCGATGAATAAGATAAAGTTAACCTTTTTCCCATGCCTAAATTGGGTCATAATAAACAGAACAAGTAATAATTGTAACAGTGAACTATTACTAAGTCTCCCAAACGAAGTTTCCGAAACATAACTTCCACATACTATTAAAACATAAACTGAAACATAAATCACACAGTTGTCATTTTTGCACATTCATGCAATATCAATGACTATTTTATGAGTATTATTTTTCAGTTTTCCAACATTTGAGGGGGGTCTGTGGGGGATCTCAATAGTTTTCAAGATATTAAGTATTTTGTCATTTGAGGGTGTGTGGGGCACGCCCCCCTTTGACCCCCAATAGTACAATAAGTTTCGTCTTTTCATAAAGAGTAATAATATATATGGTTATAGGGTGGGGATCTCAAGAGTTTTCAAGATATTAAGGGTTTTGTCGTTTGAGGGGGTGGGACATGACCCCATCAGACCCCCCAATGGTACCAAATGCTTTGTCTTGTCATAAGGAGTAATAATATATATGGTTATAGGGTAGGGTCTCAATGGTTTTCCAAGATATTAAGTATTTTGTCAATTGAGGGGGGCGGGGCATGACCCCTTTAGACCCCCCTAGGTACCGAATCCTTCGTCTTATTATAAGCAGTAATAGTATATATGGTTATAGGGTAGGAATGTAAATTATTTTTGACGTATTCAAAAAATATCAATTTTTGAGGTATTTGAAGGGGCGTGGCACTGCCCCTGGGGCCCCCTACACTTGAAAAATGGTTAGAAGCAACATACTATCATTGTGCAAAATTTGATTGAAATCGGTCAAGTATAAAGTATAAAAGTGCCCCGGACAAAGTTGGCGGCGCGAGAAAGAATAATAATAATAATAATAATAATAATAAGAAACGCAACAAAAACAATAAGTCTCCAAACCTCGTTTGGGAGACTTAATAAAACATCTGTTACGAAACTTTAACGAAAGTGTTACATGCTGCATAAAGACTACTTACTGAGTTTTTTCTGTCGATCTGTCTACAGACCATGCAGGAGATTTTTTCAAATTTTAAATTTCACCTAAGACATATTTCTTCAGAGAAATAAATTTGAACAATAGTAAGAAGCACAAAATCGATTTACTTAAATTTAATTCTACTGAAACAAAAATTTAATAAATAATATGTTTTTCTTCTTCGGAGAAAGAATGTGAAAAATGTGATCAATTACATGGTTATTGAAAATTTCGGGTAGTAAATTATTTACTGATTTATATGACATCATTCAGTTCTCATAGGCACTGACGATAGGTATATTGACAACCATTGAAACTTACAACATCGTATTTATTACACAACTAAAAGCCTTTCTTAAACTTGCCTTATCTTGTGTAAAAGGAACAAAATTCTACTATTATGTGAATGTATCAGAAACATCAATATTTTGGAAAAAGATTAATATTTCAAAATGAGAATCATAAAACGCAGAAAAATATTTCAATGTGAAAAATCTTAAACTATATAAAAAAAACCTTAATGGTAATTTAAAATTTGGTAGATGGATCTATTAATTTCATAAAGTACTATCTGCACAAAGTTTCAATCACTAAAAAGATTTATGAATATATAAATTAAAATCATAAAAAGTATTAATACAATTTGGAATAAAATAGCTTTCTACAATATATCAATATCGAGCACTGAATGTGCAGATTTCGGACAATGTTACTCACCCGCATTTTTTTAATAGTTCAGTATGTGGTTAGCGGAAACATGGGAAATAATGACATGAAAGCAGATTCAAATACGAAATAAGTGAAAGATTTAGAAAAAAGACTAGCCTCCCGTTTCATAAATATTCAAACCACTGTTTATGATTTGATTTACGGTTTTCCGTGTCTTTGTTCTCGGTTGATGAAATGGAGTTAATCTCGATCGTACATGTATATGATAATGCTAGGTTTGCATGTACTCATTTCAATTACATTGTGCATGAAGCTTACCATATACATCTATACACTCTGTGTATTATAAACAATAACTTGATCATGTATAGTGCTACTATTCGATATGGTTTTGCATTAACTACTGTTTATTCACTTGCAAAGGTTGAGGTCTGGATACAATATAACTTTCAAAGTTCAAAAAATGTTTGGGAAAACGGCACTATGATTAAGAGAGGCAAACGTAAGTTTCCAAAATGTTACAACAATGTACCAGATTCAAGCTTGTGACATAAATGATGAATCCTTAGAGACTTTTGAATTTTGGTTCAAAAGGAAAATAATCAAATAAATGGTTGCATTAATCATTCTTTGATACTTTTTTTTTGATACACTGGATATGCATAGTTCGACAAGGTCTTACTAACACTTCCTCGAAAATGTTTAAATAAATACAAAACCTTGACATTCTATAATAGTTGAGCTTGTGAAATCTCGGGATTCTCGGTTAATTGACAAATGCATACACTCTATGGTAGCAATACCACACTAAACGATTATCAAAGTTTTGGTTATTATTATTTTTACCACTCATCTCTGACCAAGGAAAATAAATGATGAATCTAAGGTATCTTTTAAAGATGGCATATACGTTGTAACGAGAGGTCTGACAATAAAATATCGTCCTGTTTCTGTGGTTAATATTTTGAACGTCAACGTTATCAAAAAGTATTACTTTGTATCTTTATTGTGCTCCATGTATTTTTTCCCTACAAGATTGATTAAACGTAAAAATGTGTTTTTGTACACGTACGCATTATGAGACTTTATATCAATTTATAATATTTTTTGCTAATTTTATGCTTCAAAAGTTGAAACGTTCCTGGAAAGAATAATGAAGCATCGATTACATGGTGTAAACTCTGCAAAAACAACTAAACCTGTCATAATATTTATGAGCACTTTCTCCTTTGTGATGTCAGACAATGGGTCATAAAGTGAGTATAAAGACAAATAATCATAAATGATAATTTCCATCTGTGAAAGTGATACCTGGTTAAATATTATTGAAGCTATGAATAACTAGAAATCCCCAAAAACACACAAAGTACATAAACTTCACTTTGAGTTAAGTTTTTTTTTATTGATATCTAATGATGAAATTAATTCTGACTTCAGGTTTTACTTTAAACACCGTGTTGCTACTATTGCATTTTCCATTTAATATTTTCAAGATCGTAAATGAAGCATGTGAATTTGTTGTGTGAATTGTAGCACTTTTAAGCAGAGAATATACATTTAATAATTTCTCGCCTATATCAATTCTGATTTTAATGTATTAGAAAGAAAATATTAAAACATTTAAATGTCCCCTTGTTTAATTATATTTAATCAATGTAATCAGTATAACTTTTTTAATAAATATATAATTATGTCATTCACAGTAATTCATTAATTTTGAACTGTTAACAACTATTTTTTGTGTGTGTGTGTGAACATGACCAAGGCTACTTAGTGCACAATTTTGACTCTTTTATCTTTTACTTATCATTCTTGATTTTAATTTCCATTTATAATTGATATTAATTTTTTTTGTCATATATATATTTAGTTTATTTACCTTTCGACCTACCAAAGCTCACAGACCCTTTGTCTGGTGTCATTTATTTAACGATCTTTTTTAATATGGGCCATTTTAACAATTGAGGTTACTTCTTAAAATTATGACAACAAACCATTTACCATCGTAGTATAGAGTGGTGTTATCCGAAGTATTTATTACATTTCCTGTTATGTCTCGCTTTTCATACATTGAACATAACTTTTTACTCCAGTTATAAACTACAAAGGAACACTTCGTTGATTGTCCACATAATCCAATGCAGTCTATACGTTTAGTTTCTACTTCTTTAAGCGGTGTTGCTGAAAATATTTTGTTGTTAAAAGTCAAACATTTACGAAAATTTGACAATATCAATTCGAAGCACACAAAGCAAGGGAAAATAATAACGTACACGAGGCACCTCATGATAACGTTTAAATTACCACTGTATCATACGCATCTTTTCAATTTATATACCAACTTTTTAAAAGATTGATTGCAATAACAGACGACCGATCAAATTAAATATTTATCTGACATTAGCTAATGAAAGAGTTTTCAACATTTACGTAATGTTTTCTATATTGTTTAGAAATAATACGATTTAGTTCGTTTATCACACAGAACATCGTTTTGCTAACCAGTCTTGACAACGTTCAAAGTCAAAGTTAAACTAAGCAGAAATAATTAATATAAGTACGAATGGGAATTAAAAACAATTATAAATTTGCATTTACTTTTCAAGAAAAAATATTCAACCAAATTAAATTACTGCAGGAAATAAAAGTTGAAAAATAAATGCATTGTGTGGAATAATGTACCATATACATGATATTGTGAAAATCATCGAAATTATGAAAATTAATCACTTAACTTAATAACAGAAATAAGCAGAGAATGTTAAAATTGTGCGTTTCTTTGACTGTCCGTTTAATACTTTAGATAAAAAGAATCCATCGGAAACATGAGCTAGCACTGTAACCTCATACTTGTTGTGGTAACATATATTTACTAATACTTTCATGTACAAGAACCTGTTTGCTAATATTTCTATTCCTCCTTGAAACTCATACTATTCTCGTATTTTTGTTTATTGTAATTTTTTAAGGGTGGATTTGAATATTATTTACAACATTTTGGCGTTGTCGGTTCGGTTTTTAACCTTTCCTTTGCTCTAAACACTTATGCCGAGTCGTTTAATTTTTTTTAAGTGTACCAAACTGAGTTCCACCAGTCCCTTTGATATTTCGATCTGCCTTGAAATGAACAATCACTGTAATAAATTAAAAACCAATTATTCAGAGACCAATTGAAGGTCTTTCCTCCTCAATTGCACGTATGTTGATAAAAAAAATTACGTTTAAAATGTAATTTTTGGTTTTAGAACATAGCTAAGCTTTCGGCAATTGCAAAAATATATGGTTCTATGTACTTTTGATTGAAGTAAGGGAGGTATTATGCTACTTCCCGTATTACAAATATCACTTTTGGTTTGATATGATAGGTAATTTCACAATTGTTCAAAAAATATATGGACTGTATGGACTGGTAGTTTGAATAAGTCAAAATGTTTCTTTCTGGTTAACTAAATGTTTCTGATGAATTATACTGTTTTGCACTATAAACATAAAAAATGTCATTAATATGACCTTAAAAATTGACAATTCTATACGTTTTCATGGGTTATAACATTGTCACATTCTAATATATTCAAAACGTCATGCGACTTTTATTCAAATGTAATAAAGCTAGGTCTCAACGTCCTTAACATTTTCTCTATTACATTTTATCAGCTATCTTTTACCGTTTCAGAGGAGAAACGTTAACAAGCAAAAGTCAAAATTTAGAACGTGACCTTAACCTTTGACCGTGACCTTATTTTACTTGTTAGGGGTCATGGACCCTAAATACAAAGTTTCATCTTGATATCTCAACTCTAAATAACAATTATTATGATACACCAAAAGTGAAAGTCGTTTAAAGGAAAATAACTCCTATGAAATTTCCGACCAAATGGAACAAAGTTGCGCACAGATAAACTGAAGACATTGCAAAAGATTTTAGGTCGATATCTTTTACGGTTACAGGAACTTAAAGATAATAAGAAAAAGAGGGGAGGGGAGATAACTCCTATAAGAAAAGTGTTAGGTTACGCAGGGTCAATGGTGAAATCGTAATCACTATATGATATCATTGGCCATTTCCACGAAAAGTGGAAAGATAAAAAAAACTGTGAAATTTACTATATCTATCAAAGTAACTTTAAAAGTTGGTACTCGTCTCGTTGGTCATGTCAACTTTTGCTACATTAAACAGTTCTGCCAAGTTCGTTTGACAGTTTTGAATAACAAGAACTAACAACAGAAAAAATACTGTAATTTAACCATCGAAAACACAAAGTTAATACAAGACTGGAAGAACGGGGAGTGTACATAGATTCATGTTTAAAAACACTGATAATACAAGAGCAATGTCAGTAAAAACAATGAGAAGACAAGAGAATATACTACAAAAATTTAGCATGAGTAAATCAAATAGTACCGCATTTAATATATATTTAACATACATATAACATAGTATAAACTAAGGAAATAACAAATTATTTTGTTGATAAGCAACAGCAACTTCAAACATTACGGAGCAACACTTGTATTTTCTGTAGATGTCACACCTTCTAAGCTGTACTCGTAAAACTAAGCTCAGACTAGGATAACATACGCGTGATGAAATTGAATATCATCAAAATCATTCTACCTATTTTTTTTTTTTTTTTTTTTTTTTTTTTTTTTTGTGCATACTGTAAATGTTCATTGTACAGGCCAGGACCTATTATTAATTCAGTAATCCAGATAATCATGACGTCTCATGGGTATTGACGGAAAAGACGTCCGAGTAAAATTTTTCAAAGTCGGGCTAATACTATTTGGACTAAATTATTATGTACAATGTGTATTTTGTACACGCCATGTTGTCATTTTTGGAAACGTGTTGGGCTGTAAATGACAGTAACACATTAAAATGCTAAAAGGTGTACATTGACTGAAACATGCGTTTCCAATGATGGTGATCAAATAAAAAAGGGAATGTTAAAACCTATTTTACCTACTATTAATGCCGTATAAACAGTATTTTTATTCCATGTACGAAAAGGAAATAACACTTGAGCATGCGCGAGCGAATAAATACTCTTCCCAATGACGGGCGTTTTTTTTAGAACATTTTCACACAAAACTCTTAAAGAAATTCTTCTGAGGGAAAAACTACTGAATGTCACTAGTATATGTTATATCTCAAACATTTCCAACAATTATTGGTTTCCCACCACTCAAAGAAAACAGTCCCTTCCTTTAGTATTTATGATTTTTACAATATTCTCATATAAACTCATAAACAGGGATGGGGTCGATTACTTTAGAATGTAATCAAGTTACAATTACATTGGCATTTTATAGTAATCTACAAAGAAAACCAGCCCTAAATTTCCAGTCTTCTGATCTGTAACAAACCCGATGGCCGAATTTAATTTACAAGCAGGATCATCATATACACTTCATAAAGGCGTCCATCCAATGACCATTCAACCAAAGTTTGCCTCCAACTGAGCCAGTAGTTTAAAAAAAGAGGGTTTGGCTGTGGTGGCCATTTTTGGTAACGCAATCGTACAAGAATGAAGCAATCCACCTAGAGAATACCTGAACAATAATAAATATAATGAACAAAATAACATTTTAAAACATGAGATACTTCTCAATAAATGCTGGCAGTTTCTGAAAGCAATCCAATGGTGTGACTCCCTATGATAAAAGATCAAGCCTCCAAACAAAAGATGTCATCAAATACAGTACGTCCCATGATTTAATACTGCATCGTCAATAATCGTAAAGAAAACTAGAGGCTCAGGTGAATGAAATACATTGTAAGCCCATTTAAGAATGTCTGTAAGCAAAATGCCACTAAATTATGCATATTCTGTTCAATTTGAGCCCATTCTGTCTGAAAATAAGGTAATTTTGATTGCTGTCTGGATTCTAAAACAATTTACTTATATCATGCCTCAACAGCACTTCCCATTTCTAATTCATCATTTGTCATAAGACTTGTGTTCACATTAGAATCCTTTGTTAGTGATAATAGTTATTTTATTGGGAAATCTGTTGACTGGATGCTATAATGAACAACTAACACCATGCCTTAACACCACTTTCAATTTTGAGTCTAATAATATATCACAAGCCTGTATTTGCATATACGTTTATCGTTAGTAACGGCAACCATTTTGAGATAAATATCGCTAACACAATACCAAAATGAACCAATGACATTAGACCTCAACAGTGTTTGTTATTTCGAGTAATTTGATATCTCACAAGTCTATGTTTGCATTAAGTTCTATTTTTAGTAATGGCAGCCATGTTGGTTGGCGGATGGGGTCATTAGATATAATTCTGAAAGGGGACCACCCAAGTACCATTCCGCCAAAATTTAGTTCTAATTGGCC
This sequence comes from Mytilisepta virgata, assembly GCA_028015205.1. Lineage (NCBI taxonomy): Eukaryota > Metazoa > Mollusca > Bivalvia > Mytilida > Mytilidae > Mytilisepta > Mytilisepta virgata. The sequence goes on along the minus strand of CM051518.1, from coordinate 59,785,991 downwards.
AATTATTTACAGAGGAGAAGATTTTTAAAGATTTTTTTGCCGAATTTTCTATGCTAGAAATGGCAGCCATCTTGGTTGGCGGGCGGGGTCATCGGCTACAATTCTGAAAGTGGACCACCCAAGGTCCATTCCACCAAAGTTTAGTCCCAATTGGCCAAGTAGTTTCAGAGGAGAAGATTTTTTATTTTTTGGTCCAATTTTCTATTTTTAGCAATGGCGGCCATTTTGGTCTGCGGGTGGGGTCGTCGGACACAATTCTGAAAGTGGACCACCAAAGGACCATGCCACCATATAATTTCATAGAAGATTTTTTTGCCGAATTTTCTATTTTTAGCAATGGCGGCCATGTGATAGAATATGAATATTATTGACTGCAATTTTATTTTCATGTTTTTTTTCATAAATCCAGCAATCACATGACGTCTAGACTAAAGAAAATGACATCAAGTCTCTTGTAAGTGATTATCTATTTTAGGGTAAATCATTTAGCCCGAAGGAGTATATATCTTTTTGCTTCAGTATATACTAGTATAAAATGATTTTTTTATTATGTATATATAAAAGGGACAAATATACATAAGGAGCAATAAAAAACGTAATCCATTGGACAGACAAACCCAGGAAGACAAATGAACAACCACAAGCATAACAAATCAACACAGAAAACTAAAAACAACGAACAACATGAACTCCTATAAAAACCAGGAGTGAACCCAGGTGCTCCGGAAGGGTAAGCAGTTCCTGCTCCGTATGCAATGATATTTGACTGGAAATGCAGGGGAGAAAAAATATAACTTGACATTTTCATTGAATAACTATAGTAACTGGTTCTTATGTTAATACACAGGCATAGATGACTTAGAGAAATTTCAATTTTCAGTTTCCCGCACTATGTTATATATCAAGTCCATTTACCACAGTAATCTTGGAGGGGGGGGGATATAATGGAGATACTCATAACAGAAAATACCATCCTCACAAAATCAATACATCTTCATTAAAAGTTTTTACATTTAGCGTTTTACTTTTTTTTACATTTACCGTAAAATTTTACGACATTTATCACAAGTTAATTTTTACATTTATAACCAATAGGTTTACATTTAGCGTAAGTTTTACATTTAGGGCACTAGTAATTTTTTTTTACATGTAGAACATTTTTTACATGTATGACCATTTTTACATTTAAGGTTCCTACAACACTGTTCTTCGCCCAGAATTGTAAAATTGTTTATATCATTTTCATTGTTACCTTTTCAGTAGAATATATTTATGATTTAATGTTGTCATTTCAGTCCTATAGTATTAATTTGAAATGTATTTTCTATAACTTATCTATACTAATTAATTTCTTGTAAAATTGTATATTGTTTTGTAGATGTTTATATTATATTATACGTTGTATATTGTTTATCCATCTTGTTTCATTGAGAAGACTTGTATAGGCCTAACCTGCTGTCCAAGCCATTTGATATGTATCTATCAATAAAATATTTTGAAATTAAAAATAACAGAAGATGTTATGTTACCTCCAACACTACTGTTTTCGTTCTCTTCCCGGAGACGTCGTCTTTATAATGCCTCCGGTTTACCCCGCTGCCTCCTCCTTGTAATAACATGACCCGACCATTCAGGGATGGTTCTGAAATTAAATCAACACCCCACCTAAAAATAAAAATCTTTAGATAAGTAATTTTACACGTACAGATATTAAGCTCTGGAAGCATACCATAAAGACAATATGTACAGGTACATTGTATTTCAGTGCAAGGTAACATCCCCTTTTAAGTTATAATTATATCTAGAATTAGAATGTAGGCAACACTAATTTCCATTCTAGGCAACACTAATTTCCACTTGAAAAGTCATCTACAATAATGTTCATAATATTTTTTTAAATGTCCTGCAATTCATGTTTCTTTGAGTAGCATATTATCATATTTGCTAGTTTTCCGGTTTAGGTGAGGACACCATCGCCCATTCGGTTTCTTTACCTTTCATTTTTCTTTATGATAATAATAATATAGCTCTATTCCAGCCACAAAAAGGTTCATATATATATGTATATATATATATGAACCTTTTTGTGTCTGGAATAAAGTGTGTATATATATACATACATACATACACACACGACATAACAATATACCATTATGTGTTCACTGTACATTTCCTCAGTAACAGGGATGACTAAAGGACCGCCATTCCATCGGATCATTTGCCTCCAATTGCTCATCATAACGATTTTTTCACCAGACCTGAAGTGTACATTGTGTTACCTAGAACGTTTCGGCAAGCTGTTCTATGACTTTTAGTTTATAATAGAATAAAGAAAAACAGTGTCATTCATAACATTTAAAGAATGTAATTAATAATGCACTATACTCATTCAAATGAATGCACTGTCAATGTTATAAATAGAAAAAGCAGAAAAGCACTAATACAAATGAAGCAAAGTTAATCGTATATTCTTTAGCAAACGAAGCCGTACGAATATGAGTAATGTTTTTTAAAAACGAGTCAAAAATGTTAAAAACAATAGATATCAGGTGATGATAGCTTTTGATGTTTGCCTCTAAGGTTAGCAAAAGTTTGAACGATTTTTAAGATAGAAATGCATGGAATTAAAAGACTATCCTACTATTCAGATTTATCAATAATAAATTTTTGATATCTAGTACATATATTCCTAATTGTATCATCTTTCTATAAGCTAATAAAAATATGGGGTCACCGACCAGTTTAAAGAGTTATGACGTCATTTTTATTACCTTGTTTTGAATCTACCGCTTATATATTATTTGGTTTAATTTTTTTCAAGATTGTTTGTGGGGAAACACAGATTGTTTGGAAGGTGGCATGACTTATGTAACAAAAATATGTCCCAAAGAAATAAATAAAATGCATGGTGTGGGCACAAAGTGGTATTAATAACTTCCCGCCATTTTTGTTGCGGACTCAAAGTACATAAAATCGCTAATCGCAAAAAATTGAGCAATAATAATATAATTAAATTTTTACAGAAGATGAAGACTACTATTCTTCAGATTTCGCGTTTTCATGGGGTTTTTTTATATACAAATAGCTTCTACTGGGTAGTTAGAAACTTTTCATTTTAAATCTGTTTGAAAAAAATAATCAACAATCAGGTTGTTATTTTTTCTTAAAATTTTGGTTTTGAGGAAAATTATGCCATATAAACTTTTGACATGTGCTTTTAACCGTTTTTCAAGTGTGGCGATGAGTTTCTTTTTTCTCGCATTGTATTAATTTCCATCACACTTATCTTTTATGAAAAACTCTAAAGAATTAAATTTCTGGCCATATCTAACAATATGTTCAGCTTAGAGCAACCTTGCATGATGGCTACCGGAAATGGGAATTTTGCGGAATATCGTTCAACGTCATAGACAAATTGTGAAACAATAAGTTCAAAAACAATAGTAGGATTTGTCTCTAATCATGTGTTACTTAAACTTAAACTTTTAGAAAAAGCTATGTGCCTTGAGTTTTTTTATTAATCCGACTTCAGTGGAGAGTTTTTCTTTCAATTCGTCTTTTTTTTTGTCATCAAAATTATTTAAAACCATTTCACAATATCGCAGACTGAAATTATTGTCAATTTAAAATTCAAATAATCTCATTAATACCACTGAATAATATTAAATGATTAAAAGACATGTAAAGTACAGTTCATTTATCACATACATTTTTGTAACGAAATCAAGCTTTTCACGACGTAAGGAGTGTAATTCCCCTGTCCCAAGACGTATGACTAACATACGTCCTTGCCCTGTCCTATTGCTATTTAAACACCCTATTTTTCGAGGCCTATTGTACATTTTTTTTTAACAAAATAGGGCTTTTAACCCAAAGATTTTTAAACTCCAAACAACAATTCAAAGGTTTTATCAATTGACTTGATGTATCAAATTATGGAGAAATTTTGCTAAACAAATTTATTACTTTTCTGCTTTTACGGACATTATAAGAAAGTCTGACATTGCTGTTACCAGAATTTTTTTTACATTTGTTTTCTGTGTCTTTTCTTTTTTTTTTTATGAAGGGGACTTGCTCAACTTTGGCTTATATGTTTCTGAATATAACTTCAAAACCTTTTGCTTTATTGATCGGAGGAATCATGCATGTTATATTGGATGGATTTTGTGATATAATGAAGGTTGCCGTTGCCATTTAATTATGTTACAGTTGCTCCTTTTTGATAACTAGCTAAAGATAAAGTTTCTTAAAATTAAAATTTAAATATTTATTACATTTTTGTTTTTGTACAATGAAATTATGTTCTACCGGATGTGCATGATTGTAATTATTGTTAATTTTGTTTTACTTTTAAGAAGAAATTGCATGATTTATGTTGTGCGTTGGGTGTAATTGCAAAATTCGAAAATTTATTTGGTTCCTAGAACTTTTTATTATTCCCAAAGGTTGTTAATTAAAGTTTTAAGAGAAAATGTAAAAGGTATTGCAGTAATAAAGACTAAAATCAAATAATTTTATAATTTGTTAAGTTGGTTTTTCTTATATCTGGTTTTAGAAATATATTGGAAATATGTCGCAAAAAACTGGGATGTTTACAACGTACATGTATGCGAACACTGGATTTAGATAATACTAGAATGAAGAGAATTTTCATTTTTTTTCTCTTTTTTCTTTCTCTCGATATATGAATTCTTGTTAAGTTGTCTATTTTAAAATATAGATACATACATAGTAGTTACATACAAATGAGTAATATTAGAGTTTCAGAATTGTAACCAGCCGTAGATTGAGAATTACATGTACGTCAGTTGATAAAGTGAATAAAGTATATATATTAAAAGAATTTTTTTTATTCTTGAATATTCAGAAATACAATTTCTTTTATCGGTTAGTTTCCTATATATATGATTACATTCCATAAAATCGTTTTTAGTGGAATCCCCAGATATCCCCAATTATAAATATGTTACTTTTTTTGGAAGGAGGAAAAGAATAACGGCTTGTTCTGGAATTTGATATTATAATTGCCAAACAGACGTCATGGACGTTGGTTGAGTATGTCACTTTTGGTAAAATCTCTTTGAAGGTTTGTACAAGCTGAGACCAAGATGTTAAAGATTCTTTATAAAAATTAGGCATACGATTTACGTTCATGCCATTTCATATTGAGCATTTACATATAAAATAAGTTTCGTTGTATTTGACTTCATACTTACGTAGAAATTATTTCCCAATAGCATTCCAGCTATCAAGTCTTCCAACAAATATATGCAGACCTGAAGTATACATTGTGTTACCTAGGACGTTTCGGCAAACTATTCTTTGACTTTTACTTTATAATAGAATAAAGAAAAACAGTGTTATTCATACCATTTAAAGAATGTAATTAATAAAGCACTATACTCTTTTCAATGAATGCACTCTCAATAAAAATAGAAAATCACTAATACAAATGAATCAATGTTAATCGTATATTTTTAAGCAAACGAAGCCGTACGAATATGAATAATTTTTTAAAAACAAGCCAAAAATGTTAAAAACAATAGATATCAGGTGATGATTGCTTTTGATGTTTGCCTCTATTGTTTTTGGCCATTTATTTAAAAACCTTAAAGACAAACCCCTCGCATAGAGCAGCGCAACGGTATTATGCCGGTATTATGCCGTCGTTGGCTTATGACGTCGCGATCTTCCGCAAATTTTCTAACGTTGATCAAGGGAAAGAGAAAGATGGCCAAATCAATGGAAGGTTAGCAAAAGTTAACCTTAAACGATTTTTAAGATAGAAATGCAGCGTATTTAATCATGTGTGACTTAAACTTAAACTTTTAGATAAAGCAATGTGCCTTGATATCTAATTATTTTTTATTAATCCAACTTCAATGGAGAGTTTTTCTTTTAATTCGTCTTTTTTTGTCATCAAAATTATTTAAACCATTTAACAATATCACATACTGAAATTAATGTCAATTTAAAATTCAAATAATCTCATACATGCCCCTGAATAATTTTTTATGATGAAAGACACGTAAATTAGAGTTCATTTATTACGTACATGCTTGTAACGAAATCAAGCTTTTCACGAAGTAATGAGTGTAATTCTCCTGTCCTATTGCCATTTAAACAGCGTATTTATCGAGGCCTATTGTACATTTTTTTATTAACAAAATCGGGCTTATAACCCATAGATTTTTTTTAACTCCAAACAAAGATTTCAGAATTTTATCAAGTGACTTGATATAACAAATTATGGAGAAATTTTGCTAAACAAATTGGTTACTTTTCTGCTTTTATCGACATTATAAGAAAGACTTGCTCAGCTGTGGCTTATATGTTTTTGAATATAACTTCAAAACCTTTTGCTTAATTGATCGGAGGAATCATGCATGTTGGATGGATTTTGTGATATAATGAAGGTTGCCGTTGCCATTTTATTATGTTACAGTTGCTGCATTTTGATAAGTAGCTAAAGGTAAAGTTTCTTAAAATTAAAATTTAAATATGTAGTACATTTTTGTTTTTGTACATTTTTGTCAACCGGATGCGCATGATTGTAATTATTGTTATTTAAGTCTCCCAAACGAAGTAGAAGACATAGATTTTGATTTGAGATTTTTATCGAACATTTTTTTTCTTCCTCTCTGATTTTGTTCGTTCGAGTTCTCAATAACCGTCAAAGATATGGATCTGAGGTTTTCCATGAAGAAAGATCAATGTTTCTAGATGTGCCTAATATTACTCGTTTTTATGGGGGTCACTGAGACGTAAAATGAGCAGTTCCAAGATGCTAGGGGTTTACTATAGGACCCTATGGGAAAACATTTTTTCATAGAAAAACTCTATGAGAGTGACCAATAACCATCTCATATCATATATTTTATTATACACCGTGACAACACCTATTAAATGACATATATCTCGTTCCTCTAGGGGTCATCCCCAACCCCCAAAGTCGATAATTTTGAAAAATTTCATATGCAATTAAAAAGCATAGCTTTAAATCATATTTTATTATTCTCCATAACAAGACGCATTAAATGACATGTACCTCATTCTTTCAGTAAGGTGATACTCATCCCCATAAATCAATAATGTCCAATTATCTCATAAACCGTTAAAATCCCCACCCATAAACCATAAATGTTCTTATTCCCCATGATACGACGCACCAAATGACACCCATGCACCTCCCTTCCCAAGGGGGTTATCACCACTCCCATCAAATCAATAACGTTCAATTATCTCATAAATCCTTACAATCCCCACCCCTAAACCATATATTTCCTTATTCCCATGGTAAGACGCACCAAGTGACATACCTCGGTCCCCCAGAGGGTTATCACCACTCCCATCAAATCAATAATGTTCAATTATCTCATAAATTTTCGACACGGCGTCATAATGAAGAAACGGTGTGATAGGGGCGCTGAGAGTGATGCGTACAAATAATACCGTGATCCCCCTTTAAATGATACATGCCTCATTACTGAATGGGCGTTATTGTCGCCCCCTTAAACTAATTATCTTGAATTATATAAAATTAAAAATCTGTAAGAAACCCCACACCTGAACAGTTTATTTTCTTATATATTTGTATATTATATTTTTTATTGCAATTGTATTGTTATCAACTATAATTTTACTCATGTATGCATTGTAAAGCGCTTAGAGTATTATCTGTGATATTATATTTGCGCTGTATAAATACTGTATTATATAATGTAATATAATAATATATTCCCCATGACAAGACACATGAACTGATATATATCTCATTTATACAAGGGTTCATCCCCACTCCCTCGAATCATTAGTGTTTAATTATCTCGTAAAGCATTGAATCCCTGCCGCTACTTCATATATTTTCTTTTTCCCCATGATAAGAAAAACAGATTGATTTAAACCTACTACCCTCACCAATAATGGGGGTCATCCTCTCCCAATCAATAAATTTTAATTATTTCAAAATCTGTAAAAACGTGTTTCCCTTTGACACGTTTTAATGCTCAATGTTCAAATCTGATAAACCATTTAGCTCCATACCGTAACCACATATATTTCTAATTGCCTAAAAGGAGACGCTATAAATGATTTTACACACTAACCTGGAAATGGGGGTACATGTATTCCCTCGTAAAAAATCAACAAAATACATTGAGATCCTTGGCCCTTATAAACATTTTTATTCTTTGCGAAAAGTTCAGATATCCACAGGGCTCATGTCCCACCCTTTTAAACTTTGCATGTATCATCAGTGTTTCTATATAACTTCGAAACTGCTGGCCGTGATAATCATTATGCGCATGACAATGTAATAAAATGTATCACTAAATACGAAATAAATTTGATGCACTGTATTGCCATTTCGTTGACTGACAACTAATCAGCAGTGCTCGAGATCAAAATATTAAACAATTGGTATTGTTCGCGGGCATAATTTAATATTCCCATAAGATAATAAATTGTTATCTTAACAAATTCTTCAATAATATTTTATACTAAACTGTATTGGTTTAACTTTTTAACTTTTTTGTCTGATTTTTATGGGGCTTGTTTATTATGTTCCTTGCTTGAAAAGAAAAAAAATCACTTTTGATCCGTTTTTGTGTCTGTTATCGTTTTTGAGATATAAAGTGACGCTGTTCTATTTTTAAAATTGTAAACCCGTCCATCTCAAATTTAAATATAGATATATTTTTGTTAACACATTAAATGCATTTTTGCCGGGTATTGTTCCTAGGCGGGGGTCATGACGTCATAGATATGACTGTACAGTTGGTTTTTTTTTTGTAAGTGTCCTTTTGTTAAAAAGAAATTAAGAGTTATTTTCTTTATAGATAGATTTGATTTTATCGGATGAATATGAAAATCGGATATTTTTTTATTATTAATGTGGTGTTTTATCTTTGAATCATTTTATTTTCTGTCCTTACATTATATTGTAGCTTTAATATAATATTGATACGAGGAAGACATCAATGTATGAGACGTAATATATAATAATAGATATTATGAAATGAAATGTCATGAAATAATTTCTTGTTGTGTTGCAATTGTCATCATAAATATGATTCAAAATACATTGACTTGATGTCATGGATGTTGGGAGAACTTATCACGGCAGATAAGAAGTCCTTTTTATTATTTTTTTTTTATGAAACCGAATGCATTGTTTTCAATATTTCAGTGAAGTAGAAAAACCTACTTGCCCTAAACCAAACTTCCATAAGTTTTCTTTAACGATATTCAAGAAGTACAAAAAATGAAGTATTTTGTTTTTGTCAGTTACACGTCCACTGTGTTGTTCATGAAGACTTATGGTACTTCATAAATGAAATATCTTTATAGGAACAATTTCCTCATTTCTGAAAAAAACAAATAATTTATTGAATACAATGTAAGGCGTTCGAGATACCAGTTATTCGTTTGGGAGACTTCGTAACAGTTCACTGTTATAGTTATTACTCGTTTTGTTTTAAATTTTAATACAAAAAATTGCATGATTAGTGTTGTGCTGTCGGGTGTAATTGCAAAATTAGAAAATTTATTTGGTTCCTAGATCTTTGTATTATTCCCAAAGGTTGTTATTTAATGTTTAAAGAGAAATTGTAAAAGGTATTGCAGTAATAAAGATGAATATCAAATAATTTTATAATTTGTTCGGTTGGTTTTTCTTCTATCTGCTTTTGGAAATATATTGGTAGAAAATATTTCCCTATAGCATTACAGCTATCAATGGGCTCATTAATAATTCGGTATATAAGTTGTGTTTGTTTGCTTTCTATTAAAGATTCTAAATTTACCATACCCATACCGCCTTCATTTTGCCCAAGGCAACATACTTTTCTTTCTAATGGGTTAAAGTCCCCTCCACATTTAAAATTCAAAATTAAAATATTTATATCTTGTATATATATATATATATATATATATATATATATATATATATATATATATATATATATATATATTTTTTTTTTGGCACAATTCGGATTTCGATTTCATAGCTACAAATTGAAAGCAATAATGTTTTTACAATAAGAGTTTTTCCAACATAAGATAATTTACTACTTTTCCACATATGAATACAGTTTTTCATTTTTTCAATAATATTTTTCCAAGTTTGATCGTCATCGATATTGTATCCGTGTTGAATACCTATGGTTTTAAATTTATCTTTTGTCCAACGAATTTTGTCATACTTCATTCTTTTCCTTTTAGTAGCACCAATACAAAGTCCTTTAGTTTTGTTATAATTAATTTTTGAACCCGATGCTTTTTCATACATTTTTACATATTCAGAATAAGGAATGAATTTTCTGCAGAGTTTACATCCTTATTAAATAATTAAGTGTCATCAGTTAACATGCACAGTTTGGATTCAAGATATTTACCATCCCTCTCCCCGGGTAGCTTTATTCCTTTTATACGTTCATTTCCCCTTATTGCACAGGCCATTGGCACTGCTTGTATATTGTTTAGTAGGGGAGCTACCGGACTATCTGGCGGATCGTAAAATAGGAAAATATCGCGAAACGAAGCCATTGGTTTTGATACGAGTAACAGCTTTTTTAGTAACATCACATACTCTATGTAGATACGCAATATGGTTTTCGAATTTTGATTTTTAAAAATTTGGACCAATTCGAATTTAGAAAATTGGAATTTAACCTTTGACCTAAACTCCTCATTCATGTTTCATGTCCAGCATTTAATTTTTATACCATATTATCACATACTATATGTAGATGCGCAATACGGTTTTAGAATTTTGATTTTTAAAAATTTGGGTCCACATGGGTAGAATTTCAAAAATTGGAAGTTTAAGCTTGTGACCTAAACTCCTCATACATTTTTCGTTTTATGCTTCAATTTCTAAACAGTATTGTCACATACTATATGTAGATGCGCAAAAAGGTTTTAGAGAATTTTGATTTTCAAAAATCCGGGCCCACAGGGGTCGAATTTCGAAAACTGGAAATTTAAACTAAACTGTTTATTAATTTTTCATTTTTTTTCTTTTAATTTCTATACAATGTTGTCACATACTGTATGTAGATGCACAATAAGGTTTTAGAATTTTGATTTTTTAAAATTTGGGCCAATTCGAATTTCGAAAATTGGAATTTAAACTTGATGCGCACAGGGGTTGTATTTCGCAAATAGTGCTTGTGCCTTAATTTCCTCTTTCATTTTTCATTTAGATTTAACAAATTTATTTGTATACATATAATATTGTTTTTTATTTTCTGTAGATATGCGAAAAGGTTTGTAATTTTGAAAATCTATTAAGGGATCAAATTTTGGCACCGAAAATGGTGAAATTTCTAATTTTGCTTTGCCTCTGGAAATACTCATTCATTGTTTGTTTCAGTGGTTTCATTTCTGTATAATATTGTTCTTCACTATGTGTAGATGTGCAATAATGTTTTCAATTTTGAAATTTGATTCAGAGTTCCAATTTTCAGACTGAAATTTTTAAATTGCAAATTTTTCACTGTTAATTGTTTCTGATGGCACCAATTTCTAGTTTTAATTGTTTTACACAAAAATTCCTAAACCGTGAATTTATGAATGGCAACTTCTTAAATTTCCTTTCTTCAAAGGCCAGTGACCTATATTTTTAAGAGCTAATTCGTTAAAGAGCGCTATTATCCTCTTCCACGTTAACTTTAAGAAAATTCTTATGTCAGACTTTTCTAAATCATTTAGTACTAAAAAAATACGACTATTTTATTGGCGGGAAATTTAATAATATACTATTTTCCAAATTAGCTCAAAGAAAAATATTAAATTCAAACAAAATCTTAAAAATTGAAAAATTCTGGAAATTTGGATACTAAAATGTACAATCTCGGTTGTGTTTCAAAAAAATAACAATTCTTTGAAAACGTTACGTCATTTTCAATGATTTCTGAAAACGAGAAAAGTTCGAGATGGAATAACAAGAAAAAGAGTCTGGTGTCCTAATTTTGATCAGTATTACTTGAGATACGTTTGGTTCGATTTTAAAGAAATTTCTAACGTCAGAAGTGAATAGAGGGATTTGTCTTTAATAGGATGTTGATTAAGTTTAGGTATCAGCTTTCGAATTGAGAAAAAATTTAGTGAGGATAATCAACTCATTCCTATAATTTTCTAATTTTTAAATATCAAGTCGATTCAAAAATATTAATTAAGACCACACAACATCTAAAATTATAATTTTTTTAAATTTTAGGTAAACAAAGTTAATTAATGGAATAAGCAAAATTAGAATATAATTATATATAAAACTTAGAATAAAAAAAATAATAAAATTAAATAAATTAAAACTAGAAATCTGGACTGTCGAAATCGACAGTGATCCCCGCACCCCCTGTAAGTAGTTGGGCCACTTACCAAAGGTTAAAAATATACCTTATTCCCACCCAAAAATAGTATGCAGACATTCTATAAAGAAATTAAATCAATAAACCTAATGAAAAATGAAAAAAAATCTTAGTTCACAACCTTAAACTGAGAATTTTTGAAATGTGGCCTGAGTGAGCACCCTGTTTAAAAATCGATATTCTAAATTCTTATTGTTAAACTAAATATCGTGTAGGACAATACTATATATAAGTAAAATGTATAGATGTCAATTCCCACACTGCACAAGTCAAAAAACAATTAACAGTGAAAAATTAGCAATTTAACAATTTCGGTCTGAAAATTGGAAACCCTGAATCAAATTAAAAACTGTGAAACCTCTTTGCACATCTACACATAGTGAAGAAAAATATTATACACAAATGAACCCACTGAAACAAAAAATGAATGAGTATTTCAAGAGACAAAGCAAAATTAGCAATTTCACCATTTTCGGTCCCAATTTGATCCCTTAATAGATTTTCAAAATTAAAAACCTTTTCGCATATCTACAGACAATAGAGAACAATTTTATTTACAAATAAATTTGTTAATTCTCAACGAAAAATGAAAGAGGAGTTTAATGCACAAGCTTAAATTCACTATTTCCGAAATGCAACCCCTGTGGGCCTCTAGTTGTCTAAATCAAAATTCTAAAACATTGTTGCGCATCTACATGTAGTATGTGACAATATTGTATAGAAATTAAAAGCATAAAATGAAAAATTAATAAGCAGTTTAGTTTAAATTCTAGTTTTCGAAATTCGACCCCTGTGTGCCCCAATTTCTGAAAATCAAAATTCTAAAACAGTATTGCGCATCTACATATAGTATGTGATAATATGGTATAAAAATTAAATGCTGGACATGAAACATGAATGAGGAGTTTAGGTCACAAGTTTAAATTCCAATTTTCTAAATTCGAATTGGTCCAAATTTTTAAAAATCAAAATTCGAAAACCTTATTGCGTATCTACATAGAGTATGTGATAATACTGTATAGAAATTAAAAGCATAAAATGAGAAATGAGTGAGGAGTTTAGGTCACAAGTTTAAATTTCCTATTTTCGAAATTCGACCCTTGTGGGCCCCTATTTTTGAAAATCAAAATTCTAAAACCTTATTGCGCATCTACATACAGTTTGTGACAATACTGTATAGAAATTAAATGCATGAAGTTAAAAATGAACGGACGGACAGACGGACCGATTACAAATATCCTCGAACTTCATTCGAAGTGCTCGGATAATAATGAATCTGCTTTGGTCCTTAAATGATCTTACTCCTTTATGTATTGAAATTAGAAACAATGTAATTTGATTTGATTTCTGGGATTAATGTGTTACATCAAGTTGTAATAATTGGCATTGCGGGTATATCGCCGTTGTCTCCGTCTGTCCGTCACACTTTCTTGTGATATTAACTCCTCATGCAGTTTTGAGTAAAACATTTTAATTCCTTCTCCGTAGTGTTGCATATATCCTGTAGATGCGCAATAAGGTTTTAAAATTTTTGATTTCGCTCAACGGGTGAAATGTGGGACCGAAAACGAGCGCATTATCATAATATGCTTGTGACATCAACTCCTCATTCATTATTTATGCAAGACTTCTACATTCATTATAGAATGATTGTACATGTGATGTAGGTACGCAATAAGGTTTTCAAATTTTGATTTCTTTCGTTGAGCGAAATTTGGGATCGAAAATGAGCGAATTTTCAAAATATGCTTAAAACATCAATTTTTTAAGAATTTTTTATTCTAGGCTTCTGGTTTCTTTATAGGTAAATTATCCATGGTGTAAAGATGGAAAGACAGGTTTCAAAATTTTCATTTTCGCTTAATGGACGAAATCAACAAATTGTCAAAATATGAATGTGACATCAACTCCTTATAATGAGCGAATTTTCAAAATATGCTTAAACATTAATTTCTGAGCCTTTTTTTTGTGCTAGGCTTCTGGTTTCTTCATAGGTAGATTGTCCATAATGACTTTATCAACTTATCCAACCTAATATAAACGCGTTTTAAGTTCTTCCATTTTCATGCATATTGCACTGCATTAGGAAGACCATAATTGAATTTCGGCGGTGAGCAGATGTGCACGCAGGTGGCTGTATATACGAAAAGTCAGTGTAAGAAGGGAATTGTTTGCCTAGCCTGTAGCATAGGATTCGTGTATTTTGCATGAGATCAGTCTTATTTTTTGTAAGAATAGTGTTATTGTATACAGGCAAATATCATAGAGTGAATTTAAATGAAAGCACAATTCAAACTCAGTTTAAACAAATCTCGTAATGAACTATTCATGGTGCTCCGTTACACTTTAGGTATACTTATTTATACATATATATTTAAAACATTGAACTGAAAGAACATGCTTTGGTTTCTCCTGTACTTATATATTTAAATGTGTTTACACCAATTGCATGATTATTTTTTCAGATAAAAATCATAAAATTGATTTCTTATAAGGAAAGAATGGAAGATTTTGGGGGACTCCATTTGCCTCTTTATAAAAAAACATAATTTTTTATCACGAAAGATACAAAGTACATGGAACTCCCATAGTTTTGCTGATAATTTCTGTTTTGATTTTTACACACAAGCGTAAACGTCGGTGTAATTAAATAATATCTCATGTTTTCGACAGGTATTTGTGAAAAGTCTAGAGACGAAATGATCCCGTTTCTGGACTTTTCTGTCTTGTTTTGCAAACACCCTTCCCAGAAATACAAGCAACAGTTATAGATTAGTAAATGGCATTTTCCATATCGGCCCTGGCAGAGCCCTCGGGCCGATATGGGTAGAAGGATGATATTAGGGAGAATATGGAAAATGCAATGTTATAATCTATTTATCACACATTTTCAACTAAAAATATTTATAGAAAAAAAAATACGATTAACAACGAAAATTTAATTCAACAACTCAAAAACAATGTTTTACAACTTCATGTGGGAATTTCTTTACTTCACTATTATGGATTTTTGTCACTACATATTAATGGTCACATTAGCAATAGATGAATTACTCATCGTTGAAAATATTTGATGTGAAAAAATGTTTTCCTTGTTCATACATGTAAATTAACAGAAATCTTACTTTATATCTTTCATATTTACTGATTTATTTTGTAAGTTCCTGAACATTTTCAAAATCTAGGTTAAATGGATCATTGTGTACCTTCTCATGAAATACAATTTACCTGTAATGCAAATGACGACAAACACGATTCCAAAGGTAATACATGTATGATGTTGAGGGAATGAGCACGTGAAGGCCGATACGTGGTTTTCATTACAAATCCATATCGGACCTCATATCAGTCCCCATATCAGACATGTTCTTGAGAACTTACAGTCAGAGTTGGTGGTATCAACTATTGAAATTACACCATATCATGATAAAATATGCGTAATTCTGTTTATAAAAACGATCCAATATGTAAAAAACTACATTTACACAACTAGTAATAGAATCAGGTTTTTATTTCTTTTCTTCAGTTGGCGTTCTGATATTTTCAAATAACATATCCAACTCAATGAGTTTGGATAAACAATTTTCTAAATTGTTTGCATTTGATATTATTTATTAAAATCTGTAAACGTTTTATTATTACTGCTGCGTGATTAAATTGACGGGGGACATATGTCTCAAATATTGAAAAAGTTTTTCAGGGAACTGACATTTTACCTGGACAACTATACTATTTTCTTCGTGATATATATTCAAAACAATTTAACACCTGATTACCCTGCATAAGGATACACTTAATTCCGTATCATTTATTTATTGCATACTTTATTTATTTCGTTCATTAATGTCTTAAATAGCATTTTGTACGACCTGAAATCCATGCATCCAGGTTGATATAAATTAAATGAAAAAAACCAACATTAATATGCAGCAACAAGAAGAACAAAAAGGTACATACAAGGAATATTCACAGTGGTGGAAATCGGTAGTCGCCCACGGCCCTGGTCCCATATTTGTATTATTAGTATTCCAAATGGCAAATGGCCAGTTCTCCTCCTGATGTTCTAAACCATCGTGTATTTACACGATGAGAATCTTCTGTCCTGATATCACACGAAGTTGGCTAAATGGCGGTTTCATACTGGTAAGAACATCTGGACGTAAAAATCTCTAATTTTGGGTTCAATGTTTGTTCTAGTCAGTCTAAAGATTTAAAGAGGACAAATATACCTAAAGAGCAAACCCCCAAAATAAGCGCAATCCATAAGATAGATAAACCCGGGAAAATAAATGAACAACCACAAGCACAACTAATCAACACTGAAAACAAACAAAAAAAACAATGAAGAATACGAACTCCTATAAAAACCAGGAAAGAATTCAGGTGCTCAGGTAGAGCAAGCAATGAAATTTATATTGACTGCTTGTCCGACAGTCAAAAAATTTTAGAAGTTAGAGAAAAGACTCCTCAGCCAGAGGTCAGAATAACTAGACATTGAACCCGCGCGGGCGCGGGAAAATAACCATTTTTTTTATGATGGCCATGTTGACTATAAAACGTTGTTGCGGCCATGTTATTCATGGAACAGGAACTCAATATGGATGTGGTTGGCTTCCCATAAACTTTCTTGTCAAGTAGGTGGTATCAACTGATAGTTTCATGTCTATATATGATGTAGTATTCCAGGATGTTAATGCAAACTTTAACCAAAGTCAATGAAGCGTGAAATGTAGGTCAACGCGACCCAATTGTCATATGCGGCTGTTCGTTACTACCGAAGATGTATCCACTGATGAAGTAGACTGTATGCCACGTAGAATTACCAAAATATACCTTAAGGTTCCATCAAAGTCAAAATCTATGACGAAAACACAACCACATAAATTGTCAATATTTTTATTGTTAAAATTAATTCTGAACTGGAACTTGATGAAAAGTTCATTTAATACACATTTCATAGTGCATTACCTTTTTCCTTCAGAATAAATATGAAAGTAAACATTTCCTTAGTGGCGGATGAATTTTTCAAAAGATGCCGTGAGTTTGGTAGAGCAAATTTTTGGAAAATAATTGTTCCAATTGTTCCATTGCCATCATGGGCAGGGCAAGTGAGGCTTAATTCACAATTATATATCCAATAATCAGACGATAAAAGCATTTTTAGTGTGTGGCTGCGTGTGCTGTCCACGTTTATATTTATCAAAGATGTCCGAGATAAATTTCGCCGTTAATGATAAAGATGACCATTTGTTAAAAATATCTAGGGCTTACAGAGAATTGTATGATAGAGATATATTTAGACAGGTCAAATGACAAATAATGTGAAAATAGTTAATGGTTGGTTTTATCACTTTGTGCAAGGTAAACATCCGAGCAATTCAAAAAACAGTTAGGAATTCCTCTGAACTTTACCTTACTTCTTCATAATCTTTAAAGTTCATAACCTTTACAGTTAGGAGAAATTGGTTATTGTAGAAAAACAATCCATGAAGCGGAAACATCCCACTCGAAGGAGAATGTTTTTAATTTGTTTTATTCTTTTTCCGTAATTTCAAACAGAAAGACATTTAAAATATGTGCATACTTATTTATTTAAATCAATGTGTTAAAATGGTGCATTCGAGAACCTTCTAAAGGATATGTTGGGAGAATTCATATCGGAAAAGTGCATAAAAATTCCATTTGCACATAAATAAAACTGCAGTTTAAATTTATAAATGCAGATTGTCAAATCCGATAATAACCTTTATAATCTGAACCATACATCGTTTATTTTAAACCACGCATTTTGCCGCCTATTCGGCTAATTCGTAAATTTAGTATTATAGATGTCTTTATTGGCTGACATGTCTCTGTGAATTGTTACTTTATGTGGTAGGAAGACGTAAAATGAGAGTAATTGTTATTGTCCTCGATGTTTGAAAATCTACAAAAATTGTATTATTCATAGTGTATTAGCCATTCTTCTCTTAAATGATATCATAAATTTCAATATTAACATAGGAGGCCGATTTTCGAGTGACCTCAGTATCATGTCAACAAGACCAATCCCTGTTTCATATTTACTTCATACAGTGTAAAATTCACAAATTTCACAGACGTAATGATTGTAGTAATCATGGATCACAATTGCTGCTTTTGATCTTTCTCTCATTATCTAAATCTTCATGCATTCAAATAAATTAATTATTTTGTTGCAATTGGGGTAATGGAAATGACTTGGCTTGATTACAGATTCGTGTTCAATCATCAAAAATGTAAGTCTATAGAGTAATTTTTAAGGAGTCAGCATCTCATGGTTTGAACAGTGGAAATTATTTCTATCTAGATGAAATCCACAAGATTTTGAAAATTTAGGAATACTAAGATGTTTATATGGAATAATTCACCATTAAAGTGAATTTAACTTCGCTATTTTCAAATAGTGTTTCGTTTTCGTTTTCAGTACTAATTTAAAAAATACAAAGAAAATATACATTTAAGGGGAGACAAATAAAATAAATGAAAATTTTTTTATCAAATACATATAGTCCTAACTGGTTATAATTTGTTAAAACTGCGTTTCTGTATGTAAGACGACTTTATCTCAACTGTTTGACAGAGCAGTCTTCCATTTTCGGTGAGTGAGATTTTTAATTTTTGTACATGTTGAGTGTGAGAAAAGCCAAACGTATTCCCCGCGATAAAAAAAAATATGTATACTGATTTTTCTACCGGCTTCGGTCTTACTTTGATGGGAAGAAATTAAAGCTTAATTTTTTCATCGACTATAATATAACTCATATTGCAATAATTCACACTAAAATCAATATTTCAAAAATCCACACGATCAGGAGAACGTTCCGTTATTATGAAGTTATGAAAAGGAAAGTCACTCGCAAAGATAAATATTTTAAAAAAATGTCGCTTGGTACTTAAAAATTCGTTGGTTATAGAAAGGGATAAGAAACACAAGCAGAAATATCAGAACCCTTCGGTAAAATTTAAAATGTTTGAATTTGAGATCGATCGATCTTACATATTCAGTTGTGTTAGATTCTATAACTTAACAGGGGTTTACCTATATTATCAAGATAGAGTGGAAAAAATTCGACTGACATAATCTATTTTCATATCATAATGTATTGAAGTAATCTTGAACTGATAATTATAGATTGCAAAAAAGGGAATTCAACTTTCACTGAAATTGTAGATTGCAAATTTGAATAAGTGGCAACATACACATATTACACAAATATTAATAAATAGCATACTGAAAACTAACAAAAATACACTGTAGAAATATAGTTCAGATGAACATTTTAAAGAAAACAGAATGAAAATTTTACAAACCGCAGACTTGTACGTCAAAATATTTAGTTTTGTCAGTAATGTGTTCACAAATATTTTTTCATAAAATACATAATTCAACAACCCGGCATATCGTTAAAATGTTTCAGTTAAAAAACAATATCGTTGACTGAACATGCTGAATGACCATACAAATTCAAAGTATTAATGGCATGGAAGTAAATTGCAGTAAATGTATTTTAGGACAAAACAGGAAATAATTACTGTATTATTTTAATGAAGTAGAAAAAGACAGAATTAACCATAAATCTTTTACGTGGCATAATATGTATCATGCAAAAAAAATATCTATATATATTGCAGAATATCGTATAAAAATATCAAACCGTCACCATGATAAGAAGTATACTTGTATGCCTCTTTGCTTTCTTTATTTTTTCAGCAGGTAAGTCTATTCTTTGTTCTACAGTAGTATAATTGCATTCTATATATGTTTAGTGTTGTGTTAAAAAATGGTTATGTGGCTATGGGTATCGTATCCTCAATGTGATTTCTCTGAATTGTCTTCATATATGAATATTCAGGTTCGTTTTATTGTTTCTGGAAATATCATATGAATATATCGATTACTGTCGCTAAATAAGGTAATTATTTTTATAGATTTTATGTATTTGATAAATAAAGGTAGTAAATGTAAGAGTCTTACCTTTATTCTAATGTTTGTCACTTTATAGTACAAATTAATATACTTAGTGTTTTAAATGAACTTTTCTTTGCGTCCTTTCTTAAGTAGGCTATATAGAGAAAACATTGAATTTTGACAAATGACAGTGATATCCCACAAATCAATGATGGTTCTCTTATATTTTTATTAACAACTTACCATTGTCAGGGTGAAGACTTTTAAGAAAAGAAATAAATATTTAGATGGTACGCATATTTGAAAATATTGCAAAAGACTTGACTGTAACAACTGTATAAAAATTCTAAATGTGTTGTTACGACTTTGACTGATTGACTGTATTTCATATGTCAAGAAATAAATCTTGTCAAACAATAAATTTGATCTATTGAAATCGTACAGTAACAGTAAATAGCTATATAGGGATCGATTGTTTTGGATGAATATTTCAAAGGAATTATAGCAATATTTTTAAAGATGAAAATATTGGAAGAAATCCAAGCCTAACTTGTGAATTGACACTTGTATTTGCTATGTTCCCGACAGATTAAAGTTTATTTCATCCCCGGTTTCTTTTTCAAATTTTAACGGTCTTATTAAAAGCAAATAGCTACTGCACTGTTGAACTTGTTGGGAAATTGTTCTCATTTGTGACTCATGCGTGAGTTACCCTGACTTTCGACAAAGAGGATTACTGCTGTCACAAAAGCTTCTTAACCGGGGTTTTATCAGGGATAAGTTGATGTTCACTTAGGAAATTTTACGGTCGTCATCAAATTGATTGACCATTACAGTGTACCAATATCTAAGATGATGTTGGACCTGTTCCCACTGTTGTAACCTTTCATTTGCCTCCGCAGATTTGTGACTTCCCATGGATTGACTTTGTTGAACTTCACGACGGGTGCCGTATACGGAGCAGGAACAGCTTACCCCTCCGGAGCACCTTGGTTCACTCCTGGTTTTTATAGGAGTTCGTGTTGTTCATTGTTTTTTAGTTTTCAGTGTTTATTTGTTATGCTTGTGGTTATTCATTTGTCTTCCCGTGTTTGTCTGTCCAATGGATTACGTTTCTTTGATTACTCGTTAAGTATAAAAAGTACAAATATACCTAAGGAGCAATCAATAAAACGTTATACCTTAAGTATATTTGTCCTTTTTCTTGGTACTGTCTAAAAATCTGAGGGTCTGAGAACCTTTCATGATATTACTGTCTGTGAAGACCAAATTTTTCAAACAATTGCTATTTCATATTCGATTCCTTTAATATTGTAGCAACGTATTTTTTAAATGAACTAGTATTCTGAGAATGTTCCTTGGTATGTACCAAAAGTGAAATCATAACTTCTCAAATTTAATTGTTCAAAGCTTAAGCTATTCCTGCTATTCTTTTTGTTTGTATCGGTTGCAAAATACATTTTACGAACAAAAGGATGGTGTACTTTTCAGTAAATATATCAAAATTGGAACAATATTCGAAATCCAGTAGTTCCAAGCAATTGATATTTATTCAACTAATAATTTCTATGATGATTGCTAGTTGTATTTGTCCGTAAATTAAAGGTATGAGAGACCTCTGGGGCACCTGATGTCAATTTAGGTATTGGGCGGGAATTCGTTCTTTGTGGTATGTGTTTGGCAGGTTCCTGTTATCATGAATTCCCCTTGTCTTTGCATTGTGGTCTTATGAGCTCCACCGATATCTTATAGTTTTGTATTATTCTGTTTGTTTAGTTGGGGTTTTACGCCGTTTTAAGCACATTTGGCTTCCAGTTTTTATTAGTGGAGGAAGCCGAATTACCTGGAGAGAACCACAGACCTTTGCTAGGAAAATTGGCAATCCTTGTCAGTTAAGATAGGAATCGAACACACTCCGCCACATGGAAGATTTGAACTCACAACCTCAGTGTTGACAGGCTGGTGATCATTAGTAGTCATGACAAACTAACTAGACCACTCGGCTACCGAAACCCCACCAATTTTAGGAAAAGATGGAATAGCAAACATTATTTGTAAATTCAAATGTTCCACGCAGTTACTATTTTACTTTTTCTTCCCTTAATATATAATGGCTAGGTACTTTTTTCCAAAACTAAGAGGTATTAAAGTCTTCTATGATTATATACCAAAATCTTAATCCCAAGTCCAATAATTCAAGAATTTTCATTTTCGATAAATTGTTGCTACAGGTAAGTGATTGTTCAACATAATTTTTACACTCATTCAGAACATTGAGATTTTTATATATTTTTTGTAATGAAATTAAACCGGTTTTTCTATTTTATATGTTTTATTATAATTGTTTAACAGATTTAGTAATATTAATAAATTAAAAAAACAAATTGGTTTTAAAATGTTTTTTTTACCACCATATATATTTCACCTCTATTGCATTCGTTATTTTCAAAAAAGTTCTATTAATATAACGTGATTTATTTCTTAACTTCCATATAATTTAACAATATACCCCCAAAATTTGTTAGAAAATCAGCTGAAGTAAAGTTAATTATTATCCGGAAATCAGTATCTTAGTAAAAGTTTAGATTCTACAAAACTATATCATGGGTTGGCATGAAAAACTTAAATAAGCTAACTCCAATGTTTTAAACTAATGTTATTGTTCAGAATCTATTTAATTAACAAAATCTTTTTTCCCAACACTTTGTCATTAATAGTCGTTGGAGACTCATATACCTTAACAACAGATCAAAACCTGTTAATTAAGTGTTAAACGAATTTAATGAAATTTCTTTCTATTATCAAATGCATGAAGTGCGTCACTGTGTATGTTAATTTCGAAATCTAAATAGAACAAATGAATTGTTAGAATTGTGTGGTGATAATTTTTAATAAATTGAAATAGTATATACGGTAAAATAAATTTTCTTTTTCAAATTATAGATTTTTGGTATCCATAGGAGCCACCTTAATAACCAAAGTTCTGAATATGATTCTACTTATATAATGCATTGGCAAATAATGCAAAACATCACGGTTTGCTCTAACAAGGATGTATAATGTGATAATAAAGCAGGGACTATATGTTCAAACTCGCTATTATATCTTTTCATAAATTTCGTGATACCATTTTGATGCACAAGGTGTGCAAATTTTGTCAATTTAGACTCATTACTTGTTCTCAAGAACTTAAATGTTACAAACCAAAACAATATTTTAAAAAAGATAAAGTACTTAAAGTCAAAATGACTAAAAAGCTAAAACTATCTAAAGACAAAGCTATGCACAAGGGATGATCTTCCATAGTTTTCAACACACTCATGCACAAAAATTGACCAAAATGCGAAAAGTAAAACTGTCCGAGGACATAGCTTTGTATGAAGGGGATATTCCTTAGTTTTCACAGAATTTAACCTTTTTTGGAACAATAATTTTAAATATCAATTTCGAGCTACAAAATGTAACAAAAATAGACTATTGTATACCAATTTCGATGCACAAGATGCTAGCAATGTTCATAGATATTGATAAAGAATCTGTTTTATTAGATGTATTGATTATAACAAATCACAGTCAAATAACATTCGGTATCTATATAAGAGTCACTCTATACAGTGAATCATTTTAAAATTTTTAGTATTAATTCTAATTATATGTTGAATTTGTATAACATATCCATATATGTATATATATATATATATAGAGAGAGAGAGAGAGAGAGAGAGAGAGCAAAAACCTTTATTTTGTAGATAACACATTATTAAAACTTAATAGATTATACATCAAAGTAAAATTTTTAAAGAGTTATCTTCGCAAAAATGTATCTTTATACTTAAAGCGTCTATTCCGTACATTGGCGGAGGTGGTGCAGTTGGTGGATATTATGATACCGATGGCGAACTTTATATTGTTGGTGGAAAATTTAGTTACCTTGGGAGAAGTAAGTATAATTTCTATAATAAATTGTATTTTTACTAAATATACAAGTCTTGTGTATCTATCAAATAATACTTGTATTCATTAGTTGTAAAATAGAATTGTGATGAATTATTTTAAAATCTACTTCAGTTAAATTATCAAAATTCTTGAATTCATCTGTTCCTTACAAACTTTATATTTATTCTCTTACTTTTACATAAGGTGCAACAATACGTTAGAAAAGTCCCAACGACAATAAATTGAAGTAGACAATAGTTGAGACATATACACAATTAATTATTACTGTTACTTTCATATGGTACAGATGTGTAGCTATTGCCAGTTTCAATATAATATAATCAAAATTATTCTCCTAATTAAAAAAGGTTAAAAACCTTTCTTTGTACCATAGGTTATAGTCTATATTTTTAACTTTCGCTTCCGGTATGTTATCTACTAAACTATACGGTCATTTACTGTTTCATCACCATAAAATCTTCAGTCATTTAAATACAAAACACATTTTACATTCAAATTACAAAAAAATACATTTTCTCTATTTTATCATAATAAATTAATTCTGTTAAACAGTGGAAAATATTATGACTGGTATTATAATAACATAAAAAATACAACTATTTAGTCTTTCCTGATCTATTAGTGATACTTTAATATTAAAAATATACTCTAATATCTTACAAAATACACTTATGGTTCTTTTCCTATTAATGAATTTACTACATAGATATTATATATAAATATAAATACTTATTATACTGTATGTTATGTAATTTCTATTATTAGGTACATATCTTAGCACATTCAACATTAATCGAATATCATCTCAGATGCTCAATATTCATTCATTTTTTCTTAAACGTATAGCTTACAAACTCACCTGCGATAGAAATCGTTTCCATGGCCTTTGGAATGGCTGTTACAACTTGTGGCACAGCAGAGATATTTGCTTAAAACGTCTTCAAAAGCAAGGCTTCTTCAAACCATTTGGATATGGTAATTATTTTTTAACAAAACTCAATTACAATGTATATTTAACAGCATAAGACTTTTCAACCGCAACATTACAACCTTAGTTCTCAAAGTATTTTAGTTTTAAGAAATACATGCAGTATTTACTAAGAAAACCTCAGTTTCCGATTTAATTGTTTGTTAACTACCAAAACTGTAAAAATGTATACGGCAAAAATTGGAAATTTCGTCTGCTCAGAAAGGAAATTTTGTAATTTTATCATGTTGATAAATTTATTTTATTACTTGAGAAGAGTTCATGTTCTCCACTTGTGATGGTATCATGAAAATAGAATTATTTATATATAATTTAACCCCACAAGGACAAATTGGTAAAGTTTTACACTTTATTACTTTATAAATTAATGGCATGACATTTATAAAAAAAAAAACAAATACAATAAAATGGATAACAGGAAAGGTTAACAATAACATACCAATCAATCAAAGCAACCCAACTGACAAAACTCCGTGCAAAAATAACATAAAAGAGTACAAAACACAAAGAGAAACACAACAGAGAGTCAGGATAGTCTGACTTGGTACAGGCATTTAAGTTTACTTACTTTGTTGTGTCTTACAATACCCCAAAAATAATAGACATTGCCATCAGCATGTATCTTCTTTTAAATTCGTTTGTTTCTCAACCTTAATTAATTGCAATCCCCGTAAAAGAAGACCCTAACATACTACTGATTGAATAACAATGATATGAAGAACAGCAGTCAATGGTTGTTGTTTGCTGATATGTATTAGTCTTCCTGCCTTGACTGAACCACACAGTCATTCAAAATATTCAAGAGTTTCTTTCTTGTTATTGTAATTCACAAATACCAAGATTAACATTTTATGCGTATACTATGACTCGATTGTGTATAGTTTCCTTTCATCTATTATGCGTCGTTGCATATTGGTGAGTCTATTATGTGATCATTTTGGGGTATAGTTTTGTTGAAATCGATTTATACACTTCGCTACTTTTACCATGAAGGACTTTCCCGCATTGTGTGAGATTTCTCACTCATAGAAGATTGTGTTGTGACCACTACATGACTTTTACACATACATAAACACGTCACAATACCAAACGTATACATATTAAAACATATTTAGACCATATACATTAAAGTTAACGATACATATTCTAATTTAGGTCGTGGACGCAAATGAAAGAAAACAGTAAGTTGACGAATATCAATAATCATAAATACTATTATTTGACTAGGTGCTTTATGCAGATCATCCTTTCATAAATTAAAGAAGACATGCTCTTGTTCTGTATTAAGTAGACAATTAAAGATACATGATACCCGTTTAAATAAATATTCTGTGATACTAATTGGTGCACCGCTTATGCATAAAAATGACAATTCAGTCGCCTTAGCAGTCCATCTAACTGACAAAATTGAAAATGCAAAATAATAAATCAAAACATTATGTCCTTGTCAGCAAACCAATGTTGCTCCCAAGATAGATCTTAATTTAACATAGAACCAGAAACCACCGAGCCATTTTGAACATGGTGGCCAAAATTGGCAGCAAATGACTTTGGGCGTTCTTCTATTAAATATATATATCACTTAAAACCATCCGGCAAAACAATAATCTGCCCCAATTAAACATTTATTTTTGCTTTATATGTCTAAAAAAAAAGAGTTAACGTCCTTATGTGCTCTGTACACCCTTAAATATCATCGTTATTTGTCCTTGCAGTGATTTTCAAGATAACAAAAGCAATTAAAGCGCTGTTAATTTATAATGTTCCAGTATGCAATGAGTTCGTTTTATGTATCTCTTTCAAAGATTTTAACATCCATATTGACATGTATTAAAGAGGGCCTTCAGAATTACTGTGAAACATCATATTCCATCAGTGGCGTCAATCAGATGTGGATTCTTAAAAACTCCAAAAATTTACTTCAATATCTAAAATCAAAATCTTTGGCTACATGCAACAGCATAAAAACTTTCGACTTCTCTACACTCTACACTACCATACCACATTTTCAATTAAAAGATCGCTTAAAGCAACTAGTTCATCAATGTTTTTTTCAAGAAAATGGGACACGCATGTATAAATTCCTTGTTCTAGGTAGAGAAACATCTTATTTCGTGAAGAACCAGTCTGATTCTGACAAAAAATATTCTGAAGATGAAATTACAAACATGTTAGATTTTCTCATAGACAACATATTCGTTGAATTTGGCGGTCTAATTTTTCAACAAACAATCGGCATTCCAATGGGAACCAACTGTGGTCCTCTCCTCGCCGATCTGTTTCTGTACTCATATGAAGCGGACTTCATTCAAGGGTTACTACGTGAAAACAAAAAGAAACTAGCCCAATCCTTTAATTTCACTTTTCGTTATATAGATGATGTGTTGTCGTTAAATAACGACAAATTCCAAGACTTTCTACATCTTATCTACCCCAGTGCGCTTGAAATTAAGGATACTACAGATACACCAAAGTCCGCTTCATATTTGGATTTGTTTCTTGAAATAGACTATGAGGAATGTTTGAAGACAAAACTTTATGACAAACGTGATGACTTCAACTTTCCTATTGTTAATTTTCCCTTCTTGAGTAGCAATATACCAGCATCGCCTGCATATGGATCTACGTTTCTCAGCTTATCCGATTTTCAAGGGCATGCGTGAGTTACCCTGACTTTCGACAAAGAGGATTACTGCTGTCACAAAAGCTTCTTAACCAGGGTTTTATCAGGGATAAGTTGATGTCATCACTTAAGAAATTTTACGGTCGTCATCATGAATTGATTGACCATTACAGTGTTCCAATATCTAAGATGATGTTGGACCTGTTCCCACTGTCGTAACCTTTCATGTACCTCCACCGATTTGTGACTTCCACCGGAGTGACTTTGTTGAACTTCACGACGGGTGCCGTATACGGAGCAGGAACTGCTTACCCTTCCCGAGCACCTGGGTTCATTCCTGGTTTTTATAGGAGTTCGTGTTGTTCATTGTTTTTTAGTTTTCTGTGTTTATTTGTTGTGCTTGTGGTTGTTCATTTGTCTTCCCTGGTTTGTCTGTCCAATGGATTACGTTTTTTTATTGCTCCTTAGGTATATTTGTCCTTTTTTAACCCTGCACCTTTCTTCTATCTCACTATGGTTTATACAATGACAAAAAGGGTTTACTTTCATTATACATTCGGTAACGGCTTTAAATACGAATGGATCTATTCGTTTGACTGCTTTGGTGTCCATAATTGGATGTATGAAATTACACAGATCATATACATGTATTAAGATTGTAGGTGTGATAGCATTTTTCTGGTTCACATAAAATCAATGGTTATGATGATTAAAACATTAAAAACTGCCGAAATTCATTTAGATATCCAGAATTAATTTGCATAAGGCAGGTCATTTTTATCACTAGGAAACAATATTTACAAATAAAAAGTATTGCAAATTTAAATCATCAAAATTTATATGAGAATCAAAATTGTGTTTTCTTCTAATTGTAGGGATCAACAACACAAAGCATTGCTTCAGAAAATTTCAATAAACGTTTAAACATTTAAATGGTGTTTTTGTTTTTATTTTTGTCTTTTACTAGTTATACTTTCTAAATGAACACTTTCACATACATGTATCTTTTGAAACATTTGCAGTGTAGAATTACAAATATGTACTTAACGTTTATACATGTACGAAAGGTATACCGCCCATTTATTTCGCATTTCGAAACTCCTGGGATGATGCCTCTGCTGGTCGGCCCTAGGTCTCCAAGGGTATTCGCCAACCCAGTTGTCAGACTTGTCTGACATGATTATTCATTGATTTTTTACAGAAATTACCAGTACTTAGCAAAATTCAAAAATAATAGAAATACTAAGGGTTCCTTCCTTGTATTGCACATGGTAGATCTTCTTAGCTGAAATTTGGGTTACTATTTCGGTATTTTTGGTTGAGTACTTATTGCTTAATATAAGTTTGGTTTTTGGTCTTCCAAATGTTTCGGTTTTAATGCTGCTGATGAGAGGTAACTCCTTGAAATGCGTCGTATACAGCATAGTATAAATTTACTATATCTAATATTAGTATTTTGAAACTCCTGGGATGATGCCTCTGCTGGTGGACCCTAGGTCTCCGAGGGTATTCGCCGACTCAGTCGTCAGACTTGTCTGACATGATAATTCATTGATTTGTTACAGAAATTACCTGTATATAGCAAAATTCAAAAATAATAGAAATACTAAGGATTCATTCCTTGTATTGCATATGGTAGATCTCCTTAGCTGAAATTTGGCTTCCTATTTCGGTATTTTTGGTTGAGTACTTATTGTTTAATATAAGTTTGGTTTTTGGTCTTCCAAATGTTTCGGTTTTAATGCTGCTGATGAGAGGTAACTCCTTGAAATGCGTCGTATACAGCATAGTATAAATTTACTATATCTAATATTAGTATCTTTGGATTGTTATTTTGAAACTCCTGGGATGATGCCTCTGCTGTTGGACCCTAGGTCCCCGAGGGTATTCGCCAACCCAGCCGTCAGACTTGTCTGGCATGATTATTCATTGATTTGTTACAGAAATTACCAGTATTTAGCAAAATTCAAAAATAGTAGAAATACTAAGGAATCATTCCTTGTATTGCACATGGTAGATCTCCTTAGCTGAAATTTGGCTTCCTATTTCGGTATTTTTGGTTGAGTAATTCTTGTTTAATATAAGCTTGGTTTTTGGTCTTCCAAATATTTCAGTTTTAATGCTGCTGATGAGAGGTAACTTTTTGAAATGTGTCGTATACAGCATAGTAAAAATTTACTATATCTAATTTTAGTATCTTTGGATTGTTATTTTCAAGTAGTTCTAATAAATTTGTGATTGGATAGAATACCAAGATCAATGGCAATGATAATAGGAGTCACCATTATATATATATATATCTATTATGTGATATTTTAATATGTTTAAGGCAATACATCTACTAATAAGGTTCATTTGTAAAATTTTGCAAATGTTGGTTGTTACCGTACACATGTCATTTGTAAGACTGTTCGATGATCTTGTTTTGTAATATCACATAGATATATCTAAATACGTCAGAAAAGTAACACCACATTTTTGAAATTAGTTTCAAATACTGTCATATCAAGAGGGTCTGATACTCGTACCATTGAAACATTTTTGTACCTGTTCGCAATTATACAAATATTTTCACAAACATTTATGGCATTATGAATTCAGTTGAATTTGAAGAGTTAAACAAAACATTAAAAGCTACGTTAAAGAAAGTTCAAAATTGAGGAAAGAGACACTCAAAAAGTTTATGATCCCTCTCTTGTTTTCAATACTTCTTCGTTGATTAAAATTTTCAATACTTCTTTTTTTTTTTATTAAATTATGGTCAAAAGATCTATTATTTTCTGGAGGTCAAACGAAGCCATGTGATTTTGAATAATGCTGGAAGACAATGCATTCAAAAACTCTTCCCAAGCAACGAAATTGTTACCCTAAAGACGGAAGAATGAATGCGACTGACATTGTGTAACCTAACTTGCATTGTTCTCTAAATAATCCTCGTTCTGTGGCAAAACACAAAGATTTTAAATTTCTAAACATGTTCCTTTGTTCAAGATAAGAAACTAATAATGACAAAAAATAGCTAAAAACTAGTGAATCGTACAACGCATCATTCCATAAGCACACTATTAGCACTCTACACAGACAATTCGCTAAATAAATTCAGCAGGAGAAATGAAGATACTTGATACACTTAAACGGTACGAGGCATGATCCAACCACATCATTCCATTTTGATTTTTCGACCTCCAAAAGATTTGCTTATAATATATGAACTGAAAATCACGAAGCAAATCAATTATATTTAGATATGCAGGGATGTGAATACCAGTAAAATGTTTATTTTAAAGTATATAACTTCGATACTCCTGCAAGATTCAAATTTAAACTACTATAAATTATTAATATATTTTTTGGTGGGCTCCATGTTGTTCATATCTTTTTATTTTTTAATTGTAGTGCATGTATTGTTTTGGTCTTGTCTTCGTTGTTCTCCGGAGTTTGTCAGTTATTACGATTTTTCTCTCCTTCGAATATCCCTTTGGTATTTCTTGACTTTACTTATTTTGAATAAAAATTGGCCAGTTGATTGCTGGCAAAGTTCATTCAGTTATAAATAGGCCGAACAGATTCCAAAGAATATTTTATTCCTTATAGTGTAATAACTAACACAAATGATATGTTCCTGTAGTTAACCAATGGCATATTTTTATTCACATCGACAAACTTACAACACTTAAATTATGAATCGAGTCAGACTTACACACTACCATTTTTATTTTTATACATTCGAAGAAACATTTTTTTTTCACAGTTTATAGGAGACTGATAAAATATAAAATGTAACATTTTTCAAATTATTATTGTATGCAAACATAATTCGTTAATTTGCTATTTTCAACTAAATTCCGTGCAGTTTTAAAACTTATTCAACTGTTACAACGTTACATTTAGGGGATTGTATTTGTGTGTGAGAGATTGTGTGTCTGTGTGAGAGATAGAAATGGCGATGATGTGTGTGTGTGTGTGTGTTTGTGGAAAGATGTACGAATGCGTCATGGATATTCAGAATATGTTCATTCAGACTAACATGGAGGCACATTACAAATAAATATTTTTTTTTCACAACTGACTAACTATCCAACATCTACACTACGACGGAAAGAGGACGATATAATACAATGTAATTGATGAATGTACATTATCCTTATTTAATTTTCCAAATGGTTAATTACTGTTTTTTTGGTTGAATTTGTTCACCAAACAATATATTCTACTGGATCATTAAAACTTAACGGATCGATTTTATAAGAGAGTTCCCATTTCTTGGATGTGTACTCACCTAATATCTTCAATTGGTCCTTACAATGAGGAGCAATGGCATTGAATTTCAAAATCTCTTATTAATTTGATATACTTTAGCTTTCTACCGACAAAAGAACAACGAAGCGACATATAATTAACTAAACAGAATAAGAACAAGACAGCACAGTAACTAAATAACTTGCACTGAGGACTCCCACTAAAATCCAGGGGTTGCATCAGAGTAACCATGAACTGCTCTGTTAAAGGAACTCGTCACATTGTCAGGAAGTAATCTGAGGTGTCAATTCCATAAAGACGTGAAATCACACTGAAGATATCTACTTTGAGTTGTGAGATAGCAATGTCGTATCGGCATATCAATTTATGGTGACGAATATAAGATTCTTTGATTAATGAACTCAACAAAGACTATTTATGTGAAAGCAACCTAGCGCTTCCAAGAACGTTGTGGTTTATATCACATGTACGTCAGTAACATATTGATTGTAAAATATACACATCATAGGTTGGATGTATTACTGTCAATAAAAGGGAAATTTACATGTAGAAACCTAAACAATTTACGTTTGCAATAAAGTTTTAATTTCAACCTCCAGTCATCGCCTATGTACAAGTACATCTTTTCAACTGTTAAAAGCTTTTCGCCAGCCTAAAATAATGTTACTAGTAATTGTAGCTAGCTATCGTCGATCACCTGTCATTTGCCAGCTTTAACGTTTAATCAGGCGCAGTTAAGTTGTTTTCCTCAACGATAGAGCTGGCAAATGATAGGCTGTCGAAAGCTCCCAGGTTTTAGACGATAGCTAGCTATGATCAATTTAGGATTGTATACAACTTCAAATTTGTCTTATAACGATAAAACTATTAAAAATCAGTGTTTTGGATAAAAAGATATTTCTTACAACTGAAATACTAAAAATAATGTCGACAATCACAATAATTAGCATATGCCTTACTATAGAGAAAGATAATTTAAAATGTCGCTGAGATATAACCAGCACCTTCTACGACAGGCATATAATATCCATTTGTCGAAATTTCCACACAAATTGGATGCACTTTGTTAATTAACAACATAACTTGCAGTATGGACGATTCAAACGTAAATATTAATGTGTGAATCCCAATAAATATTTGGAATATGATTATCACACCTTGTATTATATATTTTTAAGCATACCTGGGTACGTCTAAATTCACAATTATATATAGATTCTTCTTCAGGTACGAGTGAGTTATGGAATTTCTCCACCCGAGATTTTCGACTTTCAACACGCGAGCTTTTGCGATCGTGTTAAAATCTAAAATTTAACTATTGAAATTCCATAACTCACGAGTAAATTGAAGGAGAATTTGTTTCTCCTATGATTTTTAACAAAAACCTCAAGAAAATGTCGTTGCTATGTAGTTTGTTTACATAGTCGTCATTTCGGGACCTCATTTATTCTGTAATAACATACAAACAATATCTTTTAATAATAGAGGTAAAATAAAAATTCCTGGAAAAATAAAATATCCATATTGGCAACTAATAAATAAATACAAACAGAATATGTTATACATGTATTTTATTTCACAGAATTACAAATTCTGTATGAAATAAATATAAAGATATTATGTCTATCTTATATATAAATGTATTATAATTTATTAATAGATGCATTATTTGTATTTAATTTGTTAGCATTACGAATCGCCATAGTAATTGAGTGTAATATATTAATCTGAAAAAAAATTCTAGCGTTCCACGATAGCTAGTTATTGATCATGGATAGCGTTTAAAGCTTTTGACTTTCCCAAAAGCTGGCAAACGTTCAAAGCGGGCTGTCAATTTGACAACTTGTCAGCTATCGTTGCCAGCATTTTAAACACACGCTAGCTGTTGTTACTAGCAATTTCAACACTAGCTTTTTGCCATCCTTGCGTTAAACTTTAGCCCGGCGAAACTGCATCTAAACACGTGCAAATTTCTACTAAGGGTGTGGTTGACCACGATATATAGTGTTTCCCCATACTTACTTTGTATAATACTAGCATGGCCAACGGTGTTTTCAGCGCGATCTGTCACGATAATGCAAGCGTGATATGAGCCAATTGCCACGATAAAGTTGTACTTTTCCCCGAAAAGCACTATGCGAAATCTGTAT
Organism: Mytilisepta virgata; assembly: GCA_028015205.1. Taxonomy (NCBI): domain Eukaryota; kingdom Metazoa; phylum Mollusca; class Bivalvia; order Mytilida; family Mytilidae; genus Mytilisepta; species Mytilisepta virgata. The sequence goes on along the minus strand of CM051518.1, from coordinate 59,751,712 downwards.
TGGCGGTTGATTGCTCTATGTGCGAAATTTAATAGTGTAAAATCTGAGTCGTATGGCTAACCAGTAATTTACAATGTAATACATCGTGTTGTTTGTTTGTTGTCAAGAATCGTTTGATAAGAAATATGTACAAAAATGTAACATGTACCAAGGCAAATATCATAGTGAAAGCAAAATTCGAACTCGATTAAAAATAATCTAGATATGAACTATTGATGGAGCTTCGAAACACAATAATACATATATTTGTTTTGGCTTTCTCTTGTACTTGAATATTTAAAATTTTTCAACGGTAATTCTATTTTCCTTTTCATAAGAACTTCTGTATACCACTAAAGATAGATAGTGCGAACACTCCGATCGGTTTGAAGATCATACATACACAATGTATACAAATATACTCGTATTGTGCTGTTATTCAATCATGATTTATTTGTCAAATGTCGATCCTGGTCCGTGTATAAAGCGATCAATTATTTCTTCTATTTTTACCTAAAAATTGAAAAATGAAATTTGCCACTTGCTTTTTTACTATTCATTTTTCAATTTTTAATTTGAAAATTGAAAAATGAAATTTGAAACTTACTTTTTAAATTATCAATTTTTATTTTTATTGATTTGAAATTTGAAAAACGAAAGTTGAAATTAAGACGTTCAAATTTCATTTTATCTTTGATAAATATACATACTTTTTTACCTAACCTGGCCCAAAGGGCCATGTCAGCTATTGTCATCACTTGGCGTCCGTCGTCCGTCGTCATAAACTTTCCTTTAAAGATCTCCTCTGAAACCACTAGGCCAATGAGAACATAACTTGGCAGCAATGGTCATCAGTTGGTCCTCTTTCAGGATTATATCCGATGACCCTGTCCGTCATCCAATATGGCCACCAGAGTGGCCAGAGCGAACATAGTTTAACAAAAGACCCTATGGGAAATTCACTAAAAAATCTTCTAGTCTGAAACCACTGGGCCAATTGAAACAAAACTTAGCAGTAAAGGTCTTTAGTTGGTCGTCTTTCAGAATTTCTGTATCCGATGACCCCACCCCGTTATTCAAGATGGCCACCAGAGTCGAAACATTGTTTAACATATGACCCTATGGGAAATTTACATAAACAAGTTTTTGCCTGCAACCACTTGGCCAAACTTTGCAGCAATGGTCATTAGGTGGTTCTCTTACCGATGACACAATATCCGCCTTCAAAGATCACTGCAAGAGCCTTACATAGACTAAAATAGGACCCTATGAGCAATTTACTTAAAGATCTTCTTGTCTGAAACCACTTGGCCAATTGGCAGCAATGGTCCTCAGGTTGTCCTTTTTTCAGATTTTTATCCGATGACCCTGCCTGTCATCCAAAATGGCCGCCAGAGCCAAACATAGTTTAATATAGGACCCTATGGTAAATTTACTGAGATATTCTTGTCTGAAACCACTTCCCCAGCAATGGTAATTAGGTGGTCATCTCTCAAAATTATATCAGATGATCCCGCCCATCAACCGGATGGCCGCTAGAGCCGAACATAGTTAAACATAGTATCCTATGGGAACTTTATATCCTTATTAACGTTTATGGACGTCATCATGACTTGGTTGACAGGTACAATGTATGAAAAAACCGTTTTCCAAATGAAAATTAACCTGTTCCATTGATGTTATTCCTTCCTCATACCAGAGGCATCGTCCCAGGAGTTTCAAAATAACAATCCAAAGATACTAATATTAGATATAGTAAATTTATACTATGCTGTATACGACGCATTTCAAGGAGTTACCTCTCATCAGCAGCATTAAAACCGAAACATTTGGAAGACCAAAAACTAAAGTTATTTTAAACAAGAAGTACTCAAAACCAAAAATACCGAAATAGGAAGCCAAATTTCAGATAAGGAGATCTACCATATGCAATACAAGCAATGAACCCTTAGTATTTCTATTATTTTTGAATTTTGCTAAATACTGGTAATTTCTGTAACAAATCAATGAATAATCATGTTAGATAAGAATTGTATAACCCTCAATATAATATATTTTTAAAACAATGTATATATAATAATTGTTATATCGTACTATATACAATGTATTATAAATAAATGTGGTTCCGGTGGACGGAAAGGTCTAGTAGGAATAGAGAAGAGATTACTATTGTTGTTTGAAAATCATCTCAACCCTGCGGGAATACACAAGCTTGATCAAAGAATGATCGTATGAATATAAAATGGTATGTATATTCATCAAAGGCAAAAAAAGAAATTTGAACGTCTTAATTTCAACTTTCATTTTTCAAATTTCAAATCAAAATTGAAAAAGGCAAAATGAAAAGGCAAGTGGTAAATTTCATTTTTCAATTTTCAGATTTTTATACACGGACCGATCGTATGGCAATTATATATAATTTATTACAAACATATCCCAGATTTAATGTTATTGATTAGTTTCGTAATTTTCCGTTTTGATTAACCAAACAAGAGTAAACAAAAGTAATATTCGATGTAATTAAACAAAATATCACATTTGCGACATGTATATGTAGACTTTCGGATACTTCCGAATGGAAATGAAACGGTGAACACTTTACCTCAGATTGGAATAATACAGATCTTTTGTTTCGTGAACCTACGGAGCTTAGATAATTCATACAGAACAGGTATGTCTTAAGTAAAGAGGGAAACAGTTTAACAGTATGTGCACTCCCCACGTAGATGTACACATAATCTAAACTCTTTTTCTTCTTTAGAAATTGTTTTATTTTGTCAATCATCTACAGGAACAAGTTTTCATTTCAATTTTCTCTTCATTTCTGAACATCTTTTTAAAATAAAACATGTCCATGAAACATGGTAATTTCATGGACATGTGGTTTCTTCCTTATTTTAGATATAAATATTGTTCTTTGGGAGAAATTAAAAAATTAACATGAATGTTTGCCTTTTTAAATAAAAAAGTCAAAATTTTAAAAATTAATTTTTATCACTTGAAATTTTCCCCTCGTGAGAGGAACATTTCCTGAATAAAGGGGTTAACACCTATCGCAGGGGTTTGCTCCCAACCTGTTGAATTTTAATGATTGTTATCATATCAAAGTTTAAATTATTGCAAGACGACTTTTCTTGTATTTTTTTGAATAGGTCAATGAATGTATGGTCCTGATCAGCTTGAAAGGCCATGTTAGGTTGCAAAACCCGGACTTGGGAGACAGCAGAGGCCACAAATAAAGTTGATGATGTCATTAACCTGTTAACCTGTCGTTTTTAACTATTTTAAAACCTAACAGTTTTCATTGGCCTATTTACATGCACTTGATAATTCTTACACAATTAAGATTGACAAACAGAGTTGTGCGTAAACAAGATTATTGCACAATAAGATCAGAGCGATTTTAGCTATTCCATGTGTTAAATGGCTTTATTTCTTCAAGTTATAAAAACATTCAGCATAGTTCTCTGAGTTCTAAAATGTTTGAATTTTAGTAATTTCTAAAATCTGTGTTATATATTGACACCGAAATCAACATGCTCATGAACCAAACTTTGAAAGAAACCAAGTCTCATGTATTTTATCAAAAAACCAAACTTGGTTAGAAATCAGCTTATACAAAGTCAAGTTTCTGTGACTTCTGAGCATAAGTCAAGTGTCATTGGTTGAGATTGAAATCTAAAGGCTTAACAATCTGTTAAATGTTTGTATTGATCAAACTAACGATATTGTTAAGAAACTATTCAATTCACAAAATATTTGAATTTTTGTTAATTAAAGCATCAAGTTTTCCCCCAAAATAATGTCATGGGTTGACATGAAATTCAATAGTCCTTTTATACTTGTATAGTTTAACACCACATCAAAATCTGTTAGTAATTTGCTTACAAAATGTATAACAGGAAAGGTCAACAATGACATACCAATCAATCAAAGCAATCCAAATGACAGAACTCCGGACAAAAAATAACATAAAAGAGTACAAAATCGGTTAAATCTTTTTTATGGGAACCCAAACCTCCATCTTATCTATCCTGACACTCTGGTGCATGAAACACACTATAAAAACCAATACCGTATGATTACCAACAAGGTGACCGCTTGCTAGAAGTCCAAAATTAGAGTGGACGGTACATAATTTAGATAGCAGGGTTGTAATGTCCTCGTTTTAACATGCTACGGCTCTCATACATGTCATAGATGCAGATCGGATACTGTCGCTCTACTAAACGCAAAAGTCTGAAATAACACTCACATGTTGACTTATTTGTAGATCTTACTTTGCTGAACATTTTTGCTGTTTACAGTTTGTCTTTATCTATAATAATATTCAAGTTAATAACCCCAAACTGCTAAATTTCCTTAAAATTAACAATTCAGGGGCAAATAACCCAAAAATGGGTTAACCGATTCGTCTGAAAATTTCATGGCAAGTAGATCTTGACCTCATAAACATTTTTACTACATGACACTTTTGCTCTAACTGCTCTACTGTTTGAGAGATGAGCCATAAAGTGCATTTTCACCTATGTCCTATTTTTAGCGATGGCAGCCATGTTTCTGGATGTACAACAAAATAAAAAAACAAAATTTATACTAGATACCCTAAGGATCTTTCAGCCTAAGTTTGGCTGAAATTGATTCCGTAGTTTCAGATGAGAAGATTTTTAAAAGTTTACAAAGATGACGAAAAACTGTGAAAATTTGTCTCTAAGGGGCACAAACTCCTGTAAGGGGTCAATTGACGATTTTGGTCATGTTGACTTATTTGTATATCTTACTTTTCTGAACAGTTTTGCTGTTTACAGTTTGTCTTTATCTATAATAATATTCAAGATAACAACCTGAAACTGCAAAATTTCTTTAAAATTAACAATTCAGGGGCAATATCGCAACAAAAGGTTGACAGATTCATCTGAAAATTTCATAGCAGGTAGATCTTGACCTGATAAACATTTTTACCCTTTGGGCAAGGGTGAGCTAAAAATGCCAAATGTCCTATTTCTCATGCATTTTCTTTTAAATCTGCTCTGTTTTATAAGATAAAAATTAATTATTCTCTATGTTATCTGATACTGGCAGCACTATTTTTTTAAGAACTTGTTTCGAGCCCCATGAAAATTCTGATTTTGGAATTAGTGACGCTGAACCTTTACGAGTTCTTATTTTTTTGCAATAGGGTATGCAATTCTCTATGTATCATCATTCGAAAGAAACTGTTAGATTTTGCAGCTTTTAAACCTTTCCTAAATCGTACAATATACGTATGTATCCGTAAAGTACTTGTAACTTTACGTACAGTGCTCGTAATAACTCTTAACAAATGAACTAATAATCCGTGAACAAATCGTAAACTAACCGTAACAAATCATACAACAAATTGTTTAAGAGACATTTACAGATTATTGCGAGTAGTTTACGAAGGTTACGGATTGTTGCGACCGGTTTACGATACTTACCTATTGTTACAAGTTACACAAGTATTTACAAAAAATGTAATCCGTGGACAATCGCAAGAAAAAATTTTGACATGTAAAAAAATTTGCCTCTACTTTCACGGATCCACATGAGTGTATGCCAGTTGTGGCGAGTTAATAACGGATACCAACGAGTTATGTACGGATGCTTGCGATTGACTACGAGTTGGCGATCCGTAAGGACTCCTTAGAAAAATCGTGTGTGTGAAGGGGGTATTAAGGAAGAAATCAGCCGCATACTGTGTGAGAACTGTTTTGAAAATTCAGTTCAAAGGATTATTTAAATTTTTGAACAGTTATACGTCTATAATATGTTTAGGTCAACAAACCTGTTCAATTTTTATTTATTCTTTAAACAATCGTGATTATCTCGATCTACCCTTCGTCAACATAATTCATTATAACAAAGAACAATAAAGGACGGTAACAGTAAATAAAGGCATTCTCCATACGTACAAGTGTAGCGTACAGAAAATATATTCGATGGCGTTTTAAATAACTCACGTATAAGGTTCTCAATCAGCTTGCACAATTTTGAGGTAAAATTATTCAGACCCATCTATATCATGGTACTCTTTGCCCGTCAAACATTTTTATTATTTTGTTTATCTTGTAAGCCAATGTTGTTTTAATCGAAGGTAAACAATTTAGATGCACTTTTCACAACTCTATAATCCAACGATCTGTAATAGGAAGCAAAATGCGATTTTTCCCGTTTTGACGATATTAATAGTGGTATTGTGCTAAATTCTTTACGCTACAAAGATTCCATCACCAAGCTCAATTAAAATTCGATATATCTGTTAAATAGTATTGTCAATATAGTCCATTAAAATCTCTGACTGACATATGACAATAGATGTCAATTTCGCATAATCAAAATGGATTTCCGGACAATACCCCTGATACTATAAAACAACTTTTAAGGTATAGATCCAGCATTTTAGATAAACATTGATAAGTGGAAATAATCATTTTTTAGCATTTCGTGGTAGAAAAAAATGTATAATCTTATTCCGTTATACATGTACATTTGTATATTTGCCTTTGTCACTGGAGGTAAGTCTTCTCAGTACATAAATGTTACTTTTTCATTTTATATGTGGTCTATTTATTTTTCTAATTTTTATTATTATTATTATGTTATTTTTTTGTAAAAGGTACTAAAAGCATGTGTTACATCACGTCACTTCTGATAAGTTACATGTACACGTGACTCTTTTTGAAATATCTAAAACATTAATTTTCACGTTGAAATTCATGTGTTTCAACCGATTAATATTTCTTTAATAAATCGAATAAATTAAAAGAAAATGGAAAAAGAATTTTATGCATATCAGAGAGCAAGTGACGGTTCTTTAGATTCAATTTTGTCAGTATTTTCCTAGAATTTCGACATTTGAGATCATTTTACTCACGAGCGCCAATTCTCGCTCACCGAGGCGAACGTAGGCGAGGTGTGAAAACCAAAATTCGCAACTTGTGTAAGGTCTGCTTTCACTCGTTAAATAAACTTCATCAGTTGACTCATCAAAGAAACTTAAACAATTGTTAGAGTCATTGACATTTTTTTGTTTCCTGTAAAACAATATAATTTACACGGGTCTTTTAGTAAATACGCTGGATCAGGTTCGATCTTACAGAATAAGGCCAACAAAAAAATATGTGTGTTTCCGGTTACCCGACCCAACCTATTTTTTTTTGCGCCAAAATTCCGACCCTAAACTTTTTTTTGACGATTTCAGAAAAAATCCGGAAAAACTACGTGCTTTTTCCGTAACCGTCTCTTTTATTATAAAATTGTAATGGCTGCACACTTGTTTACAGCAACAAGTTTGTTGGCCGTACGGATAAATAATTGCCAGCACCTTGTAGTGGATAAAAATGCAATCTTATGCATTGAAAATCGGAGGACACTATTAGATATTTTTACGGACAACCATGGAGAACTGCCTAGTAAAGGTTTTCAGTTGACAGTGACATGCAAAAAAAAAAAAAAAACACCTACCTACCCTATTTTGAAATTCCATGTAATAGGATACACACATATTTTTTTTTTTTTTTTTGGCCTAATTTATAGAAAAGTGGAGAGAAAAGACAACCATTTAAGTGATTGTGTACAGAACCTGCGGTAATGACATTAATAATTTCAACTTAATTCTTAAACAAATCTTTTTAAACGACACATAGTTGTTGTAGACAGTTTTAAGAAGCCATTTTCATTTTCAAGTACATACCAATAATTTAATTTGATAAAACCTTTATTTAATTTATTGGTCTAAGCGACAAAAGGCCGGTCAAGGGAAGAGAACGCTAAGACGCATTTTTAACCCCAGAAGAACGGATAACCCCTTTTGCAAAATAATACTTGCCAATGGACGTTTCCAAGACACTTGGAATATCTGATGAAAAATTGATGCTCAGTTTCGGAGGGCCTAGATGGCCTCTGGTCCCCCCCTGCTATACTGCCTCTCCAATCATTAAGGCTAATTTACCGTGCACTGTAGTTATGCATTCCTTTTTCAAATATGAATTTCATACATCTAAAATTTTCTATAATTCTCCGTTTTGATTCTATTTTTCAACAACCCCCCCCCCCCCCCCCTAAGAAAAAAACAAACAACCTCAAATATAAATATCGACTTTTGGCTGTAAAAAAATGTTAACTGTATATCAACGATCATTTTAAAAACTTTCAAATTACGGAGGTAAAAAGTGTCTTCCTATTGAAAATTTTCCCAAATATTTAATTGTTATTTATGTATTTGAGAAGTTCTGAATGTTATAAATGGATTATTGCAAGGTGCATGTAGAGCTGATTTTATTTGTTCACAATTTGCAACAGTTATTATAAAACACTTCCAGAAATCTTTACCTACATTATTTTTTTCGTATTTTTGCCAAAAATCATACTAAAAATTTCACAAAAGAACCATGTTTCTTTTTTACAAAAGTGTAAAAACAAAATTAGTCATGTTAGAGGCTCTACTTCTTTTGCAATTTTATTTTTTAAATTATGAGTTTCATGTCTGAACCGAAATAATGTCAACTGATATTGTCATGGAAAACTATGAGAAATGTAAGATCAAGTACATAACAAATATTTATAATGAAGAAATCTCAATCTGGATATCCATAACAGTGACAAAAAAATCCGGATAGAATTATACTGAGGGAACCATAAAGGAAATAAAAACTAAATTTCAATGGTTTTTTTTAACACCAGAAAAAGCGATTACAGAGATAAACAAAAATTAGTCCTTTTGTATTTCCTTAATATGTAAAATACATTTTTTGAAATATCTTATATCAAAGATAAAATTCAATTGATTTTGCCTTGAGATCTTTTTGATGATAAGAATATTAATACCACAATAATATGTGAATTGGTTATATTTTCTAAAGATATATCATGATTTGGAGGATATTTGCGAAATATACTAGTCAAGAGATGGTTAAATATTCCGAGTCGCAAGCTTTCATTTTTCTCACAAATCCGTACCGCTTATGATATATCTGTTTAAATATACCGAATATCATTTAGTAAAACGCAGTGATGATAAGGAAGGTACAAGCGTCCCGTTGAAAGGAAACTTAACAAGACAATGACCCCGCTTATAATCAATGACGTGAATCTCCGACTACCAACCAATCAGAATCCTTGTTTTTTATTTAAGGTGTAATTATGTGGACTATACGACTTGTTTGTCGAAGACCTTATACGCCATGCTTTATGGTTTTCTTTTTACTTTCTATATAAAACTACTCTACGTTTACAGTTGACTAGGAGTATGTTTCTGAGGAGAAGCTTCGAGTTCTTTGACAACAATAAGAAAACATCCCATACAATAGACATGATATTTATCTCATACATATAACGAATATGCAAAGTAAATAATGTTATTTGTTAAATAAAAATGAAAATAACAACAATGCTTTAATATTGTATTAACACTTTGAAGTATTTATCTTATTTATCTTTTTTTTTTGTTATCATCATCGGCTTCGTCGTAATCATCAACATCATAATCATTTTAGTGATAAACCAATTTGGCATTCTTGTTATTTTTATTTTCTTCATTCTTTTTTATTCAATATTATGAAGTAGTATTACTAATTTGGTCAACTTTGATCTATGATATAATAAAGAATTTTATAAGATAGGTGAATAAAAAATTAGTGTGAAAGAAGAACGTTTATTACCAATTTATTGGTACATTGTATAAATTAATTGTTTCATTGACGTTTTGAAACCACATAATTATTCTGGGTCACTTTAGTGCTAGTGTTTTGGTGTATGCTCTTGCTCCTATTTGTAAGCCACACAATGACCCCTAGATCCCTAAACGTGACGTGTTTAATCCTATGGGACTTTGTCTCGTTGATAACCCTATTCCCTTACATTTTTTATCAGTTTTTCTCCGAAAAGGACTCTGACGATAGATAGTAATCACTCATTAAAGCTAGAATTGCCCCTGAGTCTTCTGTGCAATTAATTTACCAAAAATCCCGAACCATCAATAAGGCAGAGGACGACACGATGGTCTCTTGTAGCGTGCTTTTCTCGACTTCGGAAAGTTGCGGGTTCAATCCCCGTCCGGGTCAATTTTATTTGTTGCTTCTCCGCCAAGCACGCGACATGTAGGACTAGGGGCAAAAATTAATTTGCTCAGAATAATGCACTCACAGAAGGTTTAAAATCCGGCTCAGCAGTGTTCATATTCATCTCATATCAACATATTCTCTTACTAATATGCATATAAAATTGCCACTGGACGTTGACCAATAACTCAATCCATCTGTCGGTAAGGAAGAATCCTTATGGTCTAAGGACTTTTCCAAAGACATGACCTTTTTCATAGTATTTTCTAATACTGTCCTATGTGCACCTTGTGATCATATCTCCCTTGACATGGTTTGTAATATACATGTACCATAACTAAACTTGTTTATTTAAGATGAAATTACAATGTATGCAACAGGAACAAGTATAAGTTTGTTACTTAAGTTTAAACTTATAACGAAATCTTTCACATCAACTTTGATGAACATTTCGTCGATTTATCAGTTGTGCTCAAGGCCTAAAATCTTGAAAAACCAAAGTAACATTCGAAAAACGTTGAAGAGCAAACATTCGAAAAACGTTGAAGAGCAAATTAAAAAATGCCGAAATGTCCAAAAGGGTGAAACCAAAACCACCTTAGAACAGAGCTATGCACGATTGAGATACTCCGTTAGTTACTCCTTAGTTATGATAATGCCCCTAAACGCTGAAAAGCAATTTAAAAATTAAGGTCGGGACTATTAATTTATACTCGTACCTCTACGACTGTCCAATATGCACCTTCTGATCACATGCTTTGTCCCATGACATGGTTTGTAATATACTATTACTAAACATCAAAGCTAGGAGCTTTTGATCCTGTCTAAAAAGCACATTGTAGTCGCAATATCCTTCATATATCTTTTCGATACGTAAGAATTGATTCTAAATTGGACTCTTATATGACAGATTTATTGTCAAAAGGATAGGTTTGAAAAACATTCGATCGATTTCAACGTTAAATCTTCCAAATTTATTTTAATGTGTTTTTTTTTTTTTTTTTTTTTTTTTTTATTAGTTATATAATCTCGCAGAAAGTTCTTTCAGATTCATCTTAAACTATAACTTCAAATTTATATTCTAAGGCATTTCAAAGATTCAATGTTAAAATTACATTGTTTCAATTTAATATAATGTATTTTAAGTTAGATGCTGAAAGACACTTCTGTTAGAATTGCAAAATGATTCTTGGAACAATAATGAGTAATCTATATTCTAAGGCATTTCATAGGTTCTTAATGTATTTGTATTTGAAGATATACATTTTCGAAACAATGCTACCGTCATAAATCTATTCATTTATTACTAATTATGTCTACAGGGAAATGACGGCAACTTTTTCTTGTTTTGTTTCGTTAGAAAAGTTGCCATTAACCAGGCTACACTATGTCTGTCCTCATATAATAAAATAATTTTCTGAATAGTCATCTAATTGTCCAATGTTTTTTTTCGAAGATATTTTCTGAATACCGCATCAGCTTAGGTATTGTTTTCTTCTTCCGCTGTTTTAATTGATTGGAGCTCGTTAAATCTCAAAATAGCTGTTAACTTTAAGTATAACAATATGATATCAACTTTTAATTGATATCATTATTATTTATCATCTGAGTTGTTAATGGAGTTCAGAATGGAGCGCCGTACCTGCCTTAAATTCAGATATTTCTTTTAATGCTGATAGTTTTTCATTGTATGTTTATATTATACTATCTCATTCTATGCTGATATTTCTTCATTATATGCTTACAGTTGTTTAATATATCCGAATACGTTTTCTTTTTGATATTTTATCATTAAATGCTGACAGTTTTTCATTATATGCTGATACTTTATCATTATATGCTGATGCTTTTTCATTATTTGCTGATAGTTTTCCATTATATGCTGATAATCTGTCCTTATAATACCTTTTCATTCTATGCTGATATTTCTTCATTATATGCTGATGATTTCTCATTGTGTGCTGATGATTTCTCATTGTGTGCTGATGGTTCTTTATTATATGCTGATATTTTATCATTATATGCTGATACTTTGACATGATGATAGTTTTGCTTCATTCCGGAAGTAGTAACTGGAGTACGTGTTAAAATATATCTGAAGTATGTGGAAAAATTATTGGTCTTTGCAATCAGATATTCATTACAGAACAATGTCTATGAATTTTGGGATATTTCAAAAAAGAACCGATGAAGTTATCTTTTTCGTTAAAAAGTTATATGTACAGTGTTAAGTGAAAGTCTGAAAAAATGAAAAATTAAGGAGTTTTGGTGCAAAAATACTAAAATCAGAATATCTTAAAAACTAAGTCATGAATGTATGTTTTTCGTTCCGTATGTTAAAAGTATACATTAAAAATTATTACACCAGGGATTTCGATATCACAAACTTGTCAAAACGTTTACTAAATTTTATCATCAATACAAGGACTTCATTCGTAAATATAAATCAACGTGCAAAAATCTTATATGTTCAGGTATTTCATATCCCATCTTTTATGGTAATATTCTATACAAAGCAAAAAAAAATGTCGTTGTTGTTGTCGATTCAATAAAGACAGCATGTTTTGGACTTAATATTGATTCACTCATGATGTCTTTGCATCGGAAATAAACAAATTTATTCTAAAACCAGTTGTCGGCATGATACTGGTTATGTTCTTTATGATGGCACGATATTAAACCCCTAACGAGAGGGATAGTGGCTGATTTTCTATATGATGAAGACATAATCTTACGATCAGTTTAACTGAGATCTGGAGCTGGCATGTCAGTAACTGCTAGTAGTCCTTTGTTAATTTATATTGATCATTGTTATTTTTGCTTAGTTTCTTCCGTTACCTTTTCTAACATCGGACTCGGAATTCTTTTGAACTAAGTTTTACTGTGCGTATCGCTGTGTGTTTGTTTAGTCCACATTGGCTAGAGGTATAGAGGGAGGGGGGTTGAGATCTCACAAAAAAGTTTAACCTCGCCGCATTTTTGTTCCATGTCAGGAACCTCTAGCCTTTGTTAGTCTTGTGTGTTTTTTTTTAAATTTTGGTTCATTTGTATGTTTCGGATTTTAGTGTGCAGTCCATTTCGCAGAACTAGTATGCATTATTGTCTGGGGGTCATCTGAAGCCTGCTTCCTGGTGCGGAATTATTAATGAATTAATAGTAATTCGCAGAGACGCTATAGTAGCATATGCATTTTATTTACATATGGGTCATTTAGAAAAGTATTTGATTAATTGGGGCAGTCATATTATGCTACATACTAAGGCTAGAAAAAGTTTCGTTAGCCGTAAACGAAAGTTAAGAGACATCACGTGCTTTGAATTATAATTTTAGAGTCAGAATCGTGATACCGGAAATGAGTTTCTTGAAAGGGTTATTGCTGTGCTCGCATCACTGGCCGCGCCAACAGCATATTAGTGCTGAACAATAAATGTAGCGCATGTACTTTAATTAGTGCTGTCAACTGTTCCAACTTATATCTTATGAACTGTTTCTTTGTGATCTTGTTATCATGCTATTTTAATATAAAAAAATAAATACAAAAAATAAATTTGTGTCTTTTTGGAAGACTTTACCGGCAAAAGAATACTCACGCGATAACAAGTGGAAAAAGTCCACAAATTCGAAGTCCAAGAAAAGACAAAGCCAGGAGCTGGAACATTACAATCAAACACAACAAGGATACATGTATAACTAAAAGAATAAAAAACGTATAATAAACTAAATAAAACTAGAACAAGACAACACAGAAACTAAATTACTAGTAATGTGAACTCCCATTAAAAACCTGGAGTGACATAAGGTTGCTCTGGAAGGGTAAGCATGTCATGCTCCGTTAACAACACATTGCGAGATAGAAACTTCGTATTGGCCAATCAATTCGTGATGACGACTTAGAACGTTTGGAGTGATGACATTAACAGAGATTGTAAGTTTTGAACTAGAAACTGAGATGGATTTAACGCATCATTTATTTCTGTATTTTAACCATCAAGATACATGAGACACAGAAACTAGAAAACTGCTGACGTAATTGAAAGTGACCCATGCACACCCGTTTATGAGTATGAAGGCATGGCTCTGTCCTTTGATGGATATGGCTTTACCTTTTGTTGGTTTTGACGTTATAGTCCGCTGTACAAGTTTTAGGGTAATTGTTATATTCATTTGTATACTAAAAATAAATAAGTGTAACAAACGTATATTTGAAAATTCTAAATAAATAAACCAGAAAATATATTCACTTTTCTTTCCTCTATCTCTCCTGATCTATCAGATAAATTTAAACACGTCATCTACAAGGCAAAACGATAACCAAGTCAAAGTGTCAGCATATTATGAAAAAATATCATAACTTCAAAGTATCAAAATATATTTAAAAAGCATAACGTCAAAGTATCAGGATATATCGAAAAAGTATCATAACGTCAAAGTATCAGCATATAATGAAAAGGTATCATAACGACAAAGTATCAGCATATAATGAAAATTGTCATAACGAAAAAGTATCAGCAAATAATGAAACAGTATCATACTATCAAAACAATGTCAGCATATAATGAAAAGTATCATAACGAAAAGGTATCAGCATGTAATAAAAAAAGTATCATAACGAAAAAGTGTTAGAATATTATGAAAAATTATCATAGCGGTAAAGTATCAGCATATAATGAAAAAGTATCATAACGTCATAATGAAAAAGTATCATAACGTCACAGTGTCAGCATATAATGAAAAAATATCATAACGTCAAAGTATCAGCATATAATGAAAAGGTATCATAACGTCAAAGTATCAGCATATAATGAAAAGGTATCATAACGTCAAAGTATCAGCATATAATGAAAAAGTATCATGACGTCAAAGTATCAGCATATAATGAAAAGGTATCATAACGTCAAAGTCAAAGTATTAGCATACAATGAAAAAGTATCATAACATCAAAGTATCAGCACATAATGAAAAAGTATCATAACATCAAAGTATCGGCATATAATGAAAAGGTATCATAACGTCAAAGTATCAGCATATAATGAAAAGGTATCATAACGTCAAAGTATCAGCATATAATGAAAAAGTATCATAACGTCAAAGTATCAGCATATAATGAAAAGGTATCATAACGTCAAAGTATCAGCATATAATGAAAAGGTATCATAACGTCAAAGTATCAGCATATAATGAAAAAGTATCATAACGACAAAGTAGCAGCATATAACGAAACAGTATCATAACGACAAAGTATCAGCATATGATGAAAAGGTATCATAACGTCAAAGTATCAGCATATAATGAAAAAGTATCATAACGTCAAAGTATCAGCATATAATGAAAAGGTATCATAACGTCAAAGTATCAGCATATAAAGAAAAAGTATCATCATAACGTCAAAGTATCAGCATATAATGAAAAAGTATCATAACGTCAAAGTATCAGCATATAATGAAAAAGTATCATAACGTCAAAGTATCAGCATATAATGAAAAAGTATCATAACGTCAAAGTATCAGCATATAATGAAAAAGTATCATAACGACAAAGTAGCAGCATATAACGAAACAGTATCATAACGACAAAGTATCAGCATATAATGAAAAAGTATCATAACGTCAAAGTATCAGCATATAATGAAAAGGTATCATAACGTCAAAGTATCAGCATATAATGAAAAAGTATCATAACGTCAAAGTAACACCATATAATGAAAAAGTATCATAACGACAAAGTAGCAGCATATAACGAAACAGTATCATAACGACAAAGTATCAGCATATGATGAAAAGGTATCATAACGCCAAAGTATCAGCATATAATGAAAAAGTATCATAACGTCAAAGTATCAGCATATAATGAAAAGTTATCATAACGTCAAAATATCAGCATATAATGAAAAAGAATCATAACGACAAAGTTGCAGCATATAACGAAATAGTATCATAACGTCAAAGTATCAGCATATAATGAAAAAGTATCATAACGACAAAGTAGCAGCATATAACGAAACAGTATCATAACGTCAAAGTATCAGCATATAATGAAAAAGTGTCATAACGTCAAATTATCAGCATATAATGAAAAAGTATCATAACGTCAAAGTATCAGCATATAATGAAAAAGTATCATAACGTCAAAGTATCAGCATATAATGAAAAAGTATCATAACGACAAAGTAGCAGCATATAACGAAACAGTATCATAACGTCAAAGTATCAGCATATAATGAAAAAGTATCATAACGTCAAAGTATCAGCATATAATGAGAAAGTTTCATAACGTCAAAGTATCAGCATATATTGAAAAACTATCATAACTTCAAAGTGTCAGCATATTATGAAAAAGTATCATAACGTCAAAGTATCAGCATATAATGAAAAAGTATCATAACGTCATAGTATCAGGCATATATTGAAAAAGTATCATAACGACAAAGTAGCAGCATATAACGAAACAGTATCATAACGACAAAGTATCAGCATATAATGAAAAGGTATCATAACGTCAAAGTATCAGCATATAATGAAAAGGTATCATAACTTCAAAGTATCAGCATATAATGAAAAAGTATCATAACGTCAAAGTATCAGCATATAATGAAAAAGTATCATAACGTCAAAGTATCAGCATATAATGAAAAGGTATCATAACGTCAAAGTATCAGCATATAAAGAAAAAGTATCATAACGTCAAAGTATCAGCATATAATGAAAAAGTATCATAACGTCAAAGTATCAGCATATAATGAAAAAGTATCATAACGTCAAAGTATCAGTATATAATGAAAAAGTATCATAACGTCAAAGTATCAGCATATAATGAAAAAGTATCATAACGATAAAGTAGCAGCATATAACGAAACAGTATCATAACGTCAAAGTATCAGCATATAATGAAAAAGTGTCATAACGATAAAGTAGCAGCATATAACGAAACAGTATCATAACGACAAAGTATCAGCATATAATGAAAAAGTATCATAACGTCAAAGTATCAGCATATAATGAAAAAGTATCATAACGATAAAGTAGCAGCATATAACGAAACAGTATCATAACGACAAAGTATCAGCATATAATGAAAAAGTATCATAACGTCAAAGTATCAGCATATAATGAAAAAGTATCATAACTTCAAAGTATCAGCATATAATGAAAAAGTATCATAACGTCAAAGTATTAGCATATAATGAAAAAGTATCATAACGTCAAAGTATCAGCATATAATGAAAAAGTATCATAACGACAAAGTAGCAGCATATAACGAAACAGTATCATAACGACAAAGTATCAGCATATGATTAAAAGGTATCATAACGTCAAAGTATCAGCATATAATGAAAAAGTATCATAACGTCAAAGTATCAGCATATAATGAAAAGTTATCATAACGTCAAAATATCAGCATATAATGAAAAAGAATCATAACGACAAAGTTGCAGCATATAACGAAATAGTATCATAACGTCAAAGTATCAGCATATAATGAAAAAGTATCATAACGACAAAGTAGCAGCATATAACGAAACAGTATCATAACGTCAAAGTATCAGCATATAATGAAAAAGTGTCATAACGTCAAATTATCAGCATATAATGAAAAAGTATCATAACGTCAAAGTATCAGCATATAATGAAAAGTTATCATAACGTCAATATATCAGCATATAATGAAAAAGTATCATAACGACAAAGTTGCAGCATATAACGAAACAGTACCATAACGTCAAAGTATCAGCATATAATGAAAAAGTATCATAACGACAAAGTAGCAGCATATAACGAAACAGTATCATAACGTCAAAGTATCAGCATATAATGAAAAAGTGTCATAACGTCAAAGTATCAGCATATAATGAAAAAGTATCATAACGTCAAAGTATCAGCATATAATGAAAAAGTATCCTAACGTCAAAGTATCAGCATATAATGAAAAAGTATCATAACGACAAAGTAGCAGCATATAACGAAACAGTATCATAACTTCAAAGTGTCAGCATATTATGAAAAAGTATCATAACGTCAAAGTATCAGCATATAATGAAAAAGTATCATAACGTCAAAGTATCAGGCATATATTGAAAAAGTATCATAACGACAAAGTAGCAGCATATAACGAAACAGTGTCATAACGACAAAGTATCAGCATATAATGAAAAGGTATCATAACGTCAAAGTATCAGCATATAATGAAAAGGTATCATAACTTCAAAGTATCATCATATAATGAAAAAGTATCATAACGTCAAAGTATCAGCATATAATGAAAAAGTATCATAACGTCAAAGTATCAGCATATAATGAAAAAGTATCATAACGTCAAAGTATCAGCATATAATGAAAAAGTATCATAACGTCAAAGTATCAGCATATAATGAGACAGTATCATAACTTCAAAGTATCAGCATATAACGAAAAAGTATCATAACGTCAAAGTATCAGCATATAATGAGACAGTATCATAACTTCAAAGTATCAGCATATAATGAAAAAATAACTAAGACAGTTACGGTATTATATTGTTCAGTTTGTAATTTCACAGAGCTTTGGTAACTGACGTACTACATGTAAATGTTGACAAATAGATGGGTGAATTTTTGTTTAACTGGCAACAATTAGGTGCATATCAGGACGAGAACATGTCGATATGATATGAATATGATCCCTGCTTTGTACTATACCGACACGCTGAGTCGGATTTTTAACTTGCTAGCTCACGAGGTAAATGTCAACAAGAAAACAACCCCACAAAGACACAGTATACTGAGTCATTTGCTCTTACTCATGAATGTCATATGCTTGGCAGAGAAGCAGCAAATACCAATTTTAATGTCTATGGTTTGACCTGACCGGGGATCGGACCAACGACCTTCAAAACTCTACACGAGTACGCTACCGAGGCGGTTCAATGTTGAAAGATAAACACGACAAAGGTAATGGGCAACAAATAATAAGTAATGCACAAAATAATACACCATTTTTATTGCACAATATATGGATATTTCATTATCTATCCTTTTAAAATGAAAAAGGAGAACCATTCACTGGTGTAGCTGCCATTCTATCAAAGAAAATAAGAATTTGTTCAAAGTTTAGTCTTTAAATGTCCCTTGTCGATAGTTTCGAAAAGTAAATTCTACTCGGGTTTCTAATTATATAAGCTCTTTTAACATGTTTAAGTTTATGATAATGGTATTGAATAATTGCATGAAATACAAGCATACGCCTAAGTTCAAAAAGTATCATATTTAAGATACAGGAGACGGCAGTAATGATGCCTGATATTTTAATTCTTAAATATAGTTATCAGGTTATAATAATTATGTTTTATTTGTAGATTCGGTATTATTTTCTCTAAGCAATGCATTGGGAGGAAAATATTCTACAAACAAACTTATAACCTCATTGCAAGCAGTGTCGGTATTAGACTGTGCCCGGAAGTGTACAAGTAAAACATCCTGCCAGTCCATATTTTATATATCACCCGTAAAGTCGTGTCTCCTTAATTCCGTTCTTTACCAAAATGGAAATCTCCATCAAACAGGAGTTGTGTACTACGAAATAAGTGAGTACATTTTATTCTAATTCGAAACTAGAATTTGGATTCTGTTTACATCCCAAGTGAAAATAAGATAGTGTATGAATATCCACAGAAATCACGTTTAGAATTCAATAAATGAACAGATTTATCAATCCTCAGATCTCCCTTTAATTCTCAGTCAGTTGTTTATAAAAGGAAGATAAACAAAACAGAGCTGGTTAAAATGGATGTAAATTTAAGATTTATCCTTCTATAATTTGCAATTCCGAAATATAAGAATACTTTAAACTTTCTAAATCTTAATGAATCTTGTATTTTGAATCGGAACATCAATGCCTTCTCTAGTCGCTGACACGCTACCGGCATTACACTTTTAACTGTTTTCTGAGGCGTTTGCTGATCTGAATTGTAATTCCTATTCCGTGTGTACATATGGTCTTGTACCGGATCATGGTATGAAATCAATTTTAAAGTACCACAGCGTGTACCCTAGACAAATGTTTATCACGAAATTATATTGAGTAACCTATAAGTGAACAGAGAGCATTCTTTGTATGGCAATTCGTCATCCTGTCCTTCGTTTTCAAATAAAGTTTTTTGTCTTGTAAAATTGCTACTTTTCTTGAATTCAGTTTGTAATGGGAATGATTTTTATTGAATGTTATTTTACTGACTATTTATAGGAAGGATTACCTACAGACAAATATATTTAACATTATGTATGTGGCTGTCCCAAGTCTGTTGCTCCGTTTGGTTAACAACACACGGCAACTGTTATCGATCTTTTTCAAACGTTCGATCTAATCCCGCTGAGGCATACATTTTTAGTATAATGAATTATTAGTTATGTCATTTAATTCGATTCTACAACAAAAGACATAAAACAGCAAAACAGGCAGTAAAGTTCCACGCTTAGAGTTCTCGTTGTTGATACTTGTATTATGTTTAAATTAAAAATCGTGACCTACGTTTTGTTTCTTTGAATGTCATAATGCTTTCAAACAAAAGAAATTACTGCTGGTATTAGAAGAAAATAAACAATATAGTTATTGTAAAATAATAATAATAATAATAATAATAATAATAATAATAACCCTTTCCAGCTCAAAGAAGTTCGAGTCAAAATGATGTCAATGAAGGTAAATATTCATAAAATGTTATGGCTGTGGGAATTTTCAAATATTAGATTTACAATTTCTAGTATTATTATTTTTCATCAGAAAAAGAGAAGACAGAATTGCTTTTTATTTTAGAACATGTAAAATTTATATCGATATCTATTTCAAGCCGGATATTGGATGTTCTATGTCCGTCAATAATTAATTATCGATGACGGTGGTAAAATTTCGGACATCGATCTATGACTGATAAAACCCAGGTTGAGTAGTTCATTAGAGAGCAAAAATCCTCCTTTTAGAAAGACATAGCAACATATTCATGTCTTTTAGTAGGCCAGGCGGAGAAATGTAGACGTATTGTATAGGCGTTACTGTTATATTGCAATTTAAGACAGGCATGATGATAGTAATTATAGAAAAATTGCATTTATTATAGCTTTAGAACGGCTTTTTATTCAAACGTCCTTCGTGGATTTTCGAGAAATTAATCAACATGAAGCGATCTTGGTTGAATCTGCAATATTTCTATTTTTAATTGCATGGGGTCGATGAAATACAATCTTGAAATACATGTATATCGTTTTATAACGGAAAGCGTGAAATTGTTTATAACAAAGTCCAGTAAACTATCTATTTCTTTAACAAAAAAATACGATTTTCTAAAACTTACATTAACATACATTAGGCGTAGTTGTAACGAAAGAGTAAATAGTAATTGGGTCTGTAGTCTTTCGCAGAGTTCAAAGATTAATACAGATAATGTATGACTATTTCAATTAACAGATCAACATTACGAGAGGGTACATATTTGAGAACCTTGGCTACTTTTACATTTAATACAAGCAAATGTTGACCTTTCTATCTCAATTATGTACTAATTTTATCATTCCAATTTAACAGAACTTATCATTTTTACCTACACCAAGGTAAGGGGAGTAAGTGGGGATCGTTTGTCTGAAGTTTTGTCTGAAAGTATACTGGAATAATTTTAGACATTTTCTAACGCATATTCTACTATGACGTCTCCGTAATCGCCATATAAACAAAACGGTGGCAAACGTTCCAGTCAAACCACGCTCACGCAACCGTTGTGTTCCTTTGTTGTGGCTGTATTCTTTATCTCCCCAGTAAAAGCACAATACTCGTACATAATGTCCGGATCGTCTGCATTCAGAATATTTTCCCTATGGTAAAATGTTTTGGACAAGTGTGTCAAAAGTGAAAATTGCAACAAAAGTTGAGCACACAGGGAGATTTACAACTTCTCAATGTTCTAAAATGCCAAAATAACTGATGGGAAAATTCTCTATTAACTTGCTAAACAAAGGGGGGGTGGGGTGGGGCGGTGGGGTTGGGGGGGGGGGGGGGTGTGGGAGCCTCAGTAACGATTTGATGACTGACACTTACCGTCTTTCGTCACGTTCGAGAAAAATATGTGCGACTTATATTATTTGAGAAAATCAAATCTTCGTTCGTCTGGTGTGTATTTACGGTAATCTTAGAACTGCTTAATTTGTGAAATGAATTGAAAATTTTCCTTCGAGGTGTGTTTTCAGAGCAAAGATTCTATTAACATGAAATGGCTATTTTTCACATCAGCAGATGGACGGGTACTCATTTGAGAGAACAGCCACAAACACTGATTTCTTTACCATCTTGTCTCTATTAGAATACCATATTTGACCTATTAGAACAGAAATAATTCATGGTATACGGTGGTTTTTGGGGGATTTTACCACAGGTGCGCCTTATTTTTGTAAATAAAAAATAAGGCGCACCCGTGGTAAAATCTCCCAACAACCACAGTATGCAATGAATTATGTCTTAATTAATTATACCCTTTGGTGAATAGTTCAAAGAGATCCGAGTGCAGTTGAGTTTACAAATTTTGATGCAACATAGAAATTTAGAATTGTGCCGTATTTCTTGTGTTACCTGTTATACGCAGGGAAATTTAGGAATTGTTTTAAATAGAGTGAGAGAAGAGAATATCAGCATTGTTATGGAACTCATCATTGCGCAAATTCCGTTTCTTAAATGATGCCTTCGTTAAAACTTAATCGTTTTTCTTGTCATTGTGGCAGTGTTACTTTCCACTCTACCTTGTCCGTTAAAACAATACTAATTACTTACCTTGTACACCTATAGAGGCTGACAACAACCTGATAACGACAGAGAGAACAACAGCTACAACAACCCCAGCAGGTAAAAATGTCTACATCTTTTTATTATAAAGCTTCAGCAAAGGATAGCACATTTCTCTGCGGAGCTCTAGACCGAACATTCACAGATTACGGCTTCTTTACGTACAATTAAAAAGTGGTATTATTTTTACCAAACTTTTACAAGGCTCATAGCAATTGAATCAGAAACATGTGGAAGCATTTCAGAAAGTCGACATAAAAGTTTTAAATGTATTTTTGGCTGATCCTGAAATTATATCAGAAACATCTAATTTAAACTTGCACTTTTATCAAAAATAAAACCTATGCTATTATTTATTACTATCATATTTTTAGCACCAGTGTCTTGTCAACTCGTGCCCTGTCAAAACCATGGTATCTGTCTTTCTGATTTGTGTAACTGTGTGTCAAACTATGCAGGAGAGTATTGTGAAAGTAAGTACAAGTTAATATATACATGTACCTTTATATGTTTTTCATTATAAATATTCTAAAATCGTAATTTCAACTCAGCTTAAGCTCAAAATTGTGAAAAGTCGACACATTGACCAAAATTTTTTAAACATTCGTTAAAATGTCGAAATGTACAAATCAATAGATAAATCAAAAACAAATGAGAAACTAAAATGTCCTTTCTCTTTTTTCCATGATACCGTCTGGACAATTCTATTGTCTTCTGATCAGCGTTTTCAGTGTTGTTTTCAATTTAATGTACTGGTTTAGTAATTATATCTCTTACCATATTTTGTTTACAAAATGCATGTCATGAATGGCCTTTGATCACCGTGTACAACGCCGTGAAAGCTGCATCCAGATCTAGAGGAATTACTTGTAAAAGGCATCTGATACAAACTAAATACCCATAAATTTGCGTTATAGTATTCCCTTAGGGTCCGATTGCATTCAATGTTTGCCTCGTTGAAAGCAGCAAAACTGAGAAATCAAAAATAAAGCCGTCTTTCCGGCATTACCGCTTGTAATAACAGTAATCCCCCCCAAAACACATTTTGCGTGTAATTAATTATTGATTATAATAAACACCAAATCGCTACGAGAGTTGAAATTTTTACTTCCTGTTAAGAGTAAGGTTCCAAATTCTTCAAGCAAAGGTGATCTTAACTATTATGTTTAGAAGCTTTTCGATTTTTTTGGCAACAATGTTTTGATAAGTTTTGAATTTTCCGAATTTTTTACCTTGGACGGTACGTATGACTTTTAAACCCTGATAGCAGTTTGTGAGTCTTAAATTTGGCATCCGACTTTTTTTTCACGTCAGTTTCTTTAGTCCTTGGTTTTCTGATATACCATTCAAATTCTTTTCATTTAATTCTATCACTGTCACATGATTTACTGTAAAAATAATTCTGTTTATTACCTGCAAGACGAGCACTCATCAACATCAAGTATCGGGTGGATTTTAATTATATCTTAACTCTAATTTTCAGAAGCATACACATTAAGTGGGTGTTACGACACTACTTTCCCATATAATGCCGGGACAGGATCGATGACAATATTTAAGTGTGTAGAGTTATGTATAAAAGGTGGCTATGAGTACGCTGGATTACAGGTATAACATTAGTAATTTATCCCCCTTAACAAGTCTTACAAAGGGGAGATAATAATCTTGCCTTCCTTTTGTAATTAGGTAAAAGAGAAATTATCTCCTTAAGATATTTAGATTAAGGGTGATGACTTGCTAATTTTTCTCATTAGATTAAGGTATCCGGACCATAAATGACCACGTAATTATTTCAAAGTTCCCGGATGTTCCATACAACGCAATTGAAATTGCCTCGGTAATTATCGGCAAAGTTGGGAAATTTCAATATAACTAACTTATTTTTACAGACTCTGCATATAAGCAACAAAGTGTGCTTCAATTTGAGAAAAATATATATACAAAATTTCAGCTTTAAATTGTTTGGTTCAGCCATCCACGGTCAAAAAGAGATACAATTTTCGATCATGATCTATTATGGTCCGGATACCTTAAGGTAGCATATATATAACATTTTTCTATCAAACATACTGAGGGGAGATAATTAAATTGCCTAACTTGCCAAAGGAAAAAGAAAATAATTATTTCCCTTGGGTAACCTGTATGCGGATGATAGAGTAGCAAATATACAAATTAATATAGTTATATGCTTGCCTTTTTGTTGAATTATTGATGAATTATATATATTTAACAAGTTGTTTCAGAAAACATGTTCGCGTTGTCATCATTTCATTATACATCACATGTTATACTGGGGACCATTTTATGGAGCGTCTTAGGCAGACAAATTGCAATGGAACATTACCCGGCATGCATCCCCATCCCCACCCCAACCCACCTCACCCTCTTCCCACTGAAAAGAATCTCTTTTTGTGAAGGAATGTATTAAGGGCATTGTAATGATAATCACAACCAGAAATAATATCTTCTACAAATATGAGTATAAAATTTATGTATAGCTGGGTGTGATCGGCACAAACCGGCTCCTTTATTCTTTTACCTTGTGAACTTTTGTTTATATGTATAAATGGATTAAATATTTACTCTACTGACATATCAAAAATCAGTTTATTGTATCTACCTCTATTTGTAGATTGGGAATGATTGTTACTGTTCAAATTCTATCTCCGGTGCCACCCAAGCTAGTCCCTCTAATTGTCAAACACCATGTAGCGGAGATCCCGCTAATTCTTGTGGAGGAACTGGCAGACTGTCTGTTTATCATATAGTATAAGGATATACCAAAACCTGCATAAATATTTCCATGTACTTGTTATGTGTGATAAACCGAGCAAAATTAACACTAGTAATTAAATGCCTACCTTTTTCTCTCATGCATAACAACTCATTATGTTAAATATTCTCATTGTTCTGTTTTATTTTTTAAAAAATCCAAGAATGCGATTCGCTGTAATATTATTTCCTTGGTTTGTTTGTTTAATTCTAGTTAATTACGTACGAACATTGCCGCAAAATCCGCCCTCAACTAATTTCCAATCTCTTTCATAGCCAATATTAGTTCGGAACAAATTTTTTCACAATAATTGTATATATTTAAATGGAGTTATACACACACATCAAACAGGTACTATATTATCGAATTACATTCTCAGAATTTTGAAATGATTCAACATTTTGTAAAAATTCAATCATAAACAAATTATTGTAGATTAGAGAAATCGGTGGGTGTGAATTACAGTACCACGTACTGTTACACTCGGTAATGTTTTATACATGTTTTTGTTTTATATTTTCAAAAAGAAAAGTTTGCTACATATAGCTATATTGTAATAATTTCATGTTGTAAGTAAATATATCACGTGAACAAAGCTGTCTGCTTAACTGCAACCCGATTTCCGTTACCATGGTTACCACTGGTGGAGCCTCCTGCTCACCAGACTAATAGCCGGGAAACCGGTAAGGATTAATATTTAAAAAGTGAATTCTACCTGTATTGGATTGCACAGTTAAACAAGTATTTTTTTATATCTATTTTACCACTTGTGTGTTTCACCAACATTAAGTCATTCAAGTACTGTGTTGATATAAATTTTTTAACAATTTGTGTTAATAAAATGTGGATATTGAAGATTTTAGATCTTTTTGTAAATCTACTGCATTAAACGTTAGATTTTCACCTTCTGATGTGCATGAAAAAATAAACTTCCAAACTAAAAAGATGATCATCGACAAAGTTAAAAAAAAAAACTTAAAGTTCGAAATGCAGTTGTCTTTCTTTACACACCAATCTCCAGAAATACTTTATAACATGGGTAACTGCCTATAAAATGGTAACTACATACGTGCGGTCCAAAAGGGTCTGTTATTTTCTCATTTAAAATATGGGAAAAGGTATACTATTTCTCAAAAAATATATGATTAGGTCATATTTTCAGATTCATAAAATTTGCTGCTCTATTGTTCCCTCTACCTGCAAGAGTCTTTAGTTCTGATTGACTATTTGTGAAAATACAGGTTAAAAAATATATGAAAGGGTCAGGAAAAGCGTGATTTATATATGATTAGGTTTGATTTCCTTGATATCTCAAATATATGAATAGGGTGGGATTTGAAAATGCTTGCATCACCCCTGTACCATAATAAGGGACTAGTTACCCCGTGTTTTACTTTATTACAGAACAGAACAAAAACACTAATGGATTATTAATGCAAACAGCACAATACAAACACAATCATACAATAATTATACTATTGAGGTGTTTATACATTACTTTATATAATATGGATATCGACGAGAACATGCGGATGTGATAGGAATATGAACCATCACTTTGTACTAGACCGAAATTTCCAACGTGCTAGATCACAACAATCCACAGGAAGACATGTCACCCTACCCGGACATTGTTTTGACTGTTAGCCGACCAGGTTTTGCCCTTACTCCGTAAATGTCACGTGCTATGTGTTATTTTATTTTAATCGTATCTGGTGATGAACAAACTATATAACGATCTCTCAAAACGTCTCGAACATCATGAATTTTTGGGAGTGATTTGGTGCCTGTGTCGAGGTGTGAGCTTTATG
This sequence comes from Mytilisepta virgata, assembly GCA_028015205.1. Classification (NCBI taxonomy): domain Eukaryota; kingdom Metazoa; phylum Mollusca; class Bivalvia; order Mytilida; family Mytilidae; genus Mytilisepta; species Mytilisepta virgata. The sequence continues at coordinate 59,724,276 of CM051518.1, read as the reverse complement.
CTCATCATCGAATAGGAAAGACAATCTATGGATGTTATCAACCGACTACCAAGTTTTGATATTTGTTTTTATGGTGGGGGGTATGCAAGGAATTCTGAAAAAGCAGGATCCAAACATGATCTGGGTAAAAAGGGACAGGCTCAAAATTACGATGAAGAGTATCACCTGAAATCAAGTTGTGGAATTTTTTGAAAAAAAATAGGCGCCCTTGATCTCTTGAAAAAGCAGCCTTATTGAGGCGGTGACAAAAATCCATAATTTAAGATTACTTAATTACTTACTGTTATAAAGTCACAGTTGTAGGAAAATTGCTGAAAATTCAAAAACCCGTTTATCCATGAAATCGCAAACCGAGGGGAAATAGAACGATAGAATAGAGAATGTGTCAAAGAGACAACAACCCGACCAAAGAGCAAAAAACAGCCCAAGGCTACAATGGGTTATCAACGCAGCGAGAAAATCCCGCACCTGGAGGTGGGCTTCATCTTGTCCCTAAACAATAATGCATACTAGTTCAGCGAGATGGATGCCTCACTAAACTCCGAAACATAAAAAATACTAAAATTAAAAAACACACCAGACTAACAAAGGCTACAGGTTCCTGACTTAGGACAGATGCAAAATTGCGGCAGGGTTAAACATATTTTGTGAGATCATAACCCTCCCCTATACCTCTAACTAATGTGGAATAAAAAAAACTCACAGCGATACGCACGGTAAAACCCAGTTCAAAAGAAGTCCCGATGTCAGAAAAGGTAACGGAAGAAACTAAGCAAAATTACAATGATCAATATATATATTAACAAAGGACTACTAGCAGTTACTGACATGCCAGTTCCAGACCTCAATTAAACTGATCGAAAGATTATGTCTTTATCATATAGAAAATCAGCCACAATCCCTCCCGTTAGGGGTTTAGTATTATGCCAACATAAATTATATGATAAGAACATAACCCGTATCATGCCAACAACTGGTTTTAGAATAAATGTGTTTATTTCAGACGCAAAGACCCTATGAGGCAACATGCAAACAAAAATATAAGTAACGCGAACTGCCTAAAGAACCGGGGATGGTATATGTTGGGCGGGTATTTGTTTAACATTGTACATGGAAACAGTGAAGTGCCAAATCCAGTAAAGCGTTATTATTAGGCGTTCTAATTATTAATAAGCTGAAATATTCCATATTTGAAATTTACAAAAAATTATTAAATATTCAAAACCATAGTTTTCAATCTTACAAATGCCGCTTTGAAACAAGAGGCCCCCAAGAGCCTGAATCGCTCACCTGTTATCTTTTGCGTACCGGTAGATCTTGCATCAATGATTATTTTTGCTATTTAATGTATACCGTCGCAATTTTCGCCTTAATATTGACCATGGAATCCTGAACCAAAACTTGTTCATCGGTTGCTATGGATTTTATCAATTGCATTGACTCTTGACCTTCCATTTTGACTTGAACAGGTAAATTGTAGGGTCCTGATATATATGGTTGCTAAGGACTTTTTCATCGGTTGCTATGGAATTTTTTAATGACCTTGACCCTTGTCGCTCCATTATACTTGTACAGCTACCATTTAATTTATTTCAAGTAATGCCCTAAACATCTGTGAAAATGTCAGACCATTATTTTCTGTTTACATGCAAATTATCTTTCAATGGCATTAACTGCTATAAGGGGTCAATTGACGATTTTGGTCATGTTGACCTATTTGTAGATCTTACTTTGCTGAACATTTTTGCTGTATACAGTTTGTCTTTATCTATAATCATACTCAAGCTAATAACCTAAAACTGCAAAATTGCCTTAAAATTAACAATTCAGGGGCAATAACCCAAAAATGGGTTGATCAAAATTTCATTTTTGATCTTGACCTCATAAACATTTTTACTACTTTTCAGTTATGCCCTGACTGCTTTAGTTTTTGAGATATGAGCCAAAAAGTGCATTTTCACCTATGTTCTATTTTTAGCCAGGGCAACCATGTGTCTTGACGGACAAGAAAATAAAACACAAAATTTATACTAGATACCCTATGGATCTGTCAGTCTAAATTTGGCTGAAATTGGTTCTGTAGTTTCAGAGGAGAAGATTTTTAAAAGTTTAAAGATAAAGCGCAAAAACTCCTATAAAGGGTCAATTGACGATTTGGTCATGTTGACTTACTTGTAGATCTTACTTTGCTGAATATTTCTGCTTTAGTTTTTGGAGAAGATCTTTGAAAAAGTTTACGACGGACGGACGGACGACGGACGCCAAATGATGGCAAAGCTCACATGTCCTTTTTAGACAGGTGAGCTGAAAATGGGTAAATTTTTCTTAAAGGCCGTTCGTTCAACAGCTATCTTGTGTAATGATTCTCATAAATACAGTGCCTCTGTAATTACTATGGAAGTTTATTTTTAAAAATCATATGAAGGACTCTACAATTTGCATATTAATGCATTAAAAATATATTTTTATACCAAAATAACGCACCTCAATGTTGTTATACTTTATGAATTCATTTATCAAAGATACAAAAAAAAATCTTTTTCAAAGATCATTTCATATCACACACAGCTGTATAATATACCATATATGTTTGTTCAATTCAGTTTTTAATTTTACAACCGATGTAATTTTACTATAATTTGAGCTACCTTCATTTAATATTCTGAATTTTAATGTCAACTCGACAATTTATAACTATCACATGAATGTAATTGCTCTCAGTACAGTGATTTCTCCGGTTAGTATGTTTTATAGACCCTAATTTAAATTTTTAATGATATATGAAAGTGGTTTTTGCCTTCAAAATTGTAACTAAAACTTCGTTTGAATAGAGGTGAAATATATGTGAGAAGCTGGTGGAAAATAATTTTAAAAAATAATATGTTTTTTGTACATAAAAAATAGGTTGAATAGAAAGTTAAGAAAGGACACACGCGAGAATGATATGTAGAATATTGTGTTATTAAAGGCTAGCGTCATCACTCTGACACGTAATGTAAAAATGTTACTTTCATAATGAATTAAAATATCAGTTTTCAAAGGATTTTGGTTTAATTATGAAACATAATTTCGCCTTCTGAAGGCACATGTTAAATTTACAGCAATATGCCTCAGACGGTTCTTCTCCAAAAAGACATCTACTCAATAAACGACAAAGCATACATATCTGTGTATGTATCTACATATCTATGTATGTTTCTGATGGCCTTCATGCATCCAAAATGCTTGCCACACTTCAAAGTTCAAAACAAAACAATCCTCAAAATAGCTTACAAATCTTCAAATCGTTTCCATTTGTCTCAAACTCATTTATCTCTTCGTAACAATTTTGCAGGAACACTCGTTGAATTTTATCCTACATGTAACACTATTCGACACGATAGCGATAGCGTCATACAGTAACAATACTTAAAAATTATCTCAAATTTTTTGCTGAAACCAGTTTAACAACTTGACAAAAACATGGTTTTATTTTTAACATCAGACATTGAAGTTCGTAGCCAATTGGCCAAAAGTGAAGTCAAAACGTAAACCAAACGACAAATTAGCACTTATAAATGTTCTAATCAGCACGAAACTGCTTATCTGAACTAAAAAGAAATATTGATTATATTTAGCAGAATTTTAAGAGATAATCCCGACAGTCGCAAAAAATGCATGTGTTAGTTCATGAATCATAAGGAAATGACCATTTGAAAGTTGGACAAGGAAATAATTTGAAAGATGTGTAGCGCAAAAAATAACAATCAAGATCAATTCTTCCATCCCTGTAAGAATAAACATATCTGCAAATGTATGTTTTTGTTTACTGATAACAAAAGGTAATAAACATTTACATTTATCACGAAAATCGTTGGCCACTGGCTTGGACAAAATCGTAATCATATCTAGCTGTTGATCTTTCCCCTAAAATGACTTGCAGTAAAACACATAAAAGACCTTGTTTATTAATTGTTATCATGCATGGCTTTTACACTACCAATTTCAGTTTCGGTAAAACAATATGTTCAATTTGACATAAATATAATTTGCTGATAAAGCTTGACATTAAATTCCCTCTTATGATAAAACGTAAAATAATATGTACGCAAATTTTGAAATACAAATATTGAAACTAAGTTTTAAAAATATGGAAATGTAGATCAATAGAAATAACATAGAATTTAATAAAACACTTATGACGTATCTTCATTATTGTTGAATTACTAGAATTTTAGGTGACGAAGGTTTTTTTTACAACGAATCGTCTTGTATTTCACTTCAGAATGAAAATTACGTATTGCCAAGTGAATTAAAGTGTTATATCTTATAAACGATGTATTTGATTTTGAGTTGGCATAATATCGATGTAACTTTGTTTTCCTAAATATGTTCATACCCATACTGAGATAATTTGACATCTAAAAAACTTTAAAATGTATAAAACTAACATATTGTATAAAATATGGTGAAGTTCGGATATGTCGGGAAGTTCGGTAGGAACTTTGGGCCATCAGATACAATTTACATTATACTGACATGTAATTACTACTGTCGCAATAATGTCTTCATTTATTCATCCATTCATTGTTAATTCTGACTGAGGACCACGAATGACTATTTTTCCCCAGTTTTTTATCAATTTAACTTAGTGGTTTCATAGAAGAAAGCTAAAATATAAAAGTTCACAGACGACAGACACAAAGTATCAACAATAGCTCACATCACCTATGTACCAGCAAATTTAAAACGAAAAATAAATCTCATAAAATCACCTGACCTAAAACTGCACATACTAAATAGCAAGAAATATTTTTGGATCTATTTTGAAGGATTTTGACAGATATCCCCGCTTGGTAACCCTAAAATGTTTGCCATTGATCTTTATAAGTATTGGTGATGTAAAAAATAACACGACAATCATTTATATATCTGATAATAAACATTTACATTTAAATCAAGAAAATAATCACCCACTGGCTTGAACATTATTATATCCGTTGATCTTTCCCTTATATGCCAACAAAATGACCCCTATCAGCTAGCTAGTACATAATGAATGTCTGTTTTATACTAATTGTTTTACATATCCATCTTATTGTACTGGATTTTATTATATTCGGTTTGAAATGACTATAAAACTAGAATTTCTGTTCACTTGAGTACACTAAACTATTAACAAATATCAGCAAAAGAATATGAAGCAACATAACAACAGGAAAAATCTGTAAAATCGAACTCCATAGGCAAGACAAACACGTGAGAATGCAAAACAACTAAATACTTGTATAAGTAAAAGGATAAACAAACATATAAAACACTTAACAGAATTAGTATAAGACAGCAAAGCAACTAAAGCACTAACAATTTGAACACCGACTTACACTTGGGGGTTACATCAGGTGTTGAAATGCCAAAAAATTAACTTACCTATTAAATCTAAAATGTATAAATTCAGGAGAATTAAAATTAAAAAGCAAAACATCTAGTGAAGTGAGTGTATAGCCTAGTAAATGTTGCTAAATTATAAATGAATTCTTCCTCAATTTGACTAAAGATTTTTTAGAAAGGAATCCATTAAAAGTAAATTCAAGTCACGGTAGCTGCTTGAGAACATTTCTTTTAACAGCTTTCTGGTAGCTCTGAACAGTAGTAACCAGGTCTATAGAATGATGAAATGTTAAATTCATTTCAGAATATGCTTAAATATATCTGCAAAAGAATATATAAACGATAAAGTAAATAACAAAGTCCACAAGACCAAATTCCAACAAGAAAGCGAATTCGTGAGAAACAAAACACACAGCAAATAAATAATACTAAGACATAACCAAGAACAATACATTTATAATAGGCATTTATTATATATGTACATAACTTTTCAGGCCTATAATAGAGCGGCTCTGTCTAGAAACAGTTTAGAACAGTTATTAAAAACAGCGATAACTATTGATATAATAGAGAAAACTGCTATATAATAACGAAATTCATCAACTAGTCTTAACTGACAGCCTTTCTTGGGAGGTCAGAACTGGTTATAACTGCACCAATCACTCAAATAGTTTTTTTTAAAACAGGAAAAACTACAATATTTTAGTTTGTTTAACTTTGTAAGTCGAGAATGTAGGGTGGATGCTAATTATCCTAGTTTTCGCATCAGGAAATTTCCAAAACATTTGAAAGCTGTTTGTTCTGAAGTATTAAAGAGGTGATCTGAATATGTGGTGAAAACGCAAACAATGTCAATGAGACGATTCAGACCGCACAATTTAAACTGGTCTGGCTGCTAAAAAACCACGTATATAATGTATCAAAACCTAATCAAAAATAATAATAAACAGCTCCAATCTGTTATAAACTCAGCCAATCAGTATGACATAAATAATCTATGATACTAATTTCTCGGGTTCGGAATCGTAGGTTGTGCTCATTGCCGAAAATCTAGCACTCTCCTGCTGAAGTGCAAAAGTCTAGCACTCTACTTCTTGCTCAAAACCGAAAATCTATAGCACTCTACTGCTCGAGACCGAAAATCTAACGCTCTACTGTTCAAAACCGAAAACCTCGCACTCTACTGCTCAAGACCAAAAATCTACCACTACTGCTCAAGACCGAAAACATAGCACCCTAATGCTCAAGCACCGATCTGAGTAGAATTATGTGATAGATGCTAATCTATTTAAGAACACACATGTGAGGTAGAATCAGCAAATTACATACAATGCTTAAAGCAAGGGGAGAATTTATAGCAAGCGGAGCGAGCGCTATAGGAGCATATCATGATGCCATAAAATGTAACCAGATATCCTGCATTCATCATAGTTTATCTTTGCACAAGGTGAAATTCCTGAAAGACCCCCCTTCTAAATTATTAAACACTATCATTTGCACGTTTCAGAGTATCATGATATCAATAGGATACACCCTTGCCGTGCTAACGCCCCCAGGGGTAAATGCAATGCTTACACAATGGGTACATCTATTATCAGCAGAATTTGAAGCTTTTGGTCATAAAACCTCATAAAATGATAAAGAGGCAGAAGATTTAAAATCCATACAAAATCATGTAGTAATAAAAACAAAGATATCGGCAATGCTAACATTTTGTCTTTAACAATGGGTCATAAAGAGCACAAATACGTGAGGAGCAATCCACAAAACGTAATCCATTAGACAGACAAAACCCGGGAAGACAAATGAACAACCAAAAGCAAAAACAAATAAACACTGAAAACTAAAAAAACAATCAACAACACGAACTCCTATAAAAACCGGGAGTGAACTCAGGTGCTCCGGAAGGGTAAGGAGTACCTGCTCCGTATACGGCACCCGTCGTAAAGTTAAAAAGGGTCAATCCAGTGGTAGTCACAAATCGGTGGAGGTTCATGAAATGTCACGACAGTGGGAACAGGTCCAACATCATCTTAGATATTTGAACATTGTAACGGTCTATCAATTCGTGATGACGACCGTAAAATTTCATAAGTGATCAACTTATCCCTAATAAACCCCTGGTTAAGAAGCTTTTGTGACAGCAGTAATCCTCTTTGTCGAAAGTCATGGTAACTCTCGCATGCCCTTGAATATCGGATAAGCTGAGAAACGTAGACGCCATATGCAGGCGATGCTGGTATATTGCTACTCAAGAAGGGAAAGTTAACAAGTCATCACGTTTGTCATAAAGTTTTGTCTTCAGATGTCCCTCATTGTCTATTTCGAGAAACAAATCCAAATATAAAGCGGACTTTGATCTATCTGTAGTATCCTTAATTTCAAGCTCACTGGGGTAGATGAGATGCAGAAAGTCATGGAATTTATCGTTATTTAACGACAACACGTCATCTATATAACGAAAAGTGAAATTAAAAGATTGAGCTAGTTTCTCTTTGTTTTCATAAAACATTTTTGGGAAAATCGGTTTTAATCGTTTCTTGTCGATAACTTACATTTATGTGTTAGAGCCTAGCTGACAGAGTGGTATATTTGTAAAGCCTTAATATGCAATAAACATGTATGTATTATATATTGTTCTTATCAGATCAAATATGTATATGCCAAATTCGTTTATTGCCATTTTATTACCACAATCTCCAATCAAGGAATTTTATCTTTTCCCAGTACATCAGCTCAACATAAAACAACTATCAAATGTAATGAGTAATTGTTTCAATATTTGCTTAGTAAAGAAATGAGTAGAGGGTGATCAAATATTTTTATGTGGAAACCGTCAATATTATGAAGAATGCTGTCAATAAGAGCCTTACCGTAACATCATAAATATTGCTAAAAACGTACTTCTTCTACCGATGAAACTATTTATAATGATGCAATCCTGCGATAATAAAGAGAGATCTATTTTGTCCGTCCACGGCTTTCTTGCATCGATCAAGCATAATTCTAGCCATAATATCTCGGCCAAATTATGGTTTAGATCCCAGTTGAGTTTGCAGATATCTTTAGTAACACTCAGTTATATACCGAATTGGGTGTCTCAGTTAAGGTAATACGGTACAGCAAAACTGATTTTTGGCTGAAATCTTACCACATAGTCAATTTTTACGCAAAGAAAAACATACCTTCATGACTTAGTTTTTAAGATATTTGACATCGATTTTGATATATTTGAGCCCAAAAAAAACCTAATTATTTCATTTGTCAAGACTTTCCCAACGGGCTGCGTAACCTTTTAACGAAAAAAAGATAACTTCATCGTGTCTTTTGTACATATTCCCAAATACAAAGACATGAATAATTGGTGGTAGAGATCTATAAAATGATTAGAAAATTATGCAGATTTTGGTTAGGAGGAATCATTTGGTAAATTCAGATCCATGTAGAAAAAAACCCTGTACTGAATATTTCTTAAATTTTAGTATATTAATTATTTTGAATTAATGGACTACTGATTTCGAAAGAAAAACGTTGGGCTCTACATGCTTATTGCAGAGATATTTCAGAAAAAAACCTCAAATTTTAGGATGATATAAGGGTTTTTCTTGAGAGATACCATGACATCAGAATGTGTATATCTTGTAGATGACCCCCCCCCCCCCCCCCCCCCCCCTTCCTTCCTCCGCTCTACTGTATCTTTTTCCCATCAGTCTCTGCATCCTTTTGGTCATGTGTGTATGCGAGAAAGGTTAACTCAGGAAAACGCTTTTTACGAATATTTTGATATCTGTGTCAGTATTATTACTTTAGATACAGACAGAAGTGTTTATGGACCTTTACTTATTTTGTTCTAATACTCCAATTTCTATCTTTTGAAAATTAAAAAGTCGTAGCTATCTTTAAAACATTCATGCTTTTTAGCTTTTTAAAATGGAATTTGTTGTAGTTTAATCAGACGCAGAAAGAAGAAAAAATGGGACTTCCATTTAATATATTCAAGAAGATACATGGTGCTTGATTGTTTAATTATTCTTTCAAAACGGAGGGAGGATGATTTTCCCATTTCTAAATCCTCCTTTGAATCATGATCAGATATTGATATCATCCTATAGATATTTAGCACATTTTGAGGTCAATATACCACTCGCTGCATATCAAACATTGTCTGTGTCTGACGTTTGTTATGTCATAATCATGTCTAAGTGAATCACGAGTGACAAGCTTATAAATATATATTCAATTGTCACATGCCTATCAGCTATAAAATGTGTAATACATAGATATTTCATGGTCTGGTGATTTGGAAACTTCTATTTCCTAAACATGGATACAGAGAATTTATTCAAGGTCTTCACGAAAATATCTAAATGCAGCTAGTACACTAACTAATCGCCTCGTTCAATTCCAATCTTATGTAAACACAAGTCACTTGTATGTGTCATTTAAATGTCAGATGAATTAATATGAGATATTTGAAAATGTCGTATATTGTCAACCCTTCAAGAACTAAAGTTGTGGCATACATGGCATATAAAACATTATCATCCTTTGCAGATTTAAAACATAAATTTTATTATTATATAAACCATGCATGTAAAAGTTTGGTTTCTTTTTTTTTTTTTGTTGTTGTTTTCTCACCACCCCAGTTTACTTATACAACAGCACCAATCCAAAAAATACTAAAATTAAATATAGAGAAACAGGGTATTCAGTACTAAACGACATACTTGTTTGTTTGGCGGTTACTGAGGTTTATGTTTCTTATGATGAAAATTGTACAATGTACCTGGGGTAGTCATATGGTAAGATGAATGGTATAACTACATTTTGTGGAAAAAAAATAGAATGAGTGGTCATGTTTGAAAATGAAATTTTGAAGAAGGTAAATCTATATATAAATCTATTAATATTAAATCGGTAAAGACTGGTGAAAAGCTTTCAAACTTCAGCTCATAAAGTGTAGATTCGTAAAGGAGAATCTAAAGTAAGGTAAAATACAGAATCAACCAATGCAGGTATCTTGATGGATTACTTACTGTTGTTAACACCGAGTTTCTAAAAAATGCATTTACACAAAAAGAGCTATACATTGTATTTGAACAAAGCTAATACGAATAGTAAATGATATTCCTTTTTAGATCTTACTATAGATTTCGACAATGGAGAGATGCATTTTAAAATTTATGATAACAGGGACGACTTCAATTTTTCAATTTCTAACTTCTCCTTTCTTGACGGAGATTTCCGTTGTCAATATCGTATGGTCCGTACGTATCGCAGCTTGTAAACAAACTTGCTCAAGGTTAGAAGATTTTAACGAGCGAAACCATACAATTACTAAAAAACTTCTCTTACACGGTTATAGGTTTCACAAGCTGCTTAATGCTTTTAAAAATTTGCATAATAGTTATCTACATCTTTTAACTAAATAACCTGTTTCCAGAGAAGCATTTATTATGAACGGATTTTTCATCTTATTTTCTTTAGTAATATCGTAAATAAATGCAAAAATCTCACCAATAACCCACAGAAACTTCGAAGTTACTTAAGATCTTTTCACCGTAAGGGCTACAAGTTTGAAATTTTGTGTAATTCTGTAAAACAGCTCATTCTCGCAATAGCTCGAAGATTTTTAAACCCTTTATGGAAGTGTTGTGACAGTATCTGACCAGAAGCTACGGTATCCTTAGATAGTTTTAGAGTTAAAATGAGCAAATTCTGACCCTGCTATCTAAATTATGTATGTATTGTCTAAACAAATTTTGCAGTTCTAGCAATCGGTCAGTTTGTTGATAATCATACTATTTTGCCTTTTGTGGTTATGTTTTATGTCAGCATAGATAAGGGGTGGGGGGGGGTTAACCCCACCACTGTTCAGTGTCTGTACCAAATAAGACTATCCGGACTCTCTGCTGTGTTCCTGTTTGTGTTTTGTGCTCTTTTATTTTATTTTTTGTCTGGGGTTTTGTCAGTTGGGTGACTTTGATTGATTGGTGTGTCATTGTTGACCTTTTTTGTTATCCATTTTTTTGTTTATTAATAAAGTTGTAGACATTACAGGATGGAATAGTGTTGGAGATTTCCAGGACCCAATTGAATGTATAAAATGGAACAGCAATGGTTCAAATTAGCCAGTGATTTGGGATAGATGAATGTCTATCAATAATGTATGCGAAAACAACAGATGTGTAAAACGGCTACATGGCTACATGGATATATTTCTATAAATAAATGTAAAACCCACTGTTCTGTTTAACCTTTTCAAAAGATGGTTGCGTCTATTAAGATATTCTTTGATAACATTTATATATTATTCCAAATATGATTTTGTTATGATAAAATTCTAGCAATAGAATAAAGAAACCATGCCTCTGGTCTACAGGTGTTTCATTGTTGCATCATATTCACGTGTGAATGAATCATTGATATAAAAACAATCACTTTGATCAGCTATATATATATATATATATATATATATATATATATATATATAGTTATACATTTATGCTCAAAGCTATAGATGTTCATTGACAAAATATTATGTAACATACTGTGTGTTCTTTTTTTTTCGTTTGATACAAACATTCATGGTTTTGGGTCTATTTAACGTTCCCATATAGTGTTACAGTTTGCACATTCAACCACAAAACCAAACCATTGTCTTGTATCGCTGAAGCTTCGATTATAAAGGTTATCATTTAAGCTGACATAGTATAATCTATATCTGGAATGAAGAATTTGGCCTCTCTTAGCCCGGGACATAAGTTAAGCGGAAGATGACGTTTCATGCATTTTTAACATTAATATTTATACAAGTAGTTTTCATAGTGAAAAACAAGAAATAAAGAAAGATGGCTCAGTGTAATATTATAGGTATCATTTTGTAAAACAAGTTCATACCTTTTATCAACAAATTTAGATATTTTATATAATATTACATATAATATTTGAATATATTCAACAATGTCTCCCCTAAGCTCCTGTCAAATCAGGCGGGGTCGATTTATCGTTTTAAAAGCTCATAAATTGGCTTGATCTGGCGTGGTAAAGTAGGTATTACTAAAATGACTGAAGATTTTAATAAATTATTTAAATTCTTTAAATGATATTTTATTACATATTTACATCCGATCAGTGTCTGTTCTTTTATGATCAGAACAAAACAAACAATAGTCCCGAAAGTAAAGATATAATGCTTAAACCATCTATAATACAAAATCTCTCTATATTTATCACAGGTGTGGCGAGGGCAAATGTGAATAAACTTGAAACCATTTGACTAATCCTCGCTGCAATGAAATATTTTCAATCTTGTGTGACCTTAAGTAAAAAGTTGGGTTGTTTTATCTTTCTTTTTACCTGTCTGTGTACACTTTGCCAAATATTTACCGCCTACACCAAATGTCTGGTAACCTTGTGTTTGTTTTTCTTTATTGATCCGTTCATCTTGCAGATTTATGAACTAGATCTACCTGCATGTGTTATGATATTGTATTATTATATTTATTTTGTTATGATATTGTAATTATTATATTTATTTATCTTGGCCTAATTTGTTTTGCGTTGCCTTATAACATGTATACTATGTTTACATAATACTTATAGTTGTTTACCAAATAATGTTATAACTGCGCAGTTTAGAAATCACTGGAACAATAATGGATACTGATGGAATAACTAGAACTTTCTATTTGACTTACGTAATAATTATGGTGTGATTCGAACTTCTACCGTATTCCAGAAGTTTCCGTTCTACAGTATATATATGGACACGAAAGTTAAACTTGCAGGGCATAGCATATTGGACCGTACATAGACATTCTTGTGTTCTCAGCTGTTGGATTTATTTACGTTTCATACATCGTACTTGACAGACTGTTATTTTCATTACATCATACCAGATTGTGACTGATTGGATATAATATTCCGTTTGGATTCAGGCAACAGTGACCAGAATTCCGGATCAAGAAAAAACAGGATTTTGAACAGTTAAGTTGACATTTTTGTTTTTTTTGTAATATTTTTGTAAACTTTGTATATATAATAAATCTTGTTAAATTTTATTATTGATTTGTGTCTTTTGTTGGCTACATTTTAAAGGTGATTTCGGCCGTAACAGAAATTGGGGGCTCGTCTCGGGAGAACGTTAATATCTTATTAAATTTTTTCAGTATTTTTATTAGAATTAGCCAACAAAATTCTACAAAATGGAATTTGATGCTGGTAAATTTTTGAAAACGCCAGACCTGGAAGGGTTTGATAAATTAAAGAAAGAAGAATTAGTGTTGCTTGCTAAACATTTAAAAATAGATTTTAGAACATCTATGAGAAAACAAATTATAAAAAATTTGGTAATAGACAATTTAGTTGATTTGGAAATTTTTGGTGAAGAGGCTCTTGACCTCAAGGTCGAAAAAGTTGATGCTTTCAAATTAAAACAGCTTGAATTAGAACATGAACTTAAATTAAAACAATTGGAAAAACAATTGGAAAACGAAGTTAAATTAAAACAATTAGAAAAAGAAGATGAATTTAAATTAAAACAATTGGAAAACGAAGTTAAATTAAAACAATTGGAAAAAGAAGAAAAACAATTACAGGCAGAACTTGAAATGAAGGAAAGGTTAGAGATGGAGAAAATAAAAATAGAAATGGCTAAAGTAGAAAGCAACACTAAGTCAAAATCAGAACATTTTGAGGCAGCAAAAAATATCCGTTTGGTTCCGAAATTTTGTGAAAAAACTGTTGATAAATTTTTTCCACAATTTGAGAAAATTGCTCAAAATTTGAAATGGCCAAAGCCTTATTGGACTACAATGTTACAAAGTGTTTTTGTGGGCAAGGCCGCTGAAATTTACTCAGCACTTTCTTCAGAAAAAAGTTCTGATTATGACACTGTTAAACAGGAAGTTTTGAAAGCTTATGAGCTAGTGCCAGAAGCATATAGACAGAAATTTAGGTCTTATAAAAAGTTTGAAACACAAACCTATGTTGAATTTGCTAGGGAAAAAGAAGATTTATTTGATAAATGGCTTACGTCAAAGAAAATAGATAAAAATTTTGATAAATTAAGACAATTAATGTTATTAGAAGAGTTCAAGCAGTGTGTTAATTTAGACTTAAAAACACATTTAGATGACAAAACTGTTGAGACATTGCAAGATGCAGCTGTTGTTTCCGATAATTATACCATTTCACATAAAAGGAGTTTCAAAGGTCAAAATTTTAATACTTCAAGCGGAAATTACAAAAATCAAAGCACTGAGCGTACTGATATTAAGCCTGTTGCACAGAATAAGAGTCCGTCTAGTTATAACATGTCTGGTCCAAAATTTGATACTTTTGAGAAGAAGTCACTAACTTGTGCTTATTGTAAGAAAAATGGTCACCTGATGGCTGATTGTTTTAGACTTCAGAAGAAGAATGAAAGAGATCATAAGCCCAAGTCCAGTGCTTGTACGACACCCGTTATTACCAATAAGTTGGAATGTCCTGCGAGTCAGGCTTTTAAGTCCAGTTTTTGTGATTACATGGAGGATTATAAGCCCTTTATGTCTGATGGGTTTGTTTCTATTGTTAATAATACTACTCCTCAGCCTATTAAGATTTTACGGGACACTGGAGCTTCTCAGTCTTTGTTGTTAGAAGGTGTGTTGCCTTTGTCCGAGGAGACGTCCGTTGGTGCCTCCGTTTTGTTACGAGGTGTGGAGTTAGGTTGTATAGATGTTCCCCTCCATCGTATTTATCTGAAGTCAGATTTAATTACTGGACCAGTTGTTGTGGGTGTTCGTCCTACTCTCCCTGTTGAGGGTGTTTCATTATTGCTAGGAAATGATCTAGCTAGGAACAAAGTGGTTGCTGAACCAATTGTTACAAGTGAACCGGTGGTAGATGTTAAATCACCTGAAGATGATGCTGAACTGTATCCAGCTTGTGTTGTTACTAGGGCAATGGCAAGAAAACAACAAGATGAGGATTTACAAGAAGGCCAGTATGATTATATGGACCTTTCTGACACTTTCTTTGCCGACATTGAAGGTCCCGGTAGCTCAGAAAAGGCCATAATCAGACCACCTGGTACTAACAAACGTGTAATTATGCCATGGCCAGACGTGAATAGCCATTCATTAGACAAAAGAACATTTAGGGAAGAACAGAATAAAGACCCTGAGGTTCTTCAGCTCTGCAAGAGGGCTCTACCCCAAGAAGAAGCAGACAAAGTGGCCGAATGTTACTACCATCAAGACGGCATTTTGATGAGGAAGTGGAGGCCCCCTGATGCTATCCCAGAGGAGGAATGGAGAGTGGTATACCAAGTGGTGGTGCCTAAAGTCTATAGGCAAGAAATTATTGGTCTTGCCCATGACACCCCCTTGGCTGGACATTTAGGTATAAGGAAGACTTGCCTTAAGATCTTGCAACATTTCTACTGGCCCAGACTAAGAAATGATGTCACAGAATACTGCAAATCATGCCATATATGCCAGGTTGTTGGCAAGCCTAACCAGAAAATACCACCAGCACCACTTCTGCCAATTCCAGCCTTTGAAGAACCTTTCAGCCGAGTACTTATTGATTGCGTTGGACCTTTACCAAAGACCAAGACTGGAAATGCTTATTTATTAACGATCATGTGTACATCCACTCGCTTTCCTGAGGCTATTCCCTTAAGGAATATCAAGACACCAACTATTGTCAAAGCTCTTATCAAATTTTTCACCTTAGTAGGACTTCCTAAGTCTATACAGTCCGACCAGGGTTCAAATTTCATGTCAGGTTTATTTCAGCAGGTCATTTATCAGTTAGGGATTGCTCATTCTAGATCAAGTGCTTATCATCCAGAATCTCAAGGTGCCTTAGAACGTTTTCATCAAACATTGAAGAACATGATTAGGACTTTTTGTCTTCAATTTGACAGGGACTGGGATGATGGTGTTCACTTTCTACTTTTTGCAGTTCGAGAGGCTGTTCAAGAATCCCTTGGTTTTAGCCCCTTTGAGTTAGTGTTTGGTCATACTGTAAGGGGACCTTTGAAATTGGTTAAGGAAAAATGGCTTACTGAACACACTGACTTGAATCTTCTAGACTATGTATCTAGATTTAAAGAAAAATTGTATACTGCTTGTCAAATTGCTCAGAAAAACTTAAAAACTGTACAGAATAAGATGAAAATATGGTATGATAAAGATGCCAGGAACAGAGTTTTTGAGCCTGGTGATAAGGTACTTGTATTTTTGCCAGTCCCTGGGCATCCTTTACAGGCTAAATACTGTGGTCCTTATACAATCGAGAGTAAAATCAATGATTTGAATTATATTGTAAAAACTCCAGGTCGGCGTAAACAAAATAGAGTGTGTCACATTAATATGTTAAAACCATATTTTGAGCGTACTAATGAAGGTGAGAGTAAACCAGTTGCCACTTTAGCCATGGTTAAATCGGAGACCGATCATGACAAACCAGATATAATTGAACCATCTTTTGATTCGAAGACTATGGAACAAACTGTTAGATTGAAAAATTCAGAAATTTTGTCAAATTTAGACTCAAAACTTGCACATCTGTCTTTCGATCGCAGACAAAAATTGAAAACTTTGGTATTTTCTTTTAAAAATCTTTTTCCAGATGTGCCAAACAAAACCACTGCTGTTTGTCATGATGTTGATGTAGGCGATGCTTCTCCAATTAAGCAACATCCTTATCGGCTCAATCCACTTAAACTTGATGTTATGAGACAAGAAATTAGATATATGCTTTATCTAGATTTTATTAAAACACTGTATACATACTATATATTATTGTATATATTGTTCATGCGAAGTTCTCGTTACCCTCCAACTTCTTTTAAGGGGGGAGGTGTTATGATATTGTATTATTATATTTATTTTGTTATGATATTGTAATTATTATATTTATTTATCTTGGCCTAATTTGTTTTGCGTTGCCTTATAACATGTATACTATGTTTACATAATACTTATAGTTGTTTACCAAATAATGTTATAACTGCGCAGTTTAGAAATCACTGGAACAATAATGGATACTGATGGAATAACTAGAACTTTCTATTTGACTTACGTAATAATTATGGTGTGATTCGAACTTCTACCGTATTCCAGAAGTTTCCGTTCTACAGTATATATATGGACACGAAAGTTAAACTTGCAGGGCATAGCATATTGGACCGTACATAGACATTCTTGTGTTCTCAGCTGTTGGATTTATTTACGTTTCATACATCGTACTTGACAGACTGTTATTTTCATTACATCATACCAGATTGTGACTGATTGGATATAATATTCCGTTTGGATTCAGGCAACAGTGACCAGAATTCCGGATCAAGAAAAAACAGGATTTTGAACAGTTAAGTTGACATTTTTGTTTTTTTTGTAATATTTTTGTAAACTTTGTATATATAATAAATCTTGTTAAATTTTATTATTGATTTGTGTCTTTTGTTGGCTACATTTTAAAGGTGATTTCGGCCGTAACACATGAATCTAAATCTAAAAAATGAGCCTTGAACCCAAGAGATGTGATAACTTTACTTCGAATCCTATAAATGGAAAAGAATGGATGGAGAAAAATATTAAAAAAAGAAGATACGGTTGTTCAACTTTGGGTCAATTTAAATAAGAAGAGATGTGATAACATTACTTCGAACCCTATAGATGGAAAAGAATTGATATGGGGAAAAATATTTTTTAAAAATAGGCGTGTTCAGCTTTGCGTCAATATAAATAAGAAGCCAGTTCAGAAATTGGCACTAAAACTGTTCTCAAAAGTATACCACCATATTTTTTTGAAGGGCTGGTGACCTGTTTCAGTTTTTATAATATCTAATCATTCAGTATACTATGCCTTGCCATTTTGTGGTGTATTACAGGTTTTATATTTTGCCGATCCCCACGTAACTGATTATAAGG